>OX422215.1:282754400-283954400 GCA_949130495.1 Sambucus nigra
GTGTGGAAATAAGCAAATTACTGTCGTACTCTCAAACCGGGAGACCCGCGGCTGCGGGGTCAGTTCCCACGAGTTACGTTGGTCCCGTGGGAGATGTTGGTGCCACCCACGGCGTCGTTCGGGTGCTGTTTCGAGTTCTCACCCTCTAACGCCATGTTTTTAAGCCTAAGTGTGGAAATAAGCAAATTACCGTTGTACTCTCAAACCGGGAGACCCGCGGCTGCGGGGTCAGTTCCCACGAGTTACGTTGGTCTTGTGGGAGGTGTTGGTGCCACCCACGGGGCCGTTCGGGGGCTGTTTCGAGTTCTCACCCTCTAACGCCATGTTTTTAAGCCTAAGTGTGGAAATAAGAAAATTACCGTCGTACTCTCAAACCGGGAGACCCTCGACTTCGGGGTCAGTTCCCACGAGTTACGTTGGTCCCGTGGGAGGTGTTGGTGCCACCCACGGGGCCGTTCGGGGGCTGTTTCGAGTTCTCACCCTCTAACGCCATGTTTTTAAGCCTAAGTCTGGAAATAAGCAAATTACCGTCGCACTCTCAAACCGGGAGACTCGCGGCTGCGGGGTCAGTTCCCACGAGTTACGTTGGTCCCGTGGGAGGTGATGGTGCCACCCAAGGGGCCGTTCGGGGGCTGTTTCGAGTTCTCACCCTCTAACGCCATGTTTTTAAGACTAAGTGTGGAAATAAGCAAATTACCGTCGTACTCTCAAATCGGGAGACCCGCGGCTGCGGGGTCAGTTCCCACGAGTTACGTTGGTCCCGTGAGAGGTGTTGGTGCCACCCACGGGGCCGTTCGGGGGCTGTTTCGAGTTCTCACCCTCTAACGCCATGTCTTTAAGCCTAAGTGTGGAAATAAGCAAATTACCGTCGTACTCTCAAACCGGGAGACTCGCGGTTGCGGGGTCAGTTCCCACGAGTTACGTTGGTCCAGTGGGAGGTGTTGGTGCCACCCACGGGGCCGTTCGGGGGCTGTTTCGAGTTCTCACCCTCTAACGCCATGTTTTTAAACCTAAGTGTGGAAATAAGCAAATTACCGTCGTACTCTCAAACCGGGAGACCCGCGGCTGCGGTGTCAGTTCCCACGAGTTACGTTGGTCCCGTGGGAGGTGTTGGTGCCACCCACGGGGCCGTTCGGGGGATGTTTCGAGTTCTCACCCTCTAACGCCATGTTTTTAAGCCTAAGTGTGGAAAAAAGCAAATTACCGTCGTACTCTCAAACCGGGAGACCCGCGGCTGCGGGGTCAGTTCCCACGAGTTACGTTGGTCCCGTGGGAGGTGTTGGTGCCACCCACGGGGCCGTTCGGGGCTGTTTCGAGTTCTCACCCTCTAACGCCATGTTTTTAAGCCTAAGTGTGGAAATAAGCAAATTACCATCGTACTCTCAAACTGGGAGACTCGCGGCTGCGAGGTCAGTTCCCACGAGTTACATTGGTCCCGTGGGAGGTGTTGGTGCCACCCACGGGGCCGTTCGGGGGCTGTTTCGAGTTCTCACCATCTAACGCCATGTTTTTAAGCCTAAGTGTGGAAATAAGCAAATTACCGTCGTACTCTCAAATCGGGAGACCCGCGGCTACAGGGTCAATTTCCACGAGTTACGTTGGTCCAGTGGGACGTGTTGGTGCCACCCACGGGGCCGTTCGGGGACTGTTTCGAGTTCTCACCCTCTAACGCCATGTTTTTAAGCCTAAGTGTGGAAATAAGCAAATTATCATCGTCCTCTCAAACCGGGGGACCCGTGGCTGCGGTGTCAGTTCCCACGAGTTACATTGGTCCCGTGGGAGGTGTTGGTGCCACCCACGGGGCCGTTCGGGGGCTGTTTCGAGTTCTCACCCTCAAACGCCATGTTTTTAAGCCTAAGTGTGGAAATAAGCAAATTACTGTCGTACTCTCAAACCGGGAGACCCGCGGCTGCGGGGTCAGTTCCCACGAGTTACGTTGGTCCCGTGGGAGGTGTTGGTGCCACCCACGGGGTCGTTCGGGGGCTGTTTCGAGTTCTCAACCTCTAACGCCATGTTTTTAAGCCTAAGTGTGGAAATAAGCAAATTACCGTCGTACTCTCAAACCGGGAGACCCGCGGCTGTGGGGTCAATTCCCACGAGTTACGTTGGTCCTGTGGGAGGTGTTGGTGCCACCCACGGGGCCGTTCGGGGGCTGTTTCGAGTTCTCACCCTCTAACGCCATGTTTTTAAGCCTAAGTGTGGAAATAAGAAAATTACCGTCGTACTCTCAAACCGGGAGACCCTCGGCTGCGGGGTCAGTTCCCACGAGTTACGTTGGTCCCGTGGGAGGTGTTGGTGCCACCCACGGGGCCGTTCGGGGGCTGTTTCGAGTTCTCACCCTCTAACGACATGTTTTTAAGCCTAAGTGTGGAAATAAGCAAATTACCGTCGTACTCTCAAACCGGGAGACTCGCGGTTGCGGGGTCAGTTCCCACGAGTTACGTTGGTCCCGTGGGAGGTGTTGGTGCCACCCACGGGGCCGTTCGGGGGCTGTTTCGAGTTCTCACCCTCTAACGCGATGTTTTTAAGCCTAAGTGTGGAAATAAGCAAATTACCGTCGTACTCTCAAATCGGGAGACCCGCGGCTGCGGGGTCAGTTTCCACGAGTTACGTTGGTCCCGTGGGAGGTGTTGGTGCCACCCACGGGGCCGTTCGGGGGCTGTTTCGAGTTCTCACCCTCTAACGCCATGTTTTTAAACCTAAGTGTGGAAATAAGCAAATTACCGTCGTACTCTCAAACCGGGAGACCCGCGGCTGCGGTGTCAGTTCCCACGAGTTACGTTGGTCCAGTGGGAGGTGTTGGTGCCACCCACGGGGCCGTTCGGGGGCTGTTTCGAGTTCTCACCCTCTAACGCCATGTTTTTAAGCCTAAGTGTGGAAATAAGGAAATTACCGTCGTACTCTCAAACCGGGAGACCCGCGGCTGCGGTGTCAGTTCCCACGAGTTACGTTGGTCCCGTGGGAGGTGTTGGTGCCACCAACGGGGCCGTTCGGGGCTGTTTCGAGTTCTCACCCTCTAACGCCATGTTTTTAAGCCTAAGTGTGGAAATAAGCAAATTACCGTCGTACTCTCAAACCGGGAGACTCGCGGCTACGAGGTCAGTTCCCACGAGTTACGTTGGTCCCGTGGGAGGTGTTGGTGCCACCCACGGGGCCGTTCGGGGGCTGTTTCGAGTTCTCACCATCTAACCCCATGTTTTTAAGCCTAAGTGTGGAAATAAGCAAATTACCGTCGTACTCTCAAATCGGGAGACCCGCGGCTACAGGGTCAGTTTCCACGAGTTACGTTGGTCCAGTGGGACGTGTTGGTGCCACCCACGGGGCCGTTCGGGGGCTGTTTCGAGTTCTCACCCTCTAACGCCATGTTTTTAAGCCTAAGTGTGGAAATAAGCAAATTATCATCGTCCTCTCAAACCGGGAGACCCGTGGCTGCGGTGTCAGTTCCCACGAGTTACATTGGTCCCGTGGGAGGTGTTGGTGCCACCCACGGGGCCGTTCGGGGGCTGTTTCGAGTTCTCACCCTCAAACGCCATGTTTTTAAGCCTAAGTGTGGAAATAAGCAAATTACTGTCGTACTCTCAAACCGGGAGACCCGCGGCTGCGGGGTCAGTTCCCACGAGTTACGTTGGTCCCGTGGGAGGTGTTGGTGCCACCCACGGGGTCGTTCGGGGGCTGTTTCGAGTTCTCACCCTCTAACGCCATGTTTTTAAGCCTAAGTGTGGAAATAAGCAAATTACCGTCGTACTCTCAAACCGGGAGACCCGCGGCTGCGGGGTCAGTTCCCACGAGTTACGTTGGTCCTGTGGGAGGTGTTGGTGCCACCCACGGGGCCGTTCGGGGGCTGTTTCGAGTTCTCACCCTCTAACGCCATGTTTTTAAGCCTAAGTGTGGAAATAAGAAAATTACCGTCGTACTCTCAAACCGGGAGACCCTCGGCTGCGGGGTCAGTTCCCACGAGCTACGTTGGTCCCGTGGGAGGTGTTGGTGCCACCCACGGGGCCGTTCGGGGGCTGTTTCGAGTTCTCACCCTCTAACGCCATGTTTTTAAGCCTAAGTGTGGAAATAAGCAAATTACCGTCGTACTCTCAAACCGGGAGACTCGCGGTTGCGGGGTCAGTTCCCACGAGTTACGTTGGTCCCGTGGGAGGTGTTGGTGCCACCCACGGGGCCGTTCGGGGGCTGTTTCGAGTTCTCACCCTCTAACGCGATGTTTTTAAGCCTAAGTGTGGAAATAAGCAAATTACCGTCGTACTCTTAAATCGGGAGACCCGCGGCTGCGGGGTCAGGTTCCACGAGTTACGTTGGTCCCGTGGGAGGTGTTGGTGCCACCCACGGGGCCGTTCGGGGGCGGTTTCGAGTTCTCACCCTCTAACGCCAAGTTTTTAAACCTAAGTGTGGAAATAAGCAAATTACCGTCGTACTCTCAAACCGGGAGACCCGTGGCTGCGGTGTCAGTTCCCACGAGTTACGTTGGTCCAGTGGGAGGTGTTGGTGCCACCCACGGGGCCGTTCGGGGGATGTTTCGAGTTCTCACCCTCTAACACCATGTTTTTAAGCCTAAGTGTGGAAAAAAACAAATTACCGTCGTACTTACGTTGGTCCCGTGGGAGGTGTTGGTGCCACCCACGGGGCCGTTCGGGGGCTGTTTCGAGTTCTAACCCTCTAACGCCATGTTTTTAAGCCTAAGTGTGGAAATAAGCAAATTACCGTCGTACTCTCAAACCGGGAGACTCGCGGCTGCGAGGTCAGTTCCCACGAGTTACGTTGGTCCCGTGGGAGGTGTTGGTGCCACCCACGGGGCCGTTCGGGGGCTGTTTCGAGTTCTCACCATCTAACCCCATGTTTTTAAGCCTAAGTGTGGAAATAAGAAAATTACCGTCGTACTCTCAAATCGGGAGACCCACGGCTACAGGGTCAGTTTCCACGAGTTACGTTGGTCCAGTGGGACGTGTTGGTGCCACCCACGGGGCCGTTCGGGGGCTGTTTCGAGTTCTCATCCTCTAACGCCATGTTTTTAAGCCTAAGTGTGGAAATAAGCAAATTATCATCATCCTCTCAAACCGGGAGACCCGTGGCTGCGGTGTCAGTACCCACGAGTTACATTGGTCCCGTGGGAGGTGTTGGTGCCACCCACGGGGCCGTTCGGGGGCTGTTTCGAGTTCTCACCCTCAAACGCCATGTTTTTAAGCCTAAGTGTGGAAATAAGCAAATTACCATCGTACTCTCAAACCGGGAGACCCGCGGCTGCGGGGTCAGTTCCCACGAGTTACGTTGGTCCTGTGGGAGGTGTTGGTGCCACCCACGGGGCCGTTCGGGGGCTGTTTCGAGTTCTCACCCTCTAACGCCATGTTTTTAAGCCTAAGTGTGGAAATAAGAAAATTACCGTCGTACTCTCAAACCGGGAGACCCTCGGCTGCGGGGTCAGTTCCCACGAGTTACGTTGGTCCCGTGGGAGGTGTTGGTGCCACCCACGGGGCCGTTCGGGGGCTGTTTCGAGTTCTCACCCTCTAACGCCATGTTTTTAAGCCTAAGTGTGGAAATAAGCAAATTACCGTCGTACTCTCAAACCGGGAGACTCGCGGCTGCGGGGTCAGTTCCCACGAGTTACGTTGGTCCCATGGGAGGTGTTGGTGCCACCCACGGGGCCGTTCGGGGGCTGTTTTGAGTTCTCACCCTCTAACGCCATGTTTTTAAGCCTAAGTGTGGAAATAATCAAATTACCGTCGTACTCTCAAACCGGGAGACCCGCGGCTGCGGTGTCAGTACCCACGAGTTACATTGGTCCCGTGGGAGGTGTTGGTGCCACCCACGGGGCCGTTCGGGGGCTGTTTCGAGTTCTCACCCTCAAACGCCATGTTTTTAAGCCTAAGTGTGGAAATAAGCAAATTACCATCGTACTCTCAAACCGGGAGACCCGCGGCTGCGGGGTCAGTTCCCACGAGTTACGTTGGTCCTGTGGGAGGTGTTGGTGCCACCCACGGGGCCGTTCGGGGGCTGTTTCGAGTTCTCACCCTCTAACGCCATGTTTTTAAGCCTAAGTGTGGAAATAAGAAAATTACCGTCGTACTCTCAAACCGGGAGACCCTCGGCTGCGGGGTCAGTTCCCACGAGTTACGTTGGTCCCGTGGGAGGTGTTGGTGCCACCCACGGGGCCGTTCGGGGGCTGTTTCGAGTTCTCACCCTCTAACGCCATGTTTTTAAGCCTAAGTGTGGAAATAAGCAAATTACCGTCGTACTCTCAAACCGGGAGACTCGCGGCTGCGGGGTCAGTTCCCACGAGTTACGTTGGTCCCGTGGGAGGTGTTGGTGCCACCCACGGGGCCGTTCGGGGGCTGTTTCGAGTTCTCACCCTCAAACGCCATGTTTTTAAGCCTAAGTGTGGAAATAAGAAAATTACCGTCGTACTCTCAAACCGGGAGACCCTCGGCTGCGGGGTCAGTTCCCACGAGTTACGTTGGTCCCGTGGGAGGTGTTCGTGCCACCCACGGGGCCGTTCGGGGGCTGCTTCGAGTTCTCACCCTCAAATGCCATGTTTTTAAGCCTAAGTGTGGAAATAAGCAAATTACCGTCGTACTCTCAAACCGGGAGACCCGCGGCTGCGGGGTCAGTTCCCACGAGTTACGTTGGTCCCGTGGGAGGTGTTGGTGCCACCCACGGGGCCGTTCGGGGGCTGTTTCGAGTTCTCACCCTCTAACGCCATGTTTTTAAGCCTAAGTGTGGAAATAAGCAAATTACCGTCGTACTCTCAAACTGGGAGACTCGCGGCTGCGGGGTCAGTTCCCACGAGTTACGTTGGTCCTGTGGGAGGTGTTGGTGCCACCCACGGGGCCGTTCGGGGGCTGTTTCGAGTTCTCACCCTCTAACGCCATGTTTTTAAGCCTAAGTGTGGAAATAAGAAAATTACCGTCGTACTCTCAAACCGGGAGACCCGCGGCTGCGGTGTCAGTTCCCACGAGTTACGTTGGTCCCGTGGGAGGTGTTGGTGCCACCCACGGGGCCGTTCGGGGGCTGTTTCGAGTTCTCACCATCTAACGCCATGTTTTTAAGCCTAAGTGTGGAAATAAGCAAATTACCGTCGTACTCTCAAACCGGGAGACTCGCGGTTGCGGGGTCAGTTCCCACGAGTTACGTTGGTCCCGTGGGAGGTGTTGGTGCCACCCACGGGGCCGTTCGGGGGCTGTTTCGAGTTCTCACCCTCTAACGCCATGTTTTTAAGCCTAAGTGTGGAAATAAGCAAATTACCGTCGTACTCTCAAACCGGGAGACTCGCGGTTGCGGGGTCAGTTCCCACGAGTTACGTTGGTCCCGTGGGAGGTGTTGGTGCCACCCACGGGGCCGTTCGGGGGCTGTTTCGAGTTCTCACCCTCTAACGCGATGTTTTTAAGCCTAAGTGTGGAAATAAGCAAATTACCGTCGTACTCTCAAATCGGGAGACCCGCGGCTGCGGGGTCAGTTTCCACGAGTTACGTTGGTCCCGTGGGAGGTGTTGGTGCCACCCACGGGGCCGTTCGGGGGCGGTTTCGAGTTCTCACCCTCTAACGCCATGTTTTTAAACCTAAGTGTGGAAATAAGCAAATTACCGTCGTACTCTCAAACCGGGAGACCCGTGGCTGCGGTGTCAGTTCCCACGAGTTACGTTGGTCCAGTGGGAGGTGTTGGTGCCACCCACGGGGCCGTTCGGGGGCTGTTTCGAGTTCTCACCCTCTAACGCCATGTTTTTAAGCCTAAGTGTGGAAATAAGCAAATTACCGTCGTACTCTCAAATCGGGAGACCCGCGGCTGCGATGTCAGTTCCCACGAGTTACGTTGGTCCCGTGGGAGGTGTTGGTGCCACCCACGGGGCCGTTCGGGGGCTGTTTCGAGTTCTCACCCTCTAACGCCATGTTTTTAAGCCTAAGTGTGGAAAAAAGCAAATTACCGTCGTACTCTCAAACCGGGAGACCCGCGGCTGCGGGGTCAGTTCCCACGAGTTACGTTGGTCCCGTGGGAGGTGTTGGTGCCACCCACGGGGCCGTTCGGGGCCTGTTTCGAGTTCTCACCCTCTAACGCCATGTTTTTAAGCCTAAGTGTGGAAATAAGCAAATTACCGTCGTACTCTCAAACCGGGAGACCCGCGGCTGCGATGTCAGTTCCCACGAGTTACGTTGGTCCCGTGGGAGGTGTTGGTGCCACCCACGGGGCCGTTCGGGGGCTGTTTCGAGTTCTCACCATCTAACCCCATGTTTTTAAGCCTAAGTGTGGAAATAAGCAAATTACCGTCGTACTCTCAAATCGGGAGACCCGCGGCTACAGGGTCAGTTTCCACGAGTTACGTTGGTCCAGTGGGACGTGTTGGTGCCACCCACGGGGCCGTTCGGGGGCTGTTTCGAGTTCTCACCCTCTAACGCCATGTTTTTAAGCCTAAGTGTGGAAATAAGCAAATTACCGTCGTACTCTCAAACCGGGAGACTCGCGGCTGCGAGGTCAGTTCCGACGAGTTACATTGGTCCCGTGGGAGGTGTTGGTGCCACCCACGGGGCCGTTCGGGGGCTGTTTCGAGTTCTCACCATCTAACCCCATGTTTTTAAGCCTAAGTGTGGAAATAAGCAAATTACCGTCGTACTCTCAAATCGGGAGACCCGCGGCTACAGGGTCAGTTTCCACGAGTTACGTTGGTCCAGTGGGACGTGTTGGTGCCACCGACGGGGCCGTTCGGGGGCTGTTTCGAGTTCTCACCCTCTAACGCCATGTTTTTAAGCCTAAGTGTGGAAATAAGCAAATTATCATCGTCCTCTCAAACCGGGAGACCCGTGGCAGCGGTGTCAGTTCCGACGAGTTACATTGGTCCCGTGGGAGGTGTTGGTGCCACCCACGGGGCCGTTCGGGGGCTGTTTCGAGTTCTCACCCTCAAACGCCATGTTTTTAACCCTAAGTGTGGAAATAAGCAAATTACTGTCGTACTCTCAAACCGGGAGACCCGCGGCTGCGGGGCCAGTTCCCACGAGTTACGTTGGTCCCGTGGGAGGTGTTGGTGCCACCCACGGGGTCGTTCGGGGGCTGTTTCGAGTTCTCACCCTCTAACGCCATGTTTTTAAGCCTAAGTGTGGAAATAAGCAAATTACCGTCGTACTCTCAAACCGTTAGACCCGCGGCTGCGGGGTCAGTTCCCACGAGCTACGTTGGTCCTGTGGGAGGTGTTGGTGCCACCCACGGGGCCGTTCGGGGGCTGTTTCGAGTTCTCACCCTCTAACGCCATGTTTTTAAGCCTAAGTGTGGAAATAAGAAAATTACCGCCGTACTCTCAAACCGGGAGACCCTCGGCTGCGGGGTCAGTTCCCACGAGTTACGTTGGTCCCGTGGGAGGTGTTGGTGCCACCCACGGGGCCGTTCGGGGGCTGTTTCGAGTTCTCACCCTCTAACGCCATGTTTTTAAGCCTAAGTGTGGAAATAAGCAAATTACCGTCGTACTCTCAAACCGGGAGACTCGCGGCTGCGAGGTCAGTTCCCACGAGTTACGTTGGTCCCGTGGGAGGTGTTGGTGCCACCCACGGGGCCGTTCGGGGGCTGTTTCGAGTTCTCACCATCTAACCCCATGTTTTTAAGCCTAACTGTGGAAATAAGCAAATTACCGTCGTACTCTCAAATCGGGAGACCCGCGGCTACAGGGTCAGTTTCCACGAGTTACGTTGGTCCAGTGGGACGTGTTGGTGCCACCCACGGGGCCGTTCGGGGGCTGTTTCGAGTTCTCACCCTCTAACGCCATGTTTTTAAGCCTAAGTGTGGAAATAAGCAAATTATCATCGTCCTCTCAAACCGGGAGACCCGTGGCTGCGGTGTCAGTACCCACGAGTTACATTGGTCCCGTGGGAGGTGTTGGTGCCACCCACGGGGCCGTTCGGGGGCTGTTTCGAGTTCTCACCCTCAAACGCCATGTTTTTAAGCCTAAGTGTGGAAATAAGCAAATTACCGTCGTACTCTCAAACCGGAAGACCCGCGGCTGCGGGGTCAGTTTCCACGAGTTACGTTGGTCCCGTGGGAGGTGTTGGTGCCACCCACGGGGCCGTTCGGGGGCGGTTTCGAGTTCTCACCCTCTAACGCCATGTTTTTAAACCTAAGTGTGGAAATAAGCAAATTACCGTCGTACTCTCAAACCGGGAGACCCGTGGCTGCGGTGTCAGTTCCCACGAGTTACGTTGGTCCAGTGGGAGGTGTTGGTGCCACCCACGGGGCCGTTCGGGGGCTGTTTCGAGTTCTCACCCTCTAACGCCATGTTTTTAAGCCTAAGTGTGGAAATAAGCAAATTACCGTCGTACTCTCAAACCGGGAGACTCGCGGTTGCGGGGTCAGTTCCCACGAGTTACGTTGGTCCCGTGGGAGGTGTTGGTGCCACCCACGGGGCCGTTCGGGGGCTGTTTCGAGTTCTAACCCTCTAACGCCATGTTTTTAAGCCTAAGTGTGGAAATAAGCAAATTACCGTCGTACTCTCAAACCGGGAGACTCGCGGCTGCGAGGTCAGTTCCCACGAGTTACGTTGGTCCCGTGGGAGGTGTTGGTGCCACCCATGGGGCCGTTCGGGGGCTGTTTCGAGTTCTAACCATCTAACCCCATGTTTTTAAGCCTAAGTGTGGAAATAAGCAAATTACCGTCGTACTCTCAAATCGGGAGACCCGCGGCTACAGGGTCAGTTTCCACGAGTTACGTTGGTCCAGTGGGACGTGTTGGTGCCACCCACGGGGCCGTTCGGGGGCTGTTTCGAGTTCTCACCCTCTAACGACATGTTTTTAAGCCTAAGTGTGGAAATAAGCAAATTACCGTCGTACTCTCAAACCGGGAGACTCGCGGTTGCGGGGTCAGTTCCCACGAGTTACGTTGGTCCCGTGGGAGGTGTTGGTGCCACCCACGGGGCCGTTCGGGGGCTGTTTCGAGTTCTCACCCTCTAACGCGATGTTTTTAAGCCTAAGTGTGGAAATAAGCAAATTACCGTCGTACTCTCAAATCGGGAGACCCGCGGCTGCGGGGTCAGTTTCCACGAGTTACGTTGGTCCCGTGGGAGGTGTTGGTGCCACCCACGGGGCCGTTCGGGGGCTGTTTCGAGTTCTCACCCTCTAACGCCATGTTTTTAAACCTAAGTGTGGAAATAAGCAAATTACCGTCGTACTCTCAAACCGGGAGACCCGCGGCTGCGGTGTCAGTTCCCACGAGTTACGTTGGTCCAGTGGGAGGTGTTGGTGCCACCCACGGGGCCGTTCGGGGGCTGTTTCGAGTTCTCACCCTCTAACGCCATGTTTTTAAGCCTAAGTGTGGAAATAAGGAAATTACCGTCGTACTCTCAAACCGGGAGACCCGCGGCTGCGGTGTCAGTTCCCACGAGTTACGTTGGTCCCGTGGGAGGTGTTGGTGCCACCAACGGGGCCGTTCGGGGCTGTTTCGAGTTCTCACCCTCTAACGCCATGTTTTTAAGCCTAAGTGTGGAAATAAGCAAATTACCGTCGTACTCTCAAACCGGGAGACTCGCGGCTACGAGGTCAGTTCCCACGAGTTACGTTGGTCCCGTGGGAGGTGTTGGTGCCACCCACGGGGCCGTTCGGGGGCTGTTTCGAGTTCTCACCATCTAACCCCATGTTTTTAAGCCTAAGTGTGGAAATAAGCAAATTACCGTCGTACTCTCAAATCGGGAGACCCGCGGCTACAGGGTCAGTTTCCACGAGTTACGTTGGTCCAGTGGGACGTGTTGGTGCCACCCACGGGGCCGTTCGGGGCTGTTTCGAGTTCTCACCCTCTAACGCCATGTTTTTAAGCCTAAGTGTGGAAATAAGCAAATTATCATTCGTCCTCTCAAACCGGGAGACCCGTGGCTGCGGTGTCAGTTCCCACGAGTTACATTGGTCCCGTGGGAGGTGTTGGTGCCACCCACGGGGCCGTTCGGGGGCTGTTTCGAGTTCTCACCCTCAAACGCCATGTTTTTAAGCCTAAGTGTGGAAATAAGCAAATTACTGTCGTACTCTCAAACCGGGAGACCCGCGGCTGCGGGGTCAGTTCCCACGAGTTACGTTGGTCCCGTGGGAGGTGTTGGTGCCACCCACGGGGTCGTTCGGGGGCTGTTTCGAGTTCTCACCCTCTAACGCCATGTTTTTAAGCCTAAGTGTGGAAATAAGCAAATTACCGTCGTACTCTCAAACCGGGAGACCCGCGGCTGCGGGGTCAGTTCCCACGAGTTACGTTGGTCCTGTGGGAGGTGTTGGTGCCACCCACGGGGCCGTTCGGGGGCTGTTTCGAGTTCTCACCCTCTAACGCCATGTTTTTAAGCCTAAGTGTGGAAATAAGAAAATTACCGTCGTACTCTCAAACCGGGAGACCCTCGGCTGCGGGGTCAGTTCCCACGAGCTACGTTGGTCCCGTGGGAGGTGTTGGTGCCACCCACGGGGCCGTTCGGGGGCTGTTTCGAGTTCTCACCCTCTAACGCCATGTTTTTAAGCCTAAGTGTGGAAATAAGCAAATTACCGTCGTACTCTCAAACCGGGAGACTCGCGGTTGCGGGGTCAGTTCCCACGAGTTACGTTGGTCCCGTGGGAGGTGTTGGTGCCACCCACGGGGCCGTTCGGGGGCTGTTTCGAGTTCTCACCCTCTAACGCGATGTTTTTAAGCCTAAGTGTGGAAATAAGCAAATTACCGTCGTACTCTTAAATCGGGAGACCCGCGGCTGCGGGGTCAGGTTCCACGAGTTACGTTGGTCCCGTGGGAGGTGTTGGTGCCACCCACGGGGCCGTTCGGGGGCGGTTTCGAGTTCTCACCCTCTAACGCCAAGTTTTTAAACCTAAGTGTGGAAATAAGCAAATTACCGTCGTACTCTCAAACCGGGAGACCCGTGGCTGCGGTGTCAGTTCCCACGAGTTACGTTGGTCCAGTGGGAGGTGTTGGTGCCACCCACGGGGCCGTTCGGGGGATGTTTCGAGTTCTCACCCTCTAACACCATGTTTTTAAGCCTAAGTGTGGAAAAAAACAAATTACCGTCGTACTTACGTTGGTCCCGTGGGAGGTGTTGGTGCCACCCACGGGGCCGTTCGGGGGCTGTTTCGAGTTCTAACCCTCTAACGCCATGTTTTTAAGCCTAAGTGTGGAAATAAGCAAATTACCGTCGTACTCTCAAACCGGGAGACTCGCGGCTGCGAGGTCAGTTCCCACGAGTTACGTTGGTCCCGTGGGAGGTGTTGGTGCCACCCACGGGGCCGTTCGGGGGCTGTTTCGAGTTCTCACCATCTAACCCCATGTTTTTAAGCCTAAGTGTGGAAATAAGAAAATTACCGTCGTACTCTCAAATCGGGAGACCCACGGCTACAGGGTCAGTTTCCACGAGTTACGTTGGTCCAGTGGGACGTGTTGGTGCCACCCACGGGGCCGTTCGGGGGCTGTTTCGAGTTCTCATCCTCTAACGCCATGTTTTTAAGCCTAAGTGTGGAAATAAGCAAATTATCATCATCCTCTCAAACCGGGAGACCCGTGGCTGCGGTGTCAGTACCCACGAGTTACATTGGTCCCGTGGGAGGTGTTGGTGCCACCCACGGGGCCGTTCGGGGGCTGTTTCGAGTTCTCACCCTCAAACGCCATGTTTTTAAGCCTAAGTGTGGAAATAAGCAAATTACCATCGTACTCTCAAACCGGGAGACCCGCGGCTGCGGGGTCAGTTCCCACGAGTTACGTTGGTCCTGTGGGAGGTGTTGGTGCCACCCACGGGGCCGTTCGGGGGCTGTTTCGAGTTCTCACCCTCTAACGCCATGTTTTTAAGCCTAAGTGTGGAAATAAGAAAATTACCGTCGTACTCTCAAACCGGGAGACCCTCGGCTGCGGGGTCAGTTCCCACGAGTTACGTTGGTCCCGTGGGAGGTGTTGGTGCCACCCACGGGGCCGTTCGGGGGCTGTTTCGAGTTCTCACCCTCTAACGCCATGTTTTTAAGCCTAAGTGTGGAAATAAGCAAATTACCGTCGTACTCTCAAACCGGGAGACTCGCGGCTGCGGGGTCAGTTCCCACGAGTTACGTTGGTCCCATGGGAGGTGTTGGTGCCACCCACGGGGCCGTTCGGGGGCTGTTTTGAGTTCTCACCCTCTAACGCCATGTTTTTAAGCCTAAGTGTGGAAATAATCAAATTACCGTCGTACTCTCAAACCGGGAGACCCGCGGCTGCGGTGTCAGTACCCACGAGTTACATTGGTCCCGTGGGAGGTGTTGGTGCCACCCACGGGGCCGTTCGGGGGCTGTTTCGAGTTCTCACCCTCAAACGCCATGTTTTTAAGCCTAAGTGTGGAAATAAGCAAATTACCATCGTACTCTCAAACCGGGAGACCCGCGGCTGCGGGGTCAGTTCCCACGAGTTACGTTGGTCCTGTGGGAGGTGTTGGTGCCACCCACGGGGCCGTTCGGGGGCTGTTTCGAGTTCTCACCCTCTAACGCCATGTTTTTAAGCCTAAGTGTGGAAATAAGAAAATTACCGTCGTACTCTCAAACCGGGAGACCCTCGGCTGCGGGGTCAGTTCCCACGAGTTACGTTGGTCCCGTGGGAGGTGTTGGTGCCACCCACGGGGCCGTTCGGGGGCTGTTTCGAGTTCTCACCCTCTAACGCCATGTTTTTAAGCCTAAGTGTGGAAATAAGCAAATTACCGTCGTACTCTCAAACCGGGAGACTCGCGGCTGCGGGGTCAGTTCCCACGAGTTACGTTGGTCCCGTGGGAGGTGTTGGTGCCACCCACGGGGCCGTTCGGGGGCTGTTTCGAGTTCTCACCCTCAAACGCCATGTTTTTAAGCCTAAGTGTGGAAATAAGAAAATTACCGTCGTACTCTCAAACCGGGAGACCCTCGGCTGCGGGGTCAGTTCCCACGAGTTACGTTGGTCCCGTGGGAGGTGTTCGTGCCACCCACGGGGCCGTTCGGGGGCTGCTTCGAGTTCTCACCCTCAAATGCCATGTTTTTAAGCCTAAGTGTGGAAATAAGCAAATTACCGTCGTACTCTCAAACCGGGAGACCCGCGGCTGCGGGGTCAGTTCCCACGAGTTACGTTGGTCCCGTGGGAGGTGTTGGTGCCACCCACGGGGCCGTTCGGGGGCTGTTTCGAGTTCTCACCCTCTAACGCCATGTTTTTAAGCCTAAGTGTGGAAATAAGCAAATTACCGTCGTACTCTCAAACTGGGAGACTCGCGGCTGCGGGGTCAGTTCCCACGAGTTACGTTGGTCCTGTGGGAGGTGTTGGTGCCACCCACGGGGCCGTTCGGGGGCTGTTTCGAGTTCTCACCCTCTAACGCCATGTTTTTAAGCCTAAGTGTGGAAATAAGAAAATTACCGTCGTACTCTCAAACCGGGAGACCCGCGGCTGCGGTGTCAGTTCCCACGAGTTACGTTGGTCCCGTGGGAGGTGTTGGTGCCACCCACGGGGCCGTTCGGGGGCTGTTTCGAGTTCTCACCATCTAACGCCATGTTTTTAAGCCTAAGTGTGGAAATAAGCAAATTACCGTCGTACTCTCAAACCGGGAGACTCGCGGTTGCGGGGTCAGTTCCCACGAGTTACGTTGGTCCCGTGGGAGGTGTTGGTGCCACCCACGGGGCCGTTCGGGGGCTGTTTCGAGTTCTCACCCTCTAACGCCATGTTTTTAAGCCTAAGTGTGGAAATAAGCAAATTACCGTCGTACTCTCAAACCGGGAGACTCGCGGTTGCGGGGTCAGTTCCCACGAGTTACGTTGGTCCCGTGGGAGGTGTTGGTGCCACCCACGGGGCCGTTCGGGGGCTGTTTCGAGTTCTCACCCTCTAACGCGATGTTTTTAAGCCTAAGTGTGGAAATAAGCAAATTACCGTCGTACTCTCAAATCGGGAGACCCGCGGCTGCGGGGTCAGTTTCCACGAGTTACGTTGGTCCCGTGGGAGGTGTTGGTGCCACCCACGGGGCCGTTCGGGGGCGGTTTCGAGTTCTCACCCTCTAACGCCATGTTTTTAAACCTAAGTGTGGAAATAAGCAAATTACCGTCGTACTCTCAAACCGGGAGACCCGTGGCTGCGGTGTCAGTTCCCACGAGTTACGTTGGTCCAGTGGGAGGTGTTGGTGCCACCCACGGGGCCGTTCGGGGGCTGTTTCGAGTTCTCACCCTCTAACGCCATGTTTTTAAGCCTAAGTGTGGAAATAAGCAAATTACCGTCGTACTCTCAAATCGGGAGACCCGCGGCTGCGATGTCAGTTCCCACGAGTTACGTTGGTCCCGTGGGAGGTGTTGGTGCCACCCACGGGGCCGTTCGGGGGCTGTTTCGAGTTCTCACCCTCTAACGCCATGTTTTTAAGCCTAAGTGTGGAAAAAAGCAAATTACCGTCGTACTCTCAAACCGGGAGACCCGCGGCTGCGGGGTCAGTTCCCACGAGTTACGTTGGTCCCGTGGGAGGTGTTGGTGCCACCCACGGGGCCGTTCGGGGCCTGTTTCGAGTTCTCACCCTCTAACGCCATGTTTTTAAGCCTAAGTGTGGAAATAAGCAAATTACCGTCGTACTCTCAAACCGGGAGACCCGCGGCTGCGATGTCAGTTCCCACGAGTTACGTTGGTCCCGTGGGAGGTGTTGGTGCCACCCACGGGGCCGTTCGGGGGCTGTTTCGAGTTCTCACCATCTAACCCCATGTTTTTAAGCCTAAGTGTGGAAATAAGCAAATTACCGTCGTACTCTCAAATCGGGAGACCCGCGGCTACAGGGTCAGTTTCCACGAGTTACGTTGGTCCAGTGGGACGTGTTGGTGCCACCCACGGGGCCGTTCGGGGGCTGTTTCGAGTTCTCACCCTCTAACGCCATGTTTTTAAGCCTAAGTGTGGAAATAAGCAAATTACCGTCGTACTCTCAAACCGGGAGACTCGCGGCTGCGAGGTCAGTTCCGACGAGTTACATTGGTCCCGTGGGAGGTGTTGGTGCCACCCACGGGGCCGTTCGGGGGCTGTTTCGAGTTCTCACCATCTAACCCCATGTTTTTAAGCCTAAGTGTGGAAATAAGCAAATTACCGTCGTACTCTCAAATCGGGAGACCCGCGGCTACAGGGTCAGTTTCCACGAGTTACGTTGGTCCAGTGGGACGTGTTGGTGCCACCGACGGGGCCGTTCGGGGGCTGTTTCGAGTTCTCACCCTCTAACGCCATGTTTTTAAGCCTAAGTGTGGAAATAAGCAAATTATCATCGTCCTCTCAAACCGGGAGACCCGTGGCAGCGGTGTCAGTTCCGACGAGTTACATTGGTCCCGTGGGAGGTGTTGGTGCCACCCACGGGGCCGTTCGGGGGCTGTTTCGAGTTCTCACCCTCAAACGCCATGTTTTTAAGCCTAAGTGTGGAAATAAGCAAATTACTGTCGTACTCTCAAACCGGGAGACCCGCGGCTGCGGGGCCAGTTCCCACGAGTTACGTTGGTCCCGTGGGAGGTGTTGGTGCCACCCACGGGGTCGTTCGGGGGCTGTTTCGAGTTCTCACCCTCTAACGCCATGTTTTTAAGCCTAAGTGTGGAAATAAGCAAATTACCGTCGTACTCTCAAACCGTTAGACCCGCGGCTGCGGGGTCAGTTCCCACGAGCTACGTTGGTCCTGTGGGAGGTGTTGGTGCCACCCACGGGGCCGTTCGGGGGCTGTTTCGAGTTCTCACCCTCTAACGCCATGTTTTTAAGCCTAAGTGTGGAAATAAGAAAATTACCGCCGTACTCTCAAACCGGGAGACCCTCGGCTGCGGGGTCAGTTCCCACGAGTTACGTTGGTCCCGTGGGAGGTGTTGGTGCCACCCACGGGGCCGTTCGGGGGCTGTTTCGAGTTCTCACCCTCTAACGCCATGTTTTTAAGCCTAAGTGTGGAAATAAGCAAATTACCGTCGTACTCTCAAACCGGGAGACTCGCGGCTGCGAGGTCAGTTCCCACGAGTTACGTTGGTCCCGTGGGAGGTGTTGGTGCCACCCACGGGGCCGTTCGGGGGCTGTTTCGAGTTCTCACCATCTAACCCCATGTTTTTAAGCCTAACTGTGGAAATAAGCAAATTACCGTCGTACTCTCAAATCGGGAGACCCGCGGCTACAGGGTCAGTTTCCACGAGTTACGTTGGTCCAGTGGGACGTGTTGGTGCCACCCACGGGGCCGTTCGGGGGCTGTTTCGAGTTCTCACCCTCTAACGCCATGTTTTTAAGCCTAAGTGTGGAAATAAGCAAATTATCATCGTCCTCTCAAACCGGGAGACCCGTGGCTGCGGTGTCAGTACCCACGAGTTACATTGGTCCCGTGGGAGGTGTTGGTGCCACCCACGGGGCCGTTCGGGGGCTGTTTCGAGTTCTCACCCTCAAACGCCATGTTTTTAAGCCTAAGTGTGGAAATAAGCAAATTACCGTCGTACTCTCAAACCGGAAGACCCGCGGCTGCGGGGTCAGTTTCCACGAGTTACGTTGGTCCCGTGGGAGGTGTTGGTGCCACCCACGGGGCCGTTCGGGGGCGGTTTCGAGTTCTCACCCTCTAACGCCATGTTTTTAAACCTAAGTGTGGAAATAAGCAAATTACCGTCGTACTCTCAAACCGGGAGACCCGTGGCTGCGGTGTCAGTTCCCACGAGTTACGTTGGTCCAGTGGGAGGTGTTGGTGCCACCCACGGGGCCGTTCGGGGGCTGTTTCGAGTTCTCACCCTCTAACGCCATGTTTTTAAGCCTAAGTGTGGAAATAAGCAAATTACCGTCGTACTCTCAAACCGGGAGACTCGCGGTTGCGGGGTCAGTTCCCACGAGTTACGTTGGTCCCGTGGGAGGTGTTGGTGCCACCCACGGGGCCGTTCGGGGGCTGTTTCGAGTTCTAACCCTCTAACGCCATGTTTTTAAGCCTAAGTGTGGAAATAAGCAAATTACCGTCGTACTCTCAAACCGGGAGACTCGCGGCTGCGAGGTCAGTTCCCACGAGTTACGTTGGTCCCGTGGGAGGTGTTGGTGCCACCCATGGGGCCGTTCGGGGGCTGTTTCGAGTTCTAACCATCTAACCCCATGTTTTTAAGCCTAAGTGTGGAAATAAGCAAATTACCGTCGTACTCTCAAATCGGGAGACCCGCGGCTACAGGGTCAGTTTCCACGAGTTACGTTGGTCCAGTGGGACGTGTTGGTGCCACCCACGGGGCCGTTCGGGGGCTGTTTCGAGTTCTCACCCTCTAACGCCATGTTTTTAAGCCTAAGTGTGGAAATAAGCAAATTATCATCGTCCTCTCAAACCGGGAGACCCGTGGCTGCGGTGTCAGTACCCACGAGTTACATTGGTCCCGTGGGAGGTGTTGGTGCCACCCACGGGGCCGTTCGGGGGCTGTTTCGAGTTCTCACCCTCAAACGCCATGTTTTTAAGCCTAAGTGTGGAAATAAGCAAATTACCGTCGTACTCTCAAACCGGGATACCCGCGGCTGCGGGGTCAGTTCCCACGAGTTACGTTGGTCCTGTGGGAGGTGTTGGTGCCACCCACGAGGCCGTTCGGGGGCTGTTTCGAGTTCTCACCCTCTAACGCCATGTTTTTAAGCCTAAGTGTGGAAATAAGAAAATTACCGTCGTACTCTCAAACCGGGAGACCCTCGGCTGCGGGGTCAGTTCCCACGAGTTACGTTGGTCCCGTGGGAGGTGTTGGTGCCGCCCACGGGGCCGTTCGGGGGCTGTTTCGAGTTCTCACCCTCTAACGCCATGTTTTTAAGCCTAAGTGTGGAAATAAGCAAATTACCGTCGTACTCTCAAACCGGGAGACTCGCGGCTGCGAGGTCAGTTCCCACGAGTTACGTTGGTCCCGTGGGAGGTGTTGGTGCCACCCACGGGGCCGTTCGGGGGCTGTTTTGAGTTCTCACCCTCTAACGCCATGTTTTTAAGCCTAAGTGTGGAAATAATCAAATTACCGTCGTACTCTCAAACCGGGAGACCCGCGGCTGCGGTGTCAGTTCCCACGAGTTACGTTGGTCCCGTGGGAGGTGTTGGTGGCACCCACGGGGCCGTTCGGGGGCTGTTTCGAGTTCTCACCATCTAACGCCATGTTTTTAAGCCTAAGTGTGGAAATAAGCAAATTACCATCGTACTCTCAAACCGGGAGACTCGCGGCTGCGGGGTCAGTTCCCACGAGTTACGTTGGTCCCGTGGGAGGTGTTCGTGCCACCCACGGGGCCGTTCGGGAGCTGCTTCGAGTTCTCACCCTCAAACGCCATGTTTTTAAGCCTAAGTGTGGAAATAAGCAAATTACCGTCGTACTCTCAAACCGGGAGACCTGCGGCTGCGGGGTCAGTTTCCACGAGTTACGTTGGTCCCGTGGGAGGTGTTGGTGCCACCCACGGGGCCGTTCGGGGGCGGTTTCGAGTTCTCACCCTCTAACGCCATGTTTTTAAACCTAAGTGTGGAAATAAGCAAATTACCGTCGTACTCTCAAACTGGGAGACCCGCGGATGCGGTGTCAGTTCCCACGAGTTACGTTGGTCCCGTGGGAGGTGTTGGTGCCACCCACGGGGCCGTTCGGGGGATGTTTCGAGTTCTCACCCTCTAACGCCATGTTTTTAAGCTTAAGTGTGGAAATAAGCAAATTACCCTCGTACTCTCAAACCGGGAGACCCGCGGCTGCGGGGTCAGTTCCCACGAGTTACGTTGGTCCCGTGGGAGGTGTTCGTGCCACCCACGGGGCCGTTCGGGGGCTGCTTCGAGTTCTCACCCTCTAACGCCATGTTTTTAAGCCGAAGTGTGGAAATAAGCAAATTACCATCGTACTCTCAAACCGGGAGACTTGCGGTTGCGGGGTCAGTTCCCACGAGTTACGTTGGTCCCGTGGGAGGTGTTGGTGCCACCCACGGGGCCGTTCGGGGGCTGTTTCGAGTTCTCACCCTCTAACGCCATGTTTTTAAGCCTAAGTGTGGAAATAAGCAAATTACCGTCGTACTCTCAAACCGGGAGACTCGCGGTTGCGGGGTCAGTTCCCACGAGTTACGTTGGTCCCGTGGGAGGTGTTGGTGACACCCACGGGGCCGTTCGGGGGCTGTTTCGAGTTCTCACCCTCTAACGCGATGTTTTTAAGCCTAAGTGTGGAAATAAGCAAATTACCGTCGTACTCTCAAATCGGGAGACCCGCGGCTGCGGGGTCAGTTCCCACGAGTTACGTTGGTCCCGTGGGAGGTGTTGGTGCCACCCACGGGGCCGTTCGGGGGCGGTTTCGAGTTCTCACCCTCTAACGCCATGTTTTTAAACCTAAGTGTGGAAATAAGCAAATTACCGTCGTACTCTCAAACCGGGAGACCCGTGGCTGCGGTGTCAGTTCCCACGAGTTACGTTGGTCCAGTGGGAGGTGTTGGTGCCACCCACGGGGCCGTTCGGGGGCTGTTTCGAGTTCTCACCCTCTAACGCCATGTTTTTAAGCCTAAGTGTGGAAATAAGCAAATTACCGTCGTACTCTCAAACCGGGAGACCCGCGGCTGCGGGGTCAGTTCCCACGAGTTACGTTGGTCCCGTGGGAGGTGTTGGTGCCACCCACGGGGCCGTTCGGGGGCTGTTGCGAGTTCTCACCCTCTAACGTCATGTTTTTAAGCCTAAGTGTGGAAATAAGCAAATTACCGTCGTACTCTCAAACCGGGAGACTCGCGGCTGCGAGGTCAGTTCCCACGAGTTACGTTGGTCCCGTGGGAGGTGTTGGTGCCACCCACGGGGCCGTTCGGGGGCTGTTTCGAGTTCTCACCATCTAACCCCATGTTTTTAAGCCTAAGTGTGGAAATAAGCAAATTACCGTCGTACTCTCAAATCGGGAGACCCGCGGCTACAGGGTCAGTTTCCACGAGTTACTTTGGTCCAGTGGGACGTGTTGGTGCCACCCACGGGGCCGTTCGGGGGCTGTTTCGAGTTCTCACCCTCTAACGCCATGTTTTTAAGCCTAAGTGTGGAAATAAGCAAATTATCATCGTCCTCTCAAACCGGGAGACCCGTGGCTGCGGTGTCAGTTCCGACGAGTTACATTGGTCCCGTGGGAGGTGTTGGTGCCACCCACGGGGCCGTTCGGGGGCTGTTTCGAGTTCTCACCCTCAAACGCCATGTTTTTAAGCCTAAGTGTGGAAATAAGCAAATTACTGTCGTACTCTCAAACCGGGAGACCCGCGGCTGCGGGGTCAGTTCCCACGAGTTACGTTGGTCCCGTGGGAGGTGTTGGTGCCACCCACGGGGTCGTTCGGGGGCTGTTTCGAGTTCTCACCCTCTAACGCCATGTTTTTAAGCCTAAGTGTGGAAATAAGCAAATTACCGTCGTACTCTCAAACCGTTAGACCCGCGGCTGCGGGGTAAGTTCCCACGAGCTACGTTGGTCCTGTGGGAGGTGTTGGTGCCACCCACGGGGCCGTTCGGGGGCTGTTTCGAGTTCTCACCCTCTAACGCCATGTTTTTAAGCCTAAGTGTGGAAATAAGAAAATTACCGCCGTACTCTCAAACCGGGAGACCCTCGGCTGCGGGGTCAGTTCCCACGAGTTACGTTGGTCCCGTGGGAGGTGTTGGTGCCACCCACGGGGCCGTTCGGTGGCTGTTTCGAGTTCTCACCCTCTAACGCCATGTTTTTAAGCCTAAGTGTGGAAATAAGCAAATTACCGTCGTACTCTCAAACCGGGAGACTCGCGGCTGCGGGGTCAGTGCCCACGAGTTACGTTGGTCCCGTGGGAGGTGTTGGTGCCACCCACGGGGCCGTTCGGGGGCTGTTTTGAGTTCTCACCCTCTAACGCCATGTTTTTAAGCCTAAGTGTGGAAATAAGCAAATTACCGTCGTACTCTCAAACCGGGAGACCCGCGGCTGCGGTGTCAGTTCCCACGAGTTACGTTGGTCCCGTGGGAGGTGTTGGTGC
Source organism: Sambucus nigra (assembly GCA_949130495.1). Lineage (NCBI taxonomy): Eukaryota > Viridiplantae > Streptophyta > Magnoliopsida > Dipsacales > Adoxaceae > Sambucus > Sambucus nigra. Next base: position 282,777,228 of record OX422215.1, read on the forward strand.
CACCCACGGGGCCGTTCAGGGGCTGTTTCGAGTTCTCACCATCTAACGCCATGTTTTTAAGCCTAAGTGTGGAAATAAGCAAATTACCGTCGTACTCTCAAACCGGGAGACTCGCGGCTGCGGGGTCAGTTCCCACGAGTTACGTTGGTCCCGTGGGAGGTGTTCGTGCCACCCATGGGGCCGTTCGGGGGCTGCTTCGAGTTCTCACCCTCAAACGCCATGTTTTTAAGCCTAAGTGTGGAAATAAGCAAATTACCGTCGTACTCTCAAACCGGGAGACCCGCGGCTGCGGGGTCAGTTCCCACGAGTTACGTTGGTCCCGTGGGAGGTGTTGGTGCCACCCACGGGGCCGTTCGGGGGCTGTTTCGAGTTCTCACCCTCTAACGCCATGTTTTTAAGCCTAAGTGTGGAAATAAGCAAATTACCGTCGTACTCTCAAACTGGGAGACTCGCGGCTGCGGGGTCAGTTCCCACGAGTTACGTTGGTCCTGTGGGAGGTGTTGGTGCCACCCACGGGGCCGTTCGGGGGCTGTTTCGAGTTCTCACCCTCTAACGCCATGTTTTTAAGCCTAAGTGTGGAAATAAGAAAATTACCGTCGTACTCTCAAACCGGGAGACCCGCGGCTGCGGTGTCAGTTCCCACGAGTTACGTTGGTCCCGTGGGAGGTGTTGGTGCCACCCACGGGGCCGTTCGGGGGCTGTTTCGAGTTCTCACCCTCTAACGCCATGTTTTTAAGCCTAAGTGTGGAAATAAGCAAATTACCGTCGTACTCTCAAACCGGGAGACTTGCGGTTGCGGGGTCAGTTCCCACGAGTTACGTTGGTCCCGTGGGAGGTGTTGGTGCCACCCACGGGGCCGTTCGGGGGCTGTTTCGAGTTCTCACCCTCTAACGCCATGTTTTTATGCCTAAGTGTGGAAATAAGCAAATTACCGTCGTACTCTCAAACCGGGAGACTCGCGGTTGCGGGGTCAGTTCCCACGAGTTACGTTGGTCCCGTGGAAGGTGTTGGTGCCACCCACGGGGCCGTTCGGGGGCTGTTTCGAGTTCTCACCCTCTAACGCGATGTTTTTAAGCCTAAGTGTGGAAATAAGCAAATTACCGTCGTACTCTCAAATCGGGAGACCCGCGGCTGCGGGGTCAGTTTCCACGAGTTACGTTGGTCCCGTGGGAGGTGTTGGTGCCACCCACGGGGCCGTTCGGGGGCGGTTTCGAGTTCTCACCCTCTAACGCCATGTTTTTAACCCTAAGTGTGGAAATAAGCAAATTACCGTCGTACTCTCAAACCGGGAGACCCGTGGCTGCGGTGTCAGTTCCCACGAGTTACGTTGGTCCAGTGGGAGGTGTTGGTGCCACCCACGGGGCCGTTCGGGGGCTGGTTCGAGTTCTCACCCTCTAACGCCATATTTTTAAGCCTAAGTGTGGAAAAAAGCAAATTACCGTCGTACTCTCAAACCGGGAGACCCGCGGCTGCGGGGTCAGTTCCCACGAGTTACGTTGGTCCCGTGGGAGGTGTTGGTGCCACCCACGGGGCCGTTCGGGGGCTGTTTCGAGTTCTCACCCTCTAACGCCATGTTTTTAAGCCTAAGTGTGGAAATAAGCAAATTACCGTCGTACTCTCAAACCGGGAGACTCGCGGCTGCAAGGTCAGTTCCCACGAGTTACGTTGGTCCCGTGGGAGGTGTTGGTGCCACCCACGGGGCCGTTCGGGGGCTGTTTCGAGTTCTCACCATCTAACCCCATGTTTTTAAGCCTAAGTGTGGAAATAAGCAAATTACCGTCGTACTCTCAAATCGGGAGACCCGCGGCTACAGGGTCAGTTTCCACGAGTTACGTTGGTCCAGTGGGACGTGTTGGTGCCACCCACGGGGCCGTTCGGGGGCTGTTTCGAGTTCTCACCCTCTAACGCCATGTTTTTAAGCCTAAGTGTGGAAATAAGCAAATTATCATCGTCCTCTCAAACCGGGAGGCCCGTGGCTGCGGTGTCAGTTCCGACGAGTTACATTGGTCCCGTGGGAGGTGTTGGTGCCACCCACGGGGCCGTTCGGGGGCTGTTTCGAGTTCTCACCCTCAAACGCCATGTTTTTAAGCCTAAGTGTAGAAATAAGCAAATTATCATCGTCCTCTCAAACCGGGAGACCCGTGGCTGCGGTGTCAGTTCCGACGAGTTACGTTGGTCCCGTGGGAGGTGTTGGTGCCACCCACGGGGTCGTTCGGGGGCTGTTTCGAGTTCTCACCCTCTAACGCCATGTTTTTAAGCCTAAGTGTGGAAATAAGCAAATTACCGTCGTACTCTCAAACCGTTAGACCCGCGGCTGCGGGGTCAGTTCCCACGAGCTACGTTGGTCCTGTGGGAGGTGTTGGTGCCACCCACGGGGCCGTTCGGGGGCTGTTTCGAGTTCTCACCCTCTAACGCCATGTTTTTAAGCCTAAGTGTGGAAATAAGAAAATTACCGCCGTACTCTCAAACCGGGAGACCCTCGGCTGCGGGTTCAGTTCCCACGAGATACGTTGGTCCCGTGGGAGGTGTTGGTGCCACCCACGGGGCCTTTCGGGGGCTGTTTCGAGTTCTCACCCTCTAACGCCATGTTTTTAAGCCTAAGTGTGGAAATAAGCAAATTACCGTCGTACTCTCAAACCGGGAGACTCGCGGCTGCGGGGTCAGTTCCCACGAGTTACGTTGGTCCCGTGGGAGGTGTTGGTGCCACCCACGGGGCCGTTCGGGGGCTGTTTCGAGTTCTCACCCTCTAACGTCATGTTTTTAAGCCTAAGTGTGGAAATAAGCAAATTACCGTCGTACTCTCAAACCGTTAGACCCGCGGCTGCGGGGTCAGTTCCCACGAGCTACGATGGTCCTGTGGGAGGTGTTGGTGCCACCCACGGGGCCGTTCGGGGGCTGTTTCGAGTTCTCACCCTCTAACGCCATGTTTTTAAGCCTAAGTGTGGAAATAAGCAAATTACCGTCGTACTCTCAAACCGGGAGACCCGCGGCTGCGGGGTCAGTTCCCACGAGTTACGTTGGTCCTGTGGGAGGTGTTGGTGCCACCCACGGGGCCGTTCGGGGGCTGTTTCGAGTTCTCACCCTCTAACGCCATGTTTTTAAGCCTAAGTGTGGAAATAAAAAAATTACCGTCGTACTCTCAAACCGGGAGACCCTCGGCTGCGGGGTCAGTTCCCACGAGTTACGTTGGTCCCGTGGGAGGTGTTGGTGCCACCCACGGGGCCGTTCGGGGGCTGTTTCGAGTTCTCACCCTCTAACGCCATGCTTTTAAGCCTAAGTGTGGAAATAAGCAAATTATCATCGTCCTCTCAAACCGGGAGACCCGTGGCTGCGGTGTCAGTTCCGACGAGTTACATTGGTCCCGTGGGAGGTGTTGGTGCCACCCACGGGGCCGTTCGGGGGCTGTTTCGAGTTCTCACCCTCAAACGCCATGTTTTTAAGCCTAAGTGTGGAAATAAGCAAATTACTGTCGTACTCTCAAACCGGGAGACCCGCGGCTGCGGGGTCAGTTCCCACGAGTTACGTTGGTCCCGTGGGAGGTGTTGGTGCCACCCACGGGGTCGTTCGGGGGCTGTTTCGAGTTCTCACCCTCTAACGCCATGTTTTTAAGCCTAAGTGTGGACATAAGCAAATTACCGTCGTACTCTCAAACCGTTAGACCCGCGGCTGCGGGGTCAGTTCCCACGAGCTACGTTGGTACTGTGGGAGGTGTTGGTGCCACCCACGGGGCCGTTCGGGGGCTGTTTCGAGTTCTCACCCTCTAACGCCATGTTTTTAAGCCTAAGTGTGGAAATAAGAAAATTACCGCCGTACTCTCAAACCGGGAGACCCTCGGCTGCGGGTTCAGTTCCCACGAGTTACGTTGGTCCCGTGGGAGGTGTTGGTGCCACCCACGGGGCCGTTCGGGGGCTGTTTCGAGTTCTCACCCTCTAACGCCATGTTTTTAAGCCTAAGTGTGGAAATAAGCAAATTACCGTCGTACTCTCAAACCGGGAGACTCGCGGCTGCGGGGTCAGTTCCCACGAGTTACGTTGGTCCCGTGGGAGGTGTTGGTGCCACCCACGGGGCCGTTCGGGGGCTGTTTCGAGTTCTCAGCCTCTAACGCCATGTTTTTAAGCCTAAGTGTGGAAATAAGCAAATTACCGTCGTACTCTCAAACCGTTAGACCCGCGGCTGCGGGGTCAGTTCCCACGAGCTACGTTGGTCCTGTGGGAGGTGTTGGTGCCACCCACGGGGCCGTTCGGGGGCTGTTTCGAGTTCTCACCCTCTAACGCCATGTTTTTAAGCCTAAGTGTGGAAATAAACAAATTACCGTCGTACTCTCAAACCGGGAGACCCGCGGCTGCGGGGTCAGTTCCCACGAGTTACGTTGGTCCTGTGGGAGGTGTTGGTGCCACCCACGGGGCCGTTCGGGGGCTGTTTCGAGTTCTCACCCTCTAACGCCATGTTTTTAAGCCTAAGTGTGGAAATAAGAAAATTACCGTCGTACTCTCAAACCGGGAGACCCTCGGCTGCGGGGTCAGTTCCCACGAGTTACGTTGGTCCCGTGGGAGGTGTTGGTGCCGCCCACGGGGCCGTTCGGGGGCTGTTTCGAGTTCTCACCCTCTAACGCCATGTTTTTAAGCCTAAGTGTGGAAATAAGCAAATTACCGTCGTACTCTCAAACCGGGAGACTCGCGGCTGCGGGGTCAGTTCCCACGAGTTACGTTGGTCCCGTGGGAGGTGTTGGTGCCACCCACGGGGCCGTTCAGGGGCTGTTTCGAGTTCTCACCATCTAACGCCATGTTTTTAAGCCTAAGTGTGGAAATAAGCAAATTACCGTCGTACTCTCAAACCGGGAGACTCGCGGCTGCGGGGTCAGTTCCCACGAGTTACGTTGGTCCCGTGGGAGGTGTTCGTGCCACCCACGGGGCCGTTCGGGGGCTGCTTCGAGTTCTCACCCTCTAACGCCATGTTTTTAAGCCTAAGTGTGGAAATAAGCAAATTACCGTCGTACTCTCAAACCGGGAGACCCGCGGCTGCGGGGTCAGTTCCCACGAGTTACGTTGGTCCCGTGGGAGGTGTTGGTGCCACCCACGGGGCCGTTCGGGGGCTGTTTCGAGTTCTCACCCTCTAACGCCATGTTTTTAAGCCTAAGTGTGGAAATAAGCAAATTACCGTCGTACTCTCAAACTGGGAGACTCGCGGCTGCGGGGTCAGTTCCCACGAGTTACGTTGGTCCCGTGGGAGGTGTTGGTGCCACCCACGGGGCCGTTCGGGGGCTGTTTCGAGTTCTCACCCTCTAACGAGCCTAAGTGTGGAAATAAGAAAATTACCGTCGTACTCTCAAACCGGGAGACCCGCGGCTGCGGTGTCAGTTCCCACGAGTTACGTTGGTCCCGTGGGAGGTGTTGGTGCCACCCACGGGGCCGTTCGGGGGCTGTTTCGAGTTCTCACCCTCTAACGCCATGTTTTTAAGCCTAAGTGTGGAAATAAGCAAATTACCGTCGTACTCTCAAACCGGGAGACTTGCGGTTGCGGGGTCAGTTCCCACGAGTTACGTTGGTCCCGTGGGAGGTGTTGGTGCCACCCACGGGGCCGTTCGGGGGCTGTTTCGAGTTCTCACCCTCTAACGCCATGTTTTTAAGCTTAAGTGTGGAAATAAGCAAATTACCGTCGTACTCTCAAATCGGGAGACCCGCGGCTGCGGGGTCAGTTCCCACGAGTTACGTTGGTCCCGTGAGAGGTGTTGGTGCCACCCACGGGGCCGTTCGGGGGATGTTTCGAGTTCTCACCCTCTAACGCCATGTTTTTAAGCCTAAGTGTGGAAATAAGCAAATTACCGTCGTCCTCTCAAACCGGGAGACCCGCGGCTGCGGTGTCAGTTCCCACGAGTTACATTTGTCCCGTGGGAGGTGTTGGTGCCACCCACGGGGCCGTTCGGGGCCTATTTCGAGTTCTCACCCTCTAACGCCATGTTTTTAAGCCTAAGTGTGGACATAAGCAAATTACCGTCGTACTCTCAAACCGTTAGACCCGCGGCTGCGGGGTCAGTTCCCACGAGCTACGTTGGTACTGTGGGAGGTGTTGGTGCCACCCACGGGGCCGTTCGGGGGCTGTTTCGAGTTCTCACCCTCTAACGCCATGTTTTTAAGCCTAAGTGTGGAAATAAGAAAATTACCGCCGTACTCTCAAACCGGGAGACCCTCGGCTGCGGGTTCAGTTCCCACGAGTTACGTTGGTCCCGTGGGAGGTGTTGGTGCCACCCACGGGGCCGTTCGGGGGCTGTTTCGAGTTCTCACCCTCTAACGCCATGTTTTTAAGCCTAAGTGTGGAAATAAGCAAATTACCGTCGTACTCTCAAACCGGGAGACTCGCGGCTGCGGGGTCAGTTCCCACGAGTTACGTTGGTCCCGTGGGAGGTGTTGGTGCCACCCACGGGGCCGTTCGGGGGCTGTTTCGAGTTCTCAGCCTCTAACGCCATGTTTTTAAGCCTAAGTGTGGAAATAAGCAAATTACCGTCGTACTCTCAAACCGTTAGACCCGCGGCTGCGGGGTCAGTTCCCACGAGCTACGTTGGTCCTGTGGGAGGTGTTGGTGCCACCCACGGGGCCGTTCGGGGGCTGTTTCGAGTTCTCACCCTCTAACGCCATGTTTTTAAGCCTAAGTGTGGAAATAAACAAATTACCGTCGTACTCTCAAACCGGGAGACCCGCGGCTGCGGGGTCAGTTCCCACGAGTTACGTTGGTCCTGTGGGAGGTGTTGGTGCCACCCACGGGGCCGTTCGGGGGCTGTTTCGAGTTCTCACCCTCTAACGCCATGTTTTTAAGCCTAAGTGTGGAAATAAGAAAATTACCGTCGTACTCTCAAACCGGGAGACCCTCGGCTGCGGGGTCAGTTCCCACGAGTTACGTTGGTCCCGTGGGAGGTGTTGGTGCCGCCCACGGGGCCGTTCGGGGGCTGTTTCGAGTTCTCACCCTCTAACGCCATGTTTTTAAGCCTAAGTGTGGAAATAAGCAAATTACCGTCGTACTCTCAAACCGGGAGACTCGCGGCTGCGGGGTCAGTTCCCACGAGTTACGTTGGTCCCGTGGGAGGTGTTGGTGCCACCCACGGGGCCGTTCAGGGGCTGTTTCGAGTTCTCACCATCTAACGCCATGTTTTTAAGCCTAAGTGTGGAAATAAGCAAATTACCGTCGTACTCTCAAACCGGGAGACTCGCGGCTGCGGGGTCAGTTCCCACGAGTTACGTTGGTCCCGTGGGAGGTGTTCGTGCCACCCACGGGGCCGTTCGGGGGCTGCTTCGAGTTCTCACCCTCTAACGCCATGTTTTTAAGCCTAAGTGTGGAAATAAGCAAATTACCGTCGTACTCTCAAACCGGGAGACCCGCGGCTGCGGGGTCAGTTCCCACGAGTTACGTTGGTCCCGTGGGAGGTGTTGGTGCCACCCACGGGGCCGTTCGGGGGCTGTTTCGAGTTCTCACCCTCTAACGCCATGTTTTTAAGCCTAAGTGTGGAAATAAGCAAATTACCGTCGTACTCTCAAACTAGGAGACTCGCGGCTGCGGGGTCAGTTCCCACGAGTTACGTTGGTCCCGTGGGAGGTGTTGGTGCCACCCACGGGGCCGTTCGGGGGCTGTTTCGAGTTCTCACCCTCTAACGAGCCTAAGTGTGGAAATAAGAAAATTACCGTCGTACTCTCAAACCGGGAGACCCGCGGCTGCGGTGTCAGTTCCCACGAGTTACGTTGGTCCCGTGGGAGGTGTTGGTGCCACCCACGGGGCCGTTCGGGGGCTGTTTCGAGTTCTCACCCTCTAACGCCATGTTTTTAAGCCTAAGTGTGGAAATAAGCAAATTACCGTCGTACTCTCAAACCGGGAGACTTGCGGTTGCGGGGTCAGTTCCCACGAGTTACGTTGGTCCCGTGGGAGGTGTTGGTGCCACCCACGGGGCCGTTCGGGGGCTGTTTCGAGTTCTCACCCTCTAACGCCATGTTTTTAAGCTTAAGTGTGGAAATAAGCAAATTACCGTCGTACTCTCAAATCGGGAGACCCGCGGCTGCGGGGTCAGTTCCCACGAGTTACGTTGGTCCCGTGAGAGGTGTTGGTGCCACCCACGGGGCCGTTCGGGGGATGTTTCGAGTTCTCACCCTCTAACGCCATGTTTTTAAGCCTAAGTGTGGAAATAAGCAAATTACCGTCGTCCTCTCAAACCGGGAGACCCGCGGCTGCGGTGTCAGTTCCCACGAGTTACATTTGTCCCGTGGGAGGTGTTGGTGCCACCCACGGGGCCGTTCGGGGCCTATTTCGAGTTCTCACCCTCTAACGCCATGTTTTTAAGCCTAAGTGTGGAAATAAGCAAATTACCGTCGTACTCTCAAACCGGGAGTCCCGCGGCTGCGGGGTTAGTTCCCACGAGTTACATTGGTCCCGTGGGAGGTGTTGGTGCCCCCCACGGGGACGTTCGGGGGCTGTTTCGAGTTCTCACCCTCTAACGCCATGTTTTTAAGCCTAAGTGTGGAAATAAGCAAATTACCGTCGTACTCTCAAACCGGGAGACCCGTGGCTGCGGTGTCAGTTCCCACGAGTTACGTTGGTCCAGTGGGAGGTGTTGGTGCCACCCACGGGGCCGTTCGGGGGCTGTTTCGAGTTCTCACCCTCTAACGCCATGTTTTTAAGCCTAAGTGTGGAAATAAGCAAATTACCGTCGTACTCTCAAACCGGGAGACCCGCGGCTGCGGGGTCAGTTCCCACGAGTTACGTTGGTCCCGTGGGAGGTGTTGGTGCCACCCACGGGGCCGTTCGGGGGCTGTTGCGAGTTCTCACCCTCTAACGTCATGTTTTTAAGCCTAAGTGTGGAAATAAGCAAATTACCGTCGTACTCTCAAACCGGGAGACTCGCGGCTGCGAGGTCAGTTCCCACGAGTTACGTTGGTCCCGTGGGAGGTGTTGGTGCCACCCACGGGGCCGTTCGGGGGCTGTTTCGAGTTCTCACCATCTAACCCCATGTTTTTAAGCCGAAGTGTGGAAATAAGCAAATTACCGTCGCACTCTCAAATCGGGAGACCCGCGGCTACAGGGTCAGTTTCCACGAGTTACGTTGGTCCAGTGGGACGTGTTGGTGCCACCCACGGGGCCGTTCGGGGGCTGTTTCGAGTTCTCACCCTCTAACGCCATGTTTTTAAGCCTAAGTGTGGAAATAAGCAAATTATCATCGTCCTCTCAAACCGGGAGACCCGTGGCTGCGGTGTCAGTTCCGACGAGTTACATTGGTCCCGTGGGAGGTGTTGGTGCCACCCACGGGGCCGTTCGGGGGCTGTTTCGAGTTCTCACCCTCAAACGCCATGTTTTTAAGCCTAAGTGTGGAAATAAGCAAATTACTGTCGTACTCTCAAACCGGGAGACCCGCGGCTGCGGGGTCAGTTCCCACGAGTTACGTTGGTCCCGTGGGAGGTGTTGGTGCCACCCACGGGGTCGTTCGGGGGCTGTTTCGAGTTCTCACCCTCTAACGCCATGTTTTTAAGCCTAAGTGTGGAAATAAGCAAATTACCGTCGTACTCTCAAACCGTTAGACCCGCGGCTGCGGGGTCAGTTCCCACGAGCTACGTTGGTCCTGTGGGAGGTGTTGGTGCCACCCACGGGGCCGTTCGGGGGCTGTTTCGAGTTCTCACCCTCTAACGCCATGTTTTTAAGCCTAAGTGTGGAAATAAGAAAATTACCGCCGTACTCTCAAACCGGGAGACCCTCGGCTGCGGGGTCAGTTCCCACGAGTTACGTTGGTCCCGTGGGAGGTGTTGGTGCCACCCACAGGGCCGTTCGGGGGCTGTTTCGAGTTCTCACCCTCTAACGCCATGTTTTTAAGCCTAAGTGTGGAAATAAGCAAATTACCGTCGTACTCTCAAACCGGGAGACTCGCGGCTGCGGGGTCAGTGCCCACGAGTTACGTTGGTCCCGTGGGAGGTGTTGGTGCCACCCACGGGGCCGTTCGGGGGCTGTTTTGAGTTCTCACCCTCTAACGCCATGTTTTTAAGCCTAAGTGTGGAAATAAGCAAATTACCGTCGTACTCTCAAACCGGGAGACCCGCGGCTGCGGTGTCAGTTCCCACGAGTTACGTTGGTCCCGTGGGAGGTGTTGGTGCCACCCACGGGGCCGTTCAGGGGCTGTTTCGAGTTCTCACCATCTAACGCCATGTTTTTAAGCCTAAGTGTGGAAATAAGCAAATTACCGTCGTACTCTCAAACCGGGAGACTCGCGGCTGCGGGGTCAGTTCCCACGAGTTACGTTGGTCCCGTGGGAGGTGTTCGTGCCACCCACGGGGCCGTTCGGGGGCTGCTTCGAGTTCTCACCCTCAAACGCCATGTTTTTAAGCCTAAGTGTGGAAATAAGCAAATTACCGTCGTACTCTCAAACCGGGAGACCCGCGGCTGCGGGGTCAGTTCCCACGAGTTACGTTGGTCCCGTGGGAGGTGTTGGTGCCACCCACGGGGCCGTTCGGGGGCTGTTTCGAGTTCTCACCCTCTAACGCCATGTTTTTAAGCCTAAGTGTGGAAATAAGCAAATTACCGTCGTACTCTCAAACTGGGAGACTCGCGGCTGCGGGGTCAGTTCCCACGAGTTACGTTGGTCCTGTGGGAGGTGTTGGTGCCACCCACGGGGCCGTTCGGGGGCTGTTTCGAGTTCTCACCCTCTAACGCCATGTTTTTAAGCCTAAGTGTGGAAATAAGAAAATTACCGTCGTACTCTCAAACCGGGAGACCCGCGGCTGCGGTGTCAGTTCCCACGAGTTACGTTGGTCCCGTGGGAGGTGTTGGTGCCACCCACGGGGCCGTTCGGGGGCTGTTTCGAGTTCTCACCCTCTAACGCCATGTTTTTAAGCCTAAGTGTGGAAATAAGCAAATTACCGTCGTACTCTCAAACCGGGAGACTTGCGGTTGCGGGGTCAGTTCCCACGAGTTACGTTGGTCCCGTGGGAGGTGTTGGTGCCACCCACGGGGCCGTTCGGGGGCTGTTTCGAGTTCTCACCCTCTAACGCCATGTTTTTATGCCTAAGTGTGGAAATAAGCAAATTACCGTCGTACTCTCAAACCGGGAGACTCGCGGTTGCGGGGTCAGTTCCCACGAGTTACGTTGGTCCCGTGGAAGGTGTTGGTGCCACCCACGGGGCCGTTCGGGGGCTGTTTCGAGTTCTCACCCTCTAACGCGATGTTTTTAAGCCTAAGTGTGGAAATAAGCAAATTACCGTCGTACTCTCAAATCGGGAGACCCGCGGCTGCGGGGTCAGTTTCCACGAGTTACGTTGGTCCCGTGGGAGGTGTTGGTGCCACCCACGGGGCCGTTCGGGGGCGGTTTCGAGTTCTCACCCTCTAACGCCATGTTTTTAACCCTAAGTGTGGAAATAAGCAAATTACCGTCGTACTCTCAAACCGGGAGACCCGTGGCTGCGGTGTCAGTTCCCACGAGTTACGTTGGTCCAGTGGGAGGTGTTGGTGCCACCCACGGGGCCGTTCGGGGGCTGTTTCGAGTTCTCACCCTCTAACGCCATGTTTTTAAGCCTAAGTGTGGAAAAAAGCAAATTACCGTCGTACTCTCAAACCGGGAGACCCGCGGCTGCGGGGTCAGTTCCCACGAGTTACGTTGGTCCCGTGGGAGGTGTTGGTGCCACCCACGGGGCCGTTCGGGGGCTGTTTCGAGTTCTCACCCTCTAACGCCATGTTTTTAAGCCTAAGTGTGGAAATAAGCAAATTACCGTCGTACTCTCAAACCGGGAGACTCGCGGCTGCAAGGTCAGTTCCCACGAGTTACGTTGGTCCCGTGGGAGGTGTTGGTGCCACCCACGGGGCCGTTCGGGGGCTGTTTCGAGTTCTCACCATCTAACCCCATGTTTTTAAGCCTAAGTGTGGAAATAAGCAAATTACCGTCGTACTCTCAAATCGGGAGACCCGCGGCTACAGGGTCAGTTTCCACGAGTTACGTTGGTCCAGTGGGACGTGTTGGTGCCACCCACGGGGCCGTTCGGGGGCTGTTTCGAGTTCTCACCCTCTAACGCCATGTTTTTAAGCCTAAGTGTGGAAATAAGCAAATTATCATCGTCCTCTCAAACCGGGAGACCCGTGGCTGCGGTGTCAGTTCCGACGAGTTACATTGGTCCCGTGGGAGGTGTTGGTGCCACCCACGGGGCCGTTCGGGGGCTGTTTCGAGTTCTCACCCTCAAACGCCATGTTTTTAAGCCTAAGTGTAGAAATAAGCAAATTACTGTCGTACTCTCAAACCGGGAGACCCGCGGCTGCGGGGTCAGTTCCCACGAGTTACGTTGGTCCCGTGGGAGGTGTTGGTGCCACCCACGGGGTCGTTCGGGGGCTGTTTCGAGTTCTCACCCTCTAACGCCATGTTTTTAAGCCTAAGTGTGGAAATAAGCAAATTACCGTCGTACTCTCAAACCGTTAGACCCGCGGCTGCGGGGTCAGTTCCCACGAGCTACGTTGGTCCTGTGGGAGGTGTTGGTGCCACCCACGGGGCCGTTCGGGGGCTGTTTCGAGTTCTCACCCTCTAACGCCATGTTTTTAAGCCTAAGTGTGGAAATAAGAAAATTACCGCCGTACTCTCAAACCGGGAGACCCTCGGCTGCGGGTTCAGTTCCCACGAGATACGTTGGTCCCGTGGGAGGTGTTGGTGCCACCCACGGGGCCTTTCGGGGGCTGTTTCGAGTTCTCACCCTCTAACGCCATGTTTTTAAGCCTAAGTGTGGAAATAAGCAAATTACCGTCGTACTCTCAAACCGGGAGACTCGCGGCTGCGGGGTCAGTTCCCACGAGTTACGTTGGTCCCGTGGGAGGTGTTGGTGCCACCCACGGGGCCGTTCGGGGGCTGTTTCGAGTTCTCACCCTCTAACGCCATGTTTTTAAGCCTAAGTGTGGAAATAAGCAAATTACCGTCGTACTCTCAAACCGTTAGACCCGCGGCTGTGGGGTCAGTTCCCACGAGCTACGTTGGTCCTGTGGGAGGTGTTGGTGCCACCCACGGGGCCGTTCGGGGGCTGTTTCGAGTTCTCACCCTCTAACGCCATGTTTTTAAGCCTAAGTGTGGAAATAAGCAAATTACCGTCGTACTCTCAAACCGGGAGACCCGCGGCTGCGGGGTCAGTTCCCACGAGTTACGTTGGTCCTGTGGGAGGTGTTGGTGCCACCCACGGGGCCGTTCGGGGGCTGTTTCGAGTTCTCACCCTCTAACGCCATGTTTTTAAGCCTAAGTGTGGAAATAAGAAAATTACCGTCGTACTCTCAAACCGGGAGACCCTCGGCTGCGGGGTCAGTTCCCACGAGTTACGTTGGTCCCGTGGGAGGTGTTGGTGCCACCCACGGGGCCGTTCGGGGGCTGTTTCGAGTTCTCACCCTCAAACGCCATGTTTTTAAGCCTAAGTGTGGAAATAAGCAAATTACTGTCGTACTCTCAAACCGGGAGACCCGCGGCTGCGGGGTCAGTTCCCACGAGTTACGTTGGTCCCGTGGGAGGTGTTGGTGCCACCCACGGGGTCGTTCGGGGGCTGTTTCGAGTTCTCACCCTCTAACGCCATGTTTTTAAGCCTAAGTGTGGAAATAAGCAAATTACCGTCGTACTCTCAAACCGTTAGACCCGCGGCTGCGGGGTCAGTTCCCACGAGCTACGTTGGTCCTGTGGGAGGTGTTGGTGCCACCCACGGGGCCGTTCGGGGGCTGTTTCGAGTTCTCACCCTCTAACGCCATGTTTTTAAGCCTAAGTGTGGAAATAAGAAAATTACCGCCGTACTCTCAAACCGGGAGACCCTCGGCTGCGGGTTCAGTTCCCACGAGTTACGTTGGTCCCGTGGGAGGTGTTGGTGCCACCAACGGGGCCGTTCGGGGGCTGTTTCGAGTTCTCACCCTCTAACGCCATGTTTTTAAGCCTAAGTGTGGAAATAAGCAAATTACCGTCGTACTCTCAAACCGGGAGACTCGCGGCTGCGGGGTCAGTTCCCACGAGTTACGTTGGTCCCGTGGGAGGTGTTGGTGCCACCCACGGGGCCGTTCGGGGGCTGTTTCGAGTTCTCACCCTCTAACGCCATGTTTTTAAGCCTAAGTGTGGAAATAAGCAAATTACCGTCGTACTCTCAAACCGGGAGACTCGCGGCTGCGGGGTCAGTGCCCACGAGTTACGTTGGTCCCGTGGGAGGTGTTGGTGCCACCCACGGGGCCGTTCGGGGGCTGTTTTGAGTTCTCACCCTCTAACGCCATGTTTTTAAGCCTAAGTGTGGAAATAAGCAAATTACCGTCGTACTCTCAAACCGGGAGACCCGCGGCTGCGGGGTCAGTTCCCACGAGTTACGTTGGTCCCGTGGGAGGTGTTGGTGCCACCCACGGGGCCGTTCGGGGGCTGTTTTGAGTTCTCACCCTCTAACGCCATGTTTTTAAGCCTAAGTGTGGAAATAAGCAAATTACCGTCGTACTCTCAAACCGGGAGACCCGCGGCTGCGGTGTCAGTTCCCACGAGTTACGTTGGTCCCGTGGGAGGTGTTGGTGCCACCCACGGGGCCGTTCAGGGGCTGTTTCGAGTTCTCACCATCTAACGCCATGTTTTTAAGCCTAAGTGTGGAAATAAGCAAATTACCGTCGTACTCTCAAACCGGGAGACTCGCGGCTGCGGGGTCAGTTCCCACGAGTTACGTTGGTCCCGTGGGAGGTGTTGGTGCCACCCACGGGGCCGTTCGGGGGCTGCTTCGAGTTCTCACCCTCAAACGCCATGTTTTTAAGCCTAAGTGTGGAAATAAGCAAATTACCGTCGTACTCTCAAACCGGGAGACCCGCGGCTGCGGGGTCAGTTCCCACGAGTTACGTTGGTCCCGTGGGAGGTGTTGGTGCCACCCACGGGGCCGTTCGGGGGCTGTTTCGAGTTCTCACCCTCTAACGCCATGTTTTTAAGCCTAAGTGTGGAAATAAGCAAATTACCGTCGTACTCTCAAACTGGGAGACTCGCGGCTGCGGGGTCAGTTCCCACGAGTTACGTTGGTCCTGTGGGAGGTGTTGGTGCCACCCACGGGGCCGTTCGGGGGCTGTTTCGAGTTCTCACCCTCTAACGCCATGTTTTTAAGCCTAAGTGTGGAAATAAGAAAATTACCGTCGTACTCTCAAACCGGGAGACCCGCGGCTGCGGTGTCAGTTCCCACGAGTTACGTTGGTCCCGTGGGAGGTGTTGGTGCCACCCACGGGGCCGTGCGGGGGCTGTTTCGAGTTCTCACCCTCTAACGCCATGTTTTTAAGCCTAAGTGTGGAAATAAGCAAATTACCGTCGTACTCTCAAACCGGGAGACTCGCGGTTGCGGGGTCAGTTCCCACGAGTTACGTTGGTCCCGTGGGAGGTGTTGGTGCCACCCACGGGGCCGTTCGGGGGCTGTTTCGAGTTCTCACCCTCTAACGCCATGTTTTTATGCCTAAGTGTGGAAATAAGCAAATTACCGTCGTACTCTCAAACCGGGAGACTCGCGGTTGCGGGGTCAGTTCCCACGAGTTACGTTGGTCCCGTGGAAGGTGTTGGTGCCACCCACGGGGCCGTTCGGGGGCTGTTTCGAGTTCTCACCCTCTAACGCGATGTTTTTAAGCCTAAGTGTGGAAATAAGCAAATTACCGTCGTACTCTCAAATCGGGAGACCCGCGGCTGCGGGGTCAGTTTCCACGAGTTACGTTGGTCCCGTGGGAGGTGTTGGTGCCACCCACGGGGCCGTTCGGGGGCGGTTTCGAGTTCTCACCCTCTAACGCCATGTTTTTAACCCTAAGTGTGGAAATAAGCAAATTACCGTCGTACTCTCAAACCGGGAGACCCGTGGCTGCGGTGTCAGTTCCCACGAGTTACGTTGGTCCAGTGGGAGGTGTTGGTGCCACCCACGGGGCCGTTCGGGGGCTGTTTCGAGTTCTCACCCTCTAACGCCATGTTTTTAAGCCTAAGTGTGGAAAAAAGCAA
The DNA here is from genome assembly GCA_949130495.1 of Sambucus nigra. Taxonomy (NCBI): domain Eukaryota; kingdom Viridiplantae; phylum Streptophyta; class Magnoliopsida; order Dipsacales; family Adoxaceae; genus Sambucus; species Sambucus nigra. The sequence goes on from OX422215.1 coordinate 282,793,174, forward strand.
ATTACCGTCGTACTCTCAAACCGGGAGACCCGCGGCTGCGGGGTCAGTTCCCACGAGTTACGTTGGTCCCGTGGGAGGTGTTGGTGCCACCCACGGGGCCGTTCGGGGGCTGTTTCGAGTTCTCACCCTCTAACGCCATGTTTTTAAGCCTAAGTGTGGAAATAAGCAAATTACCGTCGTACTCTCAAACCGGGAGACTCGCGGCTGCAAGGTCAGTTCCCACGAGTTACGTTGGTCCCGTGGGAGGTGTTGGTGCCACCCACGGGGCCGTTCGGGGGCTGTTTCGAGTTCTCACCATCTAACCCCATGTTTTTAAGCCTAAGTGTGGAAATAAGCAAATTACCGTCGTACTCTCAAATCGGGAGACCCGCGGCTACAGGGTCAGTTTCCACGAGTTACGTTGGTCCAGTGGGACGTGTTGGTGCCACCCACGGGGCCGTTCGGGGGCTGTTTCGAGTTCTCACCCTCTAACGCCATGTTTTTAAGCCTAAGTGTGGAAATAAGCAAATTATCATCGTCCTCTCAAACCGGGAGACCCGTGGCTGCGGTGTCAGTTCCGACGAGTTACATTGGTCCCGTGGGAGGTGTTGGTGCCACCCACGGGGCCGTTCGGGGGCTGTTTCGAGTTCTCACCCTCAAACGCCATGTTTTTAAGCCTAAGTGTAGAAATAAGCAAATTACTGTCGTACTCTCAAACCGGGAGACCCGCGGCTGCGGGGTCAGTTCCCACGAGTTACGTTGGTCCCGTGGGAGGTGTTGGTGCCACCCACGGGGTCGTTCGGGGGCTGTTTCGAGTTCTCACCCTCTAACGCCATGTTTTTAAGCCTAAGTGTGGAAATAAGCAAATTACCGTCGTACTCTCAAACCGTTAGACCCGCGGCTGCGGGGTCAGTTCCCACGAGCTACGTTGGTCCTGTGGGAGGTGTTGGTGCCACCCACGGGGCCGTTCGGGGGCTGTTTCGAGTTCTCACCCTCTAACGCCATGTTTTTAAGCCTAAGTGTGGAAATAAGAAAATTACCGCCGTACTCTCAAACCGGGAGACCCTCGGCTGCGGGTTCAGTTCCCACGAGATACGTTGGTCCCGTGGGAGGTGTTGGTGCCACCCACGGGGCCTTTCGGGGGCTGTTTCGAGTTCTCACCCTCTAACGCCATGTTTTTAAGCCTAAGTGTGGAAATAAGCAAATTACCGTCGTACTCTCAAACCGGGAGACTCGCGGCTGCGGGGTCAGTTCCCACGAGTTACGTTGGTCCCGTGGGAGGTGTTGGTGCCACCCACGGGGCCGTTCGGGGGCTGTTTCGAGTTCTCACCCTCTAACGCCATGTTTTTAAGCCTAAGTGTGGAAATAAGCAAATTACCGTCGTACTCTCAAACCGTTAGACCCGCGGCTGTGGGGTCAGTTCCCACGAGCTACGTTGGTCCTGTGGGAGGTGTTGGTGCCACCCACGGGGCCGTTCGGGGGCTGTTTCGAGTTCTCACCCTCTAACGCCATGTTTTTAAGCCTAAGTGTGGAAATAAGCAAATTACCGTCGTACTCTCAAACCGGGAGACCCGCGGCTGCGGGGTCAGTTCCCACGAGTTACGTTGGTCCTGTGGGAGGTGTTGGTGCCACCCACGGGGCCGTTCGGGGGCTGTTTCGAGTTCTCACCCTCTAACGCCATGTTTTTAAGCCTAAGTGTGGAAATAAGAAAATTACCGTCGTACTCTCAAACCGGGAGACCCTCGGCTGCGGGGTCAGTTCCCACGAGTTACGTTGGTCCCGTGGGAGGTGTTGGTGCCACCCACGGGGCCGTTCGGGGGCTGTTTCGAGTTCTCACCCTCAAACGCCATGTTTTTAAGCCTAAGTGTGGAAATAAGCAAATTACTGTCGTACTCTCAAACCGGGAGACCCGCGGCTGCGGGGTCAGTTCCCACGAGTTACGTTGGTCCCGTGGGAGGTGTTGGTGCCACCCACGGGGTCGTTCGGGGGCTGTTTCGAGTTCTCACCCTCTAACGCCATGTTTTTAAGCCTAAGTGTGGAAATAAGCAAATTACCGTCGTACTCTCAAACCGTTAGACCCGCGGCTGCGGGGTCAGTTCCCACGAGCTACGTTGGTCCTGTGGGAGGTGTTGGTGCCACCCACGGGGCCGTTCGGGGGCTGTTTCGAGTTCTCACCCTCTAACGCCATGTTTTTAAGCCTAAGTGTGGAAATAAGAAAATTACCGCCGTACTCTCAAACCGGGAGACCCTCGGCTGCGGGTTCAGTTCCCACGAGTTACGTTGGTCCCGTGGGAGGTGTTGGTGCCACCAACGGGGCCGTTCGGGGGCTGTTTCGAGTTCTCACCCTCTAACGCCATGTTTTTAAGCCTAAGTGTGGAAATAAGCAAATTACCGTCGTACTCTCAAACCGGGAGACTCGCGGCTGCGGGGTCAGTTCCCACGAGTTACGTTGGTCCCGTGGGAGGTGTTGGTGCCACCCACGGGGCCGTTCGGGGGCTGTTTCGAGTTCTCACCCTCTAACGCCATGTTTTTAAGCCTAAGTGTGGAAATAAGCAAATTACCGTCGTACTCTCAAACCGGGAGACTCGCGGCTGCGGGGTCAGTGCCCACGAGTTACGTTGGTCCCGTGGGAGGTGTTGGTGCCACCCACGGGGCCGTTCGGGGGCTGTTTTGAGTTCTCACCCTCTAACGCCATGTTTTTAAGCCTAAGTGTGGAAATAAGCAAATTACCGTCGTACTCTCAAACCGGGAGACCCGCGGCTGCGGTGTCAGTTCCCACGAGTTACGTTGGTCCCGTGGGAGGTGTTGGTGCCACCCACGGGGCCGTTCAGGGGCTGTTTCGAGTTCTCACCATCTAACGCCATGTTTTTAAGCCTAAGTGTGGAAATAAGCAAATTACCGTCGTACTCTCAAACCGGGAGACTCGCGGCTGCGGGGTCAGTTCCCACGAGTTACGTTGGTCCCGTGGGAGGTGTTGGTGCCACCCACGGGGCCGTTCGGGGGCTGCTTCGAGTTCTCACCCTCAAACGCCATGTTTTTAAGCCTAAGTGTGGAAATAAGCAAATTACCGTCGTACTCTCAAACCGGGAGACCCGCGGCTGCGGGGTCAGTTCCCACGAGTTACGTTGGTCCCGTGGGAGGTGTTGGTGCCACCCACGGGGCCGTTCGGGGGCTGTTTCGAGTTCTCACCCTCTAACGCCATGTTTTTAAGCCTAAGTGTGGAAATAAGCAAATTACCGTCGTACTCTCAAACTGGGAGACTCGCGGCTGCGGGGTCAGTTCCCACGAGTTACGTTGGTCCTGTGGGAGGTGTTGGTGCCACCCACGGGGCCGTTCGGGGGCTGTTTCGAGTTCTCACCCTCTAACGCCATGTTTTTAAGCCTAAGTGTGGAAATAAGAAAATTACCGTCGTACTCTCAAACCGGGAGACCCGCGGCTGCGGTGTCAGTTCCCACGAGTTACGTTGGTCCCGTGGGAGGTGTTGGTGCCACCCACGGGGCCGTTCGGGGGCTGTTTCGAGTTCTCACCCTCTAACGCCATGTTTTTAAGCCTAAGTGTGGAAATAAGCAAATTACCGTCGTACTCTCAAACCGGGAGACTTGCGGTTGCGGGGTCAGTTCCCACGAGTTACGTTGGTCCCGTGGGAGGTGTTGGTGCCACCCACGGGGCCGTTCGGGGGCTGTTTCGAGTTCTCACCCTCTAACGCCATGTTTTTATGCCTAAGTGTGGAAATAAGCAAATTACCGTCGTACTCTCAAACCGGGAGACTCGCGGTTGCGGGGTCAGTTCCCACGAGTTACGTTGGTCCCGTGGAAGGTGTTGGTGCCACCCACGGGGCCGTTCGGGGGCTGTTTCGAGTTCTCACCCTCTAACGCGATGTTTTTAAGCCTAAGTGTGGAAATAAGCAAATTACCGTCGTACTCTCAAATCGGGAGACCCGCGGCTGCGGGGTCAGTTTCCACGAGTTACGTTGGTCCCGTGGGAGGTGTTGGTGCCACCCACGGGGCCGTTCAGGGGCGGTTTCGAGTTCTCACCCTCTAACGCCATGTTTTTAACCCTAAGTGTGGAAATAAGCAAATTACCGTCGTACTCTCAAACCGGGAGACCCGTGGCTGCGGTGTCAGTTCCCACGAGTTACGTTGGTCCAGTGGGAGGTGTTGGTGCCACCCACGGGGCCGTTCGGGGGCTGTTTCGAGTTCTCACCCTCTAACGCCATGTTTTTAAGCCTAAGTGTGGAAAAAAGCAAATTACCGTCGTACTCTCAAACCGGGAGACCCGCGGCTGCGGGGTCAGTTCCCACGAGTTACGTTGGTCCCGTGGGAGGTGTTGGTGCCACCCACGGGGCCGTTCGGGGGCTGTTTCGAGTTCTCACCCTCTAACGCCATGTTTTTAAGCCTAAGTGTGGAAATAAGCAAATTACCGTCGTACTCTCAAACCGGGAGACTCGCGGCTGCAAGGTCAGTTCCCACGAGTTACGTTGGTCCCGTGGGAGGTGTTGGTGCCACCCACGGGGCCGTTCGGGGGCTGTTTCGAGTTCTCACCATCTAACCCCATGTTTTTAAGCCTAAGTGTGGAAATAAGCAAATTACCGTCGTACTCTCAAATCGGGAGACCCGCGGCTACAGGGTCAGTTTCCACGAGTTACGTTGGTCCAGTGGGACGTGTTGGTGCCACCCACGGGGCCGTTCGGGGGCTGTTTCGAGTTCTCACCCTCTAACGCCATGTTTTTAAGCCTAAGTGTGGAAATAAGCAAATTATCATCGTCCTCTCAAACCGGGAGACCCGTGGCTGCGGTGTCAGTTCCGACGAGTTACATTGGTCCCGTGGGAGGTGTTGGTGCCACCCACGGGGCCGTTCGGGGGCTGTTTCGAGTTCTCACCCTCAAACGCCATGTTTTTAAGCCTAAGTGTAGAAATAAGCAAATTACTGTCGTACTCTCAAACCGGGAGACCCGCGGCTGCGGGGTCAGTTCCCACGAGTTACGTTGGTCCCGTGGGAGGTGTTGGTGCCACCCACGGGGTCGTTCGGGGGCTGTTTCGAGTTCTCACCCTCTAACGCCATGTTTTTAAGCCTAAGTGTGGAAATAAGCAAATTACCGTCGTACTCTCAAACCGTTAGACCCGCGGCTGCGGGGTCAGTTCCCACGAGCTACGTTGGTCCTGTGGGAGGTGTTGGTGCCACCCACGGGGCCGTTCGGGGGCTGTTTCGAGTTCTCACCCTCTAACGCCATGTTTTTAAGCCTAAGTGTGGAAATAAGAAAATTACCGCCGTACTCTCAAACCGGGAGACCCTCGGCTGCGGGTTCAGTTCCCACGAGATACGTTGGTCCCGTGGGAGGTGTTGGTGCCACCCACGGGGCCTTTCGGGGGCTGTTTCGAGTTCTCACCCTCTAACGCCATGTTTTTAAGCCTAAGTGTGGAAATAAGCAAATTACCGTCGTACTCTCAAACCGGGAGACTCGCGGCTGCGGGGTCAGTTCCCACGAGTTACGTTGGTCCCGTGGGAGGTGTTGGTGCCACCCACGGGGCCGTTCGGGGGCTGTTTCGAGTTCTCACCCTCTAACGCCATGTTTTTAAGCCTAAGTGTGGAAATAAGCAAATTACCGTCGTACTCTCAAACCGTTAGACCCGCGGCTGTGGGGTCAGTTCCCACGAGCTACGTTGGTCCTGTGGGAGGTGTTGGTGCCACCCACGGGGCCGTTCGGGGGCTGTTTCGAGTTCTCACCCTCTAACGCCATGTTTTTAAGCCTAAGTGTGGAAATAAGCAAATTACCGTCGTACTCTCAAACCGGGAGACCCGCGGCTGCGGGGTCAGTTCCCACGAGTTACGTTGGTCCTGTGGGAGGTGTTGGTGCCACCCACGGGGCCGTTCGGGGGCTGTTTCGAGTTCTCACCCTCTAACGCCATGTTTTTAAGCCTAAGTGTGGAAATAAGAAAATTACCGTCGTACTCTCAAACCGGGAGACCCTCGGCTGCGGGGTCAGTTCCCACGAGTTACGTTGGTCCCGTGGGAGGTGTTGGTGCCACCCACGGGGCCGTTCGGGGGCTGTTTCGAGTTCTCACCCTCTAACGCCATGCTTTTAAGCCTAAGTGTGGAAATAAGCAAATTATCATCGTCCTCTCAAACCGGGAGACCCGTGGCTGCGGTGTCAGTTCCGACGAGTTACATTGGTCCCGTGGGAGGTGTTGGTGCCACCCACGGGGCCGTTCGGGGGCTGTTTCGAGTTCTCACCCTCAAACGCCATGTTTTTAAGCCTAAGTGTGGAAATAAGCAAATTACTGTCGTACTCTCAAACCGGGAGACCCGCGGCTGCGGGGTCAGTTCCCACGAGTTACGTTGGTCCCGTGGGAGGTGTTGGTGCCACCCACGGGGTCGTTCGGGGGCTGTTTCGAGTTCTCACCCTCTAACGCCATGTTTTTAAGCCTAAGTGTGGAAATAAGCAAATTACCGTCGTACTCTCAAACCGTTAGACCCGCGGCTGCGGGGTCAGTTCCCACGAGCTACGTTGGTCCTGTGGGAGGTGTTGGTGCCACCCACGGGGCCGTTCGGGGGCTGTTTCGAGTTCTCACCCTCTAACGCCATGTTTTTAAGCCTAAGTGTGGAAATAAGAAAATTACCGCCGTACTCTCAAACCGGGAGACCCTCGGCTGCGGGTTCAGTTCCCACGAGTTACGTTGGTCCCGTGGGAGGTGTTGGTGCCACCCACGGGGCCGTTCGGGGGCTGTTTCGAGTTCTCACCCTCTAACGCCATGTTTTTAAGCCTAAGTGTGGAAATAAGCAAATTACCGTCGTACTCTCAAACCGGGAGACTCGCGGCTGCGGGGTCAGTTCCCACGAGTTACGTTGGTCCCGTGGGAGGTGTTGGTGCCACCCACGGGGCCGTTCGGGGGCTGTTTCGAGTTCTCAGCCTCTAACGTCATGTTTTTAAGCCTAAGTGTGGAAATAAGCAAATTACCGTCGTACTCTCAAACCGTTAGACCCGCGGCTGCGGGGTCAGTTCCCACGAGCTACGTTGGTCCTGTGGGAGGTGTTGGTGCCACCCACGGGGCCGTTCGGGGGCTGTTTCGAGTTCTCACCCTCTAACGCCATGTTTTTAAGCCTAAGTGTGGAAATAAGCAAATTACCGTCGTACTCTCAAACCGGGAGACCCGCGGCTGCGGGGTCAGTTCCCACGAGTTACGTTGGTCCTGTGGGAGGTGTTGGTGCCACCCACGGGGCCGTTCGGGGGCTGTTTCGAGTTCTCACCCTCTAACGCCATGTTTTTAAGCCTAAGTGTGGAAATAAGAAAATTACCGTCGTACTCTCAAACCGGGAGACCCTCGGCTGCGGGGTCAGTTCCCACGAGTTACGTTGGTCCCGTGGGAGGTGTTGGTGCCACCCACGGGGCCGTTCGGGGGCTGTTTCGAGTTCTCACCCTCTAACGCCATGTTTTTAAGCCTAAGTGTGGAAATAAGCAAATTACCGTCGTACTCTCAAACCGGGAGACTCGCGGCTGCGGGGTCAGTTCCCACGAGTTACGTTGGTCCCGTGGGAGGTGTTGGTGCCACCCACGGGGCCGTTCAGGGGCTGTTTCGAGTTCTCACCATCTAACGCCATGTTTTTAAGCCTAAGTGTGGAAATAAGCAAATTACCGTCGTACTCTCAAACCGGGAGACTCGCGGCTGCGGGGTCAGTTCCCACGAGTTACGTTGGTCCCGTGGGAGGTGTTCGTGCCACCCACGGGGCCGTTCGGGGGCTGCTTCGAGTTCTCACCCTCTAACGCCATGTTTTTAAGCCTAAGTGTGGAAATAAGCAAATTCCCGTCGTACTCTCAAACCGGGAGACCCGCGGCTGCGGGGTCAGTTCCCACGAGTTACGTTGGTCCCGTGGGAGGTGTTGGTGCCACCCACGGGGCCGTTCGGGGGCTGTTTCGAGTTCTCACCCTCTAACGCCATGTTTTTAAGCCTAAGTGTGGAAATAAGCAAATTACCGTCGTACTCTCAAACTGGGAGACTCGCGGCTGCGGGGTCAGTTCCCACGAGTTACGTTGGTCCCGTGGGAGGTGTTGGTGCCACCCACGGGGCCGTTCGGGGGCTGTTTCGAGTTCTCACCCTCTAACGAGCCTAAGTGTGGAAATAAGAAAATTACCGTCGTACTCTCAAACCGGGAGACCCGCGGCTGCGGTGTCAGTTCCCACGAGTTACGTTGGTCCCGTGGGAGGTGTTGGTGCCACCCACGGGGCCGTTCGGGGGCTGTTTCGAGTTCTCACCCTCTAACGCCATGTTTTTAAGCCTAAGTGTGGAAATAAGCAAATTACCGTCGTACTCTCAAACCGGGAGACTTGCGGTTGCGGGGTCAGTTCCCACGAGTTACGTTGGTCCCGTGGGAGGTGTTGGTGCCACCCACGGGGCCGTTCGGGGGCTGTTTCGAGTTCTCACCCTCTAACGCCATGTTTTTAAGCTTAAGTGTGGAAATAAGCAAATTACCGTCGTACTCTCAAATCGGGAGACCCGCGGCTGCGGGGTCAGTTCCCACGAGTTACGTTGGTCCCGTGAGAGGTGTTGGTGCCACCCACGGGGCCGTTCGGGGGATGTTTCGAGTTCTCACCCTCTAACGCCATGTTTTTAAGCCTAAGTGTGGAAATAAGCAAATTACCGTCGTCCTCTCAAACCGGGAGACCCGCGGCTGCGGTGTCAGTTCCCACGAGTTACATTTGTCCCGTGGGAGGTGTTGGTGCCACCCACGGGGCCGTTCGGGGCCTATTTCGAGTTCTCACCCTCTAACGCCATGTTTTTAAGCCTAAGTGTGGAAATAAGCAAATTACCGTCGTACTCTCAAACCGGGAGTCCCGCGGCTGCGGGGTCAGTTCCCACGAGTTACATTGGTCCCGTGGGAGGTGTTGGTGCCACCCACGGGGACGTTCGGGGGCTGTTTCGAGTTCTCACCCTCAAACGCCATGTTTTTAAGCCTAAGTGTGGAAATGAGCAAATTACTGTCGTACTCTCAAACCGGGAGACCCGCGGCTGCGGGGTCAGTTCCCATGAGTTACGTTGGTCCCGTGGGAGGTGTTGGTACCACCCACGGGGTCGTTCGGGGGCTGTTTCGAGTTCTCACCCTCTAACGCCATGTTTTTAAGCCTAAGTGTGGAAATAAGCAAATTACCGTCGTACTCTCAAACCGGGAGACCCGCGGCTGCGGGGTCAGTTCCCACGAGTTATGTTGGCCCTGTGGGAGGTGTTGGTGCCACCCACGGGGCCGTTCGGGGGCTGTTTCGAGTTCTCACCCTCTAACGCCATGTTTTTAAGCCTAAGTGTGGAAATAAGAAAATTACCGTCGTACTCTCAAACCGGGAGACCCTCGCCTGCGGGGTCAGTTCCCACGAGTTACGTTGGTCCCGTGGGAGGTGTTGGTGCCACCCACGGGGCCGTTCGGGGGCTGTTTCGAGTTCTCACCCTCTAACGCCATGTTTTTAAGCCTATGTGTGGAAATAAGCAAATTACCGTCGTACTCTCAAACCGGGAGACTCGCGGCTGCGGGGTCAGTTCCCACGAGTTACGTTGGTCCCGTGGGAGGTGTTGGTGCCACCCACGGGGCCGTTCGGGGGCTGTTTCGAGTTCTCACCCTCTAACGCCATGTTTTTAAGCCTAAGTGTGGAAATAAGCAAATTACCGTCGTACTCTCAAATCGGGAGACCCGCGGCTGCGGGGTCAGTTCCCACGAGTTACGTTGGTCCCGTGAGAGGTGTTGGTGCCACCCACGGGGCCGTTCGGGGGCTGTTTCGAGTTCTCACCCTCTAACGCCATGTTTTTAAGCCTAAGTGTGGAAATAAGCAAATTACTGTCGTACTCTCAAACCGGGAGACCCGCGGCTGCGGGGTCAGTTCCCACGAGTTACGTTGGTCCAGTGGGACGTGTTGGTGCCACCCACGGGGCTGTTCGGGGGCTGTTTCGAGTTCTCACCCTCTAACGCCATGTTTTTAAGCCTAAGTGTGGAAATAAGCAAATTACCGTCATCCTCTCAAACCGGGAGACCCGCGGCTGCGGTGTCAGTTCCCACGAGTTACATTTGTCCCGTGGGAGGTGTTGGTGCCACCCACGGGGCCGTTCGGGGGATGTTTCGAGTTCTCACCCTCTAACGCCATGTTTTTAAGCCTAAGTGTGGAAATAAGCAAATTACCGTCGTACTCTCAAATCGGGAGACCCGCGGCTGCGGTGTCAGTTCCCACGAGTTACGTTGGTCCCGTGGGAGGTGTTGGTGCCACCCACGGGGCCGTTCGGGGGATGTTTCGAGTTCTCACCCTCTAACGCCATGTTTTTAAGCCTAAGTGTGGAAATAAGCAAATTACCATCGTACTCTCAAACCGGGAGACCCGCGGCTGCGGGGTCAGTTCCCACGAGTTACGTTGGTCCCGTGGGAGGTGTCGGTGCCACCCACGGGGCCGTTCGTGGGCTGTTTCGAGTTCTCACCCTCTAACGCCATGTTTTTAAGCCTAAGTGTGGAAATAAGAAAATTACCGCCGTACTCTCAAACTGGGAGACCCGCGGCCGCGAGGTCAGTTTCCACGAGTTACGTTGGTCCAGTGGGACGTGTTGGTGCCACCCACGGGGCCGTTCGGGGGATGTTTCGAGTTCTCACCCTCTAACGCCATGTTTTTAAGCCTAAGTATGGAAATAAGAAAATTACCGTCGTACTCTCAAACCGGGAGACCCGCGGCTGCGGGGTCAGTTCCCACAAGTTACGTTGGTCCCGTGGGACGTGTTGGTGCCACCCACGGGACTGTTCGGGGGCTATTTCGAGTTCTCACCCTCTAACGCCTTGTTTTTAAGCATAAGTGTGGAAATAAGCAAATTACCGTCGTACTCTCAAACCGGGAGACCGGCGGCTGCGAGGTCAGTTCCCACGAGTTACGTTGGTCCCATGGGACGTGTTGGTGCCACCCACGGGGCCGTTAGGGGGCTGTTTCGAGTTCTCACCCTCTAACGCCATGTTTTTAAGCCTAAGTGTGGAAATAAGCAAATTACCGTCGTACTCTCAAACCGGGAGACCCTCGGCTGCGGGGTCAGTTCCCACGAGTTACGTTGGTCCCGTGGGAGGTGTTGGTGCCACCCACGGGGCCGTTCGGGGGCTGTTTCGAGTTCTCACCCTCTAACGCCATGTTTTTAAGCCTATGTGTGGAAATAAGCAAATTACCGTCGTACTCTCAAACCGGGAGACTCGCGGCTGCGGGGTCAGTTCCCACGAGTTACGTTGGTCCCGTGGGAGGTGTTGGTGCCACCCACGGGGCCGTTCGGGGGCTGTTTCGAGTTCTCACCCTCTAACGCCATGTTTTTAACCCTAAGTGTGGAAATAAGCAAATTACCGTCGTACTCTCAAATCGGGAGACCCGCGGCTGCGGGGTCAGTTCCCACGAGTTACGTTGGTCCCGTGGGAGGTGTTGGTGCCACCCACGGGGCCGTTCGGGGGCTGTTTCGAGTTCTCACCCTCTAACGAGCCTAAGTGTGGAAATAAGAAAATTACCGTCGTACTCTCAAACCGGGAGACCCGCGGCTGCGGTGTCAGTTCCCACGAGTTACGTTGGTCCCGTGGGAGGTGTTGGTGCCACCCACGGGGCCGTTCGGGGGCTGTTTCGAGTTCTCACCCTCTAACGCCATGTTTTTAAGCCTATGTGTGGAAATAAGCAAATTACTGTCGTACTCTCAAACCGGGAGACTCGCGGCTGCGGGGTCAGTTCCCACGAGTTACGTTGGTCCCGTGGGAGGTGTTGGTGCCACCCACGGGGCCGTTCGGGGGCTGTTTCGAGTTCTCACCCTCTAACGCCATGTTTTTAAGCCTAAGTGTGGAAATAAGCAAATTACCGTCGTACTCTCAAATCGGGAGACCCGCGGCTGCGGGGTCAGTTCCCACGAGTTACGTTGGTCCCGTGAGAGGTGTTGGTGCGACCCACGGGGCCGTTCGGGGGCTGTTTCGAGTTCTCACCCTCTAACGCCATGTTTTTAAGCCTAAGTGTGGAAATAAGCAAATTACTGTCGTACTCTCAAACCGGGAGACCCGCGGCTGCGGGGTCAGTTCCCACGAGTTACGTTGGTCCAGTGGGACGTGTTGGTGCCACCCACGGGGCTGTTCGGGGGCTGTTTCGAGTTCTCACCCTCTAACGCCATGTTTTTAAGCCTAAGTGTGGAAATAAGCAAATTACCGTCATCCTCTCAAACCGGGAGACCCGCGGCTGCGGTGTCAGTTCCCACGAGTTACGTTGGTCCCGTGGGAGGTGTTGGTGCCACCCACGGGGCCGTTCGGGGGATGTTTCGAGTTCTCACCCTCTAACGCCATGTTTTTAAGCCTAAGTGTGGAAATAAGCAAATTACCGTCGTACTCTCAAATCGGGAGACCCGCGGCTGCGGTGTCAGTTCCCACGAGTTACGTTGGTCCCGTGGGAGGTGTTGGTGCCACCCACGGGGCCGTTCGGGGGATGTTTCGAGTTCTCACCCTCTAACGCCATGTTTTTAAGCCTAAGTGTGGAAATAAGCAAATTACCATCGTACTCTCAAACCGGGAGACCCGCGGCTGCGGGGTCAGTTCCCACGAGTTACGTTGGTCCCGTGGGAGGTGTCGGTGCCACCCACGGGGCCGTTCGTGGGCTGTTTCGAGTTCTCACCCTCTAACGCCATGTTTTTAAGCCTAAGTGTGGAAATAAGCAAATTACCGTCGTACTCTCAAACCGGGAGACCCGCGGCCGCGAGGTCAGTTTCCACGAGTTACGTTGGTCCAGTGGGACGTGTTGGTGCCACCCACGGGGCCGTTCGGGGGATGTTTCGAGTTCTCACCCTCTAACGCCATGTTTTTAAGCCTAAGTATGGAAATAAGAAAATTACCGTCGTACTCTCAAACCGGGAGACCCGCGGCTGCGGGGTCAGTTCCCACAAGTTACGTTGGTCCCGTGGGACGTGTTGGTGCCACCCACGGGACTGTTCGGGGGCTATTTCGAGTTCTCACCCTCTAACGCCTTGTTTTTAAGCATAAGTGTGGAAATAAGCAAATTACCGTCGTACTCTCAAACCGGGAGACCGGCGGCTGCGAGGTCAGTTCCCACGAGTTACGTTGGTCCCATGGGACGTGTTGGTGCCACCCACGGGGCCGTTAGGGGGCTGTTTCGAGTTCTCACCCTCTAACGCCATGTTTTTAAGCCTAAGTGTGGAAATAAGCAAATTACCGTCGTACTCTCAAACCGGGAGACCCGCGGCTGCGGGGTCAGTTCCCACGAGTTACGTTGGTCCCGTGGGAGGTGTTGGTGCCACCCACGGGGCCGTTCGGGGGCTGTTTCGAGTTCTCACCCTCTAACGCCATGTTTTTAAGCCTAAGTGTGGAAATAAGCAAATTACCGTCGTACTCTCAAACCGGGAGACCCGCGGCTGCGGTGTCAGTTCCCACGAGTTACGTTGGTCCCGTGGGAGGTGTTGGTGCCACCCACGGGGCCGTTCGGGGGATGTTTCGAGTTCTCACCCTCTAACGCGATGTTTTTAAGCCTAAGTGTGGAAATAAGCAAATTACCGTCGTACTCTCAAAACGGGAGACTCGCGGCTGCGGGGTCAGTTCCCCCGAGTTACGTTGGTCCCGTGGGAGGTGTTGGTGCCACCCACGGGGCCGTTCGGGGGATGTTTCGAGTTCTCACCCTCTAACGCCATGTTTTTAAGCCTAAGTGTGGAAATAAGCAAATTACCGTCGTACTCTCAAACCGGGAGACCCGCGGCTGCGGTGTCAGTTCCCACGAGTTACGTTGGTCCAGTGGGAGGTGTTGGTGCCACCCACGGGGCCGTTCGGGGGCTGTTTCGAGTTCTCACCCTCTAACGCCATGTTTTTAAGCCTAAGTGTGGAAATAAGCAAATTACCGTCGTACTCTCAAACCGAGAGACCCGCGGCTGCGGTGTCAGTTCCCACGAGTTACGTTGGTCCCTGGGAGGTGTTGGTGCCACCCACGGGGCCGTTCGGGGGATGTTTCGAGTTCTCACTCTCTAACGCCATGTTTTTAAGCCTAAGTGTGGAAATAAGCAAATTACCGTCGTACTCTCAAACCGGCAGACCCGCGGCTGCGGGGTCAGTTCCCACGAGTTACGTTGGTCCCGTGGGAGGTGTTGGTGCCACCCACGGGGCCGTTCGGGGGCTGTTTCGAGTTCTCACCATCTAACGCCATGTTTTTAAGCCTAAGTGTGGAAATAAGCAAATTACCGTCGTACTCTCAAATCGGGAGACCCGCGGCTGTGGGGTCAGTTTCCACGAGTTACGTTGGTCCAGTGGGACGTGTTGGTGCCACCCACGGGGCCGTTCGGGGGCTGTTTCGAGTTCTCACCCTCTAACGCCATGTTTTTAAGCCTAAGTGTGGAAATAAGCAAATTACCATCGTACTCTCAAACCGGGAGACCCGCGGCTGCGGGGTCAGTTCCCACGAGTTACGTTGGTCCCGTGGGAGGTGTTGGTGCCACCCACGGGGCCGTTCGGGGGCTGTTTCGAGTTCTCACCCTCTAACGCCATGTTTTTAAGCCTAAGTGTGGAAATAAGCAAATTACCGTCGTACTCTCAAACCGGGAGACCCGCGGCTGCGAGGTCAGTTTCCACGAGTTACGTTGGTCCAGTGGGACGTGTTGGTGCCACCCACGGGGCCGTTCGGTGGATGTTTCGAGTTCTCACCCTCTAACGCCATGTTTTTAAGCCTAAGTATGGAAATAAGAAAATTACCGTCGTACTCTCAAACCGGAAGACCCGCGGCTGCGGGGTCAGTTCCCACGAGTTACGTTGGTCCCGTGGGACGTGTTGGTGCCACCCACGGGACTGTTCGGGGGCTGTTTCGAGTTCTCACCCTCTAACGCCTTGTTTTTAAGCATAAGTGTGGAAATAAGCCAATTACCGTCGTACTCTCAAACCGGGAGACCGGCGGCTGCGAGGTTAGTTCCCACGAGTTACGTTGGTCCCGTGGGAGGTGTTGGTGTCACCCACGGGGCCGTTAGGGGGATGTTTCGAGTTCTCACCCTCTAACGCCATGTTTTTAAGCCTAAGTGTGGAAATAAGCAAATTACTGTCGTACTCTCAAACCGGGAGACCCGCGGCTGCGGGGTCAGTTCCCACGAGTTACGTTGGTCCCGTGGGAGGTGTTGGTGCCACCCACGGGGCCGTTCGGGGGCTGTTTCGAGTTCTCACCCTCTAACGCCATGTTTTTAAGCCTAAGTGTGGAAATAAGCAAATTACCGTCGTACTCTCAAACTGGGAGACCCGCGGCTGCGGTGTCAGTTCCCACGAGTTACGTTGGTCCCGTGGGAGGTGTTGGTGCCACCCACGGGGCCGTTCGGGGGATGTTTCGAGTTCTCACCCTCTAACGCCATGTTTTTAAGCCTAAGTGTGGAAACAAGCAAATTACCGTCGTACTCTCAAACCGGGAGACCCGCGGCTGCGGTGTCAGTTCCCACGAGTTACGTTGGTCCAGTGGGAGGTGTTGGTGCCACCAACGGGGCCGTTCGGGGGCTGTTTCGAGTTCTCACCCTCTAACGCCATGTTTTTAAGCCTAAGTGTGGAAATAAGCAAATTAACGTCGTACTCTCAAACCGAGAGACCCGCGGCTGCGGTGTCAGTTCCCACGAGTTACGTTGGTCCCGTGGGAGGTGTTGGTGCCACCCACGGGGCCGTTCGGGGGATGTTTCGAGTTCTCACCCTCTAACGCCATGTTTTTAAGCCTAAGTGTGGAAATAAGCAAATTACCATCGTACTCTCAAACCGGGAGACCCGCGGCTGCGGGGTCAGTTCCCACGAGTTACGTTGGTCCCGTGGGAGGTGTTGGTGCCACCCACGGGGCCGTTCGGGGGCTGTTTCGAGTTCTCACCCTCTAACGCCATGTTTTTAAGCCTAAGTGTGGAAATAAGCAAATTACCGTCGTACTCTCAAACCGGGAGACTCGCGGCTGCGGGGTCAGTTCCCACGAGTTACGTTGGTCCCGTGGGAGGTGTTGGTGCCACCCACGGGGCCGTTCGGGGGCTGTTTCGAGTTCTCACCATCTAACGCCATGTTTTTATGCCTAAGTGTGGAAATAAGCAAATTACCGTCGTACTCTCAAATCGGGAGACCCGCGGCTGTGGGGTCAGTTTCCACGAGTTACGTTGGTCCAGTGGGACGTGTTGGTGCCACCCACGGGGCCGTTCGGGGGCTATTTCGAGTTCTCACCCTCTAACGCCATGTTTTTAAGCCTAAGTGTGGAAATAAGCAAATTACCGTCGTACTCTCAAACCGGGAGACCCGCGGCTGCGGGGTCAGTTCCCACGAGTTACGTTGGTCCCGTGGGAGGTGTTGGTGCCACCCACGGGGACGTTCGGGGGCTGTTTTGAGTTCTCACCCTCAAACGCCATGTTTTTAAGCCTAAGTGTGGAAATAAGCAAATTACTGTCGTACTCTCAAACCGGGAGACCCGCGGCTGCGGGGTCAGTTCCCATGAGTTACGTTGGTCCCGTGGGAGGTGTTGGTGCCACCCACGGGGTCGTTCGGGGGCTGTTTCGAGTTCTCACCCTCTAACGCCTTGTTTTTAAGCCTAAGTGTGGAAATAAGCAAATTACCGTCGTACTCTCAAACCGGGAGACCCGCGGCTGCGGGGTCAGTTCCCACGAGTTATGTTGGTCCTGTGGGAGGTGTTGGTGCCACCCACGGGGTCGTTCGGAGGCTGTTTCGAGTTCTCACCCTCTAACGCCATGTTTTTAAGCCTAAGTGTGGAAATAAGAAAATTACCGTCGTACTATCAAACCGGGAGACCCTCGGCTACGGGGTCAGTTCCCACGAGTTACGTTGGTCCCGTGGGAGGTGTTGGTGCCACCCACAGGGCCGTTCGGGGGCTGTTTCGAGTTCTCACCCTCTAACGCCATGTTTTTAAGCCTAAGTGTGGAAATAAGCAAATTACCGTCGTACTCTCAAACTGGGAGACTCACGGCTGCGGGGTCAGTTCCCACGAGTTACGTTGGTCCCGTGGGAGGTGTTGGTGCCACCCACGGGGCCGTTCGGGGGCTGTTTCGAGTTCTCACCCTCTAACGCCATGTTTTTAAGCCTAAGTGTGGAAATAAGCAAATTACCGTCGTACCCTCAAATTGGGAGACCCGCGGCTGCGGGGTCAGTTCCCACGAGTTACGATGGTCCCGTGAGAGGTGTTGGTGCCACCCACGGGGCCGTTCGGGGGCTGTTTCGAGTTCTCACCCTCTAACGCCATGTTTTTAAGCCTAAGTGTGGAAATAAGCAAATTACCATCGTACTCTCAAGCCGGGAGACCCGCGGCTGCGGGGTCAGTTCCCACGAGTTACGTTGGTCCCGTGGGAGGTGTTGGTGCCACCCACGGGGCCGTTCGGGGGCTGTTTCGAGTTCTCACCCTCTAACGCCATGTTTTTAAGCCTAAGTGTGGAAATAAGCAAATTACCGTCGTACTCTCAAACCGGGAGACTCGCGGCTGCGGGGTCAGTTCCCACGAGTTACGTTGGTCCCGTGGGAGGTGTTGGTGCCACCCACGGGGCCGTTCGGGGGCTGTTTCGAGTTCTCACCATCTAACGCCATGTTTTTAAGCCTAAGTGTGGAAATAAGCAAATTACCGTCGTACTCTCAAATCGGGAGACCCGCGGCTGTGGGGTCAGTTTCCACGAGTTACGTTGGTCCAGTGGGACGTGTTGGTGCCACCCACAGGGCCGTTCGGGGGCTATTTCGAGTTCTCACCCTCTAACGCCATGTTTTTAAGCCTAAGTGTGGAAATAAGCAAATTACCGTCGTACTCTCAAACCGGGAGACCCGCGGCTGCGGGGTCAGTTCCCACGAGTTACGTTGGTCCCGTGGGAGGTGTTGGTGCCACCCACGGGGACGTTCGGGGGCTGTTTTGAGTTCTCACCCTCAAACGCCATGTTTTTAAGCCTAAGTGTGGAAATAAGCAAATTACTGTCGTACTCTCAAACCGGGAGACCCGCGGCTGCGGGGTCAGTTCCCATGAGTTACGTTGGTCCCGTGGGAGGTGTTGGTGCCACCCACGGGGTCGTTCGGGGGCTGTTTCGAGTTCTCACCCTCTAACACCATGTTTTTAAGCCTAAGTGTGGAAATAAGCAAATTACCGTCGTACTCTCAAACCGGGAGACCCGCGGCTGCGGGGTCAGTTCCCACGAGTTATGTTGGTCCTGTGGGAGGTGTTGGTGCCACCCACGGGGTCGTTCGGAGGTTGTTTCGAGTTCTCACCCTCTAACTCCATGTTTTTAAGCCTAAGTGTGGAAATAAGAAAATTACCGTCGTACTCTCAAACGAGGAGACCCTCGGCTACGGGGTCAGTTCCCACGAGTTACGTTGGTCCCGTGGGAGGTGTTGGTGCCACCCACAGGGCCGTTCGGGGGCTGTTTCGAGTTCTCACCCTCTAACGCCATGTTTTTAAGCCTAAGTGTGGAAATAAGCAAATTACCGTCGTACTCTCAAACTGGGAGACTCACGGCTGCGGGGTCAGTTCCCACGAGTTACGTTGGTCCCGTGGGAGGTGTTGGTGCCACCCACGGGGCCGTTCGGGGGCTGTTTCGAGTTCTCACCCTCTAACGCCATGTTTTTAAGCCTAAGTGTGGAAATAAGCAAATTACCGTCGTACTCTCAAACTGGGAGACCCGCGGCTGCGGGGTCAGTTCCTACGAGTTACGTTGGTCCCGTGGGAGGTGTTGGTGGCACCCACGGGGCCGTTCTTGGGCTGTTTCGAGTTCTCACCCTCTAATGCCATGGTTTTAAGCCTAAGTGTGGAAATAAGCAAATTACCGTCGTACTCTCAAACTGGGAGACCCGCGGCTACGGGGTCAGTTTCCACGAGTTACGTTGGTCCCGTGGGACGTGTTGGTGCCACCCACGGGGCCGTTCGGGGGCTGTTTCGAGTTCTCACCCTCTTACGCCATGTTTTTAAGCCTAAGTGTGGAAATAAACAAATTATCGTCGTACTCTCAAACCGGTAGACCCGCGGCTGCGGGGTCCGTTCCCACGAGTTACGTTGGTCCCGTGGGAGGTGTTGGTGCCACCCACGGGGCTGTTCGGGGGTTGTTTCGAGTTCTCACCCACTAACGCCATGTTTTTAAGCCTAAGTGTGGAAATAAGTAAATTACCGTCGTACTGTCAAACCGGGAGACCCGCGGCTGCGGGGTCAGTTTCCACGAGTTACGTTGGTCCCGTGGGACATGTTGGTGCCACCCACGGGGCCGTTCGGGGGCTGTTTCGAGTTCTCACCCTCTTACGCCATGTTTTTAAGCCTAAGTGTGGAAATAAGTAAATTATCGTCGTACTCTCAAACCGGGAGACCCGCGGCTGCGGGGTCAGTTCCCACGAGTTACGTTGGTCCCGTGGGAGGTGTTGGTGCCACCCACGGGGCCGTTCGGGGGATGTTTCGAGTTCTCATCCTCTAACGCCATGTTTTTATGCCTAAGTGTGGAAATAAGCAAATTACCGTCGTACTCTCAAACCGGGAGACCCGCGGCTGCGGGGTCAGTTCCCACGAGTTACGTTGGTCCCGTGGGAGGTGTTGGTGCCACCCACGGGACCGTTCGGGGGTTGTTTTGAGTTCTCACCCTCTAACACCATGTTTTTAAGCCTAAGTGTGGAAATAAGAAAATTACTGTCGTACTCTCAAACCGGGAGACCCGCGGCTGCGGGGTCAGTTCTCACGAGTTACGTTGGTCCCGTGGGAGGTGTTGGTGCCACCCACAGGGCCGTTCGAGGGCTTTTTCGACTTCTCACCCTCTAACGCCATGTTTTTAAGCCTAAGTGTGGAAATAAGAAAATTACCATCGTACTCTCAAACCGGGAGACCCGCGGCTGCGGGGTCAGTTCCCACGAGTTAAGTTGGTACCGTGGGAGGTGTTGGTGCCACCCACGGGGCCGTTCGGGGGCTGTTTCGAGTTCTCACCCTCTAACGCCATGTTTTTAAGCCTAAGTGTGGAAATAAGCAAATTACCGTCGTACTCTCAAACCGGGAGACCCGCGGCTGTGGGGTCAGTTCCCACGAGTTACGTTGGTCCCGTTGGTGGTGTTGGTGCCACCCACGGGGCCGTTCGGGGGCTGTTTCGAGTTCTTACCCTCTAACGCCATGTTTTTAAGCCTAAGTGTGGAAATAAGCAAATTACCGTCGTACTCTCAAATCGGGAGACCCGCGGCTGCGGGGTCAGTTCCTATGAGCTACGTTGGTCCTGTGGGAGGTGTTGGTGCCACCCACGGGGCCGTTCGGGGGCTGTTTCGAGTTCTGACCCTCTAACGCCATGTTTTTAAGCCTAAGTGTGGAAATAAGGAAATTACCGTCGTACTCTCAAACTGGGAGACCCGCAGTTGCGGGGTCAGTTCCCACGAGTTACGTTGGTCCCGTAGGAGGTGTTGGTGCCACCCACGGGGCCGTTCGAGGGGTGTTTCTAGTTCTCACCCTCTAACGCCATGTTTTTAAGCCTAAGCGTGGAAATAAGAAAATTATCGTCGTACTCTCAAACCGGGAGAACCGCGGCTGTGGGGTCAGTTCCTACGAGTTATGTTGGTCCCGTGGGAGGTGTTGGTGCCACGCTCGGGGCCGTTCGGGGGCTGTTTCGAGTTCTCACCCTCTAACGCCATGTTTTTAATCCTAATTGTGGAAATAAGCAAATTACCGTCGTACTCTCAAACCGGGAGACCCGCGGCTGCGGGGTCAGTTCCTACGAGTTACGTAGGTCCCGTGGGAGGTGTTGGTGCCACCCACGGGGCCGTTCGGGGATTGTTTCGAGTTCTCACCCTCTAACGCCATGTTTTTAAGCCTAAGTCTGGAAATAAGCAAATTACCGTCGTACTCTCAAACCGGGAGACCCGCGGCTGCGGGGTCAGTTCCCACGAGTTACGTTGGTCCCGTGGGACGTGTTGGTGCCACACCCGGGGCCGTTCGGGGGCTGTTTCGAGTTCTCACCCTCTAACGCCATGTTTTTAAGCCTAAGTGTGAAAATAAGCAAATTACCGTCGTACTCTCAAACCGGGAGACCCGCGGCTGCGGGGTCAGTTCCCACGAGTTTTGTTGGTCCCGTGGGAGGTGTTGGTGCCACCCACGGGACCGTTCGGGGGTTGTTTTGAGTTCTCACCCTCTAACACCATGTTTTTAAGCCTAAGTGTGGAAATAAGAAAATTATTGTCGTACTCTCAAACCGGGAGACCCGCGGCTGCGGGGTCATCTCTCACGAGTTACGTTGGTCCCGTGGGAGGTGTTGGTGCCACCCACAGGGCCGTTCGAGGGCTTTTTCGACTTCTCACCCTCTAACGCCATGTTTTTAAGCCTAAGTGTGGAAATAAGAAAATTACCATCGTACTCTCAAACCGGGAGACCCGCGGCTGCGGGGTCAGTTCCCACGAGTTAAGTTGGTACCGTGGGAGGTGTTGGTTCCACCCACGGGGCCGTTCGGGGGCTGTTTCGAGTTCTCACCCTCTAACGCCATGTTTTTAAGCCTAAGTGTGGAAATAAGCAAATTACCGTCGTACTCTCAAATCGGGAGACCCGCGGCTGCGGGGTCAGTTCCCACGAGTTACGTTGGTCCCGTGAGAGGTGTTGGTGCGACCCACGGGGCCATTCGGGGGCTGTTTCGAGTTCTCACCCTCTAACGCCATGTTTTTTAGCGTAAGTGTGGAAATAAGCAAATTATCATCGTACTCTCAAACCGGGAGACCCGCGGCTGCGGGGTCAGTTCCCACGAGTTACGTTGGTCCAGTGGGACGTGTTGGTGCCACCCACGGGGCCGTTCGGGGGCTGTTTCGAGTTCTCAACCTCTAACGCCATGTTTTTAAGCCTAAGTGTGGAAATAAGCAAATTACCGTCGTACTCTCAAACAGGGAGACCCGCGGCTGCGGAGTCAGTTCCTACGAGTTACGTTGGTCCCGTGGGAGGTGTTGGTGCCACCCACGGGGCCGTTCGGGGGCTGTTTCGAGTTCTCACCCTCTAACGCCATGTTTTTAAGCCTAAGTGTGGAAATAAGCAAATTACCGTCGTACTCTCAAACCGGGAGACCCGCGGCTGCGAGGTCAGTTTCCACGAGTTACGTTGGTCCAGTGGGAGGTGTTGGTGCCACCCACGGGGCCGTTAGGGGGCTGTTTCGAGTTCTCACCCTCTAACGCCATGTTTTTAAGCCTAAGTGTGGAAATAAGCAAATTACCGTCGTACTCTCAAACCGGGAGACCCGCGGCTGCGGGGTCAGTTCCCACGAGTTACGTTGGTCCCGTGGGAGGTGTTGGTGCCACCCACGGGGCCGTTCGGGGGCTGTTTCGAGTTCTCACCCTCTAACGCCATGTTTTTAAGCCTAAGTGTGGAAATAAGCAAATTACCGTCGTACTCTCAAACCGGGAGACCCGCGGCTGCGGTGTCAGTTCCCACGAGTTACGTTGGTCCCGTGGGAGGTGTTGGTGCCACCCACGGGGCCGTTCGGGGGATGTTTCGAGTTCTCACCCTCTAACGCGATGTTTTTAAGCCTAAGTGTGGAAATAAGCAAATTACCGTCGTACTCTCAAAACGGGAGACTCGCGGCTGCGGGGTCAGTTCCCCCGAGTTACGTTGGTCCCGTGGGAGGTGTTGGTGCCACCCACGGGGCCGTTCGGGGGATGTTTCGAGTTCTCACCCTCTAACGCCATGTTTTTAAGCCTAAGTGTGGAAATAAGCAAATTACCGTCGTACTCTCAAACCGGGAGACCCGCGGCTGCGGTGTCAGTTCCCACGAGTTACGTTGGTCCAGTGGGAGGTGTTGGTGCCACCCACGGGGCCGTTCGGGGGCTGTTTCGAGTTCTCACCCTCTAACGCCATGTTTTTAAGCCTAAGTGTGGAAATAAGCAAATTACCGTCGTACTCTCAAACCGAGAGACCCGCGGCTGCGGTGTCAGTTCCCACGAGTTACGTTGGTCCCGTGGGAGGTGTTGGTGCCACCCACGGGGCCGTTCGGGGGATGTTTCGAGTTCTCACTCTCTAACGCCATGTTTTTAAGCCTAAGTGTGGAAATAAGCAAATTACCGTCGTACTCTCAAACCGGCAGACCCGCGGCTGCGGGGTCAGTTCCCACGAGTTACGTTGGTCCCGTGGGAGGTGTTGGTGCCACCCACGGGGCCGTTCGGGGGCTGTTTCGAGTTCTCACCATCTAACGCCATGTTTTTAAGCCTAAGTGTGGAAATAAGCAAATTACCGTCGTACTCTCAAATCGGGAGACCCGCGGCTGTGGGGTCAGTTTCCACGAGTTACGTTGGTCCAGTGGGACGTGTTGGTGCCACCCACGGGGCCGTTCGGGGGCTGTTTCGAGTTCTCACCCTCTAACGCCATGTTTTTAAGCCTAAGTGTGGAAATAAGCAAATTACCGTCGTACTCTCAAACCGGGAGACCCGCGGCTGCGGGGTCAGTTCCCACGAGTTACGTTGGTCCCGTGGGAGGTGTTGGTGCCACCCACGGGGCCGTTCGGGGGCTGTTTCGAGTTCTCACCCTCTAACGCCATGTTTTTAAGCCTAAGTGTGGAAATAAGCAAATTACCGTCGTACTCTCAAACCGGGAGACCCGCGGCTGCGAGGTCAGTTTCCACGAGTTACGTTGGTCCAGTGGGACGTGTTGGTGCCACCCACGGGGCCGTTCGGGGGATGTTTCGAGTTCTCACCCTCTAACGCCATGTTTTTAAGCCTAAGTATGGAAATAAGAAAATTACCGTCGTACTCTCAAACCGGAAGACCCGCGGCTGCGGGGTCAGTTCCCACGAGTTACGTTGGTCCCGTGGGACGTGTTGGTGCCACCCACGGGACTGTTCGGGGGCTGTTTCGAGTTCTCACCCTCTAACGCCTTGTTTTTAAGCATAAGTGTCGAAATAAGCCAATTACCGTCGTACTCTCAAACCGGGAGACCGGCGGCTGCGAGGTTAGTTCCCACGAGTTACGTTGGTCCCGTGGGAGGTGTTGGTGTCACCCACGGGGCCGTTAGGGGGATGTTTCGAGTTCTCACCCTCTAACGCCATGTTTTTAAGCCTAAGTGTGGAAATAAGCAAATTACTGTCGTACTCTCAAACCGGGAGACCCGCGGCTGCGGGGTCAGTTCCCACGAGTTACGTTGGTCCCGTGGGAGGTGTTGGTGCCACCCACGGGGCCGTTCGGGGGCTGTTTCGAGTTCTCACCCTCTAACGCCATGTTTTTAAGCCTAAGTGTGGAAATAAGCAAATTACCGTCGTACTCTCAAACTGGGAGACCCGCGGCTGCGGTGTCAGTTCCCACGAGTTACGTTGGTCCCGTGGGAGGTGTTGGTGCCACCCACGGGGCCGTTCGGGGGATGTTTCGTGTTCTCACCCTCTAACGCCATGTTTTTAAGCCTAAGTGTGGAAACAAGCAAATTACCGTCGTACTCTCAAACCGGGAGACCCGCGGCTGCGGTGTCAGTTCCCACGAGTTACGTTGGTCCAGTGGGAGGTGTTGGTGCCACCAACGGGGCCGTTCGGGGGCTGTTTCGAGTTCTCACCCTCTAACGCCATGTTTTTAAGCCTAAGTGTGGAAATAAGCAAATTAACGTCGTACTCTCAAACCGAGAGACCCGCGGCTGCGGTGTCAGTTCCCACGAGTTACGTTGGTCCCGTGGGAGGTGTTGGTGCCACCCACGGGGCCGTTCGGGGGATGTTTCGAGTTCTCACCCTCTAACGCCATGTTTTTAAGCCTAAGTGTGGAAATAAGCAAATTACCATCGTACTCTCAAACCGGGAGACCCGCGGCTGCGGGGTCAGTTCCCACGAGTTACGTTGGTCCCCGTGGGAGGTGTTGGTGCCACCCACGGGGCCGTTCGGGGGCTGTTTCGAGTTCTCACCCTCTAACGCCATGTTTTTAAGCCTAAGTGTGGAAATAAGCAAATTACCGTCGTACTCTCAAACCGGGAGACTCGCGGCTGCAGGGTCAGTTCCCACGAGTTACGTTGGTCCCGTGGGAGGTGTTGGTGCCACCCACGGGGCCGTTCGGGGGCTGTTTCGAGTTCTCACCATCTAACGCCATGTTTTTAAGCCTAAGTGTGGAAATAAGCAAATTACCGTCGTACTCTCAAATCGGGAGACCCGCGGCTGTGGGGTCAGTTTCCACGAGTTACGTTGGTCCAGTGGGACGTGTTGGTGCCACCCACGGGGCCGTTCGGGGGCTATTTCGAGTTCTCACCCTCTAACGCCATGTTTTTAAGCCTAAGTGTGGAAATAAGCAAATTACCGTCGTACTCTCAAACCGGGAGACCCGCGGCTGCGGGGTCAGTTCCCACGAGTTACGTTGGTCCCGTGGGAGGTGTTGGTGCCACCCACGGGGACGTTCGGGGGCTGTTTTGAGTTCTCACCCTCAAACGCCATGTTTTTAAGCCTAAGTGTGGAAATAAGCAAATTACTGTCGTACTCTCAAACCGGGAGACCCGCGGCTGCGGGGTCAGTTCCCATGAGTTACGTTGGTCCCGTGGGAGGTGTTGGTGCCACCCACGGGGTCGTTCGGGGGCTGTTTCGAGTTCTCACCCTCTAACGCCTTGTTTTTAAGCCTAAGTGTGGAAATAAGCAAATTACCGTCGTACTCTCAAACCGGGAGACCCGCGGCTGCGGGGTCAGTTCCCACGAGTTTTGTTGGTCCTGTGGGAGGTGTTGGTGCCACCCACGGGGTCGTTCGGAGGCTGTTTCGAGTTCTCACCCTCTAACGCCATGTTTTTAAGCCTAAGTGTGGAAATAAGAAAATTACCGTCGTACTATCAAACCGGGAGACCCTCGGCTACGGGGTCAGTTCCCACGAGTTACGTTGGTCCCGTGGGAGGTGTTGGTGCCACCCACAGGGCCGTTCGGGGGCTGTTTCGAGTTCTCACCCTCTAACGCCATGTTTTTAAGCCTAAGTGTGGAAATAAGCAAATTACCGTCGTACTCTCAAACTGGGAGACTCACGGCTGCGGGGTCAGTTCCCACGAGTTACCTTGGTCCCGTGGGAGGTGTTGGTGCCACCCACGGGGCCGTTCGGGGGCTGTTTCGAGTTCTCACCCTCTAACGCCATGTTTTTAAGCCTAAGTGTGGAAATAAGCAAATTACCGTCGTACCCTCAAATTGGGAGACCCGCGGCTGCGGGGTCAGTTCCCACGAGTTACGATGGTCCCGTGAGAGGTGTTGGTGCCACCCACGGGGCCGTTCGGGGGCTGTTTCGAGTTCTCACCCTCTAACGCCATGTTTTTAAGCCTAAGTGTGGAAATAAGCAAATTACCATCGTACTCTCAAGCCGGGAGACCCGCGGCTGCGGGGTCAGTTCCCACGAGTTACGTTGGTCCCGTGGGAGGTGTTGGTGCCACCCACGGGGCCGTTCGGGGGCTGTTTCGAGTTCTCACCCTCTAACGCCATGTTTTTAAGCCTAAGTGTGGAAATAAGCAAATTACCGTCGTACTCTCAAACCGGGAGACTCGCGGCTGCGGGGTCAGTTCCCACGAGTTACGTTGGTCCCGTGGGAGGTGTTGGTGCCACCCACGGGGCCGTTCGGGGGCTGTTTCGAGTTCTCACCATCTAACGCCATGTTTTTAAGCCTAAGTGTGGAAATAAGCAAATTACCGTCGTACTCTCAAATCGGGAGACCCGCGGCTGTGGGGTCAGTTTCCACGAGTTACGTTGGTCCAGTGGGACGTGTTGGTGCCACCCACAGGGCCGTTCGGGGGCTATTTCGAGTTCTCACCCTCTAACGCCATGTTTTTAAGCCTAAGTGTGGAAATAAGCAAATTACCGTCGTACTCTCAAACCGGGAGACCCGCGGCTGCGGGGTCAGTTCCCACGAGTTACGTTGGTCCCGTGGGAGGTGTTGGTGCCACCCACGGGGACGTTCGGGGGCTGTTTTGAGTTCTCACCCTCAAACGCCATGTTTTTAAGCCTAAGTGTGGAAATAAGCAAATTACTGTCGTACTCTCAAACCGGGAGACCCGCGGCTGCGGGGTCAGTTCCCATGAGTTACGTTGGTCCCGTGGGAGGTGTTGGTGCCACCCACGGGGTCGTTCGGGGGCTGTTTCGAGTTCTCACCCTCTAACGCCATGTTTTTAAGCCTAAGTGTGGAAATAAGCAAATTACCGTCGTACTCTCAAACCGGGAGACCCGCGGCTGCGGGGTCAGTTCCCACGAGTTATGTTGGTCCTGTGGGAGGTGTTGGTGCCACCCACGGGGTCGTTCGGAGGTTGTTTCGAGTTCTCACCCTCTAACGCCATGTTTTTAAGCCTAAGTGTGGAAATAAGAAAATTACCGTCGTACTCTCAAACGAGGAGACCCTCGGCTACGGGGTCAGTTCCCACGAGTTACGTTGGTCCCGTGGGAGGTGTTGGTGCCACCCACAGGGCCGTTCGGGGGCTGTTTCGAGTTCTCACCCTCTAACGCCATGTTTTTAAGCCTAAGTGTGGAAATAAGCAAATTACCGTCGTACTCTCAAACTGGGAGACTCACGGCTGCGGGGTCAGTTCCCACGAGTTACGTTGGTCCCGTGGGAGGTGTTGGTGCCACCCACGGGGCCGTTCGGGGGCTGTTTCGAGTTCTCACCCTCTAACGCCATGTTTTTAAGCCTAAGTGTGGAAATAAGCAAATTACCGTCGTACTCTCAAATCGGGAGACCCGCGGCTGCGGGGTCAGTTCCCACGAGTTACGTTGGTCCCGTGAGAGGTGTTGGTGCCACCCACGGGGCCGTTCGGGGGCTGTTTCGAGTTCTCACCCTCTAACGCCATGTTTTTAAGCCTAAGTGTGGAAATAAGCAAATTACTGTCGTACTCTCAAACCGGGAGACCCGCGGCTGCGGGGTCAGTTCCCACGAGTTACGTTGGTCCAGTGGGACGTGTTGGTGCCACCCACGGGGCCGTTCGGGGGCTGTTTCGAGTTCTCACCCTCTAACGCCATGTTTTTAAGCCTAAGTGTGGAAATAAGCAAATTACCGTCGTCCTCTCAAACCGGGAGACCCGCGGCTGCGGTGTCAGTTCCCACGAGTTACATTGGTCCCGTGGGAGGTGTTGGTGCCACCCACGGGGCCGTTCGGGGGCTGTTTCGAGTTCTCACCTTCTAACGCCATGTTTTTAAGCCTAAGTGTGGAAATAAGCAAATTACCGTCGTACTCTCAAATCGGGTGACCTGCGGCTGCGGGGTCAGTTCCCACGAGTTACGTTGGTCCCGTGGGAGGTGTTGGTGCCACCCACGGGGCCGTTCGGGGGCTGTTTCGAGTTCTCACCCTCTAACGCCATGTTTTTAAGCCTAATTGTGGAAATTAGCAAATTACCGTCGTACTCTCAAACTGGGAGACTCGCGGCTGCGGGGTCAGTTCCCACGAGTTACGTTGGTCCCGTGGGAGGTGTTGGTGCCACCCACGGGGCCGTTCGGGGGCTGTTTCGAGTTCTCACCCTCAAACGCCATGTTTTTAAGCCTAAGTGTGGAAATAAGCAAATTACCGTCGCACTCTCAAACCGGGAGACCCGCGGCTGCGGGGTCAGTTCCCACGAGTTACGTTGGTCCCGTGGGAGGTGTTGGTGCCACCCACGGGGCCGTTCGGGGGCTGTTTCGAGTTCTCACCCTCTAACGCCATGTTTTTAAGCCTAAGTGTGGAAATAAGCAAATTACCGTCGTACTCTCAAACCGGGAGACTCGCGGCTGCGGGGTCAGTTCCCACGAGTTACGTTGGTCCCGTGGGAGGTGTTGGTGCCACCCACGGGGCCGTTCGGGGGCTGTTTCGAGTTCTCACCCTCTAACGCCATGTTTTTAAGCCTAATTGTGGAAATAAGCAAATTACCGTCGTACTCTCAAACCGCGAGACTCGCGGCTGCGGGGTCAGTTCCCACGAGTTACGTTGGTCCCGTGGGAGGTGTTGGTGCCACCCACGGGGCCGTTCGGGGGCTGTTTCGAGTTCTCACCCTCTAACGCCATGTTTTTAAGCCTAAGTGTGGAAATAAGAAAATTACCGCCGTACTCTCAAACCGGGAGACCCTCGGCTGCGGGGTCAGTTCCCACGAGTTACGTTGGTCCCGTGGGAGGTGTTGGTGCCACCCACGGGGCCGTTCGGGGGCTGTTTTGAGTTCTCACCCTCTAACGCCATGTTTTTAAGCCTAAGTGTGGAAATAAGCAAATTACCGTCGTACTCTCAAATCGGGTGACCTGCGGCTGCGAGGTCAGTTCCCACGAGTTACGTTGGTCCCGTGGGAGGTGTTGGTGCCACCCACGGGGCCGTTCAGGGGCTGTTTTGAGTTCTCACCATCTAACGCCATGTTTTTAAGCCTAAGTGTGGAAATAAGCAAATTACCGTCGTACTCTCAAACCGGGAGACTCGCGGCTGCGGGGTCAGTTCCCACGAGTTACGTTGGTCCCGTGGGAGGTGTTGGTGCCACCCACGGGGCCGTTCGGGGGCTGTTTCGAGTTCTCACCCTCTAACGCCATGTTTTTAAGCCTAATTGTGGAAATTAGCAAATTACCGTCGTACTCTCAAACTGGGAGACTCGCGGCTGCGGGGTCAGTTCCCACGAGTTACGTTGGTCCCGTGGGAGGTGTTGGTGCCACCCACGGGGCCGTTCGGGGGCTGTTTCGAGTTCTCACCCTCAAACGCCATGTTTTTAAGCCTAAGTGTGGAAATAAGCAAATTACCGTCGCACTCTCAAACCGGGAGACCCGCGGCTGCGGGGTCAGTTCCCACGAGTTACGTTGGTCCCGTGGGAGGTGTTGGTGCCACCCACGGGGCCGTTCGGGGGCTGTTTCGAGTTCTCACCCTCTAACGCCATGTTTTTAAGCCTAAGTGTGGAAATAAGCAAATTACCGTCGTACTCTCAAACCGGGAGACTCGCGGCTGCGGGGTCAGTTCCCACGAGTTACGTTGGTCCCGTGGGAGGTGTTGGTGCCACCCACGGGGCCGTTCGGGGGCTGTTTCGAGTTCTCACCCTCTAACGCCATGTTTTTAAGCCTAATTGTGGAAATAAGCAAATTACCGTCGTACTCTCAAACCGCGAGACTCGCGGCTGCGGGGTCAGTTCCCACGAGTTACGTTGGTCCCGTGGGAGGTGTTGGTGCCACCCACGGGGCCGTTCGGGGGCTGTTTCGAGTTCTCACCCTCTAACGCCATGTTTTTAAGCCTAAGTGTGGAAATAAGAAAATTACCGCCGTACTCTCAAACCGGGAGACCCTCGGCTGCGGGGTCAGTTCCCACGAGTTACGTTGGTCCCGTGGGAGGTGTTGGTGCCACCCACGGGGCCGTTCGGGGGCTGTTTTGAGTTCTCACCCTCTAACGCCATGTTTTTAAGCCTAAGTGTGGAAATAAGCAAATTACCGTCGTACTCTCAAATCGGGTGACCTGCGGCTGCGAGGTCAGTTCCCACGAGTTACGTTGGTCCCGTGGGAGGTGTTGGTGCCACCCACGGGGCCGTTCAGGGGCTGTTTTGAGTTCTCACCATCTAACGCCATGTTTTTAAGCCTAAGTGTGGAAATAAGCAAATTACCGTCGTACTCTCAAACCGGGAGACTCGCGGCTGCGGGGTCAGTTCCCACGAGTTACGTTGGTCCCGTGGGAGGTGTTCGTGCCACCCACGGGGCCGTTCGGGGGCTGCTTCGAGTTCTCACCCTCAAACGCCATGTTTTTAAGCCTAAGTGTGGAAATAAGCAAATTACCGTCGTACTCTCAAACCGGGAGACCCGCGGCTGCGGGGTCAGTTCCCACGAGTTACGTTGGTCCCGTGGGAGGTGTTGGTGCCACCCACGGGGCCGTTCGGGGGCTGTTTCGAGTTCTCACCCTCTAACGCCATGTTTTTAAGCCTAAGTGTGGAAATAAGCAAATTACCGTCGTACTCTCAAACTGGGAGACTCGCGGCTGCGGGGTCAGTTCCCACGAGTTACGTTGGTCCCGTGGGAGGTGTTGGTGCCACCCATGGGGCCGTTCGGGGGCTGTTTCGAGTTCTCACCCTCTAACGCCATGTTTTTAAGCCTAAGTGTGGAAATAAGGAAATTACCGTCGTACTCTCAAAACGGGAGACCCGCGGCTGCGGTGTCAGTTCGCACGAGTTACGTTGGTCCCGTGGGAGGTGTTGGTGCCACCCACGGGGCCGTTCGGGGGCTGTTTCGAGTTCTCACCCTCTAACGCCATGTTTTTAAGCCTAAGTGTGGAAATAAGCAAATTACCGTCGTACTCTCAAACTGGGAGACTCGCGGCTGCGAGGTCAGTTCCCACGAGTTACGTTGGTCCCGTGGGAGGTGTTGGTGCCACCCATGGGGCCGTTCGGGGGCTGTTTCGAGTTCTCACCCTCTAACGCCATGTTTTTAAGCCTAAGTGTGGAAATAAGAAAATTACCGTCGTACTCTCAAACCGGGAGACCCGCGGCTGCGGTGTCAGTTCCCACGAGTTACGTTGGTCCCGTGGGAGGTGTTGGTGCCACCCACGGGGCCGTTCGGGGGCTGTTTCGAGTTCTCACCCTCTAACGCCATGTTTTTAAGCCTAAGTGTGGAAATAAGCAAATTACCGTCGTACTCTCAAACTGGGAGACTCGCGGCTGCGAGGTCAGTTCCCACGAGTTACGTTGGTCCCGTGGGAGGTGTTGGTGCCACCCATGGGGCCGTTCGGGGGCTGTTTCGAGTTCTCACCCTCTAACGCCATGTTTTTAAGCCTAAGTGTGGAAATAAGAAAATTACCGTCGTACTCTCAAACCGGGAGACCCGCGGCTGCGGTGTCAGTTCCCACGAGTTACGTTGGTCCCGTGGGAGGTGTTGGTGCCACCCACGGGGCCGTTCGGGGGCTGTTTCGAGTTCTCACCCTCTAACGCCATGTTTTTAAGCCTAAGTGTGGAAATAAGCAAATTACCGTCGTACTCTCAAATCGGGAGACCCGCGGCTGCGGGGTCAGTTCCCACGAGTTACGTTGGTCCCGTGAGAGGTGTTGGTGCCACCCACGGGGCCGTTCGGGGGCTGTTTCGAGTTCTCACCCTCTAACGCCATGTTTTTAACCCTAAGTGTGGAAATAAGCAAATTACCGTCGTACTCTCAAACCGGGAGACTCGCGGCTGCGGGGTCAGTTCCCACGAGTTACGTTGGTCCCGTGGGAGGTGTTGGTGCCACCCACGGGGCCGTTCGGGGGCTGTTTCGAGTTCTCACCATCTAACGCCATGTTTTTAAGCCTAAGTGTGGAAATAAGCAAATTACCGTCGTACTCTCAAATCGGGAGACCCGCGGCTGCGGGGTCAGTTTCCACGAGTTACGTTGGTCCAGTGGGACGTGTTGGTGCCACCCACGGGGCCGTTCGGGGGCTATTTCGAGTTCTCACCCTCTAACGCCATGTTTTTAAGCCTAAGTGTGGAAATAAGCAAATTACCGTCGTACTCTCAAACTGGGAGACTCGCGGCTGCGGGGTCAGTTCCCACGAGTTACGTTGGTCCCGTGGGAGGTGTTGGTGCCACCCATGGGGCCGTTCGGGGGCTGTTTCGAGTTCTCACCCTCTAACGCCATGTTTTTAAGCCTAAGTGTGGAAATAAGGAAATTACCGTCGTACTCTCAAAACGGGAGACCCGCGGCTGCGGTGTCAGTTCGCACGAGTTACGTTGGTCCCGTGGGAGGTGTTGGTGCCACCCACGGGGCCGTTCGGGGGCTGTTTCGAGTTCTCACCCTCTAACGCCATGTTTTTAAGCCTAAGTGTGGAAATAAGCAAATTACCGTCGTACTCTCAAACTGGGAGACTCGCGGCTGCGAGGTCAGTTCCCACGAGTTACGTTGGTCCCGTGGGAGGTGTTGGTGCCACCCATGGGGCCGTTCGGGGGCTGTTTCGAGTTCTCACCCTCTAACGCCATGTTTTTAAGCCTAAGTGTGGAAATAAGAAAATTACCGTCGTACTCTCAAACCGGGAGACCCGCGGCTGCGGTGTCAGTTCCCACGAGTTACGTTGGTCCCGTGGGAGGTGTTGGTGCCACCCACGGGGCCGTTCGGGGGCTGTTTCGAGTTCTCACCCTCTAACGCCATGTTTTTAAGCCTAAGTGTGGAAATAAGCAAATTACCGTCGTACTCTCAAACTGGGAGACTCGCGGCTGCGAGGTCAGTTCCCACGAGTTACGTTGGTCCCGTGGGAGGTGTTGGTGCCACCCATGGGGCCGTTCGGGGGCTGTTTCGAGTTCTCACCCTCTAACGCCATGTTTTTAAGCCTAAGTGTGGAAATAAGAAAATTACCGTCGTACTCTCAAACCGGGAGACCCGCGGCTGCGGTGTCAGTTCCCACGAGTTACGTTGGTCCCGTGGGAGGTGTTGGTGCCACCCACGGGGCCGTTCGGGGGCTGTTTCGAGTTCTCACCCTCTAACGCCATGTTTTTAAGCCTAAGTGTGGAAATAAGCAAATTACCGTCGTACTCTCAAATCGGGAGACCCGCGGCTGCGGGGTCAGTTCCCACGAGTTACGTTGGTCCCGTGAGAGGTGTTGGTGCCACCCACGGGGCCGTTCGGGGGCTGTTTCGAGTTCTCACCCTCTAACGCCATGTTTTTAACCCTAAGTGTGGAAATAAGCAAATTACCGTCGTACTCTCAAACCGGGAGACTCGCGGCTGCGGGGTCAGTTCCCACGAGTTACGTTGGTCCCGTGGGAGGTGTTGGTGCCACCCACGGGGCCGTTCGGGGGCTGTTTCGAGTTCTCACCATCTAACGCCATGTTTTTAAGCCTAAGTGTGGAAATAAGCAAATTACCGTCGTACTCTCAAATCGGGAGACCCGCGGCTGCGGGGTCAGTTTCCACGAGTTACGTTGGTCCAGTGGGACGTGTTGGTGCCACCCACGGGGCCGTTCGGGGGCTATTTCGAGTTCTCACCCTCTAACGCCATGTTTTTAAGCCTAAGTGTGGAAATAAGCAAATTACCGTCGTACTCTCAAACCGGGAGACCCGCGGCTGCGGGGTCAGTTCCCACGAGTTACGTTGGTCCCGTGGGAGGTGTTGGTGCCACCCACGGGGACGTTCGGGGGCTGTTTTGAGTTCTCACCCTCAAACGCCATGTTTTTAAGCCTAAGTGTGGAAATAAGCAAATTACTGTCGTACTCTCAAACCGGGAGACCCGCGGCTGCGGGGTCAGTTCCCATGAGTTACGTTGGTCCCGTGGGAGGTGTTGGTGCCACCCACGGGGTCGTTCGGGGGCTGTTTCGAGTTCTCACCCTCTAACGCCATGTTTTTAAGCCTAAGTGTGGAAATAAGGAAATTACCGTCGTACTCTCAAACCGGGAGACCCGCGGCTGCGGGGTCAGTTCCCACGAGTTATGTTGGTCCTGTGGGAGGTGTTGGTGCCACCCACGGGGTCGTTCGGAGGCTGTTTCGAGTTCTCACCCTCTAACGCCATGTTTTTAAGCCTAAGTGTGGAAATAAGAAAATTACCGTCGTACTCTCAAACCGGGAGACCCTCGGCTACGGGGTCAGTTCCCACGAGTTACGTTGGTCCCGTGGGAGGTGTTGGTGCCACCCACAGGGCCGTTCGGGGGCTGTTTCGAGTTCTCACCCTCTAACGCCATGTTTTTAAGCCTAAGTGTGGAAATAAGCAAATTACCGTCGTACTCTCAAACTGGGAGACTCACGGCTGCGGGGTCAGTTACCACGAGTTACGTTGGTCCCGTGGGAGGTGTTGGTGCCACCCACGGGGCCGCTCGGAGGCTGTTTCGAGTTCTCACCCTCTAACGCCATGTTTTTAAGCCTAAGTGTGGAAATAAGCAAATTACCGTCGTACTCTCAAATTGGGAGACCCGCGGCTGCGGGGTCAGTTCCCACGAGTTACGATGGTCCCGTGAGAGGTGTTGGTGCCACCCACGGGGCCGTTCGGGGGTTGTTTCGAGTTCTCACCCTCTAACGCCATGTTTTTAAGCCTAAGTGTGGAAATAAGCAAATTACCATCGTACTCTCAAGCCGGGAGACCCGCGGCTGCGGGGTCAGTTCCCACGAGTTACGTTGGTCCCGTGGGAGGTGTTGGTGCCACCCACGGGGCCGTTCGGGGGCTGTTTCGAGTTCTCACCCTCTAACGCCATGTTTTTAAGCCTAAGTGTGGAAATAAGCAAATTACCGTCGTACTCTCAAACCGGGAGACTCGCGGCTGCGGGGTCAGTTCCCACGAGTTACGTTGGTCCCGTGGGAGGTGTTGGTGCCACCCACGGGGCCGTTCGGGGGCTGTTTCGAGTTCTCACCATCTAACGCCATGTTTTTAAGCCTAAGTGTGGAAATAAGCAAATTACCGTCGTACTCTCAAATCGGGAGACCCGCGGCTGTGGGGTCAGTTTCCACGAGTTACGTTGGTCCAGTGGGACGTGTTGGTGCCACCCACGGGGCCGTTCGGGGGCTATTTCGAGTTCTCACCCTCTAACGCCATGTTTTTAAGCCTAAGTGTGGAAATAAGCAAATTACCGTCGTACTCTCAAACCAGGAGACCCGCGGCTGCGGGGTCAGTTCCCACGAGTTACGTTGGTCCCGTGGGAGGTGTTGGTGCCACCCACGGGGACGTTCGGGGGCTGTTTTGAGTTCTCACCCTCAAACGCCATGTTTTTAAGCCTAAGTGTGGAAATAAGCAAATTACTGTCGTACTCTCAAACCGGGAGACCCGCGGCTGCGGGGTCAGTTCCCATGAGTTACGTTGGTCCCGTGGGAGGTGTTGGTGCCACCCACGGGGTCGTTCGGGGGCTGTTTCGAGTTCTCACCCTCTAACACCATGTTTTTAAGACTAAGTGTGGAAATAAGCAAATTACCGTCGTACTCTCAAACCGGGAGACCCGCGGCTGCGGGGTCAGTTCCCACGAGTTATGTTGGTCCTGTGGGAGGTGTTGGTGCCACCCACGGGGTCGTTCGGAGGCTGTTTCGAGTTCTCACCCTCTAACGCCATGTTTTTAAGCCTAAGTGTGGAAATAAGAAAATTACCGTCGTACTCTCAAACCAGGAGACCCTCGGCTACGGGGTCAGTTCCCACGAGTTACGTTGGTCCCGTGGGAGGTGTTGGTGCCACCCACAGGGCCGTTCGGGGGCTGTTTCGAGTTCTCACCCTCTAACGCCATGTTTTTAAGCCTAAGTGTGGAAATAAGCAAATTACCGTCGTACTCTCAAACTGGGAGACTCACGGCTGCGGGGTCAGTTCCCACGAGTTACGTTGGTCCCGTGGGAGGTGTTGGTGCCACCCACGGGGCCGTTCGGGGGCTGTTTCGAGTTCTCACCCTCTAACGCCATGTTTTTAAGCCTAAGTGTGGAAATAAGCAAATTACCGTCGTACTCTCAAATCGGGAGACCCGCGGCTGCGGGGTCAGTTCCCACGAGTTACGTTGGTCCCGTGAGAGGTGTTGGTGCCACCCACGGGGCCGTTCGGGGGCTGTTTCGAGTTCTCACCCTCTAACGCCATGTTTTTAAGCCTAAGTGTGGAAATAAGCAAATTACTGTCGTACTCTTAAACCGGGAGACCCGCGGCTGCGGGGTCAGTTCCCACGAGTTACGTTGGTCCAGTGGGACGTGTTGGTGCCACCCACGGGGCCGTTTGGGGGCTGTTTCGAGTTCTCACCCTCTAACGCCATGTTTTTAAGCCTAAGTGTGGAAATAAGCACATTACCGTCGTCCTCTCAAATCGGGAGACCCGCGGCTGCGGTGTCAGTTCCCACGAGTTACATTGGTCCCGTGGGAGGTGTTGGTGCCACCCACGGGGCCGTTCGGGGGCTGTTTCGAGTTCTCACCCTCTAACGCCATGTTTTTAAGCCTAAGTGTGGAAATAAGCAAATTACCGTCGTACTCTCAAATCGGGTGACCTGCGGCTGCGGGGTCAGTTCCCACGAGTTACGTTGGTCCCGTGGGAGGTGTTGGTGCCACCCACGGGGCCGTTCGGGGGCTGTTTCGAGTTCTCACCCTCTAACGCCATGTTTTTAAGCCTAATTGTGGAAATAAGCAAATTACCGTCGTACTCTCAAACCGGGAGACTCGCGGCTGCGGGGTCAGTTCCCACGAGTTACGTTGGTCCCGTGGGAGGTGTTGGTGCCACCCACGGGGCCGTTCGGGGGCTGTTTCGAGTTCTCACCCTCAAACGCCATGTTTTTAAGCCTAAGTGTGGAAATAAGCAAATTACCGTCGCACTCTCAAACCGGGAGACCCGCGGCTGCGGGGTCAGTTCCCACGAGTTACGTTGGTCCCGTGGGAGGTGTTGGTGCCACCCACGGGGCCGTTCGGGGGCTGTTTCGAGTTCTCACCCTCTAACGCCATGTTTTTAAGCCTAAGTGTGGAAATAAGCAAATTACCGTCGTACTCTCAAACCGGGAGACTCGCGGCTGCGGGGTCAGTTCCCACGAGTTACGTTGGTCCCGTGGGAGGTGTTGGTGCCACCCACGGGGCCGTTCGGGGGCTGTTTCGAGTTCTCACCCTCTAACGCCATGTTTTTAAGCCTAATTGTGGAAATAAGCAAATTACCGTCGTACTCTCAAACCGCGAGACTCGCGGCTGCGGGGTCAGTTCCCACGAGTTACGTTGGTCCCGTGGGAGGTGTTGGTGCCACCCACGGGGCCGTTCGGGGGCTGTTTCGAGTTCTCACCCTCTAACGCCATGTTTTTAAGCCTAAGTGTGGAAATAAGAAAATTACCGCCGTACTCTCAAACCGGGAGACCCTCGGCTGCGGGGTCAGTTCCCACGAGTTACGTTGGTCCCGTGGGAGGTGTTGGTGCCACCCACGGGGCCGTTCGGGGGCTGTTTTGAGTTCTCACCCTCTAACGCCATGTTTTTAAGCCTAAGTGTGGAAATAAGCAAATTACCGTCGTACTCTCAAATCGGGTGACCTGCGGCTGCGGGGTCAGTTCCCACGAGTTACGTTGGTCCCATGGGAGGTGTTGGTGCCACCCATGGGGCCGTTCAGGGGCTGTTTCGAGTTCTCACCATCTAACGCCATGTTTTTAAGCCTAAGTGTGGAAATAAGCAAATTACCGTCGTACTCTCAAACCGGGAGACTCGCGGCTGCGGGGTCAGTTCCCACGAGTTACGTTGGTCCCGTGGGAGGTGTTCGTGCCACCCACGGGGCCGTTCGGGGGCTGCTTCGAGTTCTCACCCTCAAACTCCATGTTTTTAACCTAAGTGTGGAAATAAGCAAATTACCTTCGTACTCTCAAACCGGGAGACCCGCGGCTGCGGGGTCAGTTCCCACGAGTTACGTTGGTCCCGTGGGAGGTGTTGGTGCCACCCACGGGGCCGTTCGGGGGCTGTTTCGAGTTCTCACAATCTAACGCCATGTTTTTAAGCCTAAGTGTGGAAATAAGCAAATTACCGTCGTACTCTCAAACTGGGAGACTCGCGGCTGCGGGGTCAGTTCCCACGAGTTACGTTGGTCCCGTGGGAGGTGTTGGTGCCACCCATGGGGCCGTTCGGGGGCTGTTTCGAGTTCTCACCCTCTAACGCCATGTTTTTAAGCCTAAGTGTGGAAATAAGAAAATTACCGTCGTACTCTCAAACCGGGAGACCCGCGGCTGCGGTGTCAGTTCCCATGAGTTACGTTGGTCCCGTGGGAGGTGTTGGTGCCACCCACGGGGCCGTTCGGGGGCTGTTTCGAGTTCTCACCCTCTAACGCCATGTTTTTAAGCCTAAGTGTGGAAATAAGAAAATTACCGTCGTACTCTCAAACCGGGAGACTTGCAGTTGCGGGGTCAGTTCCCACGAGTTACGTTGGTCCCGTGGGAGGTGTTCGTGCCACCCACGGGGCCGTTCGGGGGATGTTTCGAGTTCTCACCCTCTAACGCCATGTTTTTAAGCCTAAGTGTGGAAATAAGCAAATTACCGTCGTACTCTCAAACCGGGAGACCCGCGGCTGCGGTGTCAGTTCCCACGAGTTACGTTGGTCCCGTGGGATGTGTTGGTGCCACCCACGGGGCCGTTCGGGGGCTGTTTCGAGTTCTCACCCTCTAACGCCATGTTTTTAAGCCTAATTGTGGAAATAAGCAAATTACCGTCGTACTCTCAAACCGCGAGACTCGCGGCTGCGGGGTCAGTTCCCACGAGTTACGTTGGTCCCGTGGGAGGTGTTGGTGCCACCCACGGGGCCGTTCGGGGGCTGTTTCGAGTTCTCACCCTCTAACGCCATGTTTTTAAGCCTAAGTGTGGAAATAAGAAAATTACCGCCGTACTCTCAAACCGGGAGACCCTCGGCTGCGGGGTCAGTTCCCACGAGTTACGTTGGTCCCGTGGGAGGTGTTGGTGCCACCCACGGGGCCGTTCGGGGGCTGTTTTGAGTTCTCACCCTCTAACGCCATGTTTTTAAGCCTAAGTGTGGAAATAAGCAAATTACCGTCGTACTCTCAAATCGGGTGACCTGCGGCTGCGGGGTCAGTTCCCACGAGTTACGTTGGTCCCGTGGGAGGTGTTGGTGCCACCCACGGGGCCGTTCAGGGGCTGTTTCGAGTTCTCACCATCTAACGCCA
This sequence comes from Sambucus nigra, assembly GCA_949130495.1. NCBI lineage: Eukaryota > Viridiplantae > Streptophyta > Magnoliopsida > Dipsacales > Adoxaceae > Sambucus > Sambucus nigra. The sequence goes on from OX422215.1 coordinate 282,832,497, forward strand.
TGTTTTTAAGCCTAAGTGTGGAAATAAGCAAATTACCGTCGTACTCTCAAACCGGGAGACTCGCGGCTGCGGGGTCAGTTCCCACGAGTTACGTTGGTCCCGTGGGAGGTGTTCGTGCCACCCACGAGGCCGTTCGGGGGCTGCTTCGAGTTCTCACCCTCAAACGCCATGTTTTTAAGCCTAAGTGTGGAAATAAGCAAATTACCTTCGTACTCTCAAACCGGGAGACCCGCGGCTGCGGGGTCAGTTCCCACGAGTTACGTTGGTCCCGTGGGAGGTGTTGGTGCCACCCACGGGGCCGTTCGGGGGCTGTTTCGAGTTCTCACCCTCTAACGCCATGTTTTTAAGCCGAAGTGTGGAAATAAGCAAATTACCGTCGTACTCTCAAACTGGGAGACTCGCGGCTGCGGGGTCAGTTCCCACGAGTTACGTTGGTCCCGTGGGAGGTGTTGGTGCCACCCATGGGGCCGTTCGGGGGCTGTTTCGAGTTCTCACCCTCTAACGCCATGTTTTTAAGCCTAAGTGTGGAAATAAGAAAATTACCGTCGTACTCTCAAACCGGGAGACCCGCGGCTGCGGTGTCAGTTCCCACGAGTTACGTTGGTCCCGTGGGAGGTGTTGGTGCCACCCACGGGGCCGTTCGGGGGCTGTTTCGAGTTCTCACCCTCTAACGCCATGTTTTTAAGCCTAAGTGTGGAAATAAGCAAATTACCGTCGTACTCTCAAACCGGGAGACTTGCGGTTGCGGGGTCAGTTCCCACGAGTTACGTTGGTCCCGTGGGAGGTGTTCGTGCCACCCACGGGGCCGTTCGGGGGATGTTTCGAGTTCTCACCCTCTAACGCCATGTTTTTAAGCCTAAGTGTGGAAATAAGCAAATTACCGTCGTACTCTCAAACCGGGAGACCCGCGGCTGCGGTGTCAGTTCCCACGAGTTACGTTGGTCCCGTGGGATGTGTTGGTGCCACCCACGGGGCCGTTCGGGGGCTGTTTCGAGTTCTCACCCTCTAACGCCATGTTTTTAAGCCTAAGTGTGGAAATAAGCAAATTACCGTCGTACTCTCAAACCGGGAGACCCGCGGTTGCGGGGTCAGTTCCCACGAGTTACGTTGGTCCCGTGAGAGGTGTTGGTGCCACCCACGGGGCCGTTCGGGGGATATTTCGAGTTCTCACCCTCTAACGCCATGTTTTTAAGCCTAAGTGTGGAAATAAGCAAATTACCGTCGTACTCTCAAACCGGGAGACCCGCGACTGCGGGGTCAGTTCCCACGAGTTACGTTGGTCCCGTGGGACGTGTTGGTGCCACCCACGGGGCCGTTCGGGGGCTGTTTCGAGTTCTCACCCTCTAACGCCATGTTTTTAAGCCTAAGTGTGTAAATAAGCAAATTACCGTCGTACTCTCAAACCGGGAGACCCGCGGCTGCGGGGTCAGTTCCCACGAGTTACATTGGTCCCTTGGGAGGTGTTGGTGCCACCCACGGGGCCGTTCGGGGGCTGTTTCGAGTTCTCACCCTCTAACGCCATGTTTTTAAGCCTAAGTGTGGAAATAAGCAAATTACCGTCGTACTCTCAAACCGGGAGACCCGCGGCTGCGGGGTCAGTTCCCACGAGTTACGTTGGTCCCGTGGGAGGTGTTGGTGCCACCCACGGGGCCGTTCGGGGGCTGTTTCGAGTTCTCACCCTCTAACGCCATGTTTTTAAGCCTAAGTGTGGAAATAAGAAAATTACCGTCGTACTCTCAAACCGGGAGACCCGCGGCTGCGGGGTCAGTTCCCACGAGTTACGTTGGTCCCGTGGGAGGTGTTGGTGCCACCCACGGGGTCGTTCGGGGGCTGTTTCGAGTTCTCACCCTCTAACGCCATGTTTTTAAGCCTAAGTGTGGAAATAAGCAAATTACCATCGTACTCTCAAACCGGGAGACCCGCGGCTGCGGGGTCAGTTCCCACGAGTTACGTTGGTCCCGTGGGAGGTGTTGGTGCCACCCACGGGGCCGTTCGGGGGCTGTTTTGAGTTCTCACCCTCTAACGCCATGTTTTTAAGCCTAAGTGTGGAAATAAGCAAATTACCGTCGTACTCTCAAACCGGGAGACCCGCGGCTGCGGGGTCAGTTCCCACGAGTTACGTTGGTCCCGTGGGACGTGTTGGTGCCACCCACGGGGCCGTTCGGGGGCTGTTTCGAGTTCTCACCCTCTAACTCCATGTTTTTAAGGCTAAGTGTGGAAATAAGCAAATTACCGTCGTACTCTCAAACCGGGAGACACGCGGCTGCGGGGTCAGTTCCCACGAGTTACGTTGGTCCCGTGGGAGGTGTTGGTGCCACCCACGGGGCCGTTCGGGGGCTGTTTCGAGTTCTCACCCTCTAACGCCATGTTTTTAAGCCTAAGTGTGGAAATAAGCAAATTACCGTCGTACTCTCAAACCGGGAGACCCGCGGTTGCGGGGTCAGTTTCCACGAGTTACGTTGGTCCAGTGGGACGTGTTGGTGCCACCCACGGGGCCGTTCGGGAGATGTTTCGAGTTCTCACCCTCTAACGCCATGTTTTTAAGCCTAAGTGTGGAAATAAGAAAATTACCGTCGTACTCTCAAACCTCGGAGACCCGCGGTTGCGGGGTCAGTTCCCACGAGTTACGTTGGTCCCGTGGGAGGTGTTGGTGCCACCCACGGGGTCGTTCAGGGGTTGTTTCGAGTTCTCACCCTCTAACGCCACGTTTTTAAGCCTAAGTGTGGAAATAAGAAAATTACCGTCGTACTCTCAAATTGGGAGACCGGCGGCTGCGAGGTCAGTTCCCACGAGTTACGTTGGTCCCGTGGGAGGTGTTGGTGCTACCCACGGGGTCGTTCGGGGGCTGTTTCGAGTTCTTACCCTCTAGCGCCATGTTTTTAAGCCTAAGTGTGGAAATAAGCAAATTACCGTCGTACTCTCAAACCGGGAGACCCGCGGCTGCGGGGTCAGTTCCCACGAGTTACGTTGGTCCTGTGGGAGGTGTTGGTGCCACCCACGGGGCCGTTCGGGGGCTGTTTCGAGTTCTCACCCTCTAACGCCATGTTTTTAAGCCTAAGTGTGGAAATAAGCAAATTACCGTCGTACTCTCAAACTGGGAGACTCACGGCTGCGGGGTCAGTTCCCACGAGTTACGTTGGTCCCGTGGGAGGTGTTGGTGCCACCCACGGGGCCGTTCGGGGGCTGTTTCGAGTTCTCACCCTCTAACGCCATGTTTTTAAGCCTAAGTGTGGAAATAAGCAAATTACCGTCGTACTCTCAAATCGGGAGACCCGCGGCTGCGGGGTCAGTTCCCACGAGTTACGTTGGTCCCGTGAGAGGTGTTGGTGCCACCCACGGGGCCGTTCGGGGGCTGTTTCGAGTTCTCACCCTCTAACGCCATGTTTTTAAGCCTAAGTGTGGAAATAAGCAAATTACCGTCGTACTCTCAAACCGGGAGACTCGCGGCTGCGGGGTCAGTTCCCACGAGTTACGTTGGTCCCGTGGGAGGTGTTGGTGCCACCCACGGGGCCGTTCGGGGGCTGTTTCGAGTTCTCACCCTCAAACGCCATGTTTTTAAGCCTAAGTGTGGAAATAAGCAAATTACCATCGTACTCTCAAACCGGGAGACCCGCGGCTGCGGGGTCAGTTCCCACGAGTTACGTTGGTCCCGTGGGACGTGTTGGTGCCACCCACGGGGTCGTTCGGGGGCTGTTTCGAGTTCTCACCCTCTAACGCCATGTTTTTAAGCCTAAGTGTGGAAATAAGCAAATTATCGTCTTACTCTCAAACCGGGAGACCAGCGGCTGCGGGGTCAGTTCCCACGAGTTATGTTGGTCCTGTGGGAGGTGTTGGTGCCACCCACGGGGCCGTTCGGGGGCTGTATCGAGTTCTCACCCTCTAACGCCATGTTTTTAAGCCTAAGTGTGGAAATAAGGAAATTACCGTCGTACTCTCAAACCGGGAGACTCGCGGCTGCGGGGTCAGTTCCCACGAGTTACGTTGAACCCGTGGGAGGTGTTGGTGCCACCCACGGGGCCGTTCGGGGGCTGTTTCGAGTTCTCACCCTCAAACGCCATGTTTTTAAGCCTAAGTGTGGAAATAAGCAAATTACCGTCGTACTCTCAAACCGGGAGACCCGCGGCTGCGGGGTCAGTTCCCACGAGTTACGTTGGTCCCGTGGGACGTGTTGGTGCCACCCACGGGGTCGTTCGGGGGCTGTTTCGAGTTCTCACCCTCTAACGCCATGTTTTTAAGCCTAAGTGCGGAAATAAGCAAATTATCGTCTTACTCTCAAACCGGGAGACCCGCGGCTGCGGGGTCAGTTCCCACGAGTTACGTTGGTCCTGTGGGAGGTGTTGGTGCCACCCACGGGGCCGTTCGGGGGCTGTTTCGAGTTCTCACCCTCTAACGCCATGTTTTTAAGCCTAAGTGTGGAAATAAGAAAATTACCGTCGTACTCTCAAACCGGGAGACCCTCGGCTGCGGGGTCAGTTCCCACGAGTTACGTTGGTCCCGTGGGAGGTGTTGGTGCCACCCACGGGGCCGTTCGGGGGCTGTTTTGAGTTCTCACCCTCTAACGCCATGTTTTTAAGCCTAAGTGTGGAAATAAGCAAATTACCGTCGTACTCTCAAACCGGGAGACTCGCGGCTGCGGGGTTAGTTCCCACGAGTTACGTTGGTCCCGTGGGAGGTGTTGGTGCCACCCACGGGGCCGTTCGGGGGATGTTTCGAGTTCTCACCCTCTAACGCCATGTTTTTAAGCCTAAGTGTGGAAATAAGCAAATTACCGTCGTACTCTCAAACCGGGAGACCCGCGACTGCGGGGTCAGTTCCCACGAGTTACGTTGGTCCCGTGGGACGTGTTGGTGCCACCCACGGGGCCGTTCGGGGGCTGTTTCGAGTTCTCACCCTCTAACGCCATGTTTTTAAGCCTAAGTGTGGAAATAAGAAAATTACCGTCGTACTCTCAAACCGGGAGACCCGCGGCTGCGGGGTCAGTTCCCACGAGTTACGTTGGTTCCGTGGGAGGTGTTGGTGCCACCCACGGGGTCGTTCGGGGGCTGTTTCGAGTTCTCACCCTCTAACGCCATGTTTTTAAGCCTAAGTGTGGAAATAAGCAAATTACCATCGTACTCTCAAACCGGGAGACCCGCGGCTGCGGGGTCAGTTCCCACGAGTTACGTTGGTCCCGTGGGAGGTGTTGGTGCCACCCACGGGGCCGTTCGGGGGCTGTTTTGAGTTCTCACCCTCTAACGTCATGTTTTTAAGCCTAAGTGTGGAAATAAGCAAATTACCATCGTACTCTCAAACCGGGAGACCCGCGGCTGCGGGGTCAGTTCCCACGAGTTACGTTGGTCCCGTGGGACGTGTTGGTGCCACCCACGGGGCCGTTCGGGGGCTGTTTCGAGTTCTCACCCTCTAACTCCATGTTTTTAAGGCTAAGTGTGGAAATAAGCAAATTACCGTCGTACTCTCAAACCGGGAGACACGCGGCTGCGGGGTCAGTTCCCACGAGTTACGTTGGTCCCGTGGGAGGTGTTGGTGCCACCCACGGGGCCGTTCGGGGGCTGTTTCGAGTTCTCACCCTCTAACGCCATGTTTTTAAGCCTAAGTGTGGAAATAAGCAAATTACCGTCGTACTCTCAAACCGGGAGACCCGCGGCTGCGGGGTCAGTTTCCACGAGTTACGTTGGTCCAGTGGGACGTGTTGGTGCCACCCACGGGGCCGTTCGGGAGATGTTTCGAGTTCTCACCCTCTAACGCCATGTTTTTAAGCCTAAGTGTGGAAATAAGAAAATTACCGTCGTACTCTCAAACCGGGAGACCCGCGGTTGCGAGGTCAATTCCCACGAGTTACGTTGGTCCCGTGGGAGGTGTTGGTGCCACCCACGGGGTCGTTCGGGGGTTGTTTCGAGTTCTCACCCTCTAACGTCACGTTTTTAAGCCTAAGTGTGGAAATAAGAAAATTACCGTCGTACTCTCAAACCGGGAGACTCGCGGCTGCGGGGTCAGTTCCCACGAGTTACGTTGGTCCCGTGGGAGGTGTTGGTGCTACCCACGGGGTCGTTCGGGGGCTGTTTCGAGTTCTTACCCTCTAGCGCCATGTTTTTAAGCCTAAGTGTGGAAATAAGCAAATTACCGTCGTACTCTCAAACCGGGAGACCCGCGGCTGCGGGGTCAGTTTCCACGAGTTACGTTGGTCCTGTGGGAGGTGTTGGTGCCACCCACGGGGCCGTTCGGGGGCTGTTTCGAGTTCTCACCCTCTAACGCCATGTTTTTAAGCCTAAGTGTGGAAATAAGCAAATTACCGTCGTACTCTCATACTGGGAGACTCACGGCTGCGGGGTCAGTTCCCACGAGTTACGTTGGTCCCGTGGGAGGTGTTGGTGCCACCCACGGGGCCGTTCGGGGGCTGTTTCGAGTTCTCACCCTCTAACGCCATGTTTTTAAGCCTAAGTGTGGAAATAAGCAAATTACCGTCGTACTCTCAAATCGGGAGACCCGCGGCTGCGGGGTCAGTTCCCACGAGTTACGTTGGTCCCGTGAGAGGTGTTGGTGCCACCCACGGGGCCGTTCGGGGGCTGTTTCGAGTTCTCACCCTCTAACGCCATGTTTTTAAGCCTAAGTGTGGAAATAAGCAAATTACTGTCGTACTCTCAAACCGGGAGACCCGCGGCTGCGGGGTCAGTTCCCACGAGTTACGTTGGTCCAGTGGGACGTGTTGGTGCCACCCACGGGGCCGTTTGGGGGCTGTTTCGAGTTCTCACCCTCTAACGCCATGTTTTTAAGCCTAAGTGTGGAAATAAGCACATTACCGTCGTCCTCTCAAATCGGGAGACCCGCGGCTGCGGTGTCAGTTCCCACGAGTTACATTGGTCCCGTGGGAGGTGTTGGTGCCACCCACGGGGCCGTTCGGGGGATGTTTCGAGTTCTCACCCTCTAACGCCATGTTTTTAAGCCTAAGTGTGGAAATAAGCAAATTACCGTCGTACTCTCAAACCGGAAGACCCGCGGCTGCGGTGTCAGTTCCCACGAGTTACGTTGGTCCCGTGGGAGGTGTTGGTGCCACCCACGGGGCCGTTCGGGGGATGTTTCGAGTTCTCACCCTCTAACGCCATGTTTTTAAGCCTAAGTGTGGAAATAAGCAAATTACCGTCGTACTCTCAAACCGGGAGACCCGCGGCTGCGGGGTCAGTTCCCACGAGTTACGTTGGTCCCGTGGGACGTGTTGGTGCCACCCACGGGACTGTTCGGGGGCTGTTTCGAGTTCTCACCCTCTAACGCCATGTTTTTAAGCATAAGTGTGGAAATAAGCAAATTACCGTCGTACTCTCAAACCGGGAGACCGGCGGCTGCGAGGTCAGTTCCCACGAGTTACGTTGGTCCCGTGGGACGTGTTGGTGCCACCCACGGGGCCGTTAGGGGGCTGTTTCGAGTTCTCACCCTCTAACGCCATGTTTTTAAGCCTAAGTGTGGAAATAAGCAAATTACCGTCGTACTCTCAAACCGGGAGACCCGCAGCTGCGGGGTCAGTTCCCACGAGTTACGTTGGTCCCGTGGGAGGTGTTGGTGCCACCCACGGGGCCGTTCGGGGGCTGTTTCGAGTTCTCACCCTCTAACGCCATGTTTTTAACCCTAAGTGTGGAAATAAGCAAATTACCGTCGTACTCTCAAATCGGGTGACCTGCGGCTGCGGGGTCAGTTCCCACGAGTTACGTTGGTCCCGTGGGAGGTGTTGGTGCCACCCACGGGGTCGGTCGGGGGCTGTTTCGAGTTCTCACCCTCTAACGCCATGTTTTTAAGCCTAAGTGTGGAAATAAGTAAATTACCATCGTACTCTCAAACCGGGAGACCCGCGGCTGCGGGGTCAGTTCCCACGAGTTACGTTGGTCCCGTGGGAGGTGTTGGTGCCACTCACGGGGCCGTTCGGGGGCTGTTTCGAGTTCTCACGCTCTAACGCCATGTTTTTAACCCTAAGTGTGGAAATAAGCAAATTACCGTCGTACTCTCAAATCGGGTGACCTGCGGCTGCGGGGTCAGTTCCCACGAGTTACGTTGGTCCCGTGGGAGGTGTTGGTGCCACCCACGGGGCCGTTCGGGGGCTGTTTCGAGTTCTCACCCTCTAACGCCATGTTTTTAAGCCTAAGTGTGGAAATAAGCAAATTACCGTCGTACTCTCAAACCGGGAGACTCGCGGCTGCGGGGTCAGTTCCCACGAGTTACGTTGGTCCCGTGGGAGGTGTTGGTGCCACCCACGGGGCCGTTCGGGGGCTGTTTCGAGTTCTCACCCTTAAACGCCATGTTTTTAAGCCTAAGTGTGGAAATAAGCAAATTACCGTCGTACTCTCAAACCGGGAGACCCGCGGCTGCGGGGTCAGTTCCCACGAGTTACGTTGGTCCCGTGGGACGTATTGGTGCCACCCACGGGGTCGTTCGGGGGCTGTTTCGAGTTCTCACCCTCTAACGCCATGTTTTTAAGCCTAAGTGTGGAAATAAGCAAATTATCGTCTTACTCTCAAACCGGGAGACCAGCGGCTGCGGGGTCAGTTCCCACGAGTTACGTTGGTCCTGTGGGAGGTGTTGGTGCCACCCACGGGGCCGTTCGGGGGCTGTATCGAGTTCTCACCCTCTAACGCCATGTTTTTAAGCCTAAGTGTGGAAATAAGGAAATTACCGTCGTACTCTCAAATCGGGAGACTCGCGGCTGCGGGGTCAGTTCCCACGAGTTACGTTGAACCCGTGGGAGGTGTTGGTGCCACCCACGGGGCCGTTCGGGGGCTGTTTCGAGTTCTCACCCTCAAACGCCATGTTTTTAAGCCTAAGTGTGGAAATAAGCAAATTACCGTCGTACTCTCAAACCGGGAGACCCGCGGCTGCGGGGTCAGTTCCCACGAGTTACGTTGGTCCCGTGGGAGGTGTTGGTGCCACCCACGGGGCCGTTCGGGGGCTGTTTTGAGTTCTCACCCTCTAACGCCATGTTTTTAAGCCTAAGTGTGGAAATAAGCAAATTACCGTCGTACTCTCAAACCGGGAGACCCGCGGCTGCGGGGTCAGTTCCCACGAGTTACGTTGGTCCCGTGGGACGTGTTGGTGCCACCCACGGGGCCGTTCGGGGGCTGTTTCGAGTTCTCACCCTCTAACTCCATGTTTTTAAGGCTAAGTGTGGAAATAAGCAAATTACCGTCGTACTCTCAAACCGGGAGACACGCGGCTGCGGGGTCAGTTCCCACGAGTTACGTTGGTCCCGTGGGAGGTGTTGGTGCCACCCACGGGGCCGTTCGGGGGCTGTTTCGAGTTCTCACCCTCTAACGCCATGTTTTTAAGCCTAAGTGTGGAAATAAGCAAATTACCGTCGTACTCTCAAACCGGGAGACCCGCGGTTGCGGGGTCAGTTTCCACGAGTTACGTTGGTCCAGTGGGACGTGTTGGTGCCACCCACGGGGCCGTTCGGGAGATGTTTCGAGTTCTCACCCTCTAACGCCATGTTTTTAAGCCTAAGTGTGGAAATAAGAAAATTACCGTCGTACTCTCAAACCTCGGAGACCCGCGGTTGCGGGGTCAGTTCCCACGAGTTACGTTGGTCCCGTGGGAGGTGTTGGTGCCACCCACGGGGTCGTTCAGGGGTTGTTTCGAGTTCTCACCCTCTAACGCCACGTTTTTAAGCCTAAGTGTGGAAATAAGAAAATTACCGTCGTACTCTCAAATTGGGAGACCGGCGGCTGCGAGGTCAGTTCCCACGAGTTACGTTGGTCCCGTGGGAGGTGTTGGTGCTACCCACGGGGTCGTTCGGGGGCTGTTTCGAGTTCTTACCCTCTAGCGCCATGTTTTTAAGCCTAAGTGTGGAAATAAGCAAATTACCGTCGTACTCTCAAACCGGGAGACCCGCGGCTGCGGGGTCAGTTCCCACGAGTTACGTTGGTCCTGTGGGAGGTGTTGGTGCCACCCACGGGGCCGTTCGGGGGCTGTTTCGAGTTCTCACCCTCTAACGCCATGTTTTTAAGCCTAAGTGTGGAAATAAGCAAATTACCGTCGTACTCTCAAACTGGGAGACTCACGGCTGCGGGGTCAGTTCCCACGAGTTACGTTGGTCCCGTGGGAGGTGTTGGTGCCACCCACGGGGCCGTTCGGGGGCTGTTTCGAGTTCTCACCCTCTAACGCCATGTTTTTAAGCCTAAGTGTGGAAATAAGCAAATTACCGTCGTACTCTCAAATCGGGAGACCCGCGGCTGCGGGGTCAGTTCCCACGAGTTACGTTGGTCCCGTGAGAGGTGTTGGTGCCACCCACGGGGCCGTTCGGGGGCTGTTTCGAGTTCTCACCCTCTAACGCCATGTTTTTAAGCCTAAGTGTGGAAATAAGCAAATTACCGTCGTACTCTCAAACCGGGAGACTCGCGGCTGCGGGGTCAGTTCCCACGAGTTACGTTGGTCCCGTGGGAGGTGTTGGTGCCACCCACGGGGCCGTTCGGGGGCTGTTTCGAGTTCTCACCCTCAAACGCCATGTTTTTAAGCCTAAGTGTGGAAATAAGCAAATTACCATCGTACTCTCAAACCGGGAGACCCGCGGCTGCGGGGTCAGTTCCCACGAGTTACGTTGGTCCCGTGGGACGTGTTGGTGCCACCCACGGGGTCGTTCGGGGGCTGTTTCGAGTTCTCACCCTCTAACGCCATGTTTTTAAGCCTAAGTGTGGAAATAAGCAAATTATCGTCTTACTCTCAAACCGGGAGACCAGCGGCTGCGGGGTCAGTTCCCACGAGTTATGTTGGTCCTGTGGGAGGTGTTGGTGCCACCCACGGGGCCGTTCGGGGGCTGTATCGAGTTCTCACCCTCTAACGCCATGTTTTTAAGCCTAAGTGTGGAAATAAGGAAATTACCGTCGTACTCTCAAACCGGGAGACTCGCGGCTGCGGGGTCAGTTCCCACGAGTTACGTTGAACCCGTGGGAGGTGTTGGTGCCACCCACGGGGCCGTTCGGGGGCTGTTTCGAGTTCTCACCCTCAAACGCCATGTTTTTAAGCCTAAGTGTGGAAATAAGCAAATTACCGTCGTACTCTCAAACCGGGAGACCCGCGGCTGCGGGGTCAGTTCCCACGAGTTACGTTGGTCCCGTGGGACGTGTTGGTGCCACCCACGGGGTCGTTCGGGGGCTGTTTCGAGTTCTCACCCTCTAACGCCATGTTTTTAAGCCTAAGTGCGGAAATAAGCAAATTATCGTCTTACTCTCAAACCGGGAGACCCGCGGCTGCGGGGTCAGTTCCCACGAGTTACGTTGGTCCTGTGGGAGGTGTTGGTGCCACCCACGGGGCCGTTCGGGGGCTGTTTCGAGTTCTCACCCTCTAACGCCATGTTTTTAAGCCTAAGTGTGGAAATAAGAAAATTACCGTCGTACTCTCAAACCGGGAGACCCTCGGCTGCGGGGTCAGTTCCCACGAGTTACGTTGGTCCCGTGGGAGGTGTTGGTGCCACCCACGGGGCCGTTCGGGGGCTGTTTTGAGTTCTCACCCTCTAACGCCATGTTTTTAAGCCTAAGTGTGGAAATAAGCAAATTACCGTCGTACTCTCAAACCGGGAGACTCGCGGCTGCGGGGTTAGTTCCCACGAGTTACGTTGGTCCCGTGGGAGGTGTTGGTGCCACCCACGGGGCCGTTCGGGGGATGTTTCGAGTTCTCACCCTCTAACGCCATGTTTTTAAGCCTAAGTGTGGAAATAAGCAAATTACCGTCGTACTCTCAAACCGGGAGACCCGCGACTGCGGGGTCAGTTCCCACGAGTTACGTTGGTCCCGTGGGACGTGTTGGTGCCACCCACGGGGCCGTTCGGGGGCTGTTTCGAGTTCTCACCCTCTAACGCCATGTTTTTAAGCCTAAGTGTGGAAATAAGAAAATTACCGTCGTACTCTCAAACCGGGAGACCCGCGGCTGCGGGGTCAGTTCCCACGAGTTACGTTGGTTCCGTGGGAGGTGTTGGTGCCACCCACGGGGTCGTTCGGGGGCTGTTTCGAGTTCTCACCCTCTAACGCCATGTTTTTAAGCCTAAGTGTGGAAATAAGCAAATTACCATCGTACTCTCAAACCGGGAGACCCGCGGCTGCGGGGTCAGTTCCCACGAGTTACGTTGGTCCCGTGGGAGGTGTTGGTGCCACCCACGGGGCCGTTCGGGGGCTGTTTTGAGTTCTCACCCTCTAACGTCATGTTTTTAAGCCTAAGTGTGGAAATAAGCAAATTACCATCGTACTCTCAAACCGGGAGACCCGCGGCTGCGGGGTCAGTTCCCACGAGTTACGTTGGTCCCGTGGGACGTGTTGGTGCCACCCACGGGGCCGTTCGGGGGCTGTTTCGAGTTCTCACCCTCTAACTCCATGTTTTTAAGGCTAAGTGTGGAAATAAGCAAATTACCGTCGTACTCTCAAACCGGGAGACACGCGGCTGCGGGGTCAGTTCCCACGAGTTACGTTGGTCCCGTGGGAGGTGTTGGTGCCACCCACGGGGCCGTTCGGGGGCTGTTTCGAGTTCTCACCCTCTAACGCCATGTTTTTAAGCCTAAGTGTGGAAATAAGCAAATTACCGTCGTACTCTCAAACCGGGAGACCCGCGGCTGCGGGGTCAGTTTCCACGAGTTACGTTGGTCCAGTGGGACGTGTTGGTGCCACCCACGGGGCCGTTCGGGAGATGTTTCGAGTTCTCACCCTCTAACGCCATGTTTTTAAGCCTAAGTGTGGAAATAAGAAAATTACCGTCGTACTCTCAAACCGGGAGACCCGCGGTTGCGAGGTCAATTCCCACGAGTTACGTTGGTCCCGTGGGAGGTGTTGGTGCCACCCACGGGGTCGTTCGGGGGTTGTTTCGAGTTCTCACCCTCTAACGTCACGTTTTTAAGCCTAAGTGTGGAAATAAGAAAATTACCGTCGTACTCTCAAACCGGGAGACTCGCGGCTGCGGGGTCAGTTCCCACGAGTTACGTTGGTCCCGTGGGAGGTGTTGGTGCTACCCACGGGGTCGTTCGGGGGCTGTTTCGAGTTCTTACCCTCTAGCGCCATGTTTTTAAGCCTAAGTGTGGAAATAAGCAAATTACCGTCGTACTCTCAAACCGGGAGACCCGCGGCTGCGGGGTCAGTTTCCACGAGTTACGTTGGTCCTGTGGGAGGTGTTGGTGCCACCCACGGGGCCGTTCGGGGGCTGTTTCGAGTTCTCACCCTCTAACGCCATGTTTTTAAGCCTAAGTGTGGAAATAAGCAAATTACCGTCGTACTCTCATACTGGGAGACTCACGGCTGCGGGGTCAGTTCCCACGAGTTACGTTGGTCCCGTGGGAGGTGTTGGTGCCACCCACGGGGCCGTTCGGGGGCTGTTTCGAGTTCTCACCCTCTAACGCCATGTTTTTAAGCCTAAGTGTGGAAATAAGCAAATTACCGTCGTACTCTCAAATCGGGAGACCCGCGGCTGCGGGGTCAGTTCCCACGAGTTACGTTGGTCCCGTGAGAGGTGTTGGTGCCACCCACGGGGCCGTTCGGGGGCTGTTTCGAGTTCTCACCCTCTAACGCCATGTTTTTAAGCCTAAGTGTGGAAATAAGCAAATTACTGTCGTACTCTCAAACCGGGAGACCCGCGGCTGCGGGGTCAGTTCCCACGAGTTACGTTGGTCCAGTGGGACGTGTTGGTGCCACCCACGGGGCCGTTTGGGGGCTGTTTCGAGTTCTCACCCTCTAACGCCATGTTTTTAAGCCTAAGTGTGGAAATAAGCACATTACCGTCGTCCTCTCAAATCGGGAGACCCGCGGCTGCGGTGTCAGTTCCCACGAGTTACATTGGTCCCGTGGGAGGTGTTGGTGCCACCCACGGGGCCGTTCGGGGGATGTTTCGAGTTCTCACCCTCTAACGCCATGTTTTTAAGCCTAAGTGTGGAAATAAGCAAATTACCGTCGTACTCTCAAACCGGAAGACCCGCGGCTGCGGTGTCAGTTCCCACGAGTTACGTTGGTCCCGTGGGAGGTGTTGGTGCCACCCACGGGGCCGTTCGGGGGATGTTTCGAGTTCTCACCCTCTAACGCCATGTTTTTAAGCCTAAGTGTGGAAATAAGCAAATTACCGTCGTACTCTCAAACCGGGAGACCCGCGGCTGCGGGGTCAGTTCCCACGAGTTACGTTGGTCCCGTGGGACGTGTTGGTGCCACCCACGGGACTGTTCGGGGGCTGTTTCGAGTTCTCACCCTCTAACGCCATGTTTTTAAGCATAAGTGTGGAAATAAGCAAATTACCGTCGTACTCTCAAACCGGGAGACCGGCGGCTGCGAGGTCAGTTCCCACGAGTTACGTTGGTCCCGTGGGACGTGTTGGTGCCACCCACGGGGCCGTTAGGGGGCTGTTTCGAGTTCTCACCCTCTAACGCCATGTTTTTAAGCCTAAGTGTGGAAATAAGCAAATTACCGTCGTACTCTCAAACCGGGAGACCCGCAGCTGCGGGGTCAGTTCCCACGAGTTACGTTGGTCCCGTGGGAGGTGTTGGTGCCACCCACGGGGCCGTTCGGGGGCTGTTTCGAGTTCTCACCCTCTAACGCCATGTTTTTAACCCTAAGTGTGGAAATAAGCAAATTACCGTCGTACTCTCAAATCGGGTGACCTGCGGCTGCGGGGTCAGTTCCCACGAGTTACGTTGGTCCCGTGGGAGGTGTTGGTGCCACCCACGGGGTCGGTCGGGGGCTGTTTCGAGTTCTCACCCTCTAACGCCATGTTTTTAAGCCTAAGTGTGGAAATAAGTAAATTACCATCGTACTCTCAAACCGGGAGACCCGCGGCTGCGGGGTCAGTTCCCACGAGTTACGTTGGTCCCGTGGGAGGTGTTGGTGCCACTCACGGGGCCGTTCGGGGGCTGTTTCGAGTTCTCACGCTCTAACGCCATGTTTTTAACCCTAAGTGTGGAAATAAGCAAATTACCGTCGTACTCTCAAATCGGGTGACCTGCGGCTGCGGGGTCAGTTCCCACGAGTTACGTTGGTCCCGTGGGAGGTGTTGGTGCCACCCACGGGGCCGTTCGGGGGCTGTTTCGAGTTCTCACCCTCTAACGCCATGTTTTTAAGCCTAAGTGTGGAAATAAGCAAATTACCGTCGTACTCTCAAACCGGGAGACTCGCGGCTGCGGGGTCAGTTCCCACGAGTTACGTTGGTCCCGTGGGAGGTGTTGGTGCCACCCACGGGGCCGTTCGGGGGCTGTTTCGAGTTCTCACCCTTAAACGCCATGTTTTTAAGCCTAAGTGTGGAAATAAGCAAATTACCGTCGTACTCTCAAACCGGGAGACCCGCGGCTGCGGGGTCAGTTCCCACGAGTTACGTTGGTCCCGTGGGACGTATTGGTGCCACCCACGGGGTCGTTCGGGGGCTGTTTCGAGTTCTCACCCTCTAACGCCATGTTTTTAAGCCTAAGTGTGGAAATAAGCAAATTATCGTCTTACTCTCAAACCGGGAGACCAGCGGCTGCGGGGTCAGTTCCCACGAGTTACGTTGGTCCTGTGGGAGGTGTTGGTGCCACCCACGGGGCCGTTCGGGGGCTGTATCGAGTTCTCACCCTCTAACGCCATGTTTTTAAGCCTAAGTGTGGAAATAAGGAAATTACCGTCGTACTCTCAAATCGGGAGACTCGCGGCTGCGGGGTCAGTTCCCACGAGTTACGTTGAACCCGTGGGAGGTGTTGGTGCCACCCACGGGGCCGTTCGGGGGCTGTTTCGAGTTCTCACCCTCAAACGCCATGTTTTTAAGCCTAAGTGTGGAAATAAGCAAATTACCGTCGTACTCTCAAACCGGGAGACCCGCGGCTGCGGGGTCAGTTCCCACGAGTTACGTTGGTCCCGTGGGACGTGTTGGTGCCACCCACGGGGTCGTTCGGGGGCTGTTTCGAGTTCTCACCCTCTAACGCCATGTTTTTAAGCCTAAGTGTGGAAATAAGCAAATTATCGTCTTACTCTCAAACCGGGAGACCCGCGGCTGCGGGGTCAGTTCCCACGAGTTACGTTGGTCCTGTTGGGAGGTGTTGGTGCCACCCACGGGGTCGTTCGGGGGCTGTTTCGAGTTCTCACCCTCTAACGCCATGTTTTTAAGCCTAAGTGTGGAAATAAGAAAATTACCGTCGTACTCTCAAACCGGGAGACCCTCGGCTGCGGGGTCAGTTCCCACGAGTTACGTTGGTCCCGTGGGAGGTGTTGGTGCCACCCACGGGGCCGTTCGGGGGCAGTTTTGAGTTCTCACCCTCTAACGCCATGTTTTTAAGCCTAAGTGTGGAAATAAGCAAATTACCGTCGTACTCTCAAACCGGGAGACTCGCGGCTGCGGGGTTAGTTCCCACGAGTTACGTTGGTCCCGTGGGAGGTGTTGGTGCCACCCACGGGGCCGTTCGGGGGCTGTTTCGAGTTCTCACCCTCTAACGCCATGTTTTTAAGCCTAAGTGTGGAAATAAGCAAATTACCATCGTACTCTCAAATCGGGAGACCCGCGGCTGCGGGGTCAGTTTCCACGAGTAACGTTGGTCCAGTGGGACGTGTTGGTGACACCCACAGGGCCGTTCGGGGGCTGTTTCGAGTTCTCACCCTCTAACGACATGTTTTTAAGCCTAAGTGTGGAAATAAGCAAATTACCGTCGTACTCTCAAACCGGGAGACCCGCGGCTGCGGTGTCAGTTCCCACGAGTTACGTTGGTCCCGTGGGATGTGTTGGTGCCACCCACGGGGCCGTTCGGGGTCTGTTTCGAGTTCTCACCCTCTAACGCCATGTTTTTAAGCCTAAGTGTGGAAATAAGAAAATTACCGTCGTACTCTCAAACCGGGAGACCCGCGGTTGCGGGGTCAGTTCCCACGAGTTACGTTGGTCCCGTGAGAGGTGTTGGTGCCACCCACGGGGCCGTTCGGGGGATGTTTCGAGTTCTCACCCTCTAACGCCATGTTTTTAAGCCTAAGTGTGGAAATAAGTAAATTACCGTCGTACTCTCAAACCGGGAGACCCGCGGCTGCGGGGTCAGTTCCCACGAGTTACGTTGGTCCCGTGGGAGGTGTTGGTGCCACCCACGGGGCCGTTCGGGGGCTGTTTCGAGTTCTCACCCTCTAACGCCATGTTTTTAAGCCTAAGTGTGGAAATAAGCAAATTACCGTCGTACTCTCAAACCGGGAGACCCGCGGCTACGGGGTCAGTTCCCACGAGTTACGTTGGTCCCGTGGGAGGTGTTGGTGCCACCCACGGGGCCGTTCGGGGGCTGTTTCGAGTTCTCACCCTTTAACGCCATGTTTTTAAGCCTAAGTGTGGAAATAAGCAAATTACCATCGTACTCTCAAATCGGGAGACCCGCGGCTGCGGGGTCAGTTTCCATGAGTTACGTTGGTCCAGTGGGACGTGTTGGTGCCACCCACAGGGCCGTTCGGGGGCTGTTTCGAGTTCTCACCCTCTAACGACATGTTTTTAAGCCTAAGTGTGGAAATAAGCAAATTACCGTCGTACTCTCAAACCGGGAGACCCGCGGCTGCGGTGTCAGTTCCCACGAGTTACGTTGGTCCCGTGGGATGTGTTGGTGCCACCCACGGGGCCGTTCGGGGTCTGTTTCGAGTTCTCACCCTCTAACGCCATGTTTTTAAGCCTAAGTGTGGAAATAAGCAAATTACGTCGTACTCTCAAACCGGGAGACCCGCGGTTGCGGGGTCAGTTCCCACGAGTTACGTTGGTCCCGTGAGAGGTGTTGGTGCCACCCACGGGGCCGTTCGGGGGATGTTTCGAGTTCTCACCCTCTAACGCCATGTTTTTAAGCCTAAGTGTGGAAATAAGCAAATTACCGTCGTACTCTCAAACCGGGAGACCCGCGGCTGCGGGGTCAGTTCCCACGAGTTACGTTGGTCCCGTGGGACGTGTTGGTGCCACCCACGGGGTCGTTCGGGGGCTGTTTCGAGTTCTCACCCTCAAACGCCATGTTTTTAAGCCTAAGTGTGGAAATAAGCAAATTACCGTCGTACTCTCAAACCGGGAGACCTGCGGCTGCGGGGTCAGTTCCCACGAGTTACGTTGGTCCCGTGGGACGTGTTGATGCCACCCACGGGGTCGTTCGGGGGCTGTTTCGAGTTCTCACCCTCTAACGCCATGTTTTTAAGCCTAAGTGTGGAAATAAGCAAATTATCGTCTTACTCTCAAACCGGGAGACCCGCGGCTGCGGGGTTAGTTCCCACGAGTTACGTTGGTCCTGTGGGAGGTGTTGGTGCCACCCACGGGGCCGTTCGGGGGCTGTTTCGAGTTCTCACCCTCTAACGCCATGTTTTTAAGCCTAAGTGTGGAAATAAGAAAATTACCGTCGTACTCTCAAACCGGGAGACCCTCGGCTGCGGGGTCAGTTCCCACGAGTTACGTTGATCCCGTGGGAGGTGTTGGTGCCACCCACGGGGCCGTTCGGGGGCTGTTTTGAGTTCTCACCCTCTAACGCCATGTTTTTAAGCCTAAGTGTGGAAATAAGCAAATTACCGTCGTACTCTCAAACCGGGAGACTCGCGGCTGCGGGGTTAGTTCCCACGAGTTACGTTGGTCCCGTGGGAGGTGTTGGTGCCACCCACGGGGCCGTTCGGGGGCTGTTTCGAGTTCTCACCCTCTAACGCCATGTTTTTAAGCCTAAGTGTGGAAATAAGCAAATTACCATCGTACTCTCAAATCGGGAGACCCGCGGCTGCGGGGTCAGTTTCCACGAGTAACGTTGGTCCAGTGGGACGTGTTGGTGCCACCCACAGGGCCGTTCGGGGGCTGTTTCGAGTTCTCACCCTCTAACGACATGTTTTTAAGCCTAAGTGTGGAAATAAGCAAATTACCGTCGTACTCTCAAACCGGGAGACCCGCGGCTGCGGTGTCAGTTCCCACGAGTTACGTTGGTCCCGTGGGATGTGTTGGTGCCACCCACGGGGCCGTTCGGGGTCTGTTTCGAGTTCTCACCCTCTAACGCCATGTTTTTAAGCCTAAGTGTGGAAATAAGCAAATTACCGTCGTACTCTCAAACCGGGAGACCCGCGGTTGCGGGGTCAGTTCCCACGAGTTACGTTGGTCCCGTGAGAGGTGTTGGTGCCACCCACGGGGCCGTTCGGGGGCTGTTTCGAGTTCTCACCCTCTAACGCCATGTTTTTAAGCCTAAGTGTGGAAATAAGTAAATTACCGTCGTACTCTCAAACCGGGAGACCCGCGGCTGCGGGGTCAGTTCCCACGAGTTACGTTGGTCCCGTGGGAGGTGTTGGTGCCACCCACGGGGCCGTTCGGGGGCTGTTTCGAGTTCTCACCCTCTAACGCCATGTTTTTAAGCCTAAGTGTGGAAATAAGCAAATTACCGTCGTACTCTCAAACCGGGAGACCCGCGGCTACGGGGTCAGTTCCCACGAGTTACGTTGGTCCCGTGGGAGGTGTTGGTGCCACCCACGGGGCCGTTCGGGGGCTGTTTCGAGTTCTCACCCTCTAACGCCATGTTTTTAAGCCTAAGTGTGGAAATAAGCAAATTACCATCGTACTCTCAAATCGGGTGACCCGCGGCTGCGGGGTCAGTTTCTATGAGTTACGTTGGTCCAGTGGGACGTGTTGGTGCCACCCACAGGGCCGTTCGGGGGCTGTTTCGAGTTCTCACCCTCTAACGACATGTTTTTAAGCCTAAGTGTGGAAATAAGCAAATTACCGTCGTACTCTCAAACCGGGAGACCCGCGGCTGCGGTGTCAGTTCCCACGAGTTACGTTGGTCCCGTGGGATGTGTTGGTGCCACCCACGGGGCCGTTCGGGGTCTGTTTCGAGTTCTCACCCTCTAACGCCATGTTTTTAAGCCTAAGTGTGGAAATAAGCAAATTACGTCGTACTCTCAAACCGGGAGACCCGCGGTTGCGGGGTCAGTTCCCACGAGTTACATTGGTCCCGTAAGAGGTGTTGGTGCCACCCACGGGGCCGTTCGGGGGATGTTTCGAGTTCTCACCCTCTAACGCCATGTTTTTAAGCCTAAGTGTGGAAATAAGCAAATTACCGTCGTACTCTCAAACCGGGAGACCCGCGGCTGCGGGGTCAGTTCCCACGAGTTACGTTGGTCCCGTGGGACGTGTTGGTGCCACCCACGGGGCCGTTCGGGGGCTGTTTCGAGTTCTCACCCTCTAACGCCATGTTTTTAAGCCTAAGTGTGTAAATAAGCAAATTACCGTCGTACTCTCAAACCGGGAGACCCGCGGCTGCGGGGTCAGTTCCCACGAGTTACATTGGTCCCTTGGGAGGTGTTGGTGCCACCCACGGGGAAGTTCGGGGGCTGTTTCGAGTTCTCACCCTCTAACGCCATGTTTTTAAGCCTAAGTGTGGAAATAAGCAAATTACCGTCGAACTCTCAAACCGGGAGACCCGCGGCTGCGGGGTCAGTTCCCACGAGTTACGTTGGTCCCGTGGGAGGTGTTGGTGCCACCCACGGGGCCGTTCGGAGGCTGTTTCGAGTTCTCACCCTCTAACGCCATGTTTTTAAGCCTAAGTGTGGAAATAAGAAAATTACCGTCGTACTCTCAAACCGGGAGACCCGCGGCTGCGGGGTCAGTTCCCACGAGTTACGTTGGTCCCGTGGGAGGTGTTGGTGCCACCCACGGGGCCGTTCGGGGGCTGTTTTGAGTTCTCACCCTCTAACGCCATGTTTTTAAGCCTAAGTGTGGAAATAAGCAAATTACCGTCGTACTCTCAAACCGGGAGACCCGCGGCTGCGGGGTCAGTTCCCACGAGTTACGTTGGTCCCGTGGGACGTGTTGGTGCCACCCACGGGGCCGTTCGGGGGCTGTTTCGAGTTCTCACCCTCTAACTCCATGTTTTTAAGGCTAAGTGTGGAAATAAGCAAATTACCGTCGTACTCTCAAACCGGGAGACACGCGGCTGCGGGGTCAGTTCCCACGAGTTACGTTGGTCCCGTGGGAGGTGTTGGTGCCACCCACGGGGCCGTTCCGGGGCTGTTTCGAGTTCTCACCCTCTAACGCCATGTTTTTAAGCCTAAGTGTGGAAATAAGCAAATTACCGTCGTACTCTCAAACCGGGAGACCCGCGGCTGCGGGGTCAGTTTCCACGAGTTACGTTGGTCCAGTGGGACGTGTTGGTGCCACCCACGGGGCCGTTCGGGAGATGTTTCGAGTTCTCACCCTCTAACGCCATGCTTTTAAGCCTAAGTGTGGAAATAAGAAAATTACCGTCGTACTCTCAAACCGGGAGACCCGCGGCTGCGGGGTCAGTTCCCACGAGTTACGTTGGTCCCGTGGGAGGTGTTGGTGCCACCCACGGGGTGGTTCGGGGGTTGTTTCGAGTTCTCACCCTCTAACGCCACGTTTTTAAGCCTAAGTGTGGAAATAAGAAAATTACCGTTGTACTCTCAAATCGGGAGACCGGCGGCTGCGAGGTCAGTTCCCACGAGTTACGTTGGTCCCGTGGGAGGTGTTGGTGCTACCCACGGGGTCGTTCGGGGGCTGTTTCGAGTTCTTACCCTCTAGCGCCATGTTTTTAAGCCTAAGTGTGGAAATAAGCAAATTACCGTCGTACTCTCAAACCGGGAGACCCGCGGCTGCGGGGTCAGTTCCCACGAGTTACGTTGGTCCTGTGGGAGGTGTTGGTGCCACCCACGGGGCCGTTCGGGGGCTGTTTCGAGTTCTCACCCTCTAACGCCACGTTTTTAAGCCTAAGTGTGGAAATAAGCAAATTACCGTCGTACTCTCAAACCGGGAGACCCGCGGCTGCGGTGTCAGTTTCCACGAGTTACGTTGGTCCAGTGGGAGGTGTTGGTGCTACCCACGGGGCCGTTCGGGGGCTGTTTCGAGTTCTCACCCTCTAACGCCACGTTTTTAAGCCTAAGTGTGGAAATAAGCAAATTACCGTCGTACTCTCAAACCGGGAGACCCGCGGCTGCGGTGTCAGTTCCCACGAGTTACGTTGGTCCCGTGGGAGGTGTTGGTGCCACCCACGGGGCCGTTCGGGGGATGTTTCGAGTTCTCACCCTCTAACGCCATGTTTTTAAGCCTAAGTGTGGAAATAAGCAAATTACCGTCGTACTCTCAAACCAGGAGACCCGCGGCTGCGGGGTAAGTTCCCACGAGTTACGTTGGTCCCGTGAGAGGTGTTGGTGCCACCCACGGGGCCGTTCGGGGGCTGTTTCGAGTTCTCACCCTCTAACGCCATGTTTTTAAGCCTAAGTGTGGAAATAAGCAAATTACCGTCGTACTCTCAAACCGAGAGACCCGCGGCTGCGGGGTCAGTTCCCACGAGTTACGTTGGTCCCGTGGGAGGTGTTGGTGCCACCCACGGGGCCGTTCGGGGGCTGTTTCGAGTTCTCACCCTCTAACGCCATGTTTTTAAGCCTAAGTGTGGAAATAAGCAAATTACCGTCGTACTCTCAAACCGGGAGACCCGGGGATGCGGGGTCAGTTCCCACGAGTTACGTTGGTCCCGCGGGAGGTGTTGGTGCCACCCACGGGGCCGTTCGGGGGCTGTTTCGAGTTCTCACCCTCTAACGCCATGTTTTTAAGCCTAAGTGTGGAAATAAGCAAATTACCGTCGTACTCTCAAACCGGGAGACCCGCGGCTGCGGGGTCAGTTCCCACGAGTTACGTTGGTCCCGTGGGAGGTGTTGGTGCCACCCACGGGGCCGTTCGGGGGCTGTTTTGAGTTCTCACCCTCTAACGCCATGTTTTTAAGCCTAAGTGTGGAAATAAGCAAATTACCGTCGTACTCTCAAACCGGGAGACCCGCGGCTGCGGGGTCAGTTCCCACGAGTTACGTTGGTCCCGTGGGTGGTGTTGGTGCCTCCCACGGGGCCGTTCGGGGGCTGTTTCGAGTTCTCACCCTCTAACGCCATGTTTTTAAGCCTAAGTGTGGAAATAAGCAAATTACCGTCGTACTCTCAAACCGGGAGACACGCGGCTGCGGGGTCAGTTCCCCCGAGTTACGTTGGTCCCGTGGGAGGTGTTGGTGCCACCCACGGGGCCGTTCGGGGGCTGTTTCGAGTTCTCACCCTCTAACGCCATGTTTTTAAGCCTAAGTGTGGAAATAAGCAAATTACCGTCGTACTCTCAAACCGGGAGACCCGCGGCTGCGGAGTCAGTTTCCACGAGTTACGTTGGTCCAGTGGGACGTGTTGGTGCCACCCACGGGGCCGTTCGGGAGATGTTTCGAGTTCTCACCCTCTAACGCCATGTTTTCAAGCCTAAGTGTGGAAATAAGCAAATTACCGTCGTACTCTCAAACTGGGAGACCCGCGGATGCGGGGTCAGTTCCCACGAGTTACGTTGGTCCCGTGGGACGTGTTGGTGCCACCCACGGGGCCGTTCGAGGGCTGTTTCGAGTTCTCACCCTCTAACGCCATGTTTTTAAGCCTAAGTCTGGAAATAAGAAAATTACCGTCGTACTCTCAAATCGGGAGACCGGCGGCTGCGGGGTCAGTTCCCACGAGTTACGTTGGTCCCGTGGGAGGTGTTGGTGCCACCCACGGGGTCGTTCGGGGGCTGTTTTGAGTTCTTACCCTCTAACGCCATGTTTTTAAGCCTAAGTGTGGAAATAAGCAAATTACCGTCGTACTCTCAAACCGGGAGACCCGCGGCTGCGGAGTCAGTTCCCACGAGTTACGTTGGTCCCGTGGGAGGTGTTGGTGCCACCCACGGGGCCGTTCGGGGGCTGTTTCGAGTTCTCACCCTCTAACGCCATGTTTTTAAGCCTAAGTGTGGAAATAAGAAAATTACCGTCGTACTCTCAAACCGGGAGACCCAGGGCTGCAGGGTCAGTTCCCACGAGTTACGTTGGTCCCGTGGGAGGTGTTGGTGCCACCCACGGGGCCGTTCGGGGGCTGTTTCGAGTTCTCACCCTCTAACGCCATGTTTTTAAGCCTAAGTGTGGAAATAAGCAAATTACCGTCGTACTCTCAAACCGAGAGACTCGCGGCTGCGGGGTCAGTTCCCACGAGTTACGTTGGTCCCGTGGGAGGTGTTGGTGCCACCCATGGGGCCGTTCGGGGGCTGTTTCGAGTTCTCACCCTCTAACGCCATGTTTTTAAGCCTAAGTGTGGAAATAAGCAAATTACCGTCGTACTCTCAAATCGGGAGACCCACGGCTGCGGGGTCAGGTTCCACGAGTTACGTTGGTCCAGTGGGACGTGTTGGTGCCACCCACGGGGCCGTTCGGGGGCTGTTTCGAGTTCTCACCCTCTAACGCCATGTTTTTAAGCCTAAGTGTGGAAATAAGCAAATTACCGTCGTACTCTCAAACCGCGAGACTCGCGGCTGCGGGGTCAGTTCCCACGAGTTACGTTGGTCCCGTGGGAGGTGTTGGTGCCACCCACGGGGCCGTTCGGGGGCTGTTTCGTGTTCTCACCCTCTAACGCCATGTTTTTAAGCCTAAGTGTGGAAATAAGCAAATTACCGTCGTACTCTCAAACCGGGAGACCCGCGGCTGCCGGGTCAGTTCCCACGAGTTACGTTGGTCCCGTGAGAGGTGTTGGTGCCACCCACGGGGCCGTTCGGGGGATGTTTCGAGTTCTCACCCTCTAACGCCATGTTTTTAAGCCTAAGTGTGGAAATAAGAAAATTACCGTCGTACTCTCAAACCGGGAGACCCAGGGCTGCAGGGTCAGTTCCCACGAGTTACGTTGGTCCCGTGGGAGGTGTTGGTGCCACCCACGGGGCCGTTCGGGGGCTGTTTCGAGTTCTCACCCTCTAACGCCATGTTTTTAAGCCTAAGTGTGGAAATAAGCAAATTACCGTCGTACTCTCAAACCGAGAGACTCGCGGCTGCGGGGTCAGTTCCCACGAGTTACGTTGGTCCCGTGGGAGGTGTTGGTGCCACCCATGGGGCCGTTCGGGGGCTGTTTCGAGTTCTCACCCTCTAACGCCATGTTTTTAAGCCTAAGTGTGGAAATAAGCAAATTACCGTCGTACTCTCAAATCGGGAGACCCACGGCTGCGGGGTCAGGTTCCACGAGTTACGTTGGTCCAGTGGGACGTGTTGGTGCCACCCACGGGGCCGTTCGGGGGCTGTTTCGAGTTCTCACCCTCTAACGCCATGTGTTTTAAGCCTAAGTGTGGAAATAAGCAAATTACCGTCGTACTCTCAAACCGAGAGACACGTGGCTGCGGTGTCAGTTCCCACGAGTTACGTTGGTCCCGTGGGAGGTGTTGGTGCCACCCACGGGGCCGTTCGGGGGCTGTTTCGAGTTCTCACCCTCTAACACCATATTTTTAAGCCTAAGTGTGGAAATAAGCAAATTACCGTCGTACTCTCAAATCGGGAGACCCGCGGCTGCGGGGTCAGTTCCCACGAGTTACGTTGGTCCCGTGGGAGGTGTTGGTGCCACCCACGGGGCCGTTCGGGGGCTGTTTTGAGTTCTCACCCTCTAACGCCATGTTTTTAAGCCTAAGTGTGGAAATAAGCAAATTACCGTCGTACTCTCAAACCGGGAGACCCGCGGCTGCGGGGTCAGTTCCCACGAGTTACGTTGGTCCCGTGGGTGGTGTTGGTGCCTCCCACGGGGCCGTTCGGGGGCTGTTTCGAGTTCTCACCCTCTAACGCCATGTTTTTAAGCCTAAGTGTGGAAATAAGCAAATTACCGTCGTACTCTCAAACCGGGAGACACGCGGCTGCGGGGTCAGTTCCCCCGAGTTACGTTGGTCCCGTGGGAGGTGTTGGTGCCACCCACGGGGCCGTTCGGGGGCTGTTTCGAGTTCTCACCCTCTAACGCCATGTTTTTAAGCCTAAGTGTGGAAATAAGCAAATTACCGTCGTACTCTCAAACCGGGAGACCCGCGGCTGCGGAGTCAGTTTCCACGAGTTACGTTGGTCCAGTGGGACGTGTTGGTGCCACCCACGGGGCCGTTCGGGAGATGTTTCGAGTTCTCACCCTCTAACGCCATGTTTTCAAGCCTAAGTGTGGAAATAAGCAAATTACCGTCGTACTCTCAAACTGGGAGACCCGCGGCTGCGGGGTCAGTTCCCACGAGTTACGTTGGTCCCGTGGGACGTGTTGGTGCCACCCACGGGGCCGTTCGAGGGCTGTTTCGAGTTCTCACCCTCTAACGCCATGTTTTTAAGCCTAAGTCTGGAAATAAGAAAATTACCGTCGTACTCTCAAATCGGGAGACCGGCGGCTGCGGGGTCAGTTCCCACGAGTTACGTTGGTCCCGTGGGAGGTGTTGGTGCCACCCACGGGGTCGTTCGGGGGCTGTTTTGAGTTCTTACCCTCTAACGCCATGTTTTTAAGCCTAAGTGTGGAAATAAGCAAATTACCGTCGTACTCTCAAACCGGGAGACCCGCGGCTGCGGAGTCAGTTCCCACGAGTTACGTTGGTCCCGTGGGAGGTGTTGGTGCCACCCACGGGGCCGTTCGGGGGCTGTTTCGAGTTCTCACCCTCTAACGCCATGTTTTTAAGCCTAAGTGTGGAAATAAGAAAATTACCGTCGTACTCTCAAACCGGGAGACCCAGGGCTGCAGGGTCAGTTCCCACGAGTTACGTTGGTCCCGTGGGAGGTGTTGGTGCCACCCACGGGGCCGTTCGGGGGCTGTTTCGAGTTCTCACCCTCTAACGCCATGTTTTTAAGCCTAAGTGTGGAAATAAGCAAATTACCGTCATACTCTCAAACCGAGAGACTCGCGGCTGCGGGGTCAGTTCCCACGAGTTACGTTGGTCCCGTGGGAGGTGTTGGTGCCACCCACGGGGCCGTTCGGGGGCTATTTCGAGTTCTCACCCTCTAACGCCATGTTTTTAAGCCTAAGTGTGGAAATAAGCAAATTACCGTCGTACTCTCAAACCAGGAGACCCGCGGCTGCGGGGTAAGTTCCCACGAGTTACGTTGGTCCCGTGAGAGGTGTTGGTGCCACCCACGGGGCCGTTCGGGGTCTGTTTCGAGTTCTCACCCTCTAACGCCATGTTTTTAAGCCTAAGTGTGGAAATAAGCAAATTACCGTCGTACTCTCAAACCGGGAGACCTGCGGCTGCGGGGTCAGTTCCCACGAGTTACGTTGGTCCCGTGGGACGTGTTGGTGCCACCCACGGGGCCGTTCGAGGGCTGTTTCGAGTTCAAACCCTCTAACGCCATGTTTTTAAGCCTAAGTGTGGAAATAAGCAAATTACCGTCGTACTCTCAAACCGAGAGACCCGCGGCTGCGGGGTCAGTTCCCACGAGTTACGTTGGTCCCGTGGGAGGTGTTGGTGCCACCCACGGGGCCGTTCGGGGGCTGTTTCGAGTTCTCACCCTCTAACGCCATGTTTTTAAGCCTAAGTGTGGAAATAAGCAAATTACCGTCGTACTCTCAAACCGGGAGACCCGCGGATGTGGGGTCAGTTCCCACGAGTTACGTTGGTCCCGCGGGAGGTGTTGGTGCCACCCACGGGGCCGTTCGGGGGCTGTTTCGAGTTCTCACCCTCTAACGCCATGTTTTTAAGCCTAAGTGTGGAAATAAGCAAATTACCGTCGTACTCTCAAACCGGGAGACCCGCGGCTGCGGGGTAAGTTCCCACGAGTTACGTTGGTCCCGTGGGAGGTGTTGGTGCCACCCACGGGGCCGTTCGGTGGCTGTTTTGAGTTCTCACCCTCTAACGCCATGTTTTTAAGCCTAAGTGTGGAAATAAGCAAATTACCGTCGTACTCTCAAACCGGGAGACCCGCGGCTGCGGGGTCAGTTCCCACGAGTTACGTTGGTCCCGTGGGTGGTGTTGGTGCCTCCCACGGGGCCGTTCGGGGGCTGTTTCGAGTTCTCACCCTCTAACGCCATGTTTTTAAGCCTAAGTGTGGAAATAAGCAAATTACCGTCGTACTCTCAAACCGGGAGACACGCGGCTGCGGGGTCAGTTCCCCCGAGTTACGTTGGTCCCGTGGGAGGTGTTGGTGCCACCCACGGGGCCGTTCGGGGGCTGTTTCGAGTTCTCACCCTCTAACGCCATGTTTTTAAGCCTAAGTGTGGAAATATGCAAATTACCGTCGTACTCTCAAACCGGGAGACCCGCGGCTGCGGAGTCAGTTTCCACGAGTTACGTTGGTCCAGTGGGACGTGTTGGTGCCACCCACGGGGCCGTTCGGGAGATGTTTCGAGTTCTCACCCTCTAACGCCATGTTTTCAAGCCTAAGTGTGGAAATAAGCAAATTACCGTCGTACTCTCAAACTGGGAGACCCGCGGCTGCGGGGTCAGTTCCCACGAGTTACGTTGGTCCCGTGGGACGTGTTGGTGCCACCCACGGGGCCGTTCGAGGGCTGTTTCGAGTTCTCACCCTCTAACGCCATGTTTTTAAGCCTAAGTCTGGAAATAAGAAAATTACCGTCGTACTCTCAAATCGGGAGACCGGCGGCTGCGGGGTCAGTTCCCACGAGTTACGTTGGTCCCGTGGGAGGTGTTGGTGCCACCCACGGGGTCGTTCGGGGGCTGTTTTGAGTTCTTACCCTCTAACGCCATGTTTTTAAGCCTAAGTGTGGAAATAAGCAAATTACCGTCGTACTCTCAAACCGGGAGACCCGCGGCTGCGGAGTCAGTTCCCACGAGTTACGTTGGTCCCGTGGGAGGTGTTGGTGCCACCCACGGGGCCGTTCGGGGGCTGTTTCGAGTTCTCACCCTCTAACGCCATGTTTTTAAGCCTAAGTGTGGAAATAAGAAAATTACCGTCGTACTCTCAAACCGGGAGACCCAGGGCTGCAGGGTCAGTTCCCACGAGTTACGTTGGTCCCGTGGGAGGTGTTGGTGCCACCCACGGGGCCGTTCGGGGGCTGTTTCGAGTTCTCACCCTCTAACGCCATGTTTTTAAGCCTAAGTGTGGAAATAAGCAAATTACCGTCGTACTCTCAAACCGAGAGACTCGCGGCTGCGGGGTCAGTTCCCACGAGTTACGTTGGTCCCGTGGGAGGTGTTGGTGCCACCCATGGGGCCGTTCGGGGGCTGTTTCGAGTTCTCACCCTCTAACGCCATGTTTTTAAGCCTAAGTGTGGAAATAAGCAAATTACCGTCGTACTCTCAAATCGGGAGACCCACGGCTGCGGGGTCAGGTTCCACGAGTTACGTTGGTCCAGTGGGACGTGTTGGTGCCACCCACGGGGCCGTTCGGGGGCTGTTTCGAGTTCTCACCCTCTAACGCCATGTTTTTAAGCCTAAGTGTGGAAATAAGCAAATTACCGTCGTACTCTCAAACCGAGAGACACGTGGCTGCGGTGTCAGTTCCCACGAGTTACGTTGGTCCCGTGGGAGGTGTTGGTGCCACCCACGGGGCCGTTCGGGGGCTGTGTCGAGTTCTCACCCTCTAACACCATATTTTTAAGCCTAAGTGTGGAAATAAGCAAATTACCGTCGTACTCTCAAATCGGGAGACCCGCGGCTGCGGGGTCAGTTCCCACGAGTTACGTTGGTCCCGTGGGAGGTGTTGGTGCCACCCACGGGGCCGTTCGGGGGCTGTTTCGAGTTCTCACCCTCTAACGCCATGTTTTTAAGCCTAAGTGTGGAAATAAGCAAATTACCGTCGTACTCTCAAATCGGGAGACCCGCGGCTGCGGGGTCAGTTCCCACGAGTTACGTTGGTCCCGTGGGAGGTGTTGGTGCCACCCACGGGGCCGTTCGGGGGCTGTTTCGAGTTCTCACCCTCTAACGCCATGTTTTTAAGCCTAAGTGTGGAAATAAGGAAATTACCGTCGTACTCTCAAACCGGGAGACCCGCGGCTGCGGGGTCAGTTCCCACGAGTTACGTTGGTCCCGTGGGAGGTGTTGGTGCCACCCACGGGGCCGTTCGGGGGCTGTTTCGAGTTCTCACCCTCTAACGCCATGTTTTTAAGCCTAAGTGTGGAAATAAGCAAATTACCGTCGTACTCTCAAACCGGGAGACCCACGGCTGCGGGGTCAGTTACCACGAGTTACGTTGGTCCCGTGGGAGGTGTTTGTGCCACCCACGGGGCCGTTCGGGGGCTGTTTCGAGTTCTCACCCTCTAACGCCTCGTTTTTAAGCCTAAGTGTGGAAATAAGGAAATTACCGTCGTACTCTCAAACCGGGAGACCCGCGGCTGCGGGGTCAGTTCCCACGAGTTACGTTGGTCCCGTGGGAGGTGTTGGTGCCACCCACGGGGCCGTTCGGGGGCTGTTTCGAGTTCTCACCCTCTAACGCCACGTTTTTAAGCCTAAGTGTGGAAATAAGTAAATTACCGTCGTACTCTCAAACGGGGAGACCCGCGGCTGCGGGGTCAATTCCCACGAGTTACGTTGGTGCGACCCACGGTGGCGTTCGGGGGCTGTTTCGAGTTCTCACCCTCTAACGCCATGTTTTTAAGCCTAAGTATGGAAATAAGCAAATTACCATCGTACTCTCAAACCGGGAGACCCGCGGCTGCGGGGTCAGTTCCCACGAGTTACGTTGGTCCCGTGGGAGGTGTTGGTGCCACCCACGGGGCCGTTCGGGGGCTGTTTCGAGTTCTCACCCTCTAACGCCATGTTTTTAAGCCTAAGTGTGGAAATAACAAAATTACCATCGTACTCTCAAACCGAGAGACCCGCGGCTGCGGGGTCAGTTCCCACGAGTTACGTTGGTCCCGTGGGAGGTGTTGGTACCACCCAAGGGGCCGTTCGGGGGCTGTTTCGAGTTCTCACCCTCTAACGCCATGTTTTTAAGCCTAAGTGTGGAAATAAGCAAATTACCGTCGTAATCTCAAACCGGGAGACTCGCCGCTGCGGGGTCACTTCCCATGAGTTACGTTGGTCCCGTGGGAGGTGTTGGTGCCACCCACGGGGCCGTTCGGGGGCTGTTTCGAGTTCTCACCCTCTAAGGCCATGTTTTTAAGCCTAAGTGTGGAAATAAGCAAATTACCGTCGTACTCTCAAACCGGGAGACCGGCGGCTGCGAGGTCAGTTCCCACGAGTTACGTTGGTCCCGTGGGAGGTGTTGGTGCCACCCACGGGGTCGTTCGGGGGCTGTTTTGAGTTCTCACCCTCTAACGCCATGTTTTTAAGCCTAAGGGTGGAAATAAGCAAATTATTGTCGTACTCTCAAACCGGGAGACCCGCGGCTGCGGGGTCAGTTCCTACGAGTTACCGTTGTCCCGTGGAAGGTGTTGGTGCCACCCACGGGGCCGTTCGGGGGCTGTTTTGAGTTCTCACCCTCTAACCCCATTTTTTAAGCCTAAGTGCGGAAATAAGCAAATTACCGTCGTACTCTCAAACCGGGAGACCCGCGGCTGCGGGGTCAGCTCCCACGAGGTACGTTGGTCTCGTGGGAGGTGTTGGTGCCACCCACGGGGCCGTTCGGGGGCTGTTTCGAGTTCTCACCCTCTAACGCCATGTTTTTAAGCCTAAGTGTGGAAATAAGCAAATTACCGTCGTACTCTCAAACCGGGAGACCCGCGGCTGCGGGGTCAGTTCCCACGAGTTACGTTGGTCCCGTGGGAGGTGTTGGTGCCACCCACGGGGCCGTTCGGGGGTTGTTTCGAGTTCTCACCCTCTAACGCCATGTTTTTAATCCTAAGTGTGGAAATAAGCAAATTACCGTCGTACTGTCAAACCGAGAGACCCGCGGCTGCGGGGTCAGTTCCCACGAGTTACGTTGGTCCCGTGGGAGGTGTTGGTGCCACCCACGGGGCCGTTCGGGGGCTGTTTCGAGTTCTCACCCTTTAACGCCATGTTTTTAAGCCTAAGTGTGGAAATAAGGAAATTACCGTCGTACTCTCAA
Source organism: Sambucus nigra (assembly GCA_949130495.1). Lineage (NCBI taxonomy): Eukaryota > Viridiplantae > Streptophyta > Magnoliopsida > Dipsacales > Adoxaceae > Sambucus > Sambucus nigra. Next base: position 282,864,133 of record OX422215.1, read on the forward strand.
ACCGGGAGACCCGCGGCTGCGGGGTCAGTTCCCACGAGTTACGTTGGTCCCGTGGGAGGTGTTGGTGCCACCCACGGGGTCGTTCGGGGGCTGTTTCGAGTTCTCACCCTCTAACGCCATGTTTTTAAGCCTAAGTGTGGAAATAAGCAAATTACCGTCGTACTCTCAAACCGGGAGACCCGCGGCTGCGGGGTCAGTTCCCACGAGTTACGTTGGTCCCGTGGGAGGTGTTGGTGCCACCCACGGGGCCGTTCGGGGGCTGTTTCGAGTTCTCACCCTCTAACGCCATGTTTTTAAGCCTAAGTGTGGACATAAGCAAATTATCGTCTTACTCTCAAACCGGGAGACCCGCGGCTGCGGGGTCAGTTCCCACGAGTTACGTTGGTCCTGTGGGAGGTGTTGGTGCCACCCACGGGGCCGTTCGGGGGCTGTTTCGAGTTCTTACCCTCTAACGCCATGTTTTTAAGCCTAAGTGTGGAAATAAGAAAATTACCGTCGTACTCTCAAACCGGGCGACCCTCGGCTGCGGGGTCAGTTCCCACGAGTTACGTTGGTCCCGTGGGAGGTGTTGGTGCCACCCACGGGGCCGTTCGGGGGCTGTTTTGAGTTCTCACCCTCTAACGCCATGTTTTTAAGCCTAAGTGTGGAAATAAGCAAATTACCGTCGTACTCTCAAACCGGGAGACTCGCGGCTGCGGGGTTAGTTCCCACGAGTTACGTTGGTCCCGTGGGAGGTGTTGGTGCCACCCACGGGGCCGTTCGGGGGCTGTTTCGAGTTCTCACCCTCTAACGCCATGTTTTTAAGCCTAAGTGTGGAAATAACCAAATTACCATCGTACTCTCAAATCGGGAGACCCGCGGCTGCGGGGTCAGTTTCCACGAGTTACGTTGGTCCAGTGGGACGTGTTGGTGCCACCCACAGGGCCGTTCGGGGGCTGTTTCGAGTTCTCACCCTCTAACGCCATGTTTTTAAGCCTAAGTGTGGAAATAAGCAAATTACCGTCGTACTCTCAAACCGGGAGACCCGCGGCTGCGGTGTCAGTTCCCACGAGTTACGTTGGTCCCGTGGGATGTGTTGGTGCCACCCACGGGGCCGTTCGGGGGCTGTTTCGAGTTCTCACCCTCTAACGCCATGTTTTTAAGCCTAAGTGTGGAAATAACCAAATTACCGTCGTACTCTCAAACCGGGAGACCCGCGGTTGCGGGGTCAGTTCCCACGAGTTACGTTGGTCCCGTGAGAGGTGTTGGTGCCACCCACGGGGCCGTTCGGGGGATGTTTCGAGTTCTCACCCTCTAACGCCATGTTTTTAAGCCTAAGTGTGGAAATAAGAAAATTACCGTCGTACTCTCAAACCGGGAGACCCGCGGCTGCGGGGTCAGTTCCCACGAGTTACGTTGGTCCCGTGGGACGTGTTGGTGCCACCCACGGGGCCGTTCGGGGGCTGTTTCGAGTTCTCACCCTCTAACTCCATGTTTTTAAGGCTAAGTGTGGAAATAAGCAAATTACCGTCGTACTCTCAAACCGGGAGACCCGCGGCTGCGGGGTCAGTTCTCACGAGTTACGTTGGTCCCATGGGAGGTGTTGGTGCCACCCACGGGGCCGTTCGGGGGCTGTTTCGAGTTCTCACCCTCTAACGCCATGTTTTTAAGCCTAAGTGTGGAAATAAGCAAATTACCGTCGTACTCTCAAACCGGGAGACCCGCGGCTGCGGGGTCAGTTTCCACGAGTTACGTTGGTCTAGTGGGACGTGTTGGTGCCACCCACGGGGCCGTTCGGGAGATGTTTCGAGTTCTCACCCTCTAAAGCCATGTTTTTAAGCCTAAGTGTGGAAATAAGAAAATTACCGTCGTACTCTCAAACCGGGAGACCCGCGGCTGCGGGGTCAGTTCCCACGAGTTACGTTGGTCCCGTGGGACGTTTTGGTGCCACCCACGGGGCCGTTCGGGGGTTGTTTCGAGTTTTCACCCTCTAACGCCATGTTTTTAAGCCTAAGTGTGGAAATAAGAAAATTACCGTCGTACTCTCAAATCGGGAGACCCGCGGCTGCGGGGTCAGTTTCCACGAGTTACGTTGGTCCCGTGGGAGGTGTTGGTGCTACCCATGGGGTCGTTCGGGGGCTGTTTCGAGTTCTCACCCTCTAACGCCATGTTTTTAAGCCTAAGTGTGGAAATAAGCAAATTACCGTCATACTCTCAAACCGGGAGACCCGCGGCTGCGGTGTCAGTTCCCACGAGTTACGTTGGTCCCGTGGGAGGTGTTGGTGCCACCCACGGGGCCGTTCGGGGGATGTTTCGAGTTCTCACCCTCTAACGCCATGTTTTTAAGCCTAAGTGTGGAAATAAGCAAATTACCGTCGTACTCTCAAACCAGGAGACCCGCGGCTGCGGGGTAAGTTCCCACGAGTTACGTTGGTCCCGTGAGAGGTGTTGGTGCCACCCACGGGGCCGTTCGGGGGATGTTTCGAGTTCTCACCCTCTAACGCCATGTTTTTAAGCCTAAGTGTGGAAATAAGCAAATTACCGTCGTACTCTCAAACCAGCAGACCCGCGGCTGCGGGGTCAGTTCCCACGAGTTACGTTGGTCCCGTGGGAGGTGTTGGTGCCACCCACGGGGCCGTTCGGGGGCTGTTTTGAGTTCTCACCCTCTAACGCCATGTTTTTAAGCCTAAGTGGGGAAATAAGCAAATTATCGTCGTACTCTCAAACCGGGAGACCCGCGGCTGCGGGGTCAGTTCCCACGAGTTACGTTGGTCCCGTGGGTGGTGTTGGTGCCTCCCACGGGGCCGTTCGGGGGCTGTTTCGAGTTCTCACCCTCTAACGCCATGTTTTTAAGCCTAAGTGTGGAAATAAGCAAATTACCGTCGTACTCTCAAACCGGGAGACACGCGGCTGCGGGGTCAGTTCCCTCGAGTTACGTTGGTCCCGTGGGAGGTGTTGGTGCCACCCACGGGGCCGTTCGGGGGCTGTTTCGAGTTCTCACCCTCTAACGCCATGTTTTTAAGCCTAAGTGTGGAAATAAGCAAATTACCGTCGTACTCTCAAACCGGGAGACCCGCGGCTGCGGGGTCAGTTCCCACGAGTTACGTTGGTCCCGTGGGAGGTGTTGGTGCCACCCACGGGGCCGTTCGGGGGCTGTTTTGAGTTCTCACCCTCTAACGCCATGTTTTTAAGCCTAAGTGGGGAAATATGCAAATTATCGTCGTACTCTCAAACCGGGAGACCCGCGGCTGCGGGGTCAGTTCCCACGAGTTACGTTGGTCCCGTGGGTGGTGTTGGTGCCTCCCACGGGGCCGTTCGGGGGCTGTTTCGAGTTCTCACCCTCTAACGCCATGTTTTTAAGCCTAAGTGTGGAAATAAGCAAATTACCGTCGTACTCTCAAACCGGGAGACACGCGGCTGCGGGGTCAGTTCCCCCGAGTTACGTTGGTCCCGTGGGAGGTGTTGGTGCCACCCACGGGGCCGTTCGGGGGCTGTTTCGAGTTCTCACCCTCTAACGCCATGTTTTTAAGCCTAAGTGTGGAAATAAGCAAATTACCGTCGTACTCTCAAACCGGGAGACACGCGGCTGCGGGGTCAGTTCCCCCGAGTTACGTTGGTCCCGTGGGAGGTGTTGGTGCCACCCACGGGGCCGTTCGGGGGCTGTTTCGAGTTCTCACCCTCTAACGCCATGTTTTTAAGCCTAAGTGTGGAAATAAGCAAATTACCGTCGTACTCTCAAACCGGGAGACCCGCGGCTGCGGAGTCAGTTTCCACGAGTTACGTTGGTCCAGTGGGACGTGTTGGTGCCACCCACGGGGCCGTTCGGGAGATGTTTCGAGTTCTCACCCTCTAACGCCATGTTTTCAAGCCTAAGTGTGGAAATAAGCAAATTACCGTCGTACTCTCAAACTGGGAGACCCGCGGCTGCGGGGTCAGTTCCCACGAGTTACGTTGGTCCCGTGGGACGTGTTGGTGCCACCCACGGGGCCGTTCGAGGGCTGTTTCGAGTTCTCACCCTCTAACGCCATGTTTTTAAGCCTAAGTCTGGAAATAAGAAAATTACCGTCGTACTCTCAAATCGGGAGACCGGCGGCTGCGGGGTCAGTTCCCACGAGTTACGTTGGTCCCGTGGGAGGTGTTGGTGCCACCCACGGGGTCGTTCGGGGGCTGTTTTGAGTTCTTACCCTCTAACGCCATGTTTTTAAGCCTAAGTGTGGAAATAAGCAAATTACCGTCGTACTCTCAAACCGGGAGACCCGCGGCTGCGGAGTCAGTTCCCACGAGTTACGTTGGTCCCGTGGGAGGTGTTGGTGCCACCCACGGGGCCGTTCGGGGGCTGTTTCGAGTTCTCACCCTCTAACGCCATGTTTTTAAGCCTAAGTGTGGAAATAAGAAAATTACCGTCGTACTCTCAAACCGGGAGACCCAGGGCTGCAGGGTCAGTTCCCACGAGTTACGTTGGTCCCGTGGGAGGTGTTGGTGCCACCCACGGGGCCGTTCGGGGGCTGTTTCGAGTTCTCACCCTCTAACGCCATGTTTTTAAGCCTAAGTGTGGAAATAAGCAAATTACCGTCATACTCTCAAACCGAGAGACTCGCGGCTGCGGGGTCAGTTCCCACGAGTTACGTTGGTCCCGTGGGAGGTGTTGGTGCCACCCACGGGGCCGTTCGGGGGCTATTTCGAGTTCTCACCCTCTAACGCCATGTTTTTAAGCCTAAGTGTGGAAATAAGCAAATTACCGTCGTACTCTCAAACCAGGAGACCCGCGGCTGCGGGGTAAGTTCCCACGAGTTACGTTGGTCCCGTGAGAGGTGTTGGTGCCACCCACGGGGCCGTTCGGGGTCTGTTTCGAGTTCTCACCCTCTAACGCCATGTTTTTAAGCCTAAGTGTGGAAATAAGCAAATTACCGTCGTACTCTCAAACCGGGAGACCTGCGGCTGCGGGGTCAGTTCCCACGAGTTACGTTGGTCCCGTGGGACGTGTTGGTGCCACCCACGGGGCCGTTCGAGGGCTGTTTCGAGTTCAAACCCTCTAACGCCATGTTTTTAAGCCTAAGTGTGGAAATAAGCAAATTACCGTCGTACTCTCAAACCGAGAGACCCGCGGCTGCGGGGTCAGTTCCCACGAGTTACGTTGGTCCCGTGGGAGGTGTTGGTGCCACCCACGGGGCCGTTCGGGGGCTGTTTCGAGTTCTCACCCTCTAACGCCATGTTTTTAAGCCTAAGTGTGGAAATAAGCAAATTACCGTCGTACTCTCAAACCGGGAGACCCGCGGATGTGGGGTCAGTTCCCACGAGTTACGTTGGTCCCGCGGGAGGTGTTGGTGCCACCCACGGGGCCGTTCGGGGGCTGTTTCGAGTTCTCACCCTCTAACGCCATGTTTTTAAGCCTAAGTGTGGAAATAAGCAAATTACCGTCGTACTCTCAAACCGGGAGACCCGCGGCTGCGGGGTAAGTTCCCACGAGTTACGTTGGTCCCGTGGGAGGTGTTGGTGCCACCCACGGGGCCGTTCGGTGGCTGTTTTGAGTTCTCACCCTCTAACGCCATGTTTTTAAGCCTAAGTGTGGAAATAAGCAAATTACCGTCGTACTCTCAAACCGGGAGACCCGCGGCTGCGGGGTCAGTTCCCACGAGTTACGTTGGTCCCGTGGGTGGTGTTGGTGCCTCCCACGGGGCCGTTCGGGGGCTGTTTCGAGTTCTCACCCTCTAACGCCATGTTTTTAAGCCTAAGTGTGGAAATAAGCAAATTACCGTCGTACTCTCAAACCGGGAGACACGCGGCTGCGGGGTCAGTTCCCCCGAGTTACGTTGGTCCCGTGGGAGGTGTTGGTGCCACCCACGGGGCCGTTCGGGGGCTGTTTCGAGTTCTCACCCTCTAACGCCATGTTTTTAAGCCTAAGTGTGGAAATAAGCAAATTACCGTCGTACTCTCAAACCGGGAGACCCGCGGCTGCGGAGTCAGTTTCCACGAGTTACGTTGGTCCAGTGGGACGTGTTGGTGCCACCCACGGGGCCGTTCGGGAGATGTTTCGAGTTCTCACCCTCTAACGCCATGTTTTCAAGCCTAAGTGTGGAAATAAGCAAATTACCGTCGTACTCTCAAACTGGGAGACCCGCGGCTGCGGGGTCAGTTCCCACGAGTTACGTTGGTCCCGTGGGACGTGTTGGTGCCACCCACGGGGCCGTTCGAGGGCTGTTTCGAGTTCTCACCCTCTAACGCCATGTTTTTAAGCCTAAGTCTGGAAATAAGAAAATTACCGTCGTACTCTCAAATCGGGAGACCGGCGGCTGCGGGGTCAGTTCCCACGAGTTACGTTGGTCCCGTGGGAGGTGTTGGTGCCACCCACGGGGTCGTTCGGGGGCTGTTTTGAGTTCTTACCCTCTAACGCCATGTTTTTAAGCCTAAGTGTGGAAATAAGCAAATTACCGTCGTACTCTCAAACCGGGAGACACGCGGCTGCGGAGTCAGTTCCCACGAGTTACGTTGGTCCCGTGGGAGGTGTTGGTGCCACCCACGGGGCCGTTCGGGGGCTGTTTCGAGTTCTCACCCTCTAACGCCATGTTTTTAAGCCTAAGTGTGGAAATAAGAAAATTACCGTCGTACTCTCAAACCGGGAGACCCAGGGCTGCAGGGTCAGTTCCCACGAGTTACGTTGGTCCCGTGGGAGGTGTTGGTGCCACCCACGGGGCCGTTCGGGGGCTGTTTCGAGTTCTCACCCTCTAACGCCATGTTTTTAAGCCTAAGTGTGGAAATAAGCAAATTACCGTCGTACTCTCAAACCGAGAGACTCGCGGCTGCGGGGTCAGTTCCCACGAGTTACGTTGGTCCCGTGGGAGGTGTTGGTGCCACCCATGGGGCCGTTCGGGGGCTGTTTCGAGTTCTCACCCTCTAACGCCATGTTTTTAAGCCTAAGTGTGGAAATAAGCAAATTACCGTCGTACTCTCAAATCGGGAGACCCACGGCTGCGGGGTCAGGTTCCACGAGTTACGTTGGTCCAGTGGGACGTGTTGGTGCCACCCACGGGGCCGTTCGGGGGCTGTTTCGAGTTCTCACCCTCTAACGCCATGTTTTTAAGCCTAAGTGTGGAAATAAGCAAATTACCGTCGTACTCTCAAACCGAGAGACACGTGGCTGCGGTGTCAGTTCCCACGAGTTACGTTGGTCCCGTGGGAGGTGTTGGTGCCACCCACGGGGCCGTTCGGGGGCTGTGTCGAGTTCTCACCCTCTAACACCATATTTTTAAGCCTAAGTGTGGAAATAAGCAAATTACCGTCGTACTCTCAAATCGGGAGACCCGCGGCTGCGGGGTCAGTTCCCACGAGTTACGTTGGTCCCGTGGGAGGTGTTGGTGCCACCCACGGGGCCGTTCGGGAGCTGTTTCGAGTTCTCACCCTCTAACGCCATGTTTTTAAGCCTAAGTGTGGAAATAAGCAAATTACCGTCGTACTCTCAAATCGGGAGACCCGCGGCTGCGGGGTCAGTTCCCACGAGTTACGTTGGTCCCGTGGGAGGTGTTGGTGCCACCCACGGGGCCGTTCGGGGGCTGTTTCGAGTTCTCACCCTCTAACGCCATGTTTTTAAGCCTAAGTGTGGAAATAAGGAAATTACCGTCGTACTCTCAAACCGGAAGACCCGCGGCTGCGGGGTCAGTTCCCACGAGTTACGTTGGTCCCGTGGGAGGTGTTGGTGCCACCCACGGGGCCGTTCGGGGGCTGTTTCGAGTTCTCACCCTCTAACGCCATGTTTTTAAGCCTAAGTGTGGAAATAAGCAAATTACCGTCGTACTCTCAAACCGGGAGACCCACGGCTGCGGGGTCAGTTACCACGAGTTACGTTGGTCCCGTGGGAGGTGTTTGTGCCACCCACGGGGCCGTTCGGGGGCTGTTTCGAGTTCTCACCCTCTAACGCCACGTTTTTAAGCCTAAGTGTGGAAATAAGGAAATTACCGTCGTACTCTCAAACCGGGAGACCCGCGGCTGCGGGGTCAGTTCCCACGAGTTACGTTGGTCCCGTGGGAGGTGTTGGTGCCACCCACGGGGCCGTTCGGGGGCTGTTTCGAGTTCTCACCCTCTAACGCCACGTTTTTAAGCCTAAGTGTGGAAATAAGTAAATTACCGTCGTACTCTCAAACGGGGAGACCCGCGGCTGCGGGGTCAATTCCCACGAGTTACGTTGGTGCGACCCACGGTGGCGTTCGGGGGCTGTTTCGAGTTCTCACCCTCTAACGCCATGTTTTTAAGCCTAAGTATGGAAATAAGCAAATTACCATCGTACTCTCAAACCGGGAGACCCGCGGCTGCGGGGTCAGTTCCCACGAGTTACGTTGGTCCCGTGGGAGGTGTTGGTGCCACCCACGGGGCCGTTCGGGGGCTGTTTCGAGTTCTCACCCTCTAACGCCATGTTTTTAAGCCTAAGTGTGGAAATAACAAAATTACCATCGTACTCTCAAACCGAGAGACCCGCGGCTGCGGGGTCAGTTCCCACGAGTTACGTTGGTCCCGTGGGAGGTGTTGGTACCACCCAAGGGGCCGTTCGGGGGCTGTTTCGAGTTCTCACCCTCTAACGCCATGTTTTTAAGCCTAAGTGTGGAAATAAGCAAATTACCGTCGTAATCTCAAACCGGGAGACTCGCCGCTGCGGGGTCACTTCCCATGAGTTACGTTGGTCCCGTGGGAGGTGTTGGTGCCACCCACGGGGCCGTTCGGGGGCTGTTTCGAGTTCTCACCCTCTAAGGCCATGTTTTTAAGCCTAAGTGTGGAAATAAGCAAATTACCGTCGTACTCTCAAACCGGGAGACCGGCGGCTGCGAGGTCAGTTCCCACGAGTTACGTTGGTCCCGTGGGAGGTGTTGGTGCCACCCACGGGGTCGTTCGGGGGCTGTTTTGAGTTCTCACCCTCTAACGCCATGTTTTTAAGCCTAAGGGTGGAAATAAGCAAATTATTGTCGTACTCTCAAACCGGGAGACCCGCGGCTGCGGGGTCAGTTCCTACGAGTTACCGTTGTCCCGTGGAAGGTGTTGGTGCCACCCACGGGGCCGTTCGGGGGCTGTTTTGAGTTCTCACCCTCTAACCCCATTTTTTAAGCCTAAGTGCGGAAATAAGCAAATTACCGTCGTACTCTCAAACCGGGAGACCCGCGGCTGCGGGGTCAGCTCCCACGAGGTACGTTGGTCTCGTGGGAGGTGTTGGTGCCACCCACGGGGCCGTTCGGGGGCTGTTTCGAGTTCTCACCCTCTAACGCCATGTTTTTAAGCCTAAGTGTGGAAATAAGCAAATTACCGTCGTACTCTCAAACCGGGAGACCCGCGGCTGCGGGGTCAGTTCCCACGAGTTACGTTGGTCCCGTGGGAGGTGTTGGTGCCACCCACGGGGCCGTTCGGGGGTTGTTTCGAGTTCTCACCCTCTAACGCCATGTTTTTAATCCTAAGTGTGGAAATAAGCAAATTACCGTCGTACTGTCAAACCGAGAGACCCGCGGCTGCGGGGTCAGTTCCCACGAGTTACGTTGGTCCCGTGGGAGGTGTTGGTGCCACCCACGGGGCCGTTCGGGGGCTGTTTCGAGTTCTCACCCTTTAACGCCATGTTTTTAAGCCTAAGTGTGGAAATAAGGAAATTACCGTCGTACTCTCAAACCGGGAGACCCGCGGCTGCGGGGTCAGTTCCCACGAGTTACGTTGGTCCCGTGGGAGGTGTTGGTGCCACCCACGGGGTCGTTCGGGGGCTGTTTCGAGTTCTCACCCTCTAACGCCATGTTTTTAAGCCTAAGTGTGGAAATAAGCAAATTACCGTCGTACTCTCAAACCGGGAGACCCGCGGCTGCGGGGTCAGTTCCCACGAGTTACGTTGGTCCCGTGGGAGGTGTTGGTGCCACCCACGGGGCCGTTCGGGGGCTGTTTCGAGTTCTCACCCTCTAACGCCATGTTTTTAAGCCTAAGTGTGGACATAAGCAAATTATCGTCTTACTCTCAAACCGGGAGACCCGCGGCTGCGGGGTCAGTTCCCACGAGTTACGTTGGTCCTGTGGGAGGTGTTGGTGCCACCCACGGGGCCGTTCGGGGGCTGTTTCGAGTTCTTACCCTCTAACGCCATGTTTTTAAGCCTAAGTGTGGAAATAAGAAAATTACCGTCGTACTCTCAAACCGGGCGACCCTCGGCTGCGGGGTCAGTTCCCACGAGTTACGTTGGTCCCGTGGGAGGTGTTGGTGCCACCCACGGGGCCGTTCGGGGGCTGTTTTGAGTTCTCACCCTCTAACGCCATGTTTTTAAGCCTAAGTGTGGAAATAAGCAAATTACCGTCGTACTCTCAAACCGGGAGACTCGCGGCTGCGGGGTTAGTTCCCACGAGTTACGTTGGTCCCGTGGGAGGTGTTGGTGCCACCCACGGGGCCGTTCGGGGGCTGTTTCGAGTTCTCACCCTCTAACGCCATGTTTTTAAGCCTAAGTGTGGAAATAACCAAATTACCATCGTACTCTCAAATCGGGAGACCCGCGGCTGCGGGGTCAGTTTCCACGAGTTACGTTGGTCCAGTGGGACGTGTTGGTGCCACCCACAGGGCCGTTCGGGGGCTGTTTCGAGTTCTCACCCTCTAACGCCATGTTTTTAAGCCTAAGTGTGGAAATAAGCAAATTACCGTCGTACTCTCAAACCGGGAGACCCGCGGCTGCGGTGTCAGTTCCCACGAGTTACGTTGGTCCCGTGGGATGTGTTGGTGCCACCCACGGGGCCGTTCGGGGGCTGTTTCGAGTTCTCACCCTCTAACGCCATGTTTTTAAGCCTAAGTGTGGAAATAACCAAATTACCGTCGTACTCTCAAACCGGGAGACCCGCGGTTGCGGGGTCAGTTCCCACGAGTTACGTTGGTCCCGTGAGAGGTGTTGGTGCCACCCACGGGGCCGTTCGGGGGATGTTTCGAGTTCTCACCCTCTAACGCCATGTTTTTAAGCCTAAGTGTGGAAATAAGAAAATTACCGTCGTACTCTCAAACCGGGAGACCCGCGGCTGCGGGGTCAGTTCCCACGAGTTACGTTGGTCCCGTGGGACGTGTTGGTGCCACCCACGGGGCCGTTCGGGGGCTGTTTCGAGTTCTCACCCTCTAACTCCATGTTTTTAAGGCTAAGTGTGGAAATAAGCAAATTACCGTCGTACTCTCAAACCGGGAGACCCGCGGCTGCGGGGTCAGTTCTCACGAGTTACGTTGGTCCCATGGGAGGTGTTGGTGCCACCCACGGGGCCGTTCGGGGGCTGTTTCGAGTTCTCACCCTCTAACGCCATGTTTTTAAGCCTAAGTGTGGAAATAAGCAAATTACCGTCGTACTCTCAAACCGGGAGACCCGCGGCTGCGGGGTCAGTTTCCACGAGTTACGTTGGTCTAGTGGGACGTGTTGGTGCCACCCACGGGGCCGTTCGGGAGATGTTTCGAGTTCTCACCCTCTAAAGCCATGTTTTTAAGCCTAAGTGTGGAAATAAGAAAATTACCGTCGTACTCTCAAACCGGGAGACCCGCGGCTGCGGGGTCAGTTCCCACGAGTTACGTTGGTCCCGTGGGACGTTTTGGTGCCACCCACGGGGCCGTTCGGGGGTTGTTTCGAGTTTTCACCCTCTAACGCCATGTTTTTAAGCCTAAGTGTGGAAATAAGAAAATTACCGTCGTACTCTCAAATCGGGAGACCCGCGGCTGCGGGGTCAGTTTCCACGAGTTACGTTGGTCCCGTGGGAGGTGTTGGTGCTACCCATGGGGTCGTTCGGGGGCTGTTTCGAGTTCTCACCCTCTAACGCCATGTTTTTAAGCCTAAGTGTGGAAATAAGCAAATTACCGTCATACTCTCAAACCGGGAGACCCGCGGCTGCGGTGTCAGTTCCCACGAGTTACGTTGGTCCCGTGGGAGGTGTTGGTGCCACCCACGGGGCCGTTCGGGGGATGTTTCGAGTTCTCACCCTCTAACGCCATGTTTTTAAGCCTAAGTGTGGAAATAAGCAAATTACCGTCGTACTCTCAAACCAGGAGACCCGCGGCTGCGGGGTAAGTTCCCACGAGTTACGTTGGTCCCGTGAGAGGTGTTGGTGCCACCCACGGGGCCGTTCGGGGGATGTTTCGAGTTCTCACCCTCTAACGCCATGTTTTTAAGCCTAAGTGTGGAAATAAGCAAATTACCGTCGTACTCTCAAACCAGCAGACCCGCGGCTGCGGGGTCAGTTCCCACGAGTTACGTTGGTCCCGTGGGAGGTGTTGGTGCCACCCACGGGGCCGTTCGGGGGCTGTTTTGAGTTCTCACCCTCTAACGCCATGTTTTTAAGCCTAAGTGGGGAAATAAGCAAATTATCGTCGTACTCTCAAACCGGGAGACCCGCGGCTGCGGGGTCAGTTCCCACGAGTTACGTTGGTCCCGTGGGTGGTGTTGGTGCCTCCCACGGGGCCGTTCGGGGGCTGTTTCGAGTTCTCACCCTCTAACGCCATGTTTTTAAGCCTAAGTGTGGAAATAAGCAAATTACCGTCGTACTCTCAAACCGGGAGACACGCGGCTGCGGGGTCAGTTCCCTCGAGTTACGTTGGTCCCGTGGGAGGTGTTGGTGCCACCCACGGGGCCGTTCGGGGGCTGTTTCGAGTTCTCACCCTCTAACGCCATGTTTTTAAGCCTAAGTGTGGAAATAAGCAAATTACCGTCGTACTCTCAAACCGGGAGACCCGCGGCTGCGGGGTCAGTTCCCACGAGTTACGTTGGTCCCGTGGGAGGTGTTGGTGCCACCCACGGGGCCGTTCGGGGGCTGTTTTGAGTTCTCACCCTCTAACGCCATGTTTTTAAGCCTAAGTGGGGAAATATGCAAATTATCGTCGTACTCTCAAACCGGGAGACCCGCGGCTGCGGGGTCAGTTCCCACGAGTTACGTTGGTCCCGTGGGTGGTGTTGGTGCCTCCCACGGGGCCGTTCGGGGGCTGTTTCGAGTTCTCACCCTCTAACGCCATGTTTTTAAGCCTAAGTGTGGAAATAAGCAAATTACCGTCGTACTCTCAAACCGGGAGACACGCGGCTGCGGGGTCAGTTCCCCCGAGTTACGTTGGTCCCGTGGGAGGTGTTGGTGCCACCCACGGGGCCGTTCGGGGGCTGTTTCGAGTTCTCACCCTCTAACGCCATGTTTTTAAGCCTAAGTGTGGAAATAAGCAAATTACCGTCGTACTCTCAAACCGAGAGACCCGCGGCTGCGGGGTCAGTTTCCACGAGTTACGTTGGTCCAGTGGGACGTGTTGGTGCCACCCACGGGGCCGTTCGGGAGATGTTTCGAGTTCTCACCCTCTAACGCCATGTTTTCAAGCCTAAGTGTGGAAATAAGTAAATTACCGTGGTACTCTCAAACCGGGAGACCCGCGGCTGCGGGGTCAGTTCCCACGAGTTACGTTGGTCCCGTGGGACGGTTTGGTGCCACCCACGGGGCCGTTCGAGGGCTGTTTCGAGTTCTCACCCTCTAACGCCATGTTTTTAAGCCTAAGTGTGGAAATAAGAAAATTACCGTCGTACTCTCAAATCGGGAGACCGGCGGCTGCGGGGTCAGTTCCCACGAGTTACGTTGGTCCCGTGGGAGGTGTTGGTGCCACCCACGGGGTCATTCGGGGGCTGTTTTGAGTTCTTACCCTCTAACGCCATGTTTTTAAGCCTAAGTGTGGAAATAAGCAAATAACCGTCGTACTCTCAAACCGAGAGACTCGCGGCTGCGGGGTCAGTTCCCACGAGTTACGTTGGTCCCGTGGGAGGTGTTGGTGCCAACAATGGGGCCGTTCGGGGGCTGTTTCGAGTTCTCACCCTCTAACGCCATGTTTTTAAGCCTAAGTGTGGAAATAAGCAAATTACCGTCGTACTCTCAAATCGGGAGACCCACGGCTGCGGGGTCAGGTTCCACGAGTTACGTTGGTCCAGTGGGACGTGTTGGTGCCACCCACGGGGCCGTTCGGGGGCTGTTTCGAGTTCTCACCCTCTAACGCCATGTTTTTAAGCCTAAGTGTGGAAATAAACAAATTACCGTCGTACTCTCAAACCGAGAGACACGTGGCTGCGGTGTCAGTTCCCACGAGTTACGTTGGTCCCGTGGGAGGTGTTGGTGCCACCCACGGGGCCGTTCGGGGGCTGTGTCGAGTTCTCACCCTCTAACACCATGTTTTTAAGCCTAAGTGTGGAAATAAGCAAATTACCGTCGTACTCTCAAATCGGGAGACCCGCGGCTGCGGGGTCAGTTCCCACGAGTTACGTTGGTCCCGTGGGAGGTGTTGGTGCCACCCACGGGGCCGTTCGGGGGCTGTTTCGAGTTCTCACCCTCTAACGCCATGTTTTTAAGCCTAAGTGTGGAAATAAGAAAATTACCGTCGTACTCTCAAACCGGGAGACCCGCGGCTGCGGGGTCAGTTCCCACGAGTTACGTTGGTCCCGTGGGAGGTGTTGGTGCCACCCACGGGGCCGTTCGGGGGCTGTTTCGAGTTCTCACCCTCTAACGCCATGTTTTTAAGCCTAAGTGTGGAAATAAGCAAATTACCGTCGTACTCTCAAACCGGGAAACCCACGGCTGCGGGGTCAGTTACCACGAGTTACGTTGGTCCCGTGGGAGGTGTTTGTGCCACCCACGGGGCCGTTCGGGGGCTGTTTCGAGTTCTCACCCTCTAACGCCATGTTTTTAAGCCTAAGTGTGGAAATAAGCAAATTACCGTCGTACTCTCAAACCGGGAGACCCGCGGCTGCGGGGTCAGTTCCCACGAGTTACGTTGGTCCCGTGGGAGGTGTTGGTGCCACCCACGGGGCCGTTCGGGGGCTGTTTCGAGTTCTCACCCTCTAATGCCACGTTTTTAAGCCTAAGTGTGGAAATAAGTAAATTACCGTCGTACTCTCAAACTGGGAGACCCGCGGCTGCGGGGTCAATTCCCACGAGTTACGTTGGTCCCGTGGGAGGTGTTGGTGCGACCCACGGTGGCGTTCGGGGGCTGTTTCGAGTTCTCACCCTCTAACGCCATGTTTTTAAGCCTAATTATGGAAATATGCAAATTACCATCGTACTCTCAAACCGGGAGACCCGCGGCTGCGGGGTCAGTTCCCACGAGTTACGTTGGTCCCGTGGGAGGTGTTGGTGCCACCCACGGGGCCGTTCGGGGGCTGTTTCGAGTTCTCACCCTCTAACGCCATGTTTTTAAGCCTAAGTGTGGAAATAACAAAATTACCATCGTACTCTCAAACCGAGAGACCCGCGGCTGCGGGGTCAGTTCCCACGAGTTACGTTGGTCCCGTGGGAGGTGTTGGTACCACCCACGGGGCCGTTCGGGGGCTGTTTCGAGTTCTCACCCTCTAACGCCATGTTTTTAAGCCTAAGTGTGGAAATAAGCAAATTACCGTCGTACTCTCAAACCGGGAGACTCGCCGCTGCGGGGTCACTTCCCACGAGTTACGTTGGTCCCGTGGGAGGTGTTGGTGCCACCCACGGGGCCGTTTGGGGGCTGTTTCGAGTTCTCACCCTCTAACGCCATGTTTTTAAGCCTAAGTGTGGAAATAAGCAAATTACCGTCGTACTCTCAAACCGGGAGACCGGCGGCTGCGAGGTCAGCTCCCACGAGTTACGTTGGTCCCGCGGGAGGTGTTGGTGCCACCCACGGGGTCGTTCGGGGGCTGTTTCGAGTTCTCACCCTCTAACGCCATGTTTTTAAGCCTAAGGGTGGAAATAAGCAAATTATTGTCGTACTCTCAAACCGGGAGACCCGCGGCTGCGGGGTCAGTTCCTACGAGTTACGGTTGTCCCGTGGAAGGTGTTGGTGCCACCCACGGGGCCGTTCGGGGGCTGTTTTGAGTTCTCACCCTCTAACCCCATTTTTTAAGCCTAAGTGCGGAAATAAGCAAATTACCGTCGTACTCTCAAACCGGGAGACCCGCGGCTGCGGGGTCAGCTCCCACGAGGTACGTTGGTCCCGTGGGAGGTGTTGGTGCCACCCACGGGGCCGTTCGGGGGCTGTTTCGAGTTCTCACCCTCTAACGCCATGTTTTTAAGCCTAAGTGTGGAAGTAAGCAAATTACCGTCGTACTCTCAAACCGGGAGACCCGCGGCTGCGGGGTCAGTTCCCACGAGTTACGTTGGTCCCGTGGGAGGTGTTGGTGCCACCCACGGGGTCGTTCGGGGGCTGTTTTGAGTTCTCACCCTCTAACCCCATTTTTTAAGCCTAAGTGCGGAAATAAGCAAATTACCGTCGTACTCTCAAACCGAGAGACCCGCGGCTGCGGGGTCAGCTCCCACGAGGTACGTTGGTCTCGTGGGAGGTGTTGGTGCCACCCACGGGGCCGTTCGGGGGCTGTTTCGAGTTCTCACCCTCTAACGCCATGTTTTTAAGCCTAAGTGTGGAAATAAGCAAATTACCGTCGTACTCTCAAACCGGGAGACCCGCGGCTGCGGGGTCAGTTCCCACGAGTTACGTTGGTCCCGTGGGAGGTGTTGGTGCCACCCACGGGGCCGTTCGGGGGCTGTTTCGAGTTCTCACCCTCTAACGCCATGTTTTTAAGCCTAAGTGTGGAAATAAGCAAATTACTGTCGTACTCTCAAACCGGGAGACCCGCGGCTGCGGGGTCAGTTCCCACGAGTTACGTTGGTCCCGTGGGAGGTGTGGGTGCCACCCACGGGGCCGTTCGGGGGCTGTTTCGAGTTCTCACCCTCTAACGCCATGTTTTTAAGCCTAAGTGTGGAAATAAGCAAATTACCGTCGTACTCTCAAACCGGCAGACCCGCGGCTGCGGGGTCAGTTCCCACGAGTTACGTTGGTCCCGTGGGAGGTGTTGGAGCCACCCACGGGGCCGTTCGGGGGTTGTTTCGAGTTCTCATCCTCTAACGCCATGTTTTTAAGCTTAAGTGTGGAAATAACCAAATTATCGTCGTACTCTCAAACCGGGAGACCCGCGACTGCGGGGTCAGTTCGCACGAGTTACGTTGGTGCCGTGGGAGGTGTTGGTGCCACCCTCGGGGCCGTTCGGGGGCTGTTTCGAGTTCTCACCCTCTAACGCCATGTTTTTAAGCCTAAGTGTGGAAATAAGCAAATTACCGTCGTACTCTCAAACCGGGAGACCCGCGGCTGCGGGGTCAGTTCCCACGAGTTACGTTGGTCCCGTGGGAGGTGTGGGTGCCACCCACGGGGCCGTTCGGGGGCTGTTTCGAGTTCTCACCCTCTAACGCCATGTTTTTAAGCCTAAGTGTGGAAATAAGCAAATTACCGTCGTACTCTCAAACTGAGAGACCCGCGGCTGCGGGGTCAGTTCCCACGAGTTATGTTTGTCCCGTGGGAGGTGTTGGTGCCACCCACGGCGCCCTTCGAGGGCTGTTTCGAGTTCTCACCCTTTAACGCCATGTTTTTAAGCCTAAGTGTGGAAATAAGCAAATTACCATCGTACTCTCAAACCGGGAGACCCGCGGATGCGGGGTCAGTTCCCACGAGTTACGTTGGTCCCGCGGGAGGTGTTGGTGCCACCCACGGGGCCGTTCGGGGGCTGTTTCGAGTTCTCACCCTCTAACGCCATGTTTTTAAGCTTAAGTGTGGAAATAACCAAATTACCGTCGTACTCTCAAACCGGGAGACCCGCGGCTGCGGGGTCAGTTCGCACGAGTTACGTTGGTGCCGTGGGAGGTGTTGGTGCCACCCTCGGGGCCGTTCGGGGGCTGTTTCGAGTTCTCACCCTCTAACGCCATGTTTTTCAGCCTAAGTGTGGAAATAAGCAAATTACCGTCGTACTCTCAAACCGGGAGACCCGCGGCTGCGGGGTCAGTTCCCACGAGTTACGTTGGTCCCGTGGGAGGTGTGGGTGCCACCCACGGGGCCGTTCGGGGGCTGTTTCGAGTTCTCACTCTCTAACGCCATGTTTTTAAGACTAAGTGTGGAAATAAGAAAATTACCATCGTACTCTCAAACCGGGAGACCCGCGGCTGCGGGGTCAGTTCCCACGAGTTACGTTGGTCCCGTGGGAGGTGTTGGTGCCACCCACGGGGTCGTTCGGGGGCTGTTTCGAGTTCTCACCCTTTAACGCCATGTTTTTAAGCCTAAGTGTGGAAATAAGCAAATTACCATCGTACTCTCAAACCGGGAGACCCGCGGCTGCGGGGTCAGTTCCCACGAGTTACGTTGGTCCCGTGGGAGGTGTTGGTGCCACCCACGGGGCCGTTCGGGGGCTGTTTCGAGTTCTCACCCTCTAACGCCATGTTTTTAAGCCTAAGTGTGGAAATAAGCAAATTACCGTCGTACTCTCAAACCGGGAGACCGGCGGCAGCGAGGTCAGTTCCCACGAGTTACGTTGGTCCCGTGGGAGGTGTTGGTGCCACCCACGGGGCCGTTCGGGGGCTGTTTCGAGTTCTCACCCTTTAACGCCATGTTTTTAAGCCTAAGTGTGGAAATAAGCAAATTACCATCGTACTCTCAAACCGGGAGACCCGTGGATGCGGGGTCAGTTCACACGAGTTACGTTGGTCCCGCGGGAGGTGTTGGTGCCACCCACGGGGCCGTTCGGGGGCTGTTTCGAGTTCTCACCCTCTAACGCCATGTTTTTAAGCTTAAGTGTGGAAATAACCAAATTACCGTCTTACTCTCAAACCGGGAGACCCGCGGCTGCGGGGTCAGCTCCCACGAGTTACGTTGGTCTCGTGGGAGGTGTTGGTGCCACCCACGGGGCCGTTCGGGGGCTGTTTCGAGTTCTCACCCTCTAACGCCATGTTTATAAGCCTAAGTGTGGAAATAAGCAAATTACCGTCGTACTCTCAAACCGGCAGACCCGCGGCTGCGGGGTCAGTTCCCACGAGTTACGTTGGTCCCGTGGGAGGTGTTGGTGCCACCCACGGGGCCGTTCGGGGGTTATTTCGAGTTCTCACCCTCTAACGCCATGTTCTTAAGCCTAAGTGTGGAAATAAGCAAATTACCATCGTACTCTCAAACCGAGAGACCCGCGGCTGCGGGGTCAGTTCCCACGAGTTACGTTGGTCCCGTGGGAGGTGTTGGTGCCACCCACGGGGCCGTTCGGGGGCTGTTTCGAGTTCTCACCCTTTAACGCCATGTTTTTAAGCCTAAGTGTGGAAATAAGCAAATTACCATCGTACTCTCAAACCGGGAGACCCGCGGATGCGGGGTCAGTTCCCACGAGTTACGTTGGTCCCGCGGGAGGTGTTGGTGCCACCCACGGGGCCGTTCGGGGGCTGTTTCGAGTTCTCACCCTCTAACGCCATGTTTTTAAGCTTAAGTGTGGAAATAACCAAATTACCGTCGTACTCTCAAACCGGGAGACCCGCGGCTGCGGGGTCAGTTCGCACGAGTTACATTGGTGCCGTGGGAGGTGTTGGTGCCACCCTCGGGGCCGTTCGGGGGCTGTTTCGAGTTCTCACCCTCTAACGCCATGTTTTTAAGCCTAAGTGTGGAAATAAGAAAATTACCATCGTACTCTCAAACCGGGAGACCCGCGGATGCGGGGTCAGTTCCCACGAGTTACGTTGGTCCCGCGGGAGGTGTTGGTGCCACCCACGGGGCCGTTCGGGGGCTGTTTCGAGTTCTCACCCTCTAACGCCATGTTTTTAAGCTTAAGTGTGGAAATAAACAAATTACCGTCTTACTCTCAAACCGGGAGACCCGCGGCTGCGGGGTCAGCTCCCACGAGTTACGTTGGTCTCGTGGGAGGTGTTGGTGCCACCCACGGGGCCGTTCGGGGGCTGTTTCGAGTTCTCACCCTCTAACGCCATGTTTTTAAGCCTAAGTGTGGAAATAAGCAAATTACCGTCGTACTCTCAAACCGGCAGACCCGCGGCTGCGGGGTCAGTTCCCACGAGTTACGTTGGTCCCGTGGGAGGTGTTGGTGCCACCCACGGGGCCGTTCGGGGGTTGTTTCGAGTTCTCACCCTCTAACGCCATGTTCTTAAGCCTAAGTGTGGAAATAAGCAAATTACCATCGTACTCTCAAACCGAGAGACCCGCGGCTGCGGGGTCAGTTCCCACGAGTTACGTTGGTCCCGTGGGAGGTGTTGGTGCCACCCACGGGGCCGTTCGGGGGCTGTTTCGAGTTCTCACCCTTTAACGCCATGTTTTTAAGCCTAAGTGTGGAAATAAGCAAATTACCATCGTACTCTCAAACCGGGAGACCCGCGGATGCGGGGTCAGTTCCCACGAGTTACGTTGGTCCCGCGGGAGGTGTTGGTGCCACCCACGGGGCCGTTCGGGGGCTGTTTCGAGTTCTCACCCTCTAACGCCATGTTTTTAAGCTTAAGTGTGGAAATAACCAAATTACCGTCGTACTCTCAAACCGGGAGACCCGCGGCTGCGGGGTCAGTTCGCACGAGTTACATTGGTGCCGTGGGAGGTGTTGGTGCCACCCTCGGGGCCGTTCGGGGGCTGTTTCGAGTTCTCACCCTCTAACGCCATGTTTTTAAGCCTAAGTGTGGAAATAAGTAAATTACCATCGTACTCTCAAACCGGGAGACCCGCGGATGCGGGGTCAGTTCCCACGAGTTACGTTGGTCCCGCGGGAGGTGTTGGTGCCACCCACGGGGCCGTTCAGGGGCTGTTTCGAGTTCTCACCCTCTAACGCCATGTTTTTAAGCTTAAGTGTGGAAATAACCAAATTACCGTCTTACTCTCAAACCGGGAGACCCGCGGCTGCGGGGTCAGCTCCCACGAGTTACGTTGGTCTCGTGGGAGGTGTTGGTGCCACCCACGGGGCCGTTCGGGGGCTGTTTCGAGTTCTCACCCTCTAACGCCATGTTTTTAAGCCTAAGTGTGGAAATAAGCAAATTACCGTCGTACTCTCAAACCGGCAGACCCGCGGCTGCGGGGTCAGTTCCCACGAGTTACGTTGGTCCCGTGGGAGGTGTTGGTGCCACCCACGGGGCCGTTCGGGGGTTGTTTCGAGTTCTCACCCTCTAACGCCATGTTCTTAAGCCTAAGTGTGGAAATAAGCAAATTACCATCGTACTCTCAAACCGAGAGACCCGCGGCTGCGGGGTCAGTTCCCACGAGTTACGTTGGTCCCGTGGGAGGTGTTGGTGCCACCCACGGGGCCGTTCGGGGGCTGTTTCGAGTTCTCACCCTTTAACGCCATGTTTTTAAGCCTAAGTGTGGAAATAAGCAAATTACCATCGTACTCTCAAACCGGGAGACCCGCGGATGCGGGGTCAGTTCCCACGAGTTACGTTGGTCCCGCGGGAGGTGTTGGTGCCACCCACGGGGCCGTTCGGGGGCTGTTTCGAGTTCTCACCCTCTAACGCCATGTTTTTAAGCTTAAGTGTGGAAATAACCAAATTATCGTCGTACTCTCAAACCGGGAGACCCGCGGCTGCGGGGTCAGTTCGCACGAGTTACGTTGGTGCCGTGGGAGGTGTTGGTGCCACCCTCGGGGCCGTTCGGGGCTGTTTCGAGTTCTCACCCTCTAACGCCATGTTTTTAAGCCTAAGTTTGGAAATAAGCAAATTACCGTCGTACTCTCACACCGGGAGACCCGCGGCTGCGGGGTCAGTTCCCACGAGTTACGTTGGTGCCGTGGGAGGTGTGGGTGCCACCCACGGGGCCGTTCGGGGGCTGTTTCGAGTTCTCACTCTCTAACGCCATGTTTTTAAGACTAAGTGTGGAAATAAGAAAATTACCATCGTACTCTCAAACCGGGAGACCCGCGGCTGCGGGGTCAGTTCCCACGAGTTACGTTGGACGCCATGTTTTTAAGCCTAAGTGTGGAAATAAGTAAATTACCATCGTACTCTCAAATCGGGAGACCCGCGGCTGCGGGGTCAGTTCCCACGAGTTACGTTGGTCCCGTGGGAGGTGTTGGTGCCACCCAAGGGGCCGTTCGGGGGCTGTTTCGAGTTCTCACCCTCTAACGCCATGTTTTTAAGCCTAAGTGTGGAAATAAGCAAATTACCGTCGTACTCTCAAACCGGGAGACCGGCGGCTGCGAGGTCAGTTCCCACGAGTTACGTTGGTCCTTTGGGAGGTGTTGGTGCCACCCACGGGGTCGTTCGGGGGCTGTTTCGAGTTCTCACCCTCTAACGCCATGTTTTTAAGCCTAAGGGTGGAAATAAGCAAATTATTGTCGTACTCTCAAACCGGGAGACCCGTGGCTGCGGGGTCAGTTCCTACGAGTTACGGTTGTCCCGTGGGAGGTGTTGGTGCCACCCACGGGGCCGTTCGGGGGCTGTTTTGAGTTCTCACCCTCTAACGCCATTTTTTAAGCCTAAGTGCGGAAATAAGCAAATTACCGTCGTACTCTCAAACCGGGAGACCCGCGGCTGCGGGGTCAGCTCCCACGAGTTACGTTGGTCTCGTGGTAGGTGTTGGTGCCACCCACGGGGCCGTTCGGGGGCTGTTTCGAGTTCTCACCCTCTAACGCCATGTTTTTAAGCCTAAGTGTGGAAATAAGCAAATTACCGTCGTACTCTCAAACCGGCAGACCCGCGCCTGCGGGGTCAGTTCCCACGAGTTACGTTGGTCCCGTGGGAGGTGTTGGTGCCACCCACGGGGCCGTTCGGGGGTTGTTTCGAGTTCTCACCCTCTAACGCCATGATTTTAAGCCTAAGTGTGGAAATAAGCAAATTACCGTCGTACTCTCAAACCGAGAGACCCGCGGCTGCGGGGTCAGTTCCCACGAGTTACGTTGGTCCTGTGGGAGGTGTTGGTGCCACCCACGGGGCCGTTCGGGGGCTGTTTCGAGTTCTCACCCTTTAACGCCATGTTTTTAAGCCTAAGTGTGGAAATAAGCAAATTACCATCGTACTCTCAAACCGGGAGACCCGCGGATGCGGGGTCAGTTCCCACGAGTTACGTTGGTCCCGCGGGAGGTGTTGGTGCCACCCACGGGGCCGTTCGGGGGCTGTTTCGAGTTCTCACCCTCTAACGCCATGTTTTTAAGCTTAAGTGTGGAAATAACCAAATTACCGTCTTACTCTCAAACCGGGAGACCCGCGGCTGCGGGGTCAGTTCCCACGAGTTACGTTGGTGCCGTGGGAGGTGTTGGTGCCACCCTCGGGGCCGTTCGGGGGCTGTTTCGAGTTCTCACCCTCTAACGCCATGTTTTTAAGCCTAAGTGTGGAAATAAGCAAATTACCGTCGTACTCTCAAACCGGGAGACCCGCGGCTGCGGGGTCAGTTCCCACGAGTTACGTTGGTCCCGTGGGAGGTGTGGGTGCCACCCACGGGGCCGTTCAGGGGGCTGTTTCGAGTTCTCACCCTCTAACGCCATGTTTTTAAGCCTAAGTGTGGAAATAAGCAAATTACCGTCGTACTCTCAAACCGGGAGACCCGCGGCTGTGGGGTCAGTTCCCACGAGTTACATTGGTGCCGTGGGAGGTGTTGGTGCCACCCACGGGGCCGTTCGGGGGCTGTTTCGAGTTCTCACCCTCTAACGCCATGTTTTTAAGCCTAAGTGTGGAAATAACCAAATTACCGTCGTACTCTCAAACCGGGAGACCCGCGGCTGTGGGGTCAGTTCCCACGAGTTACGTTGGTGCCGTGGGAGGTGTTGGTGCCACCCACGGGGCCGTTCGGGGGCTATTTCGAGTTCTCACCCTCTAACGCCATGTTTTTAAGCCTAAGTGTGGAAATAAGCATATTACCGTCGTACTCTCAAACCGGGAGACCCGCGGCTGCGGGTCAGTTCCCACGAGTTACGTTGGTCCCGTGGGAGGTGTGGGTGCCACCCATGGGGCCGTTTGAGGGCTGTTTTGAGTTCTCACCCTCTAACGCCATGTTTTTAAGCCTAAGTGTGGAAATAAGCAAAGTACCGTCGTACTCTCAAACCGGGAGACCCGCGGCTGCGAGGTCAGTTCCCACGAGTTACGTTGGTCCCGTGGGAGGTGTTGGTGCCACCCACGGGGTCGTTCGGGGGCTGTTTCGAGTTCTCACCCTCTAATGTCATGTTTTTAAGCCTAAGTGTGGAAATAAGCAATTTACCATCGTACTCTCAAACCGGGAGACCCGCGGCTGCGGGGTCAGCTCCCACGAGTTACGTTGGTCTCGTGGTAGGTGTTGGTGCCACCCACGGGGCCGTTCGGGGGCTGTTTCGAGTTCTCACCCTCTAACGCCATGTTTTTAAGCCTAAGTGTGGAAATAAGCAAATTACCGTCGTACTCTCAAACCGGCAGACCCGCGGCTGCGGGGTCAGTTCCCACGAGTTACGTTGGTCCCGTGGGAGGTGTTGGTGCCACCCACGGGGCCGTTCGAGGGTTGTTTCGAGTTCTCACCCTCTAACGCCATGATTTTAAGCCTAAGTGTGGAAATAAGCAAATTACCGTCGTACTCTCAAACCGAGAGACCCGCGGCTGCGGGGTCAGTTCCCACGAGTTACGTTGGTCCTGTGGGAGGTGTTGGTGCCACCCACGGGGCCGTTCGGGGGCTGTTTCGAGTTCTCACCCTTTAACGCCATGTTTTTAAGCCTAAGTGTGGAAATAAGCAAATTACCATCGTACTCTCAAACCGGGAGACCCGCGGATGCGGGGTCAGTTCCCACGAGTTACGTTGGTCCTGTGGGAGGTGTTGGTGCCACCCACGGGGCCGTTCGGGGGCTGTTTCGAGTTCTCACCCCCTTTAACGCCATGTTTTTAAGCCTAAGTGTGGAAATAAGCAAATTACCATCGTACTCTCAAACCGGGAGACCCGCGGATGCGGGGTCAGTTCCCACGAGTTACGTTGGTCCCGCGGGAGGTGTTGGTGCCACCCACGGGGCCGTTCGGGGGCTGTTTCGAGTTCTCACCCTCTAACGCCATGTTTTTAAGCTTAAGTGTGGAAATAACCAAATTACCGTCTTACTCTCAAACCGGGAGACCCGCGGCTGCGGGGTCAGTTCCCACGAGTTACGTTGGTGCCGTGGGAGGTGTTGGTGCCACCCTCGGGGCCGTTCGGGGGCTGTTTCGAGTTCTCACCCTCTAACGCCATGTTTTTAAGCCTAAGTGTGGAAATAAGCAAATTACCGTCGTACTCTCAAACCGGGAGACCCGCGGCTGCGGGGTCAGTTCCCACGAGTTACGTTGGTCCCGTGGGAGGTGTGGGTGCCACCCACGGGGCCGTTCAGGGGGCTGTTTCGAGTTCTCACCCTCTAACGCCATGTTTTTAAGCCTAAGTGTGGAAATAAGCAAATTACCGTCGTACTCTCAAACCGGGAGACCCGCGGCTGTGGGGTCAGTTCCCACGAGTTACGTTGGTGCCGTGGGAGGTGTTGGTGCCACCCACGGGGCCGTTCGGGGGCTGTTTCGAGTTCTCACCCTCTAACGCCATGTTTTTAAGCCTAAGTGTGGAAATAACCAAATTACCGTCGTACTCTCAAACCGGGAGACCCGCGGCTGTGGGGTCAGTTCCCACGAGTTACGTTGGTGCCGTGGGAGGTGTTGGTGCCACCCACGGGGCCGTTCGGGGGCTATTTCGAGTTCTCACCCTCTAACGCCATATTTTTAAGCCTAAGTGTGGAAATAAGCATATTACCGTCGTACTCTCAAACCGGGAGACCCGCGGCTGCGGGGTCAGTTCCCACGAGTTACGTTGGTCCCGTGGGAGGTGTGGGTGCCACCCACGGGGCCGTTTGGGGGCTGTTTTGAGTTCTCACCCTCTAACGCCATGTTTTTAAGCCTAAGTGTGGAAATAAGCAAAGTACCGTCGTACTCTCAAACCGGGAGACCCGCGGCTGCGAGGTCAGTTCCCACGAGTTACGTTGGTCCCGTGGGAGGTGTTGGTGCCACCCACGGGGTCGTTCGGGGGCTGTTTCGAGTTCTCACCCTCTAATGTCATGTTTTTAAGCCTAAGTGTGGAAATAAGCAATTTACCATCGTACTCTCAAACCGGGAGACCCGCGGCTGCGGGGTCAGTTCCCACGAGTTACGTTGGTCCCGTGGGAGGTGTTGGTGCCACCCACGGGGCCGTTCGGGGGCTGTTTCGAGTTCTCACCCTCTAACGCCATGTTTTTAAGCCTAAGTGTGGAAATAAGCAAATTACCATCGTACTCTCAAACCGGGAGATCCGTGGCTGCGGGGTCAGTTCCCACGAGTTACGTTGGTCCCGTGGGAGGTGTTGGTGCCACCCACGGGGCCGTTCGGGGGCTGTTTCGAGTTGTCACCCTCTAACGCCATGTTTTTAAGCCTAAGGGTGGAAATAAGCAAATTATTGTCGTACTCTCAAACCGGGAGACCCGCGGCTGCGGGGTCAGTTCCTACGAGTTACGGTTGTCCCGTGGGAGGTGTTGGTGCCACCCACGGGGCCGTTCGGGGGCTGTTTTGAGTTCTCACCCTCTAACGCCATTTTTTAAGCCTAAGTGCGGAAATAAGCAAATTACCGTCGTACTCTCAAACCGGGAGACCCGCGGCTACGGGGTCAGCTCCCACGAGTTACGTTGGTCTCGTGGTAGGTGTTGGTGCCACCCACGGGGCCGTTCGGGGGCTGTTTCGAGTTCTCACCCTCTAACGCCATGTTTTTAAGCCTAAGTGTGGAAATAAGCAAATTACCGTCGTACTCTCAAACCGGCAGACCCGCGGCTGCGGGGTCAGTTCCCACGAGTTACGTTGGTCCCGTGGGAGGTGTTGGTGCCACCCACGGGGCCGTTCGAGGGTTGTTTCGAGTTCTCACCCTCTAACGCCATGATTTTAAGCCTAAGTGTGGAAATAAGCAAATTACCGTCGTACTCTCAAACCGAGAGACCCGCGGCTGCGGGGTCAGTTCCCACGAGTTACGTTGGTCCTGTGGGAGGTGTTGGTGCCACCCACGGGGCCGTTCGGGGGCTGTTTCGAGTTCTCACCCTTTAACGCCATGTTTTTAAGCCTAAGTGTGGAAATAAGCAAATTACCATCGTACTCTCAAACCGGGAGACCCGCGGATGCGGGGTCAGTTCCCACGAGTTACGTTGGTCCCGCGGGAGGTGTTGGTGCCACCCACGGGGCCGTTCGGGGGCTGTTTCGAGTTCTCACCCTCTAACGCCATGTTTTTAAGCTTAAGTGTGGAAATAACCAAATTACCATCTTACTCTCAAACCGGGAGACCCGCGGCTGCGGGGTCAGTTCCCACGAGTTACGTTGGTGCCGTGGGAGGTGTTGGTGCCACCCTCGGGGCCGTTCGGGGGCTGTTTCGAGTTCTCACCCTCTAACGCCATGTTTATAAGCCTAAGTGTGGAAATAAGCAAATTACCGTCGTACTCTCAAACCGGGAGACCCGCGGCTGCGGGGTCAGTTCCCACGAGTTACGTTGGTCCCGTGGGAGGTGTGGGTGCCACCCACGGGGCCGTTCAGGGGGCTGTTTCGAGTTCTCAACCTCTAACGCCATGTTTTTAAGCCTAAGTGTGAAAATAAGAAAATTACCGTCGTACTCTCAAACCGGGATACTCGCGGCTGCGGGGTCAGTTCCCACGAGTTACGTTGGTCCCGTGGGAGGTGTTGGTGCCACCCACGGGGCCGTTCGGGGGTTGTTTCGAATTCTCACCCTCTAACGCCATGTCTTTAAGCCTAAGTGTGGAAATAAGCAAATTACCGTCATACTCTCAAACCGGGAGACCCGCGGCTACGGGGTCAGTTTCCACGAGTTACGTTGGTCCAGTGGGACGTGTTGGTGCCACCCACGGGGCCGTTCGGGGGATGTTTCGAGTTCTCAACCTCTAACGCCATGTTTTTAAGCCTAAGTGTGGAAATAAGCAAATTACCATCGTACTCTCAAACCGGGAGACCCGCGGCTGCGGGGTCAGTTCCCACGAGTTACGTTGGTCCCGTGGGACGTGTTGGTGCCACCCACGGGGCCGTTCGGGGGTTGTTTCGAGTTCTCACCCTCTAACGCCATGTTTTTAAGGCTTACTGTAGAAATAAGAAAATTACCGTCGTACTCTCAAATCGGGAGACTCGCGGCTGCGGGGTCAGTTCCCACGAGTTACGTTGGTCCCGTGGGAGGTGTTGGTGCCACCCACGGGGCCGTTCGGGGGCGGTTTCGAGTTCTCACCCTCTAACGCCATGTTTTTAAGCCTAAGTGTGGAAATAATCAAATTACCGTCGTACTCTCAAACCGGGAGACCCGCGGCTGCGGGGTCAGTTCCCACGAGTTACGGTGGTCCCGTGGGAGGTGTTGGTGCCACCCACGGGGTCGTTCGGGGGCTGTTTCGAGTTCTCACCCTCTAACGCCATGTTTTTAAGCCTAAGTGTGGAAATAAGCAAATTACCATCGTACTCTCAAACCGGGAGACCCGCGGCTGCGGGGACAGTTCCCACGAGTTACGTTGGTCCCGTGGGAGGTGTTGGTGCCACCCACGGGGCCATTCGGGGGCTGTTTCGAGTTCTCACCCTCTAACGCCTTTTTTTTAAGCCTAAGTGTGGAAATAAGCAAATTACCGTCGTACTCTCAAACTGGGAGACCCGCGGCTGCGGGGTCAGTTCCCACGAGTTACGTTGGTCCCGTGGGACGTGTTGGTGCCACCCACGGGGCCGTTCGGGGGCTGTTTCGAGTTCTCACCCTCTAATGCCATGTTTTTAAGCCTAAGTGTGGAAATAAGCAAATTACCGTCGTACTCTCAAACCGGGAGACCCGCGGCTGCGGGGTCAGTTTCCAAGAGTTACGTTGGTCCAGTGGGACGTGTTGGTGCCACCCACGGGGCCGTTCGGGGGATGTTTCGAGTTCTCACCCTCTAACGCCATGTTTTTAAGCCTAAGTGTGGAAATAAGCAAATTACCGTCGTACTCTCAAACCGGGAAACCCGCGGCTGCGGGGTCAGTTCCCACGAGTTACGTTGGTCCCGTGGGAGGTGTTGGTGCCACCCACGGGGCCGTTCGGGGGCTGTTTCGAGTTCTCACCCTCTAACGCCATGTTTTTAAGCCTAAGTGTGGAAATAAGAAAATTACCGTCGTACTCTCAAACCGGGAGACCCGCGGCTGCGGGGTCAGTTCCCACGAGTTACGTTGGTCCCGTGGGAGGTGTTGGTGCCACCCACGGGGCCGTTCGGGGGCTGTTTCGAGTTCTCACCCTCTAACGCCATGTTTTTAAGCCTAAGTGTGGAAATAAACAAATTACCGTCGTACTCTCAAACCGGGAGACCCGCGGCTGCGGGGTCAGTTCCCACGAGTTACGTTGGTCCCGTGGGAGGTGTTGGTGCCACCCACGGGGCCGTTCGGAGGCTGTTTCGAGTTCTCACCCTCTAACGCCATGTTTTTAACCATAAGTGTGGAAATAAGGAAATTACCGTCGTACTCTCAAACCGGTAGACCCGCGGCTGCGGGGTCAGTTCCCACGAGTTACGTTGGTCCCGTGGGAGGTGTTGGTGCCACCCACGGGGCCGTTCGGGGGCTGTTTCGAGTTCTCACCCTCTAACGCCATGTTTTTAAGCCTAAGTGTGGAAATAAGCAAATTACCGTCGTACTCTCAAACCGGGAGACCCGCGGCTGCGGAGTCAGTTCCCACGAGTTACGTTGGTCCCGTGGGAGGTGTTGGTGCCACCCACGGGGCCGTTCAGGGGCTGTTTCGAGTTCTCACCCTCTAACGCCATGTTTTTAAGCCTAAGTGTGGAAATAAGCAAATTACCATCGTACTCTCAAACCGGGAGACTCGCGGCTGCGGGGTCAGTTCCCACGAGTTACGTTGGTCCCGTGGGAGGTGTTGGTGCCACCCACGGGGCCGTTCGGGGACTGTTTCGAGTTCTCACCCTCTAACGCCATGTTTTTAAGTCTAAGTGTGGAAATAAGCAAATTACCATCGTACTCTCAAACCGGGAGACCCGCGGCTGCGGGGTCAGTTTCCACGAGTTACGTTGGTCCAGTGGGACGTGTTGGTGCCACCCACGGGGCCGTTCGGGGGATGTTTCGAGTTCTCACCCTCTAACGCCATGTTTTTAAGCCTAAGTATGGAAATAAGAAAATTACCGCCGTACTCTCAAACCGGGAGACCCGCGGCTACGGGGTCAGTTCCCACGAGTTACGTTGGTCCCGTGGGACGTGTTGGTGCCACCCACGGGGCCGTTCGGGGGCTGTTTCGAGTTCTCACGCTCTAACGCCATGTTTTTAAGCCTAAGTGTGGAAATAAGCAAATTACCATCGTACTCTCAAACCGGGAGACCGGTGGCTGCGAGGTCAGTTCCCACGAGTTACGTTGGTCCCGTGGGAGGTGTTGGTGCCACCCACGGGGTCGATCGGGGGCTGTTTCGAGTTCTCACTCTCTAACGCCATGTTTATAAGCCTAAGGGTGGAAATAAGAAAATTATTGTTCGACTCTCAAACCGGGAGACCCGCGGCTGCGGGGTCAGTTCCTACGAGTTACGGTTGTCCCGTGGGAGGTGTTGGTGCCACCCACGGGGCCGTTCGGGGGCTGTTTTGAGTTCTCACCCTCTAACGCCATTTTTTAAGCCTAAGTGCGGAAATAAGAAAATTACCGTCGTACTCTCAAACCGGGAGACCTGCGGCTGCGGGGTCAGCTCCCACGAGTTACGTTGGTCTCGTGGGAGGTGTTGGTGCCACCCACGGGGCCGTTCGGGGGCTGTTTCGAGTTCTCACCCTCTTACGCCATGTTTTTAAGCCTAAGTGTGGAAATAAGCAAATTACCGTCGTACTCTCAAACCGAGAGACCCGCGGCTGCGGGGTCAGTTCCCACGAGTTACGTTTGTCCCGTGGGAGGTGTTGGTGCCACCCACGGGGCCGTTCGGGGGCTGTTTCGAGTTCGCACCCTCTAACGCCATGTTTTTAAGCCTAAGTGTGGAAATAAGCAAATTACCATCGTACTCTCAAACCGGGAGACCCGCGGATGCGGGGTCAGTTCCCACGAGTTACGTTGGTCCCGCGGGAGGTGTTGGTGCCACCCACGGGGCCGTTCGGGGGCTGTTTCGAGTTCTCACCCTCTAACGCCATGTTTTTAAGCCTTTCTGTAGAAATAAGAAAATTACCGTCGTACTCTCAAATCGGGAGACTCGCGGCTGCGGGGTCAGTTCCCACGAGTTACGTTGGTCCCGTGGGAGGTGTTGGTGCCACCCACGGGGCCGTTCAGAGGCGGTTTCGAGTTCTCACCCTCTAACGCCATCTTTTTAAGCCTAAGTGTGGAAATAATCAAATTACCGTCGTACTCTCAAACCGGGAGACCCGCGGCTGCGGGGTCAGTTCCCACGAGTTACGGTGGTCCCGTGGGAGGTGTTGGTGCCACCCACGGGGTCGTTCGGGGGCTGTTTCGAGTTCTCACCCTCTAACGCCATGTTTTTAAGCCTAAGTGTGGAAATAAGCAAATTACCATCGTACTCTCAAACCGGGAGACCCGCGGCTGCGGGGTCAGTTCCCACGAGTTACGTTGGTCCCGTGGGAGGTGTTGGTGCCACCCACGGGGCCATTCGGGGGCTGTTTCGAGTTCTCACCCTCTAACGCCTTTTTTTTAAGCCTAAGTGTGAAAATAAGGAAATTACCGTCGTACTCTCAAACTGGGAGACCCGCGGCTGCGGGGTCAGTTCCCACGAGTTACGTTGGTCCCGTGGGACGTGTTGGTGCCACCCACGGGGCCGTTCGGGGGCTGTTTCGAGTTCTCACCCTCTAATGCCATGTTTTTAAGCCTAAGTGTGGAAATAAGCAAATTACCGTCGTACTCTCAAACTGGGAGACCCGCGGCTGCGGGGTCAGTTTCCAAGAGTTACGTTGGTCCCGTGGGACGTGTTGGTGCCACCCACGGGGCCGTTCGGGGGATGTTTCGAGTTCTCACCCTCTAACGCCATGTTTTTAAGCCTAAGTGTGGAAATAAGCAAATTACCGTCGTACTCTCAAACCGGGAGACCCGCGGCTGCGGGGTCAGTTCCCACGAGTTACGTTGGTCCCGTGGGAGGTGTTGGTGCCACCCACGGGGCCGTTCGGGGGCTGTTTCGAGTTCTCACCCTCTAACGCCATGTTTTTAAGCCTAAGTGTGGAAATAAACAAATTACCGTCGTACTCTCAAACCGGGAGACCCGCGGCTGCGGGGTCAGTTCCCACGAGTTACGTTGGTCCCGTGGGAGGTGTTGGTGCCACCCACGGGGCCGTTCGGCGGCTGTTTCGAGTTCTCACCCTCTAACGCCATGTTTTTAACCATAAGAGTGGAAATAAGGAAATTACCGTCGTACTCTCAAACCGGTAGACCCGCGGCTGCGGGGTCAGTTCCCACGAGTTACGTTGGTCCCGTGGGAGGTGTTGGTGCCACCCACGGGGCCGTTCGGGGGCTGTTTCGAGTTCTCACCCTCTAACGCCATGTTTTTAAGCCTAAGTGTGGAAAAAAGCAAATTACCGTCGTACTCTCAAATCGGGAGACCCGCGGATGCGGGGTCAGTTCCCACGAGTTACGTTGGTCCCGCGGGAGGTGTTGGTGCCACCCACGGGGCCGTTCGGGGGCTGTTTCGAGTTCTCACCCTCTAACGCCATGTTTTTAAGCCTAAGTGTGGAAATAAGCAAATTACCGTCGTACTCTCAAACCGGGAGACCCGCGGCTGCGGGGTCAGTTCCCACGAGTTTTGTTGGTCCTGTGGGAGGTGTTGGTGCCACCCACGGGGTCGTTCGGAGGCTGTTTCGAGTTCTCACCCTCTAACGCCATGTTTTTAAGCCTAAGTGTGGAAATAAGAAAATTACCGTCGTACTATCAAACCGGGAGACCCTCGGCTACGGGGTCAGTTCCCACGAGTTACGTTGGTCCCGTGGGAGGTGTTGGTGCCACCCACAGGGCCGTTCGGGGGCTGTTTCGAGTTCTCACCCTCTAACGCCATGTTTTTAAGCCTAAGTGTGGAAATAAGCAAATTACCGTCGTACTCTCAAACTGGGAGACTCACGGCTGCGGGGTCAGTTCCCACGAGTTACGTTGGTCCCGTGGGAGGTGTTGGTGCCACCCACGGGGCCGTTCGGGGGCTGTTTCGAGTTCTCACCCTCTAACGCCATGTTTTTAAGCCTAAGTGTGGAAATAAGCAAATTACCGTCGTACCCTCAAATTGGGAGACCCGCGGCTGCGGGGTCAGTTCCCACGAGTTACGATGGTCCCGTGAGAGGTGTTGGTGCCACCCACGGGGCCGTTCGGGGGCTGTTTCGAGTTCTCACCCTCTAACGCCATGTTTTTAAGCCTAAGTGTGGAAATAAGCAAATTACCGTCGTACTCTCAAGCCGGGAGACCCGCGGCTGCGGGGTCAGTTCCCACGAGTTACGTTGGTCCCGTGGGAGGTGTTGGTGCCACCCACGGGGCCGTTCGGGGGCTGTTTCGAGTTCTCACCCTCTAACGCCATGTTTTTAAGCCTAAGTGTGGAAATAAGCAAATTACCGTCGTACTCTCAAACCGGGAGACTCGCGGCTGCGGGGTCAGTTCCCACGAGTTACGTTGGTCCCGTGGGAGGTGTTGGTGCCACCCACGGGGCCGTTCGGGGGCTGTTTCGAGTTCTCACCCTCTAACGCCATGTTTTTAAGCCTAAGTGTGGAAATAAGCAAATTACCGTCGTACTCTCAAATCGGGAGACCCGCGGCTGTGGGGTCAGTTTCCACGAGTTACGTTGGTCCAGTGGGACGTGTTGGTGCCACCCACGGGGCCGTTCGGGGGCTATTTCGAGTTCTCACCCTCTAACGCCATGTTTTTAAGCCTAAGTGTGGAAATAAGCAAATTACCGTCGTACTCTCAAACCGGGAGACCCGCGGCTGCGGGGTCAGTTCCCACGAGTTACGTTGGTCCCGTGGGAGGTGTTGGTGCCACCCACGGGGACGTTCGGGGGCTGTTTTGAGTTCTCACCCTCAAACGCCATGTTTTTAAGCCTAAGTGTGGAAATAAGCAAATTACTGTCGTACTCTCAAACCGGGAGACCCGCGGCTGCGGGGTCAGTTCCCATGAGTTACGTTGGTCCCGTGGGAGGTGTTGGTGCCACCCACGGGGTCGTTCGGGGGCTGTTTCGAGTTCTCACCCTCTAACGCCATGTTTTTAAGCCTAAGTGTGGAAATAAGCAAATTACCGTCGTACTCTCAAACCGGGAGACCCGCGGCTGCGGGGTCAGTTCCCACGAGTTATGTTGGTCCTGTGGGAGGTGTTGGTGCCACCCACGGGGTCGTTCGGAGGTTGTTTCGAGTTCTCACCCTCTAACGCCATGTTTTTAAGCCTAAGTGTGGAAATAAGAAAATTACCGTCGTACTCTCAAACGAGGAGACCCTCGGCTACGGGGTCAGTTCCCACGAGTTACGTTGGTCCCGTGGGAGGTGTTGGTGCCACCCACAGGGCCGTTCGGGGGCTGTTTCGAGTTCTCACCCTCTAACGCCATGTTTTTAAGCCTAAGTGTGGAAATAAGCAAATTACCGTCGTACTCTCAAACTGGGAGACTCACGGCTGCGGGGTCAGTTCCCACGAGTTACGTTGGTCCCGTGGGAGGTGTTGGTGCCACCCACGGGGCCGTTCGGGGGCTGTTTCGAGTTCTCACCCTCTAACGCCATGTTTTTAAGCCTAAGTGTGGAAATAAGCAAATTACCGTCGTACTCTCAAATCGGGAGACCCGCGGCTGCGGGGTCAGTTCCCACGAGTTACGTTGGTCCCGTGAGAGGTGTTGGTGCCACCCACGGGGCCGTTCGGGGGCTGTTTCGAGTTCTCACCCTCTAACGCCATGTTTTTAAGCCTAAGTGTGGAAATAAGCAAATTACTGTCGTACTCTCAAACCGGGAGACCCGCGGCTGCGGGGTCAGTTCCCACGAGTTACGTTGGTCCAGTGGGACGTGTTGGTGCCACCCACGGGGCCGTTCGGGGGCTGTTTCGAGTTCTCACCCTCTAACGCCATGTTTTTAAGCCTAAGTGTGGAAATAAGCAAATTACCGTCGTCCTCTCAAACCGGGAGACCCGCGGCTGCGGTGTCAGTTCCCACGAGTTACATTGGTCCCGTGGGAGGTGTTGGTGCCACCCACGGGGCCGTTCGGGGGCTGTTTCGAGTTCTCACCTTCTAACGCCATGTTTTTAAGCCTAAGTGTGGAAATAAGCAAATTACCGTCGTACTCTCAAATCGGGTGACCTGCGGCTGCGGGGTCAGTTCCCACGAGTTACGTTGGTCCCGTGGGAGGTGTTGGTGCCACCCACGGGGCCGTTCGGGGGCTGTTTCGAGTTCTCACCCTCTAACGCCATGTTTTTAAGCCTAATTGTGGAAATTAGCAAATTACCGTCGTACTCTCAAACTGGGAGACTCGCGGCTGCGGGGTCAGTTCCCACGAGTTACGTTGGTCCCGTGGGAGGTGTTGGTGCCACCCACGGGGCCGTTCGGGGGCTGTTTCGAGTTCTCACCCTCAAACGCCATGTTTTTAAGCCTAAGTGTGGAAATAAGCAAATTACCGTCGCACTCTCAAACCGGGAGACCCGCGGCTGCGGGGTCAGTTCCCACGAGTTACGTTGGTCCCGTGGGAGGTGTTGGTGCCACCCACGGGGCCGTTCGGGGGCTGTTTCGAGTTCTCACCCTCTAACGCCATGTTTTTAAGCCTAAGTGTGGAAATAAGCAAATTACCGTCGTACTCTCAAACCGGGAGACTCGCGGCTGCGGGGTCAGTTCCCACGAGTTACGTTGGTCCCGTGGGAGGTGTTGGTGCCACCCACGGGGCCGTTCGGGGGCTGTTTCGAGTTCTCACCCTCTAACGCCATGTTTTTAAGCCTAATTGTGGAAATAAGCAAATTACCGTCGTACTCTCAAACCGCGAGACTCGCGGCTGCGGGGTCAGTTCCCACGAGTTACGTTGGTCCCGTGGGAGGTGTTGGTGCCACCCACGGGGCCGTTCGGGGGCTGTTTCGAGTTCTCACCCTCTAACGCCATGTTTTTAAGCCTAAGTGTGGAAATAAGAAAATTACCGCCGTACTCTCAAACCGGGAGACCCTCGGCTGCGGGGTCAGTTCCCACGAGTTACGTTGGTCCCGTGGGAGGTGTTGGTGCCACCCACGGGGCCGTTCGGGGGCTGTTTTGAGTTCTCACCCTCTAACGCCATGTTTTTAAGCCTAAGTGTGGAAATAAGCAAATTACCGTCGTACTCTCAAATCGGGTGACCTGCGGCTGCGAGGTCAGTTCCCACGAGTTACGTTGGTCCCGTGGGAGGTGTTGGTGCCACCCACGGGGCCGTTCAGGGGCTGTTTTGAGTTCTCACCATCTAACGCCATGTTTTTAAGCCTAAGTGTGGAAATAAGCAAATTACCGTCGTACTCTCAAACCGGGAGACTCGCGGCTGCGGGGTCAGTTCCCACGAGTTACGTTGGTCCCGTGGGAGGTGTTGGTGCCACCCACGGGGCCGTTCGGGGGCTGTTTCGAGTTCTCACCCTCTAACGCCATGTTTTTAAGCCTAATTGTGGAAATTAGCAAATTACCGTCGTACTCTCAAACTGGGAGACTCGCGGCTGCGGGGTCAGTTCCCACGAGTTACGTTGGTCCCGTGGGAGGTGTTGGTGCCACCCACGGGGCCGTTCGGGGGCTGTTTCGAGTTCTCACCCTCAAACGCCATGTTTTTAAGCCTAAGTGTGGAAATAAGCAAATTACCGTCGCACTCTCAAACCGGGAGACCCGCGGCTGCGGGGTCAGTTCCCACGAGTTACGTTGGTCCCGTGGGAGGTGTTGGTGCCACCCACGGGGCCGTTCGGGGGCTGTTTCGAGTTCTCACCCTCTAACGCCATGTTTTTAAGCCTAAGTGTGGAAATAAGCAAATTACCGTCGTACTCTCAAACCGGGAGACTCGCGGCTGCGGGGTCAGTTCCCACGAGTTACGTTGGTCCCGTGGGAGGTGTTGGTGCCACCCACGGGGCCGTTCGGGGGCTGTTTCGAGTTCTCACCCTCTAACGCCATGTTTTTAAGCCTAATTGTGGAAATAAGCAAATTACCGTCGTACTCTCAAACCGCGAGACTCGCGGCTGCGGGGTCAGTTCCCACGAGTTACGTTGGTCCCGTGGGAGGTGTTGGTGCCACCCACGGGGCCGTTCGGGGGCTGTTTCGAGTTCTCACCCTCTAACGCCATGTTTTTAAGCCTAAGTGTGGAAATAAGAAAATTACCGCCGTACTCTCAAACCGGGAGACCCTCGGCTGCGGGGTCAGTTCCCACGAGTTACGTTGGTCCCGTGGGAGGTGTTGGTGCCACCCACGGGGCCGTTCGGGGGCTGTTTTGAGTTCTCACCCTCTAACGCCATGTTTTTAAGCCTAAGTGTGGAAATAAGCAAATTACCGTCGTACTCTCAAATCGGGTGACCTGCGGCTGCGAGGTCAGTTCCCACGAGTTACGTTGGTCCCGTGGGAGGTGTTGGTGCCACCCACGGGGCCGTTCAGGGGCTGTTTTGAGTTCTCACCATCTAACGCCATGTTTTTAAGCCTAAGTGTGGAAATAAGCAAATTACCGTCGTACTCTCAAACCGGGAGACTCGCGGCTGCGGGGTCAGTTCCCACGAGTTACGTTGGTCCCGTGGGAGGTGTTCGTGCCACCCACGGGGCCGTTCGGGGGCTGCTTCGAGTTCTCACCCTCAAACGCCATGTTTTTAAGCCTAAGTGTGGAAATAAGCAAATTACCGTCGTACTCTCAAACCGGGAGACCCGCGGCTGCGGGGTCAGTTCCCACGAGTTACGTTGGTCCCGTGGGAGGTGTTGGTGCCACCCACGGGGCCGTTCGGGGGCTGTTTCGAGTTCTCACCCTCTAACGCCATGTTTTTAAGCCTAAGTGTGGAAATAAGCAAATTACCGTCGTACTCTCAAACTGGGAGACTCGCGGCTGCGGGGTCAGTTCCCACGAGTTACGTTGGTCCCGTGGGAGGTGTTGGTGCCACCCATGGGGCCGTTCGGGGGCTGTTTCGAGTTCTCACCCTCTAACGCCATGTTTTTAAGCCTAAGTGTGGAAATAAGGAAATTACCGTCGTACTCTCAAAACGGGAGACCCGCGGCTGCGGTGTCAGTTCGCACGAGTTACGTTGGTCCCGTGGGAGGTGTTGGTGCCACCCACGGGGCCGTTCGGGGGCTGTTTCGAGTTCTCACCCTCTAACGCCATGTTTTTAAGCCTAAGTGTGGAAATAAGCAAATTACCGTCGTACTCTCAAACTGGGAGACTCGCGGCTGCGAGGTCAGTTCCCACGAGTTACGTTGGTCCCGTGGGAGGTGTTGGTGCCACCCATGGGGCCGTTCGGGGGCTGTTTCGAGTTCTCACCCTCTAACGCCATGTTTTTAAGCCTAAGTGTGGAAATAAGAAAATTACCGTCGTACTCTCAAACCGGGAGACCCGCGGCTGCGGTGTCAGTTCCCACGAGTTACGTTGGTCCCGTGGGAGGTGTTGGTGCCACCCACGGGGCCGTTCGGGGGCTGTTTCGAGTTCTCACCCTCTAACGCCATGTTTTTAAGCCTAAGTGTGGAAATAAGCAAATTACCGTCGTACTCTCAAACTGGGAGACTCGCGGCTGCGAGGTCAGTTCCCACGAGTTACGTTGGTCCCGTGGGAGGTGTTGGTGCCACCCATGGGGCCGTTCGGGGGCTGTTTCGAGTTCTCACCCTCTAACGCCATGTTTTTAAGCCTAAGTGTGGAAATAAGAAAATTACCGTCGTACTCTCAAACCGGGAGACCCGCGGCTGCGGTGTCAGTTCCCACGAGTTACGTTGGTCCCGTGGGAGGTGTTGGTGCCACCCACGGGGCCGTTCGGGGGCTGTTTCGAGTTCTCACCCTCTAACGCCATGTTTTTAAGCCTAAGTGTGGAAATAAGCAAATTACCGTCGTACTCTCAAATCGGGAGACCCGCGGCTGCGGGGTCAGTTCCCACGAGTTACGTTGGTCCCGTGAGAGGTGTTGGTGCCACCCACGGGGCCGTTCGGGGGCTGTTTCGAGTTCTCACCCTCTAACGCCATGTTTTTAACCCTAAGTGTGGAAATAAGCAAATTACCGTCGTACTCTCAAACCGGGAGACTCGCGGCTGCGGGGTCAGTTCCCACGAGTTACGTTGGTCCCGTGGGAGGTGTTGGTGCCACCCACGGGGCCGTTCGGGGGCTGTTTCGAGTTCTCACCATCTAACGCCATGTTTTTAAGCCTAAGTGTGGAAATAAGCAAATTACCGTCGTACTCTCAAATCGGGAGACCCGCGGCTGCGGGGTCAGTTTCCACGAGTTACGTTGGTCCAGTGGGACGTGTTGGTGCCACCCACGGGGCCGTTCGGGGGCTATTTCGAGTTCTCACCCTCTAACGCCATGTTTTTAAGCCTAAGTGTGGAAATAAGCAAATTACCGTCGTACTCTCAAACCGGGAGACCCGCGGCTGCGGGGTCAGTTCCCACGAGTTACGTTGGTCCCGTGGGAGGTGTTGGTGCCACCCACGGGGACGTTCGGGGGCTGTTTTGAGTTCTCACCCTCAAACGCCATGTTTTTAAGCCTAAGTGTGGAAATAAGCAAATTACTGTCGTACTCTCAAACCGGGAGACCCGCGGCTGCGGGGTCAGTTCCCATGAGTTACGTTGGTCCCGTGGGAGGTGTTGGTGCCACCCACGGGGTCGTTCGGGGGCTGTTTCGAGTTCTCACCCTCTAACGCCATGTTTTTAAGCCTAAGTGTGGAAATAAGGAAATTACCGTCGTACTCTCAAACCGGGAGACCCGCGGCTGCGGGGTCAGTTCCCACGAGTTATGTTGGTCCTGTGGGAGGTGTTGGTGCCACCCACGGGGTCGTTCGGAGGCTGTTTCGAGTTCTCACCCTCTAACGCCATGTTTTTAAGCCTAAGTGTGGAAATAAGAAAATTACCGTCGTACTCTCAAACCGGGAGACCCTCGGCTACGGGGTCAGTTCCCACGAGTTACGTTGGTCCCGTGGGAGGTGTTGGTGCCACCCACAGGGCCGTTCGGGGGCTGTTTCGAGTTCTCACCCTCTAACGCCATGTTTTTAAGCCTAAGTGTGGAAATAAGCAAATTACCGTCGTACTCTCAAACTGGGAGACTCACGGCTGCGGGGTCAGTTACCACGAGTTACGTTGGTCCCGTGGGAGGTGTTGGTGCCACCCACGGGGCCGCTCGGAGGCTGTTTCGAGTTCTCACCCTCTAACGCCATGTTTTTAAGCCTAAGTGTGGAAATAAGCAAATTACCGTCGTACTCTCAAATTGGGAGACCCGCGGCTGCGGGGTCAGTTCCCACGAGTTACGATGGTCCCGTGAGAGGTGTTGGTGCCACCCACGGGGCCGTTCGGGGGTTGTTTCGAGTTCTCACCCTCTAACGCCATGTTTTTAAGCCTAAGTGTGGAAATAAGCAAATTACCATCGTACTCTCAAGCCGGGAGACCCGCGGCTGCGGGGTCAGTTCCCACGAGTTACGTTGGTCCCGTGGGAGGTGTTGGTGCCACCCACGGGGCCGTTCGGGGGCTGTTTCGAGTTCTCACCCTCTAACGCCATGTTTTTAAGCCTAAGTGTGGAAATAAGCAAATTACCGTCGTACTCTCAAACCGGGAGACTCGCGGCTGCGGGGTCAGTTCCCACGAGTTACGTTGGTCCCGTGGGAGGTGTTGGTGCCACCCACGGGGCCGTTCGGGGGCTGTTTCGAGTTCTCACCATCTAACGCCATGTTTTTAAGCCTAAGTGTGGAAATAAGCAAATTACCGTCGTACTCTCAAATCGGGAGACCCGCGGCTGTGGGGTCAGTTTCCACGAGTTACGTTGGTCCAGTGGGACGTGTTGGTGCCACCCACGGGGCCGTTCGGGGGCTATTTCGAGTTCTCACCCTCTAACGCCATGTTTTTAAGCCTAAGTGTGGAAATAAGCAAATTACCGTCGTACTCTCAAACCAGGAGACCCGCGGCTGCGGGGTCAGTTCCCACGAGTTACGTTGGTCCCGTGGGAGGTGTTGGTGCCACCCACGGGGACGTTCGGGGGCTGTTTTGAGTTCTCACCCTCAAACGCCATGTTTTTAAGCCTAAGTGTGGAAATAAGCAAATTACTGTCGTACTCTCAAACCGGGAGACCCGCGGCTGCGGGGTCAGTTCCCATGAGTTACGTTGGTCCCGTGGGAGGTGTTGGTGCCACCCACGGGGTCGTTCGGGGGCTGTTTCGAGTTCTCACCCTCTAACACCATGTTTTTAAGACTAAGTGTGGAAATAAGCAAATTACCGTCGTACTCTCAAACCGGGAGACCCGCGGCTGCGGGGTCAGTTCCCACGAGTTATGTTGGTCCTGTGGGAGGTGTTGGTGCCACCCACGGGGTCGTTCGGAGGCTGTTTCGAGTTCTCACCCTCTAACGCCATGTTTTTAAGCCTAAGTGTGGAAATAAGAAAATTACCGTCGTACTCTCAAACCAGGAGACCCTCGGCTACGGGGTCAGTTCCCACGAGTTACGTTGGTCCCGTGGGAGGTGTTGGTGCCACCCACAGGGCCGTTCGGGGGCTGTTTCGAGTTCTCACCCTCTAACGCCATGTTTTTAAGCCTAAGTGTGGAAATAAGCAAATTACCGTCGTACTCTCAAACTGGGAGACTCACGGCTGCGGGGTCAGTTCCCACGAGTTACGTTGGTCCCGTGGGAGGTGTTGGTGCCACCCACGGGGCCGTTCGGGGGCTGTTTCGAGTTCTCACCCTCTAACGCCATGTTTTTAAGCCTAAGTGTGGAAATAAGCAAATTACCGTCGTACTCTCAAATCGGGAGACCCGCGGCTGCGGGGTCAGTTCCCACGAGTTACGTTGGTCCCGTGAGAGGTGTTGGTGCCACCCACGGGGCCGTTCGGGGGCTGTTTCGAGTTCTCACCCTCTAACGCCATGTTTTTAAGCCTAAGTGTGGAAATAAGCAAATTACTGTCGTACTCTTAAACCGGGAGACCCGCGGCTGCGGGGTCAGTTCCCACGAGTTACGTTGGTCCAGTGGGACGTGTTGGTGCCACCCACGGGGCCGTTTGGGGGCTGTTTCGAGTTCTCACCCTCTAACGCCATGTTTTTAAGCCTAAGTGTGGAAATAAGCACATTACCGTCGTCCTCTCAAATCGGGAGACCCGCGGCTGCGGTGTCAGTTCCCACGAGTTACATTGGTCCCGTGGGAGGTGTTGGTGCCACCCACGGGGCCGTTCGGGGGCTGTTTCGAGTTCTCACCCTCTAACGCCATGTTTTTAAGCCTAAGTGTGGAAATAAGCAAATTACCGTCGTACTCTCAAATCGGGTGACCTGCGGCTGCGGGGTCAGTTCCCACGAGTTACGTTGGTCCCGTGGGAGGTGTTGGTGCCACCCACGGGGCCGTTCGGGGGCTGTTTCGAGTTCTCACCCTCTAACGCCATGTTTTTAAGCCTAATTGTGGAAATAAGCAAATTACCGTCGTACTCTCAAACCGGGAGACTCGCGGCTGCGGGGTCAGTTCCCACGAGTTACGTTGGTCCCGTGGGAGGTGTTGGTGCCACCCACGGGGCCGTTCGGGGGCTGTTTCGAGTTCTCACCCTCAAACGCCATGTTTTTAAGCCTAAGTGTGGAAATAAGCAAATTACCGTCGCACTCTCAAACCGGGAGACCCGCGGCTGCGGGGTCAGTTCCCACGAGTTACGTTGGTCCCGTGGGAGGTGTTGGTGCCACCCACGGGGCCGTTCGGGGGCTGTTTCGAGTTCTCACCCTCTAACGCCATGTTTTTAAGCCTAAGTGTGGAAATAAGCAAATTACCGTCGTACTCTCAAACCGGGAGACTCGCGGCTGCGGGGTCAGTTCCCACGAGTTACGTTGGTCCCGTGGGAGGTGTTGGTGCCACCCACGGGGCCGTTCGGGGGCTGTTTCGAGTTCTCACCCTCTAACGCCATGTTTTTAAGCCTAATTGTGGAAATAAGCAAATTACCGTCGTACTCTCAAACCGCGAGACTCGCGGCTGCGGGGTCAGTTCCCACGAGTTACGTTGGTCCCGTGGGAGGTGTTGGTGCCACCCACGGGGCCGTTCGGGGGCTGTTTCGAGTTCTCACCCTCTAACGCCATGTTTTTAAGCCTAAGTGTGGAAATAAGAAAATTACCGCCGTACTCTCAAACCGGGAGACCCTCGGCTGCGGGGTCAGTTCCCACGAGTTACGTTGGTCCCGTGGGAGGTGTTGGTGCCACCCACGGGGCCGTTCGGGGGCTGTTTTGAGTTCTCACCCTCTAACGCCATGTTTTTAAGCCTAAGTGTGGAAATAAGCAAATTACCGTCGTACTCTCAAATCGGGTGACCTGCGGCTGCGGGGTCAGTTCCCACGAGTTACGTTGGTCCCATGGGAGGTGTTGGTGCCACCCACGGGGCCGTTCAGGGGCTGTTTCGAGTTCTCACCATCTAACGCCATGTTTTTAAGCCTAAGTGTGGAAATAAGCAAATTACCGTCGTACTCTCAAACCGGGAGACTCGCGGCTGCGGGGTCAGTTCCCACGAGTTACGTTGGTCCCGTGGGAGGTGTTCGTGCCACCCACGGGGCCGTTCGGGGGCTGCTTCGAGTTCTCACCCTCAAACTCCATGTTTTTAACCTAAGTGTGGAAATAAGCAAATTACCTTCGTACTCTCAAACCGGGAGACCCGCGGCTGCGGGGTCAGTTCCCACGAGTTACGTTGGTCCCGTGGGAGGTGTTGGTGCCACCCACGGGGCCGTTCGGGGGCTGTTTCGAGTTCTCACAATCTAACGCCATGTTTTTAAGCCTAAGTGTGGAAATAAGCAAATTACCGTCGTACTCTCAAACTGGGAGACTCGCGGCTGCGGGGTCAGTTCCCACGAGTTACGTTGGTCCCGTGGGAGGTGTTGGTGCCACCCATGGGGCCGTTCGGGGGCTGTTTCGAGTTCTCACCCTCTAACGCCATGTTTTTAAGCCTAAGTGTGGAAATAAGAAAATTACCGTCGTACTCTCA
The DNA here is from genome assembly GCA_949130495.1 of Sambucus nigra. Classification (NCBI taxonomy): domain Eukaryota; kingdom Viridiplantae; phylum Streptophyta; class Magnoliopsida; order Dipsacales; family Adoxaceae; genus Sambucus; species Sambucus nigra. Next base: position 282,907,815 of record OX422215.1, read on the forward strand.
AACCGGGAGACCCGCGGCTGCGGTGTCAGTTCCCATGAGTTACGTTGGTCCCGTGGGAGGTGTTGGTGCCACCCACGGGGCCGTTCGGGGGCTGTTTCGAGTTCTCACCCTCTAACGCCATGTTTTTAAGCCTAAGTGTGGAAATAAGAAAATTACCGTCGTACTCTCAAACCGGGAGACTTGCAGTTGCGGGGTCAGTTCCCACGAGTTACGTTGGTCCCGTGGGAGGTGTTCGTGCCACCCACGGGGCCGTTCGGGGGATGTTTCGAGTTCTCACCCTCTAACGCCATGTTTTTAAGCCTAAGTGTGGAAATAAGCAAATTACCGTCGTACTCTCAAACCGGGAGACCCGCGGCTGCGGTGTCAGTTCCCACGAGTTTCGTTGGTTCCGTGGGATGTGTTGGTGCCACCCACGGGGCCGTTCGGGGGCTGTTTCGAGTTCTCACCCTCTAACGCCATGTTTTTAAGCCTAATTGTGGAAATAAGCAAATTACCGTCGTACTCTCAAACCGCGAGACTCGCGGCTGCGGGGTCAGTTCCCACGAGTTACGTTGGTCCCGTGGGAGGTGTTGGTGCCACCCACGGGGCCGTTCGGGGGCTGTTTCGAGTTCTCACCCTCTAACGCCATGTTTTTAAGCCTAAGTGTGGAAATAAGAAAATTACCGCCGTACTCTCAAACCGGGAGACCCTCGGCTGCGGGGTCAGTTCCCACGAGTTACGTTGGTCCCGTGGGAGGTGTTGGTGCCACCCACGGGGCCGTTCGGGGGCTGTTTTGAGTTCTCACCCTCTAACGCCATGTTTTTAAGCCTAAGTGTGGAAATAAGCAAATTACCGTCGTACTCTCAAATCGGGTGACCTGCGGCTGCGGGGTCAGTTCCCACGAGTTACGTTGGTCCCGTGGGAGGTGTTGGTGCCACCCACGGGGCCGTTCAGGGGCTGTTTCGAGTTCTCACCATCTAACGCCATGTTTTTAAGCCTAAGTGTGGAAATAAGCAAATTACCGTCGTACTCTCAAACCGGGAGACTCGCGGCTGCGGGGTCAGTTCCCACGAGTTACGTTGGTCCCGTGGGAGGTGTTCGTGCCACCCACGAGGCCGTTCGGGGGCTGCTTCGAGTTCTCACCCTCAAACGCCATGTTTTTAAGCCTAAGTGTGGAAATAAGCAAATTACCTTCGTACTCTCAAACCGGGAGACCCGCGGCTGCGGGGTCAGTTCCCACGAGTTACGTTGGTCCCGTGGGAGGTGTTGGTGCCACCCACGGGGCCGTTCGGGGGCTGTTTCGAGTTCTCACCCTCTAACGCCATGTTTTTAAGCCGAAGTGTGGAAATAAGCAAATTACCGTCGTACTCTCAAACTGGGAGACTCGCGGCTGCGGGGTCAGTTCCCACGAGTTACGTTGGTCCCGTGGGAGGTGTTGGTGCCACCCATGGGGCCGTTCGGGGGCTGTTTCGAGTTCTCACCCTCTAACGCCATGTTTTTAAGCCTAAGTGTGGAAATAAGAAAATTACCGTCGTACTCTCAAACCGGGAGACCCGCGGCTGCGGTGTCAGTTCCCACGAGTTACGTTGGTCCCGTGGGAGGTGTTGGTGCCACCCACGGGGCCGTTCGGGGGCTGTTTCGAGTTCTCACCCTCTAACGCCATGTTTTTAAGCCTAAGTGTGGAAATAAGCAAATTACCGTCGTACTCTCAAACCGGGAGACTTGCGGTTGCGGGGTCAGTTCCCACGAGTTACGTTGGTCCCGTGGGAGGTGTTCGTGCCACCCACGGGGCCGTTCGGGGGATGTTTCGAGTTCTCACCCTCTAACGCCATGTTTTTAAGCCTAAGTGTGGAAATAAGCAAATTACCGTCGTACTCTCAAACCGGGAGACCCGCGGCTGCGGTGTCAGTTCCCACGAGTTACGTTGGTCCCGTGGGATGTGTTGGTGCCACCCACGGGGCCGTTCGGGGGCTGTTTCGAGTTCTCACCCTCTAACGCCATGTTTTTAAGCCTAAGTGTGGAAATAAGCAAATTACCGTCGTACTCTCAAACCGGGAGACCCGCGGTTGCGGGGTCAGTTCCCACGAGTTACGTTGGTCCCGTGAGAGGTGTTGGTGCCACCCACGGGGCCGTTCGGGGGATATTTCGAGTTCTCACCCTCTAACGCCATGTTTTTAAGCCTAAGTGTGGAAATAAGCAAATTACCGTCGTACTCTCAAACCGGGAGACCCGCGACTGCGGGGTCAGTTCCCACGAGTTACGTTGGTCCCGTGGGACGTGTTGGTGCCACCCACGGGGCCGTTCGGGGGCTGTTTCGAGTTCTCACCCTCTAACGCCATGTTTTTAAGCCTAAGTGTGTAAATAAGCAAATTACCGTCGTACTCTCAAACCGGGAGACCCGCGGCTGCGGGGTCAGTTCCCACGAGTTACATTGGTCCCTTGGGAGGTGTTGGTGCCACCCACGGGGCCGTTCGGGGGCTGTTTCGAGTTCTCACCCTCTAACGCCATGTTTTTAAGCCTAAGTGTGGAAATAAGCAAATTACCGTCGTACTCTCAAACCGGGAGACCCGCGGCTGCGGGGTCAGTTCCCACGAGTTACGTTGGTCCCGTGGGAGGTGTTGGTGCCACCCACGGGGCCGTTCGGGGGCTGTTTCGAGTTCTCACCCTCTAACGCCATGTTTTTAAGCCTAAGTGTGTAAATAAGCAAATTACCGTCGTACTCTCAAACCGGGAGACCCGCGGCTGCGGGGTCAGTTCCCACGAGTTACGTTGGTCCCGTGGGAGGTGTTGGTGCCACCCACGGGGTCGTTCGGGGGCTGTTTCGAGTTCTCACCCTCTAACGCCATGTTTTTAAGCCTAAGTGTGGAAATAAGCAAATTACCATCGTACTCTCAAACCGGGAGACCCGCGGCTGCGGGGTCAGTTCCCACGAGTTACGTTGGTCCCGTGGGAGGTGTTGGTGCCACCCACGGGGCCGTTCGGGGGCTGTTTTGAGTTCTCACCCTCTAACGCCATGTTTTTAAGCCTAAGTGTGGAAATAAGCAAATTACCGTCGTACTCTCAAACCGGGAGACCCGCGGCTGCGGGGTCAGTTCCCACGAGTTACGTTGGTCCCGTGGGACGTGTTGGTGCCACCCACGGGGCCGTTCGGGGGCTGTTTCGAGTTCTCACCCTCTAACTCCATGTTTTTAAGGCTAAGTGTGGAAATAAGCAAATTACCGTCGTACTCTCAAACCGGGAGACACGCGGCTGCGGGGTCAGTTCCCACGAGTTACGTTGGTCCCGTGGGAGGTGTTGGTGCCACCCACGGGGCCGTTCGGGGGCTGTTTCGAGTTCTCACCCTCTAACGCCATGTTTTTAAGCCTAAGTGTGGAAATAAGCAAATTACCGTCGTACTCTCAAACCGGGAGACCCGCGGTTGCGGGGTCAGTTTCCACGAGTTACGTTGGTCCAGTGGGACGTGTTGGTGCCACCCACGGGGCCGTTCGGGAGATGTTTCGAGTTCTCACCCTCTAACGCCATGTTTTTAAGCCTAAGTGTGGAAATAAGAAAATTACCGTCGTACTCTCAAACCTCGGAGACCCGCGGTTGCGGGGTCAGTTCCCACGAGTTACGTTGGTCCCGTGGGAGGTGTTGGTGCCACCCACGGGGTCGTTCAGGGGTTGTTTCGAGTTCTCACCCTCTAACGCCACGTTTTTAAGCCTAAGTGTGGAAATAAGAAAATTACCGTCGTACTCTCAAATTGGGAGACCGGCGGCTGCGAGGTCAGTTCCCACGAGTTACGTTGGTCCCGTGGGAGGTGTTGGTGCTACCCACGGGGTCGTTCGGGGGCTGTTTCGAGTTCTTACCCTCTAGCGCCATGTTTTTAAGCCTAAGTGTGGAAATAAGCAAATTACCGTCGTACTCTCAAACCGGGAGACCCGCGGCTGCGGGGTCAGTTCCCACGAGTTACGTTGGTCCTGTGGGAGGTGTTGGTGCCACCCACGGGGCCGTTCGGGGGCTGTTTCGAGTTCTCACCCTCTAACGCCATGTTTTTAAGCCTAAGTGTGGAAATAAGCAAATTACCGTCGTACTCTCAAACTGGGAGACTCACGGCTGCGGGGTCAGTTCCCACGAGTTACGTTGGTCCCGTGGGAGGTGTTGGTGCCACCCACGGGGCCGTTCGGGGGCTGTTTCGAGTTCTCACCCTCTAACGCCATGTTTTTAAGCCTAAGTGTGGAAATAAGCAAATTACCGTCGTACTCTCAAATCGGGAGACCCGCGGCTGCGGGGTCAGTTCCCACGAGTTACGTTGGTCCCGTGAGAGGTGTTGGTGCCACCCACGGGGCCGTTCGGGGGCTGTTTCGAGTTCTCACCCTCTAACGCCATGTTTTTAAGCCTAAGTGTGGAAATAAGCAAATTACCGTCGTACTCTCAAACCGGGAGACTCGCGGCTGCGGGGTCAGTTCCCACGAGTTACGTTGGTCCCGTGGGAGGTGTTGGTGCCACCCACGGGGCCGTTCGGGGGCTGTTTCGAGTTCTCACCCTCAAACGCCATGTTTTTAAGCCTAAGTGTGGAAATAAGCAAATTACCATCGTACTCTCAAACCGGGAGACCCGCGGCTGCGGGGTCAGTTCCCACGAGTTACGTTGGTCCCGTGGGACGTGTTGGTGCCACCCACGGGGTCGTTCGGGGGCTGTTTCGAGTTCTCACCCTCTAACGCCATGTTTTTAAGCCTAAGTGTGGAAATAAGCAAATTATCGTCTTACTCTCAAACCGGGAGACCAGCGGCTGCGGGGTCAGTTCCCACGAGTTATGTTGGTCCTGTGGGAGGTGTTGGTGCCACCCACGGGGCCGTTCGGGGGCTGTATCGAGTTCTCACCCTCTAACGCCATGTTTTTAAGCCTAAGTGTGGAAATAAGGAAATTACCGTCGTACTCTCAAACCGGGAGACTCGCGGCTGCGGGGTCAGTTCCCACGAGTTACGTTGAACCCGTGGGAGGTGTTGGTGCCACCCACGGGGCCGTTCGGGGGCTGTTTCGAGTTCTCACCCTCAAACGCCATGTTTTTAAGCCTAAGTGTGGAAATAAGCAAATTACCGTCGTACTCTCAAACCGGGAGACCCGCGGCTGCGGGGTCAGTTCCCACGAGTTACGTTGGTCCCGTGGGACGTGTTGGTGCCACCCACGGGGTCGTTCGGGGGCTGTTTCGAGTTCTCACCCTCTAACGCCATGTTTTTAAGCCTAAGTGCGGAAATAAGCAAATTATCGTCGTACTCTCAAACCGGGAGACCCGCGGCTGCGGGGTCAGTTCCCACGAGTTACGTTGGTCCTGTGGGAGGTGTTGGTGCCACCCACGGGGCCGTTCGGGGGCTGTTTCGAGTTCTCACCCTCTAACGCCATGTTTTTAAGCCTAAGTGTGGAAATAAGAAAATTACCGTCGTACTCTCAAACCGGGAGACCCTCGGCTGCGGGGTCAGTTCCCACGAGTTACGTTGGTCCCGTGGGAGGTGTTGGTGCCACCCACGGGGCCGTTCGGGGGCTGTTTTGAGTTCTCACCCTCTAACGCCATGTTTTTAAGCCTAAGTGTGGAAATAAGCAAATTACCGTCGTACTCTCAAACCGGGAGACTCGCGGCTGCGGGGTTAGTTCCCACGAGTTACGTTGGTCCCGTGGGAGGTGTTGGTGCCACCCACGGGGCCGTTCGGGGGATGTTTCGAGTTCTCACCCTCTAACGCCATGTTTTTAAGCCTAAGTGTGGAAATAAGCAAATTACCGTCGTACTCTCAAACCGGGAGACCCGCGACTGCGGGGTCAGTTCCCACGAGTTACGTTGGTCCCGTGGGACGTGTTGGTGCCACCCACGGGGCCGTTCGGGGGCTGTTTCGAGTTCTCACCCTCTAACGCCATGTTTTTAAGCCTAAGTGTGGAAATAAGAAAATTACCGTCGTACTCTCAAACCGGGAGACCCGCGGCTGCGGGGTCAGTTCCCACGAGTTACGTTGGTTCCGTGGGAGGTGTTGGTGCCACCCACGGGGTCGTTCGGGGGCTGTTTCGAGTTCTCACCCTCTAACGCCATGTTTTTAAGCCTAAGTGTGGAAATAAGCAAATTACCATCGTACTCTCAAACCGGGAGACCCGCGGCTGCGGGGTCAGTTCCCACGAGTTACGTTGGTCCCGTGGGAGGTGTTGGTGCCACCCACGGGGCCGTTCGGGGGCTGTTTTGAGTTCTCACCCTCTAACGTCATGTTTTTAAGCCTAAGTGTGGAAATAAGCAAATTACCATCGTACTCTCAAACCGGGAGACCCGCGGCTGCGGGGTCAGTTCCCACGAGTTACGTTGGTCCCGTGGGACGTGTTGGTGCCACCCACGGGGCCGTTCGGGGGCTGTTTCGAGTTCTCACCCTCTAACTCCATGTTTTTAAGGCTAAGTGTGGAAATAAGCAAATTACCGTCGTACTCTCAAACCGGGAGACACGCGGCTGCGGGGTCAGTTCCCACGAGTTACGTTGGTCCCGTGGGAGGTGTTGGTGCCACCCACGGGGCCGTTCGGGGGCTGTTTCGAGTTCTCACCCTCTAACGCCATGTTTTTAAGCCTAAGTGTGGAAATAAGCAAATTACCGTCGTACTCTCAAACCGGGAGACCCGCGGCTGCGGGGTCAGTTTCCACGAGTTACGTTGGTCCAGTGGGACGTGTTGGTGCCACCCACGGGGCCGTTCGGGAGATGTTTCGAGTTCTCACCCTCTAACGCCATGTTTTTAAGCCTAAGTGTGGAAATAAGAAAATTACCGTCGTACTCTCAAACCGGGAGACCCGCGGTTGCGAGGTCAATTCCCACGAGTTACGTTGGTCCCGTGGGAGGTGTTGGTGCCACCCACGGGGTCGTTCGGGGGTTGTTTCGAGTTCTCACCCTCTAACGTCACGTTTTTAAGCCTAAGTGTGGAAATAAGAAAATTACCGTCGTACTCTCAAACCGGGAGACTCGCGGCTGCGGGGTCAGTTCCCACGAGTTACGTTGGTCCCGTGGGAGGTGTTGGTGCTACCCACGGGGTCGTTCGGGGGCTGTTTCGAGTTCTTACCCTCTAGCGCCATGTTTTTAAGCCTAAGTGTGGAAATAAGCAAATTACCGTCGTACTCTCAAACCGGGAGACCCGCGGCTGCGGGGTCAGTTTCCACGAGTTACGTTGGTCCTGTGGGAGGTGTTGGTGCCACCCACGGGGCCGTTCGGGGGCTGTTTCGAGTTCTCACCCTCTAACGCCATGTTTTTAAGCCTAAGTGTGGAAATAAGCAAATTACCGTCGTACTCTCATACTGGGAGACTCACGGCTGCGGGGTCAGTTCCCACGAGTTACGTTGGTCCCGTGGGAGGTGTTGGTGCCACCCACGGGGCCGTTCGGGGGCTGTTTCGAGTTCTCACCCTCTAACGCCATGTTTTTAAGCCTAAGTGTGGAAATAAGCAAATTACCGTCGTACTCTCAAATCGGGAGACCCGCGGCTGCGGGGTCAGTTCCCACGAGTTACGTTGGTCCCGTGAGAGGTGTTGGTGCCACCCACGGGGCCGTTCGGGGGCTGTTTCGAGTTCTCACCCTCTAACGCCATGTTTTTAAGCCTAAGTGTGGAAATAAGCAAATTACTGTCGTACTCTCAAACCGGGAGACCCGCGGCTGCGGGGTCAGTTCCCACGAGTTACGTTGGTCCAGTGGGACGTGTTGGTGCCACCCACGGGGCCGTTTGGGGGCTGTTTCGAGTTCTCACCCTCTAACGCCATGTTTTTAAGCCTAAGTGTGGAAATAAGCACATTACCGTCGTCCTCTCAAATCGGGAGACCCGCGGCTGCGGTGTCAGTTCCCACGAGTTACATTGGTCCCGTGGGAGGTGTTGGTGCCACCCACGGGGCCGTTCGGGGGATGTTTCGAGTTCTCACCCTCTAACGCCATGTTTTTAAGCCTAAGTGTGGAAATAAGCAAATTACCGTCGTACTCTCAAACCGGAAGACCCGCGGCTGCGGTGTCAGTTCCCACGAGTTACGTTGGTCCCGTGGGAGGTGTTGGTGCCACCCACGGGGCCGTTCGGGGGATGTTTCGAGTTCTCACCCTCTAACGCCATGTTTTTAAGCCTAAGTGTGGAAATAAGCAAATTACCGTCGTACTCTCAAACCGGGAGACCCGCGGCTGCGGGGTCAGTTCCCACGAGTTACGTTGGTCCCGTGGGACGTGTTGGTGCCACCCACGGGACTGTTCGGGGGCTGTTTCGAGTTCTCACCCTCTAACGCCATGTTTTTAAGCATAAGTGTGGAAATAAGCAAATTACCGTCGTACTCTCAAACCGGGAGACCGGCGGCTGCGAGGTCAGTTCCCACGAGTTACGTTGGTCCCGTGGGACGTGTTGGTGCCACCCACGGGGCCGTTAGGGGGCTGTTTCGAGTTCTCACCCTCTAACGCCATGTTTTTAAGCCTAAGTGTGGAAATAAGCAAATTACCGTCGTACTCTCAAACCGGGAGACCCGCAGCTGCGGGGTCAGTTCCCACGAGTTACGTTGGTCCCGTGGGAGGTGTTGGTGCCACCCACGGGGCCGTTCGGGGGCTGTTTCGAGTTCTCACCCTCTAACGCCATGTTTTTAACCCTAAGTGTGGAAATAAGCAAATTACCGTCGTACTCTCAAATCGGGTGACCTGCGGCTGCGGGGTCAGTTCCCACGAGTTACGTTGGTCCCGTGGGAGGTGTTGGTGCCACCCACGGGGTCGGTCGGGGGCTGTTTCGAGTTCTCACCCTCTAACGCCATGTTTTTAAGCCTAAGTGTGGAAATAAGTAAATTACCATCGTACTCTCAAACCGGGAGACCCGCGGCTGCGGGGTCAGTTCCCACGAGTTACGTTGGTCCCGTGGGAGGTGTTGGTGCCACTCACGGGGCCGTTCGGGGGCTGTTTCGAGTTCTCACCCTCTAACGCCATGTTTTTAACCCTAAGTGTGGAAATAAGCAAATTACCGTCGTACTCTCAAATCGGGTGACCTGCGGCTGCGGGGTCAGTTCCCACGAGTTACGTTGGTCCCGTGGGAGGTGTTGGTGCCACCCACGGGGCCGTTCGGGGGCTGTTTCGAGTTCTCACCCTCTAACGCCATGTTTTTAAGCCTAAGTGTGGAAATAAGCAAATTACCGTCGTACTCTCAAACCGGGAGACTCGCGGCTGCGGGGTCAGTTCCCACGAGTTACGTTGGTCCCGTGGGAGGTGTTGGTGCCACCCACGGGGCCGTTCGGGGGCTGTTTCGAGTTCTCACCCTTAAACGCCATGTTTTTAAGCCTAAGTGTGGAAATAAGCAAATTACCGTCGTACTCTCAAACCGGGAGACCCGCGGCTGCGGGGTCAGTTCCCACGAGTTACGTTGGTCCCGTGGGACGTATTGGTGCCACCCACGGGGTCGTTCGGGGGCTGTTTCGAGTTCTCACCCTCTAACGCCATGTTTTTAAGCCTAAGTGTGGAAATAAGCAAATTATCGTCTTACTCTCAAACCGGGAGACCAGCGGCTGCGGGGTCAGTTCCCACGAGTTACGTTGGTCCTGTGGGAGGTGTTGGTGCCACCCACGGGGCCGTTCGGGGGCTGTATCGAGTTCTCACCCTCTAACGCCATGTTTTTAAGCCTAAGTGTGGAAATAAGGAAATTACCGTCGTACTCTCAAATCGGGAGACTCGCGGCTGCGGGGTCAGTTCCCACGAGTTACGTTGAACCCGTGGGAGGTGTTGGTGCCACCCACGGGGCCGTTCGGGGGCTGTTTCGAGTTCTCACCCTCAAACGCCATGTTTTTAAGCCTAAGTGTGGAAATAAGCAAATTACCGTCGTACTCTCAAACCGGGAGACCCGCGGCTGCGGGGTCAGTTCCCACGAGTTACGTTGGTCCCGTGGGACGTGTTGGTGCCACCCACGGGGTCGTTCGGGGGCTGTTTCGAGTTCTCACCCTCTAACGCCATGTTTTTAAGCCTAAGTGTGGAAATAAGCAAATTATCGTCTTACTCTCAAACCGGGAGACCCGCGGCTGCGGGGTCAGTTCCCACGAGTTACGTTGGTCCTGTTGGGAGGTGTTGGTGCCACCCACGGGGTCGTTCGGGGGCTGTTTCGAGTTCTCACCCTCTAACGCCATGTTTTTAAGCCTAAGTGTGGAAATAAGAAAATTACCGTCGTACTCTCAAACCGGGAGACCCTCGGCTGCGGGGTCAGTTCCCACGAGTTACGTTGGTCCCGTGGGAGGTGTTGGTGCCACCCACGGGGCCGTTCGGGGGCAGTTTTGAGTTCTCACCCTCTAACGCCATGTTTTTAAGCCTAAGTGTGGAAATAAGCAAATTACCGTCGTACTCTCAAACCGGGAGACTCGCGGCTGCGGGGTTAGTTCCCACGAGTTACGTTGGTCCCGTGGGAGGTGTTGGTGCCACCCACGGGGCCGTTCGGGGGCTGTTTCGAGTTCTCACCCTCTAACGCCATGTTTTTAAGCCTAAGTGTGGAAATAAGCAAATTACCATCGTACTCTCAAATCGGGAGACCCGCGGCTGCGGGGTCAGTTTCCACGAGTAACGTTGGTCCAGTGGGACGTGTTGGTGACACCCACAGGGCCGTTCGGGGGCTGTTTCGAGTTCTCACCCTCTAACGACATGTTTTTAAGCCTAAGTGTGGAAATAAGCAAATTACCGTCGTACTCTCAAACCGGGAGACCCGCGGCTGCGGTGTCAGTTCCCACGAGTTACGTTGGTCCCGTGGGATGTGTTGGTGCCACCCACGGGGCCGTTCGGGGTCTGTTTCGAGTTCTCACCCTCTAACGCCATGTTTTTAAGCCTAAGTGTGGAAATAAGAAAATTACCGTCGTACTCTCAAACCGGGAGACCCGCGGTTGCGGGGTCAGTTCCCACGAGTTACGTTGGTCCCGTGAGAGGTGTTGGTGCCACCCACGGGGCCGTTCGGGGGATGTTTCGAGTTCTCACCCTCTAACGCCATGTTTTTAAGCCTAAGTGTGGAAATAAGTAAATTACCGTCGTACTCTCAAACCGGGAGACCCGCGGCTGCGGGGTCAGTTCCCACGAGTTACGTTGGTCCCGTGGGAGGTGTTGGTGCCACCCACGGGGCCGTTCGGGGGCTGTTTCGAGTTCTCACCCTCTAACGCCATGTTTTTAAGCCTAAGTGTGGAAATAAGCAAATTACCGTCGTACTCTCAAACCGGGAGACCCGCGGCTACGGGGTCAGTTCCCACGAGTTACGTTGGTCCCGTGGGAGGTGTTGGTGCCACCCACGGGGCCGTTCGGGGGCTGTTTCGAGTTCTCACCCTTTAACGCCATGTTTTTAAGCCTAAGTGTGGAAATAAGCAAATTACCATCGTACTCTCAAATCGGGAGACCCGCGGCTGCGGGGTCAGTTTCCATGAGTTACGTTGGTCCAGTGGGACGTGTTGGTGCCACCCACAGGGCCGTTCGGGGGCTGTTTCGAGTTCTCACCCTCTAACGACATGTTTTTAAGCCTAAGTGTGGAAATAAGCAAATTACCGTCGTACTCTCAAACCGGGAGACCCGCGGCTGCGGTGTCAGTTCCCACGAGTTACGTTGGTCCCGTGGGATGTGTTGGTGCCACCCACGGGGCCGTTCGGGGTCTGTTTCGAGTTCTCACCCTCTAACGCCATGTTTTTAAGCCTAAGTGTGGAAATAAGCAAATTACGTCGTACTCTCAAACCGGGAGACCCGCGGTTGCGGGGTCAGTTCCCACGAGTTACGTTGGTCCCGTGAGAGGTGTTGGTGCCACCCACGGGGCCGTTCGGGGGATGTTTCGAGTTCTCACCCTCTAACGCCATGTTTTTAAGCCTAAGTGTGGAAATAAGCAAATTACCGTCGTACTCTCAAACCGGGAGACCCGCGGCTGCGGGGTCAGTTCCCACGAGTTACGTTGGTCCCGTGGGACGTGTTGGTGCCACCCACGGGGTCGTTCGGGGGCTGTTTCGAGTTCTCACCCTCAAACGCCATGTTTTTAAGCCTAAGTGTGGAAATAAGCAAATTACCGTCGTACTCTCAAACCGGGAGACCTGCGGCTGCGGGGTCAGTTCCCACGAGTTACGTTGGTCCCGTGGGACGTGTTGATGCCACCCACGGGGTCGTTCGGGGGCTGTTTCGAGTTCTCACCCTCTAACGCCATGTTTTTAAGCCTAAGTGTGGAAATAAGCAAATTATCGTCTTACTCTCAAACCGGGAGACCCGCGGCTGCGGGGTTAGTTCCCACGAGTTACGTTGGTCCTGTGGGAGGTGTTGGTGCCACCCACGGGGCCGTTCGGGGGCTGTTTCGAGTTCTCACCCTCTAACGCCATGTTTTTAAGCCTAAGTGTGGAAATAAGAAAATTACCGTCGTACTCTCAAACCGGGAGACCCTCGGCTGCGGGGTCAGTTCCCACGAGTTACGTTGATCCCGTGGGAGGTGTTGGTGCCACCCACGGGGCCGTTCGGGGGCTGTTTTGAGTTCTCACCCTCTAACGCCATGTTTTTAAGCCTAAGTGTGGAAATAAGCAAATTACCGTCGTACTCTCAAACCGGGAGACTCGCGGATGCGGGGTTAGTTCCCACGAGTTACGTTGGTCCCGTGGGAGGTGTTGGTGCCACCCACGGGGCCGTTCGGGGGCTGTTTCGAGTTCTCACCCTCTAACGCCATGTTTTTAAGCCTAAGTGTGGAAATAAGCAAATTACCATCGTACTCTCAAATCGGGAGACCCGCGGCTGCGGGGTCAGTTTCCACGAGTAACGTTGGTCCAGTGGGACGTGTTGGTGCCACCCACAGGGCCGTTCGGGGGCTGTTTCGAGTTCTCACCCTCTAACGACATGTTTTTAAGCCTAAGTGTGGAAATAAGCAAATTACCGTCGTACTCTCAAACCGGGAGACCCGCGGCTGCGGTGTCAGTTCCCACGAGTTACGTTGGTCCCGTGGGATGTGTTGGTGCCACCCACGGGGCCGTTCGGGGTCTGTTTCGAGTTCTCACCCTCTAACGCCATGTTTTTAAGCCTAAGTGTGGAAATAAGCAAATTACCGTCGTACTCTCAAACCGGGAGACCCGCGGTTGCGGGGTCAGTTCCCACGAGTTACGTTGGTCCCGTGAGAGGTGTTGGTGCCACCCACGGGGCCGTTCGGGGGCTGTTTCGAGTTCTCACCCTCTAACGCCATGTTTTTAAGCCTAAGTGTGGAAATAAGTAAATTACCGTCGTACTCTCAAACCGGGAGACCCGCGGCTGCGGGGTCAGTTCCCACGAGTTACGTTGGTCCCGTGGGAGGTGTTGGTGCCACCCACGGGGCCGTTCGGGGGCTGTTTCGAGTTCTCACCCTCTAACGCCATGTTTTTAAGCCTAAGTGTGGAAATAAGCAAATTACCGTCGTACTCTCAAACCGGGAGACCCGCGGCTACGGGGTCAGTTCCCACGAGTTACGTTGGTCCCGTGGGAGGTGTTGGTGCCACCCACGGGGCCGTTCGGGGGCTGTTTCGAGTTCTCACCCTCTAACGCCATGTTTTTAAGCCTAAGTGTGGAAATAAGCAAATTACCATCGTACTCTCAAATCGGGTGACCCGCGGCTGCGGGGTCAGTTTCTATGAGTTACGTTGGTCCAGTGGGACGTGTTGGTGCCACCCACAGGGCCGTTCGGGGGCTGTTTCGAGTTCTCACCCTCTAACGACATGTTTTTAAGCCTAAGTGTGGAAATAAGCAAATTACCGTCGTACTCTCAAACCGGGAGACCCGCGGCTGCGGTGTCAGTTCCCACGAGTTACGTTGGTCCCGTGGGATGTGTTGGTGCCACCCACGGGGCCGTTCGGGGTCTGTTTCGAGTTCTCACCCTCTAACGCCATGTTTTTAAGCCTAAGTGTGGAAATAAGCAAATTACGTCGTACTCTCAAACCGGGAGACCCGCGGTTGCGGGGTCAGTTCCCACGAGTTACATTGGTCCCGTAAGAGGTGTTGGTGCCACCCACGGGGCCGTTCGGGGGATGTTTCGAGTTCTCACCCTCTAACGCCATGTTTTTAAGCCTAAGTGTGGAAATAAGCAAATTACCGTCGTACTCTCAAACCGGGAGACCCGCGGCTGCGGGGTCAGTTCCCACGAGTTACGTTGGTCCCGTGGGACGTGTTGGTGCCACCCACGGGGCCGTTCGGGGGCTGTTTCGAGTTCTCACCCTCTAACGCCATGTTTTTAAGCCTAAGTGTGTAAATAAGCAAATTACCGTCGTACTCTCAAACCGGGAGACCCGCGGCTGCGGGGTCAGTTCCCACGAGTTACATTGGTCCCTTGGGAGGTGTTGGTGCCACCCACGGGGAAGTTCGGGGGCTGTTTCGAGTTCTCACCCTCTAACGCCATGTTTTTAAGCCTAAGTGTGGAAATAAGCAAATTACCGTCGAACTCTCAAACCGGGAGACCCGCGGCTGCGGGGTCAGTTCCCACGAGTTACGTTGGTCGCGTGGGAGGTGTTGGTGCCACCCACGGGGCCGTTCGGAGGCTGTTTCGAGTTCTCACCCTCTAACGCCATGTTTTTAAGCCTAAGTGTGGAAATAAGAAAATTACCGTCGTACTCTCAAACCGGGAGACCCGCGGCTGCGGGGTCAGTTCCCACGAGTTACGTTGGTCCCGTGGGAGGTGTTGGTGCCACCCACGGGGCCGTTCGGGGGCTGTTTTGAGTTCTCACCCTCTAACGCCATGTTTTTAAGCCTAAGTGTGGAAATAAGCAAATTACCGTCGTACTCTCAAACCGGGAGACCCGCGGCTGCGGGGTCAGTTCCCACGAGTTACGTTGGTCCCGTGGGACGTGTTGGTGCCACCCACGGGGCCGTTCGGGGGCTGTTTCGAGTTCTCACCCTCTAACTCCATGTTTTTAAGGCTAAGTGTGGAAATAAGCAAATTACCGTCGTACTCTCAAACCGGGAGACACGCGGCTGCGGGGTCAGTTCCCACGAGTTACGTTGGTCCCGTGGGAGGTGTTGGTGCCACCCACGGGGCCGTTCCGGGGCTGTTTCGAGTTCTCACCCTCTAACGCCATGTTTTTA
This sequence comes from Sambucus nigra, assembly GCA_949130495.1. Taxonomy (NCBI): domain Eukaryota; kingdom Viridiplantae; phylum Streptophyta; class Magnoliopsida; order Dipsacales; family Adoxaceae; genus Sambucus; species Sambucus nigra. The sequence goes on from OX422215.1 coordinate 282,922,815, forward strand.
AGCCTAAGTGTGGAAATAAGCAAATTACCGTCGTACTCTCAAACCGGGAGACCCGCGGCTGCGGGGTCAGTTTCCACGAGTTACGTTGGTCCAGTGGGACGTGTTGGTGCCACCCACGGGGCCGTTCGGGAGATGTTTCGAGTTCTCACCCTCTAACGCCATGCTTTTAAGCCTAAGTGTGGAAATAAGAAAATTACCGTCGTACTCTCAAACCGGGAGACCCGCGGCTGCGGGGTCAGTTCCCACGAGTTACGTTGGTCCCGTGGGAGGTGTTGGTGCCACCCACGGGGTGGTTCGGGGGTTGTTTCGAGTTCTCACCCTCTAACGCCACGTTTTTAAGCCTAAGTGTGGAAATAAGAAAATTACCGTTGTACTCTCAAATCGGGAGACCGGCGGCTGCGAGGTCAGTTCCCACGAGTTACGTTGGTCCCGTGGGAGGTGTTGGTGCTACCCACGGGGTCGTTCGGGGGCTGTTTCGAGTTCTTACCCTCTAGCGCCATGTTTTTAAGCCTAAGTGTGGAAATAAGCAAATTACCGTCGTACTCTCAAACCGGGAGACCCGCGGCTGCGGGGTCAGTTCCCACGAGTTACGTTGGTCCTGTGGGAGGTGTTGGTGCCACCCACGGGGCCGTTCGGGGGCTGTTTCGAGTTCTCACCCTCTAACGCCATGTTTTTAAGCCTAAGTGTGGAAATAAGCAAATTACCGTCGTACTCTCAAATCGGGAGACCCGCGGCTGCGGGGTCAGTTTCCACGAGTTACGTTGGTCCAGTGGGAGGTGTTGGTGCTACCCACGGGGCCGTTCGGGGGCTGTTTCGAGTTCTCACCCTCTAACGCCACGTTTTTAAGCCTAAGTGTGGAAATAAGCAAATTACCGTCGTACTCTCAAACCGGGAGACCCGCGGCTGCGGTGTCAGTTCCCACGAGTTACGTTGGTCCCGTGGGAGGTGTTGGTGCCACCCACGGGGCCGTTCGGGGGATGTTTCGAGTTCTCACCCTCTAACGCCATGTTTTTAAGCCTAAGTGTGGAAATAAGCAAATTACCGTCGTACTCTCAAACCAGGAGACCCGCGGCTGCGGGGTAAGTTCCCACGAGTTACGTTGGTCCCGTGAGAGGTGTTGGTGCCACCCACGGGGCCGTTCGGGGGCTGTTTCGAGTTCTCACCCTCTAACGCCATGTTTTTAAGCCTAAGTGTGGAAATAAGCAAATTACCGTCGTACTCTCAAACCGGGAGACCTGCGGCTGCGGGGTCAGTTCCCACGAGTTACGTTGGTCCCGTGGGACGTGTTGGTGCCACCCACGGGGCCGTTCGCGGGCTGTTTCGAGTTCTCACCCTCTAACGCCATGTTTTTAAGCCTAAGTGTGGAAATAAGCAAATTACCGTCGTACTCTCAAACCGAGAGACCCGCGGCTGCGGGGTCAGTTCCCACGAGTTACGTTGGTCCCGTGGGAGGTGTTGGTGCCACCCACGGGGCCGTTCGGGGGCTGTTTCGAGTTCTCACCCTCTAACGCCATGTTTTTAAGCCTAAGTGTGGAAATAAGCAAATTACCGTCGTACTCTCAAACCGGGAGACCCGGGGATGCGGGGTCAGTTCCCACGAGTTACGTTGGTCCCGCGGGAGGTGTTGGTGCCACCCACGGGGCCGTTCGGGGGCTGTTTCGAGTTCTCACCCTCTAACGCCATGTTTTTAAGCCTAAGTGTGGAAATAAGCAAATTACCGTCGTACTCTCAAACCGGGAGACCCGCGGCTGCGGGGTCAGTTCCCACGAGTTACGTTGGTCCCGTGGGAGGTGTTGGTGCCACCCACGGGGCCGTTCGGGGGCTGTTTTGAGTTCTCACCCTCTAACGCCATGTTTTTAAGCCTAAGTGTGGAAATAAGCAAATTACCGTCGTACTCTCAAACCGGGAGACCCGCGGCTGCGGGGTCAGTTCCCACGAGTTACGTTGGTCCCGTGGGTGGTGTTGGTGCCTCCCACGGGGCCGTTCGGGGGCTGTTTCGAGTTCTCACCCTCTAACGCCATGTTTTTAAGCCTAAGTGTGGAAATAAGCAAATTACCGTCGTACTCTCAAACCGGGAGACACGCGGCTGCGGGGTCAGTTCCCCCGAGTTACGTTGGTCCCGTGGGAGGTGTTGGTGCCACCCACGGGGCCGTTCGGGGGCTGTTTCGAGTTCTCACCCTCTAACGCCATGTTTTTAAGCCTAAGTGTGGAAATAAGCAAATTACCGTCGTACTCTCAAACCGGGAGACCCGCGGCTGCGGAGTCAGTTTCCACGAGTTACGTTGGTCCAGTGGGACGTGTTGGTGCCACCCACGGGGCCGTTCGGGAGATGTTTCGAGTTCTCACCCTCTAACGCCATGTTTTCAAGCCTAAGTGTGGAAATAAGCAAATTACCGTCGTACTCTCAAACTGGGAGACCCGCGGATGCGGGGTCAGTTCCCACGAGTTACGTTGGTCCCGTGGGACGTGTTGGTTCCACCCACGGGGCCGTTCGAGGGCTGTTTCGAGTTCTCACCCTCTAACGCCATGTTTTTAAGCCTAAGTCTGGAAATAAGAAAATTACCGTCGTACTCTCAAATCGGGAGACCGGCGGCTGCGGGGTCAGTTCCCACGAGTTACGTTGGTCCCGTGGGAGGTGTTGGTGCCACCCACGGGGTCGTTCGGGGGCTGTTTTGAGTTCTTACCCTCTAACGCCATGTTTTTAAGCCTAAGTGTGGAAATAAGCAAATTACCGTCGTACTCTCAAACCGGGAGACCCGCGGCTGCGGAGTCAGTTCCCACGAGTTACGTTGGTCCCGTGGGAGGTGTTGGTGCCACCCACGGGGCCGTTCGGGGGCTGTTTCGAGTTCTCACCCTCTAACGCCATGTTTTTAAGCCTAAGTGTGGAAATAAGAAAATTACCGTCGTACTCTCAAACCGGGAGACCCAGGGCTGCAGGGTCAGTTCCCACGAGTTACGTTGGTCCCGTGGGAGGTGTTGGTGCCACCCACGGGGCCGTTCGGGGGCTGTTTCGAGTTCTCACCCTCTAACGCCATGTTTTTAAGCCTAAGTGTGGAAATAAGCAAATTACCGTCGTACTCTCAAACCGAGAGACTCGCGGCTGCGGGGTCAGTTCCCACGAGTTACGTTGGTCCCGTGGGAGGTGTTGGTGCCACCCATGGGGCCGTTCGGGGGCTGTTTCGAGTTCTCACCCTCTAACGCCATGTTTTTAAGCCTAAGTGTGGAAATAAGCAAATTACCGTCGTACTCTCAAATCGGGAGACCCACGGCTGCGGGGTCAGGTTCCACGAGTTACGTTGGTCCAGTGGGACGTGTTGGTGCCACCCACGGGGCCGTTCGGGGGCTGTTTCGAGTTCTCACCCTCTAACGCCATGTTTTTAAGCCTAAGTGTGGAAATAAGCAAATTACCGTCGTACTCTCAAACCGCGAGACTCGCGGCTGCGGGGTCAGTTCCCACGAGTTACGTTGGTCCCGTGGGAGGTGTTGGTGCCACCCACGGGGCCGTTCGGGGGCTGTTTCGTGTTCTCACCCTCTAACGCCATGTTTTTAAGCCTAAGTGTGGAAATAAGCAAATTACCGTCGTACTCTCAAACCGGGAGACCCGCGGCTGCCGGGTCAGTTCCCACGAGTTACGTTGGTCCCGTGAGAGGTGTTGGTGCCACCCACGGGGCCGTTCGGGGGATGTTTCGAGTTCTCACCCTCTAACGCCATGTTTTTAAGCCTAAGTGTGGAAATAAGAAAATTACCGTCGTACTCTCAAACCGGGAGACCCAGGGCTGCAGGGTCAGTTCCCACGAGTTACGTTGGTCCCGTGGGAGGTGTTGGTGCCACCCACGGGGCCGTTCGGGGGCTGTTTCGAGTTCTCACCCTCTAACGCCATGTTTTTAAGCCTAAGTGTGGAAATAAGCAAATTACCGTCGTACTCTCAAACCGAGAGACTCGCGGCTGCGGGGTCAGTTCCCACGAGTTACGTTGGTCCCGTGGGAGGTGTTGGTGCCACCCATGGGGCCGTTCGGGGGCTGTTTCGAGTTCTCACCCTCTAACGCCATGTTTTTAAGCCTAAGTGTGGAAATAAGCAAATTACCGTCGTACTCTCAAATCGGGAGACCCACGGCTGCGGGGTCAGGTTCCACGAGTTACGTTGGTCCAGTGGGACGTGTTGGTGCCACCCACGGGGCCGTTCGGGGGCTGTTTCGAGTTCTCACCCTCTAACGCCATGTGTTTTAAGCCTAAGTGTGGAAATAAGCAAATTACCGTCGTACTCTCAAACCGAGAGACACGTGGCTGCGGTGTCAGTTCCCACGAGTTACGTTGGTCCCGTGGGAGGTGTTGGTGCCACCCACGGGGCCGTTCGGGGGCTGTTTCGAGTTCTCACCCTCTAACACCATATTTTTAAGCCTAAGTGTGGAAATAAGCAAATTACCGTCGTACTCTCAAATCGGGAGACCCGCGGCTGCGGGGTCAGTTCCCACGAGTTACGTTGGTCCCGTGGGAGGTGTTGGTGCCACCCACGGGGCCGTTCGGGGGCTGTTTTGAGTTCTCACCCTCTAACGCCATGTTTTTAAGCCTAAGTGTGGAAATAAGCAAATTACCGTCGTACTCTCAAACCGGGAGACCCGCGGCTGCGGGGTCAGTTCCCACGAGTTACGTTGGTCCCGTGGGTGGTGTTGGTGCCTCCCACGGGGCCGTTCGGGGGCTGTTTCGAGTTCTCACCCTCTAACGCCATGTTTTTAAGCCTAAGTGTGGAAATAAGCAAATTACCGTCGTACTCTCAAACCGGGAGACACGCGGCTGCGGGGTCAGTTCCCCCGAGTTACGTTGGTCCCGTGGGAGGTGTTGGTGCCACCCACGGGGCCGTTCGGGGGCTGTTTCGAGTTCTCACCCTCTAACGCCATGTTTTTAAGCCTAAGTGTGGAAATAAGCAAATTACCGTCGTACTCTCAAACCGGGAGACCCGCGGCTGCGGAGTCAGTTTCCACGAGTTACGTTGGTCCAGTGGGACGTGTTGGTGCCACCCACGGGGCCGTTCGGGAGATGTTTCGAGTTCTCACCCTCTAACGCCATGTTTTCAAGCCTAAGTGTGGAAATAAGCAAATTACCGTCGTACTCTCAAACTGGGAGACCCGCGGCTGCGGGGTCAGTTCCCACGAGTTACGTTGGTCCCGTGGGACGTGTTGGTGCCACCCACGGGGCCGTTCGAGGGCTGTTTCGAGTTCTCACCCTCTAACGCCATGTTTTTAAGCCTAAGTCTGGAAATAAGAAAATTACCGTCGTACTCTCAAATCGGGAGACCGGCGGCTGCGGGGTCAGTTCCCACGAGTTACGTTGGTCCCGTGGGAGGTGTTGGTGCCACCCACGGGGTCGTTCGGGGGCTGTTTTGAGTTCTTACCCTCTAACGCCATGTTTTTAAGCCTAAGTGTGGAAATAAGCAAATTACCGTCGTACTCTCAAACCGGGAGACCCGCGGCTGCGGAGTCAGTTCCCACGAGTTACGTTGGTCCCGTGGGAGGTGTTGGTGCCACCCACGGGGCCGTTCGGGGGCTGTTTCGAGTTCTCACCCTCTAACGCCATGTTTTTAAGCCTAAGTGTGGAAATAAGAAAATTACCGTCGTACTCTCAAACCGGGAGACCCAGGGCTGCAGGGTCAGTTCCCACGAGTTACGTTGGTCCCGTGGGAGGTGTTGGTGCCACCCACGGGGCCGTTCGGGGGCTGTTTCGAGTTCTCACCCTCTAACGCCATGTTTTTAAGCCTAAGTGTGGAAATAAGCAAATTACCGTCATACTCTCAAACCGAGAGACTCGCGGCTGCGGGGTCAGTTCCCACGAGTTACGTTGGTCCCGTGGGAGGTGTTGGTGCCACCCACGGGGCCGTTCGGGGGCTATTTCGAGTTCTCACCCTCTAACGCCATGTTTTTAAGCCTAAGTGTGGAAATAAGCAAATTACCGTCGTACTCTCAAACCAGGAGACCCGCGGCTGCGGGGTAAGTTCCCACGAGTTACGTTGGTCCCGTGAGAGGTGTTGGTGCCACCCACGGGGCCGTTCGGGGTCTGTTTCGAGTTCTCACCCTCTAACGCCATGTTTTTAAGCCTAAGTGTGGAAATAAGCAAATTACCGTCGTACTCTCAAACCGGGAGACCTGCGGCTGCGGGGTCAGTTCCCACGAGTTACGTTGGTCCCGTGGGACGTGTTGGTGCCACCCACGGGGCCGTTCGAGGGCTGTTTCGAGTTCAAACCCTCTAACGCCATGTTTTTAAGCCTAAGTGTGGAAATAAGCAAATTACCGTCGTACTCTCAAACCGAGAGACCCGCGGCTGCGGGGTCAGTTCCCACGAGTTACGTTGGTCCCGTGGGAGGTGTTGGTGCCACCCACGGGGCCGTTCGGGGGCTGTTTCGAGTTCTCACCCTCTAACGCCATGTTTTTAAGCCTAAGTGTGGAAATAAGCAAATTACCGTCGTACTCTCAAACCGGGAGACCCGCGGATGTGGGGTCAGTTCCCACGAGTTACGTTGGTCCCGCGGGAGGTGTTGGTGCCACCCACGGGGCCGTTCGGGGGCTGTTTCGAGTTCTCACCCTCTAACGCCATGTTTTTAAGCCTAAGTGTGGAAATAAGCAAATTACCGTCGTACTCTCAAACCGGGAGACCCGCGGCTGCGGGGTAAGTTCCCACGAGTTACGTTGGTCCCGTGGGAGGTGTTGGTGCCACCCACGGGGCCGTTCGGTGGCTGTTTTGAGTTCTCACCCTCTAACGCCATGTTTTTAAGCCTAAGTGTGGAAATAAGCAAATTACCGTCGTACTCTCAAACCGGGAGACCCGCGGCTGCGGGGTCAGTTCCCACGAGTTACGTTGGTCCCGTGGGTGGTGTTGGTGCCTCCCACGGGGCCGTTCGGGGGCTGTTTCGAGTTCTCACCCTCTAACGCCATGTTTTTAAGCCTAAGTGTGGAAATAAGCAAATTACCGTCGTACTCTCAAACCGGGAGACACGCGGCTGCGGGGTCAGTTCCCCCGAGTTACGTTGGTCCCGTGGGAGGTGTTGGTGCCACCCACGGGGCCGTTCGGGGGCTGTTTCGAGTTCTCACCCTCTAACGCCATGTTTTTAAGCCTAAGTGTGGAAATATGCAAATTACCGTCGTACTCTCAAACCGGGAGACCCGCGGCTGCGGAGTCAGTTTCCACGAGTTACGTTGGTCCAGTGGGACGTGTTGGTGCCACCCACGGGGCCGTTCGGGAGATGTTTCGAGTTCTCACCCTCTAACGCCATGTTTTCAAGCCTAAGTGTGGAAATAAGCAAATTACCGTCGTACTCTCAAACTGGGAGACCCGCGGCTGCGGGGTCAGTTCCCACGAGTTACGTTGGTCCCGTGGGACGTGTTGGTGCCACCCACGGGGCCGTTCGAGGGCTGTTTCGAGTTCTCACCCTCTAACGCCATGTTTTTAAGCCTAAGTCTGGAAATAAGAAAATTACCGTCGTACTCTCAAATCGGGAGACCGGCGGCTGCGGGGTCAGTTCCCACGAGTTACGTTGGTCCCGTGGGAGGTGTTGGTGCCACCCACGGGGTCGTTCGGGGGCTGTTTTGAGTTCTTACCCTCTAACGCCATGTTTTTAAGCCTAAGTGTGGAAATAAGCAAATTACCGTCGTACTCTCAAACCGGGAGACCCGCGGCTGCGGAGTCAGTTCCCACGAGTTACGTTGGTCCCGTGGGAGGTGTTGGTGCCACCCACGGGGCCGTTCGGGGGCTGTTTCGAGTTCTCACCCTCTAACGCCATGTTTTTAAGCCTAAGTGTGGAAATAAGAAAATTACCGTCGTACTCTCAAACCGGGAGACCCAGGGCTGCAGGGTCAGTTCCCACGAGTTACGTTGGTCCCGTGGGAGGTGTTGGTGCCACCCACGGGGCCGTTCGGGGGCTGTTTCGAGTTCTCACCCTCTAACGCCATGTTTTTAAGCCTAAGTGTGGAAATAAGCAAATTACCGTCGTACTCTCAAACCGAGAGACTCGCGGCTGCGGGGTCAGTTCCCACGAGTTACGTTGGTCCCGTGGGAGGTGTTGGTGCCACCCATGGGGCCGTTCGGGGGCTGTTTCGAGTTCTCACCCTCTAACGCCATGTTTTTAAGCCTAAGTGTGGAAATAAGCAAATTACCGTCGTACTCTCAAATCGGGAGACCCACGGCTGCGGGGTCAGGTTCCACGAGTTACGTTGGTCCAGTGGGACGTGTTGGTGCCACCCACGGGGCCGTTCGGGGGCTGTTTCGAGTTCTCACCCTCTAACGCCATGTTTTTAAGCCTAAGTGTGGAAATAAGCAAATTACCGTCGTACTCTCAAACCGAGAGACACGTGGCTGCGGTGTCAGTTCCCACGAGTTACGTTGGTCCCGTGGGAGGTGTTGGTGCCACCCACGGGGCCGTTCGGGGGCTGTGTCGAGTTCTCACCCTCTAACACCATATTTTTAAGCCTAAGTGTGGAAATAAGCAAATTACCGTCGTACTCTCAAATCGGGAGACCCGCGGCTGCGGGGTCAGTTCCCACGAGTTACGTTGGTCCCGTGGGAGGTGTTGGTGCCACCCACGGGGCCGTTCGGGGGCTGTTTCGAGTTCTCACCCTCTAACGCCATGTTTTTAAGCCTAAGTGTGGAAATAAGCAAATTACCGTCGTACTCTCAAATCGGGAGACCCGCGGCTGCGGGGTCAGTTCCCACGAGTTACGTTGGTCCCGTGGGAGGTGTTGGTGCCACCCACGGGGCCGTTCGGGGGCTGTTTCGAGTTCTCACCCTCTAACGCCATGTTTTTAAGCCTAAGTGTGGAAATAAGGAAATTACCGTCGTACTCTCAAACCGGGAGACCCGCGGCTGCGGGGTCAGTTCCCACGAGTTACGTTGGTCCCGTGGGAGGTGTTGGTGCCACCCACGGGGCCGTTCGGGGGCTGTTTCGAGTTCTCACCCTCTAACGCCATGTTTTTAAGCCTAAGTGTGGAAATAAGCAAATTACCGTCGTACTCTCAAACCGGGAGACCCACGGCTGCGGGGTCAGTTACCACGAGTTACGTTGGTCCCGTGGGAGGTGTTTGTGCCACCCACGGGGCCGTTCGGGGGCTGTTTCGAGTTCTCACCCTCTAACGCCACGTTTTTAAGCCTAAGTGTGGAAATAAGGAAATTACCGTCGTACTCTCAAACCGGGAGACCCGCGGCTGCGGGGTCAGTTCCCACGAGTTACGTTGGTCCCGTGGGAGGTGTTGGTGCCACCCACGGGGCCGTTCGGGGGCTGTTTCGAGTTCTCACCCTCTAACGCCACGTTTTTAAGCCTAAGTGTGGAAATAAGTAAATTACCGTCGTACTCTCAAACGGGGAGACCCGCGGCTGCGGGGTCAATTCCCACGAGTTACGTTGGTGCGACCCACGGTGGCGTTCGGGGGCTGTTTCGAGTTCTCACCCTCTAACGCCATGTTTTTAAGCCTAAGTATGGAAATAAGCAAATTACCATCGTACTCTCAAACCGGGAGACCCGCGGCTGCGGGGTCAGTTCCCACGAGTTACGTTGGTCCCGTGGGAGGTGTTGGTGCCACCCACGGGGCCGTTCGGGGGCTGTTTCGAGTTCTCACCCTCTAACGCCATGTTTTTAAGCCTAAGTGTGGAAATAACAAAATTACCATCGTACTCTCAAACCGAGAGACCCGCGGCTGCGGGGTCAGTTCCCACGAGTTACGTTGGTCCCGTGGGAGGTGTTGGTACCACCCAAGGGGCCGTTCGGGGGCTGTTTCGAGTTCTCACCCTCTAACGCCATGTTTTTAAGCCTAAGTGTGGAAATAAGCAAATTACCGTCGTAATCTCAAACCGGGAGACTCGCCGCTGCGGGGTCACTTCCCATGAGTTACGTTGGTCCCGTGGGAGGTGTTGGTGCCACCCACGGGGCCGTTCGGGGGCTGTTTCGAGTTCTCACCCTCTAAGGCCATGTTTTTAAGCCTAAGTGTGGAAATAAGCAAATTACCGTCGTACTCTCAAACCGGGAGACCGGCGGCTGCGAGGTCAGTTCCCACGAGTTACGTTGGTCCCGTGGGAGGTGTTGGTGCCACCCACGGGGTCGTTCGGGGGCTGTTTTGAGTTCTCACCCTCTAACGCCATGTTTTTAAGCCTAAGGGTGGAAATAAGCAAATTATTGTCGTACTCTCAAACCGGGAGACCCGCGGCTGCGGGGTCAGTTCCTACGAGTTACCGTTGTCCCGTGGAAGGTGTTGGTGCCACCCACGGGGCCGTTCGGGGGCTGTTTTGAGTTCTCACCCTCTAACCCCATTTTTTAAGCCTAAGTGCGGAAATAAGCAAATTACCGTCGTACTCTCAAACCGGGAGACCCGCGGCTGCGGGGTCAGCTCCCACGAGGTACGTTGGTCTCGTGGGAGGTGTTGGTGCCACCCACGGGGCCGTTCGGGGGCTGTTTCGAGTTCTCACCCTCTAACGCCATGTTTTTAAGCCTAAGTGTGGAAATAAGCAAATTACCGTCGTACTCTCAAACCGGGAGACCCGCGGCTGCGGGGTCAGTTCCCACGAGTTACGTTGGTCCCGTGGGAGGTGTTGGTGCCACCCACGGGGCCGTTCGGGGGTTGTTTCGAGTTCTCACCCTCTAACGCCATGTTTTTAATCCTAAGTGTGGAAATAAGCAAATTACCGTCGTACTGTCAAACCGAGAGACCCGCGGCTGCGGGGTCAGTTCCCACGAGTTACGTTGGTCCCGTGGGAGGTGTTGGTGCCACCCACGGGGCCGTTCGGGGGCTGTTTCGAGTTCTCACCCTTTAACGCCATGTTTTTAAGCCTAAGTGTGGAAATAAGGAAATTACCGTCGTACTCTCAAACCGGGAGACCCGCGGCTGCGGGGTCAGTTCCCACGAGTTACGTTGGTCCCGTGGGAGGTGTTGGTGCCACCCACGGGGTCGTTCGGGGGCTGTTTCGAGTTCTCACCCTCTAACGCCATGTTTTTAAGCCTAAGTGTGGAAATAAGCAAATTACCGTCGTACTCTCAAACCGGGAGACCCGCGGCTGCGGGGTCAGTTCCCACGAGTTACGTTGGTCCCGTGGGAGGTGTTGGTGCCACCCACGGGGCCGTTCGGGGGCTGTTTCGAGTTCTCACCCTCTAACGCCATGTTTTTAAGCCTAAGTGTGGACATAAGCAAATTATCGTCTTACTCTCAAACCGGGAGACCCGCGGCTGCGGGGTCAGTTCCCACGAGTTACGTTGGTCCTGTGGGAGGTGTTGGTGCCACCCACGGGGCCGTTCGGGGGCTGTTTCGAGTTCTTACCCTCTAACGCCATGTTTTTAAGCCTAAGTGTGGAAATAAGAAAATTACCGTCGTACTCTCAAACCGGGCGACCCTCGGCTGCGGGGTCAGTTCCCACGAGTTACGTTGGTCCCGTGGGAGGTGTTGGTGCCACCCACGGGGCCGTTCGGGGGCTGTTTTGAGTTCTCACCCTCTAACGCCATGTTTTTAAGCCTAAGTGTGGAAATAAGCAAATTACCGTCGTACTCTCAAACCGGGAGACTCGCGGCTGCGGGGTTAGTTCCCACGAGTTACGTTGGTCCCGTGGGAGGTGTTGGTGCCACCCACGGGGCCGTTCGGGGGCTGTTTCGAGTTCTCACCCTCTAACGCCATGTTTTTAAGCCTAAGTGTGGAAATAACCAAATTACCATCGTACTCTCAAATCGGGAGACCCGCGGCTGCGGGGTCAGTTTCCACGAGTTACGTTGGTCCAGTGGGACGTGTTGGTGCCACCCACAGGGCCGTTCGGGGGCTGTTTCGAGTTCTCACCCTCTAACGCCATGTTTTTAAGCCTAAGTGTGGAAATAAGCAAATTACCGTCGTACTCTCAAACCGGGAGACCCGCGGCTGCGGTGTCAGTTCCCACGAGTTACGTTGGTCCCGTGGGATGTGTTGGTGCCACCCACGGGGCCGTTCGGGGGCTGTTTCGAGTTCTCACCCTCTAACGCCATGTTTTTAAGCCTAAGTGTGGAAATAACCAAATTACCGTCGTACTCTCAAACCGGGAGACCCGCGGTTGCGGGGTCAGTTCCCACGAGTTACGTTGGTCCCGTGAGAGGTGTTGGTGCCACCCACGGGGCCGTTCGGGGGATGTTTCGAGTTCTCACCCTCTAACGCCATGTTTTTAAGCCTAAGTGTGGAAATAAGAAAATTACCGTCGTACTCTCAAACCGGGAGACCCGCGGCTGCGGGGTCAGTTCCCACGAGTTACGTTGGTCCCGTGGGACGTGTTGGTGCCACCCACGGGGCCGTTCGGGGGCTGTTTCGAGTTCTCACCCTCTAACTCCATGTTTTTAAGGCTAAGTGTGGAAATAAGCAAATTACCGTCGTACTCTCAAACCGGGAGACCCGCGGCTGCGGGGTCAGTTCTCACGAGTTACGTTGGTCCCATGGGAGGTGTTGGTGCCACCCACGGGGCCGTTCGGGGGCTGTTTCGAGTTCTCACCCTCTAACGCCATGTTTTTAAGCCTAAGTGTGGAAATAAGCAAATTACCGTCGTACTCTCAAACCGGGAGACCCGCGGCTGCGGGGTCAGTTTCCACGAGTTACGTTGGTCTAGTGGGACGTGTTGGTGCCACCCACGGGGCCGTTCGGGAGATGTTTCGAGTTCTCACCCTCTAAAGCCATGTTTTTAAGCCTAAGTGTGGAAATAAGAAAATTACCGTCGTACTCTCAAACCGGGAGACCCGCGGCTGCGGGGTCAGTTCCCACGAGTTACGTTGGTCCCGTGGGACGTTTTGGTGCCACCCACGGGGCCGTTCGGGGGTTGTTTCGAGTTTTCACCCTCTAACGCCATGTTTTTAAGCCTAAGTGTGGAAATAAGAAAATTACCGTCGTACTCTCAAATCGGGAGACCCGCGGCTGCGGGGTCAGTTTCCACGAGTTACGTTGGTCCCGTGGGAGGTGTTGGTGCTACCCATGGGGTCGTTCGGGGGCTGTTTCGAGTTCTCACCCTCTAACGCCATGTTTTTAAGCCTAAGTGTGGAAATAAGCAAATTACCGTCATACTCTCAAACCGGGAGACCCGCGGCTGCGGTGTCAGTTCCCACGAGTTACGTTGGTCCCGTGGGAGGTGTTGGTGCCACCCACGGGGCCGTTCGGGGGATGTTTCGAGTTCTCACCCTCTAACGCCATGTTTTTAAGCCTAAGTGTGGAAATAAGCAAATTACCGTCGTACTCTCAAACCAGGAGACCCGCGGCTGCGGGGTAAGTTCCCACGAGTTACGTTGGTCCCGTGAGAGGTGTTGGTGCCACCCACGGGGCCGTTCGGGGGATGTTTCGAGTTCTCACCCTCTAACGCCATGTTTTTAAGCCTAAGTGTGGAAATAAGCAAATTACCGTCGTACTCTCAAACCAGCAGACCCGCGGCTGCGGGGTCAGTTCCCACGAGTTACGTTGGTCCCGTGGGAGGTGTTGGTGCCACCCACGGGGCCGTTCGGGGGCTGTTTTGAGTTCTCACCCTCTAACGCCATGTTTTTAAGCCTAAGTGGGGAAATAAGCAAATTATCGTCGTACTCTCAAACCGGGAGACCCGCGGCTGCGGGGTCAGTTCCCACGAGTTACGTTGGTCCCGTGGGTGGTGTTGGTGCCTCCCACGGGGCCGTTCGGGGGCTGTTTCGAGTTCTCACCCTCTAACGCCATGTTTTTAAGCCTAAGTGTGGAAATAAGCAAATTACCGTCGTACTCTCAAACCGGGAGACACGCGGCTGCGGGGTCAGTTCCCTCGAGTTACGTTGGTCCCGTGGGAGGTGTTGGTGCCACCCACGGGGCCGTTCGGGGGCTGTTTCGAGTTCTCACCCTCTAACGCCATGTTTTTAAGCCTAAGTGTGGAAATAAGCAAATTACCGTCGTACTCTCAAACCGGGAGACCCGCGGCTGCGGGGTCAGTTCCCACGAGTTACGTTGGTCCCGTGGGAGGTGTTGGTGCCACCCACGGGGCCGTTCGGGGGCTGTTTTGAGTTCTCACCCTCTAACGCCATGTTTTTAAGCCTAAGTGGGGAAATATGCAAATTATCGTCGTACTCTCAAACCGGGAGACCCGCGGCTGCGGGGTCAGTTCCCACGAGTTACGTTGGTCCCGTGGGTGGTGTTGGTGCCTCCCACGGGGCCGTTCGGGGGCTGTTTCGAGTTCTCACCCTCTAACGCCATGTTTTTAAGCCTAAGTGTGGAAATAAGCAAATTACCGTCGTACTCTCAAACCGGGAGACACGCGGCTGCGGGGTCAGTTCCCCCGAGTTACGTTGGTCCCGTGGGAGGTGTTGGTGCCACCCACGGGGCCGTTCGGGGGCTGTTTCGAGTTCTCACCCTCTAACGCCATGTTTTTAAGCCTAAGTGTGGAAATAAGCAAATTACCGTCGTACTCTCAAACCGGGAGACACGCGGCTGCGGGGTCAGTTCCCCCGAGTTACGTTGGTCCCGTGGGAGGTGTTGGTGCCACCCACGGGGCCGTTCGGGGGCTGTTTCGAGTTCTCACCCTCTAACGCCATGTTTTTAAGCCTAAGTGTGGAAATAAGCAAATTACCGTCGTACTCTCAAACCGGGAGACCCGCGGCTGCGGAGTCAGTTTCCACGAGTTACGTTGGTCCAGTGGGACGTGTTGGTGCCACCCACGGGGCCGTTCGGGAGATGTTTCGAGTTCTCACCCTCTAACGCCATGTTTTCAAGCCTAAGTGTGGAAATAAGCAAATTACCGTCGTACTCTCAAACTGGGAGACCCGCGGCTGCGGGGTCAGTTCCCACGAGTTACGTTGGTCCCGTGGGACGTGTTGGTGCCACCCACGGGGCCGTTCGAGGGCTGTTTCGAGTTCTCACCCTCTAACGCCATGTTTTTAAGCCTAAGTCTGGAAATAAGAAAATTACCGTCGTACTCTCAAATCGGGAGACCGGCGGCTGCGGGGTCAGTTCCCACGAGTTACGTTGGTCCCGTGGGAGGTGTTGGTGCCACCCACGGGGTCGTTCGGGGGCTGTTTTGAGTTCTTACCCTCTAACGCCATGTTTTTAAGCCTAAGTGTGGAAATAAGCAAATTACCGTCGTACTCTCAAACCGGGAGACCCGCGGCTGCGGAGTCAGTTCCCACGAGTTACGTTGGTCCCGTGGGAGGTGTTGGTGCCACCCACGGGGCCGTTCGGGGGCTGTTTCGAGTTCTCACCCTCTAACGCCATGTTTTTAAGCCTAAGTGTGGAAATAAGAAAATTACCGTCGTACTCTCAAACCGGGAGACCCAGGGCTGCAGGGTCAGTTCCCACGAGTTACGTTGGTCCCGTGGGAGGTGTTGGTGCCACCCACGGGGCCGTTCGGGGGCTGTTTCGAGTTCTCACCCTCTAACGCCATGTTTTTAAGCCTAAGTGTGGAAATAAGCAAATTACCGTCATACTCTCAAACCGAGAGACTCGCGGCTGCGGGGTCAGTTCCCACGAGTTACGTTGGTCCCGTGGGAGGTGTTGGTGCCACCCACGGGGCCGTTCGGGGGCTATTTCGAGTTCTCACCCTCTAACGCCATGTTTTTAAGCCTAAGTGTGGAAATAAGCAAATTACCGTCGTACTCTCAAACCAGGAGACCCGCGGCTGCGGGGTAAGTTCCCACGAGTTACGTTGGTCCCGTGAGAGGTGTTGGTGCCACCCACGGGGCCGTTCGGGGTCTGTTTCGAGTTCTCACCCTCTAACGCCATGTTTTTAAGCCTAAGTGTGGAAATAAGCAAATTACCGTCGTACTCTCAAACCGGGAGACCTGCGGCTGCGGGGTCAGTTCCCACGAGTTACGTTGGTCCCGTGGGACGTGTTGGTGCCACCCACGGGGCCGTTCGAGGGCTGTTTCGAGTTCAAACCCTCTAACGCCATGTTTTTAAGCCTAAGTGTGGAAATAAGCAAATTACCGTCGTACTCTCAAACCGAGAGACCCGCGGCTGCGGGGTCAGTTCCCACGAGTTACGTTGGTCCCGTGGGAGGTGTTGGTGCCACCCACGGGGCCGTTCGGGGGCTGTTTCGAGTTCTCACCCTCTAACGCCATGTTTTTAAGCCTAAGTGTGGAAATAAGCAAATTACCGTCGTACTCTCAAACCGGGAGACCCGCGGATGTGGGGTCAGTTCCCACGAGTTACGTTGGTCCCGCGGGAGGTGTTGGTGCCACCCACGGGGCCGTTCGGGGGCTGTTTCGAGTTCTCACCCTCTAACGCCATGTTTTTAAGCCTAAGTGTGGAAATAAGCAAATTACCGTCGTACTCTCAAACCGGGAGACCCGCGGCTGCGGGGTAAGTTCCCACGAGTTACGTTGGTCCCGTGGGAGGTGTTGGTGCCACCCACGGGGCCGTTCGGTGGCTGTTTTGAGTTCTCACCCTCTAACGCCATGTTTTTAAGCCTAAGTGTGGAAATAAGCAAATTACCGTCGTACTCTCAAACCGGGAGACCCGCGGCTGCGGGGTCAGTTCCCACGAGTTACGTTGGTCCCGTGGGTGGTGTTGGTGCCTCCCACGGGGCCGTTCGGGGGCTGTTTCGAGTTCTCACCCTCTAACGCCATGTTTTTAAGCCTAAGTGTGGAAATAAGCAAATTACCGTCGTACTCTCAAACCGGGAGACACGCGGCTGCGGGGTCAGTTCCCCCGAGTTACGTTGGTCCCGTGGGAGGTGTTGGTGCCACCCACGGGGCCGTTCGGGGGCTGTTTCGAGTTCTCACCCTCTAACGCCATGTTTTTAAGCCTAAGTGTGGAAATAAGCAAATTACCGTCGTACTCTCAAACCGGGAGACCCGCGGCTGCGGAGTCAGTTTCCACGAGTTACGTTGGTCCAGTGGGACGTGTTGGTGCCACCCACGGGGCCGTTCGGGAGATGTTTCGAGTTCTCACCCTCTAACGCCATGTTTTCAAGCCTAAGTGTGGAAATAAGCAAATTACCGTCGTACTCTCAAACTGGGAGACCCGCGGCTGCGGGGTCAGTTCCCACGAGTTACGTTGGTCCCGTGGGACGTGTTGGTGCCACCCACGGGGCCGTTCGAGGGCTGTTTCGAGTTCTCACCCTCTAACGCCATGTTTTTAAGCCTAAGTCTGGAAATAAGAAAATTACCGTCGTACTCTCAAATCGGGAGACCGGCGGCTGCGGGGTCAGTTCCCACGAGTTACGTTGGTCCCGTGGGAGGTGTTGGTGCCACCCACGGGGTCGTTCGGGGGCTGTTTTGAGTTCTTACCCTCTAACGCCATGTTTTTAAGCCTAAGTGTGGAAATAAGCAAATTACCGTCGTACTCTCAAACCGGGAGACCCGCGGCTGCGGAGTCAGTTCCCACGAGTTACGTTGGTCCCGTGGGAGGTGTTGGTGCCACCCACGGGGCCGTTCGGGGGCTGTTTCGAGTTCTCACCCTCTAACGCCATGTTTTTAAGCCTAAGTGTGGAAATAAGAAAATTACCGTCGTACTCTCAAACCGGGAGACCCAGGGCTGCAGGGTCAGTTCCCACGAGTTACGTTGGTCCCGTGGGAGGTGTTGGTGCCACCCACGGGGCCGTTCGGGGGCTGTTTCGAGTTCTCACCCTCTAACGCCATGTTTTTAAGCCTAAGTGTGGAAATAAGCAAATTACCGTCGTACTCTCAAACCGAGAGACTCGCGGCTGCGGGGTCAGTTCCCACGAGTTACGTTGGTCCCGTGGGAGGTGTTGGTGCCACCCATGGGGCCGTTCGGGGGCTGTTTCGAGTTCTCACCCTCTAACGCCATGTTTTTAAGCCTAAGTGTGGAAATAAGCAAATTACCGTCGTACTCTCAAATCGGGAGACCCACGGCTGCGGGGTCAGGTTCCACGAGTTACGTTGGTCCAGTGGGACGTGTTGGTGCCACCCACGGGGCCGTTCGGGGGCTGTTTCGAGTTCTCACCCTCTAACGCCATGTTTTTAAGCCTAAGTGTGGAAATAAGCAAATTACCGTCGTACTCTCAAACCGAGAGACACGTGGCTGCGGTGTCAGTTCCCACGAGTTACGTTGGTCCCGTGGGAGGTGTTGGTGCCACCCACGGGGCCGTTCGGGGGCTGTGTCGAGTTCTCACCCTCTAACACCATATTTTTAAGCCTAAGTGTGGAAATAAGCAAATTACCGTCGTACTCTCAAATCGGGAGACCCGCGGCTGCGGGGTCAGTTCCCACGAGTTACGTTGGTCCCGTGGGAGGTGTTGGTGCCACCCACGGGGCCGTTCGGGGGCTGTTTCGAGTTCTCACCCTCTAACGCCATGTTTTTAAGCCTAAGTGTGGAAATAAGCAAATTACCGTCGTACTCTCAAATCGGGAGACCCGCGGCTGCGGGGTCAGTTCCCACGAGTTACGTTGGTCCCGTGGGAGGTGTTGGTGCCACCCACGGGGCCGTTCGGGGGCTGTTTCGAGTTCTCACCCTCTAACGCCATGTTTTTAAGCCTAAGTGTGGAAATAAGGAAATTACCGTCGTACTCTCAAACCGGAAGACCCGCGGCTGCGGGGTCAGTTCCCACGAGTTACGTTGGTCCCGTGGGAGGTGTTGGTGCCACCCACGGGGCCGTTCGGGGGCTGTTTCGAGTTCTCACCCTCTAACGCCATGTTTTTAAGCCTAAGTGTGGAAATAAGCAAATTACCGTCGTACTCTCAAACCGGGAGACCCACGGCTGCGGGGTCAGTTACCACGAGTTACGTTGGTCCCGTGGGAGGTGTTTGTGCCACCCACGGGGCCGTTCGGGGGCTGTTTCGAGTTCTCACCCTCTAACGCCACGTTTTTAAGCCTAAGTGTGGAAATAAGGAAATTACCGTCGTACTCTCAAACCGGGAGACCCGCGGCTGCGGGGTCAGTTCCCACGAGTTACGTTGGTCCCGTGGGAGGTGTTGGTGCCACCCACGGGGCCGTTCGGGGGCTGTTTCGAGTTCTCACCCTCTAACGCCACGTTTTTAAGCCTAAGTGTGGAAATAAGTAAATTACCGTCGTACTCTCAAACGGGGAGACCCGCGGCTGCGGGGTCAATTCCCACGAGTTACGTTGGTGCGACCCACGGTGGCGTTCGGGGGCTGTTTCGAGTTCTCACCCTCTAACGCCATGTTTTTAAGCCTAAGTATGGAAATAAGCAAATTACCATCGTACTCTCAAACCGGGAGACCCGCGGCTGCGGGGTCAGTTCCCACGAGTTACGTTGGTCCCGTGGGAGGTGTTGGTGCCACCCACGGGGCCGTTCGGGGGCTGTTTCGAGTTCTCACCCTCTAACGCCATGTTTTTAAGCCTAAGTGTGGAAATAACAAAATTACCATCGTACTCTCAAACCGAGAGACCCGCGGCTGCGGGGTCAGTTCCCACGAGTTACGTTGGTCCCGTGGGAGGTGTTGGTACCACCCAAGGGGCCGTTCGGGGGCTGTTTCGAGTTCTCACCCTCTAACGCCATGTTTTTAAGCCTAAGTGTGGAAATAAGCAAATTACCGTCGTAATCTCAAACCGGGAGACTCGCCGCTGCGGGGTCACTTCCCATGAGTTACGTTGGTCCCGTGGGAGGTGTTGGTGCCACCCACGGGGCCGTTCGGGGGCTGTTTCGAGTTCTCACCCTCTAAGGCCATGTTTTTAAGCCTAAGTGTGGAAATAAGCAAATTACCGTCGTACTCTCAAACCGGGAGACCGGCGGCTGCGAGGTCAGTTCCCACGAGTTACGTTGGTCCCGTGGGAGGTGTTGGTGCCACCCACGGGGTCGTTCGGGGGCTGTTTTGAGTTCTCACCCTCTAACGCCATGTTTTTAAGCCTAAGGGTGGAAATAAGCAAATTATTGTCGTACTCTCAAACCGGGAGACCCGCGGCTGCGGGGTCAGTTCCTACGAGTTACCGTTGTCCCGTGGAAGGTGTTGGTGCCACCCACGGGGCCGTTCGGGGGCTGTTTTGAGTTCTCACCCTCTAACCCCATTTTTTAAGCCTAAGTGCGGAAATAAGCAAATTACCGTCGTACTCTCAAACCGGGAGACCCGCGGCTGCGGGGTCAGCTCCCACGAGGTACGTTGGTCTCGTGGGAGGTGTTGGTGCCACCCACGGGGCCGTTCGGGGGCTGTTTCGAGTTCTCACCCTCTAACGCCATGTTTTTAAGCCTAAGTGTGGAAATAAGCAAATTACCGTCGTACTCTCAAACCGGGAGACCCGCGGCTGCGGGGTCAGTTCCCACGAGTTACGTTGGTCCCGTGGGAGGTGTTGGTGCCACCCACGGGGCCGTTCGGGGGTTGTTTCGAGTTCTCACCCTCTAACGCCATGTTTTTAATCCTAAGTGTGGAAATAAGCAAATTACCGTCGTACTCTCAAACCGAGAGACCCGCGGCTGCGGGGTCAGTTCCCACGAGTTACGTTGGTCCCGTGGGAGGTGTTGGTGCCACCCACGGGGCCGTTCGGGGGCTGTTTCGAGTTCTCACCCTTTAACGCCATGTTTTTAAGCCTAAGTGTGGAAATAAGGAAATTACCGTCGTACTCTCAAACCGGGAGACCCGCGGCTGCGGGGTCAGTTCCCACGAGTTACGTTGGTCCCGTGGGAGGTGTTGGTGCCACCCACGGGGTCGTTCGGGGGCTGTTTCGAGTTCTCACCCTCTAACGCCATGTTTTTAAGCCTAAGTGTGGAAATAAGCAAATTACCGTCGTACTCTCAAACCGGGAGACCCGCGGCTGCGGGGTCAGTTCCCACGAGTTACGTTGGTCCCGTGGGAGGTGTTGGTGCCACCCACGGGGCCGTTCGGGGGCTGTTTCGAGTTCTCACCCTCTAACGCCATGTTTTTAAGCCTAAGTGTGGACATAAGCAAATTATCGTCTTACTCTCAAACCGGGAGACCCGCGGCTGCGGGGTCAGTTCCCACGAGTTACGTTGGTCCTGTGGGAGGTGTTGGTGCCACCCACGGGGCCGTTCGGGGGCTGTTTCGAGTTCTTACCCTCTAACGCCATGTTTTTAAGCCTAAGTGTGGAAATAAGAAAATTACCGTCGTACTCTCAAACCGGGCGACCCTCGGCTGCGGGGTCAGTTCCCACGAGTTACGTTGGTCCCGTGGGAGGTGTTGGTGCCACCCACGGGGCCGTTCGGGGGCTGTTTTGAGTTCTCACCCTCTAACGCCATGTTTTTAAGCCTAAGTGTGGAAATAAGCAAATTACCGTCGTACTCTCAAACCGGGAGACTCGCGGCTGCGGGGTTAGTTCCCACGAGTTACGTTGGTCCCGTGGGAGGTGTTGGTGCCACCCACGGGGCCGTTCGGGGGCTGTTTCGAGTTCTCACCCTCTAACGCCATGTTTTTAAGCCTAAGTGTGGAAATAACCAAATTACCATCGTACTCTCAAATCGGGAGACCCGCGGCTGCGGGGTCAGTTTCCACGAGTTACGTTGGTCCAGTGGGACGTGTTGGTGCCACCCACAGGGCCGTTCGGGGGCTGTTTCGAGTTCTCACCCTCTAACGCCATGTTTTTAAGCCTAAGTGTGGAAATAAGCAAATTACCGTCGTACTCTCAAACCGGGAGACCCGCGGCTGCGGTGTCAGTTCCCACGAGTTACGTTGGTCCCGTGGGATGTGTTGGTGCCACCCACGGGGCCGTTCGGGGGCTGTTTCGAGTTCTCACCCTCTAACGCCATGTTTTTAAGCCTAAGTGTGGAAATAACCAAATTACCGTCGTACTCTCAAACCGGGAGACCCGCGGTTGCGGGGTCAGTTCCCACGAGTTACGTTGGTCCCGTGAGAGGTGTTGGTGCCACCCACGGGGCCGTTCGGGGGATGTTTCGAGTTCTCACCCTCTAACGCCATGTTTTTAAGCCTAAGTGTGGAAATAAGAAAATTACCGTCGTACTCTCAAACCGGGAGACCCGCGGCTGCGGGGTCAGTTCCCACGAGTTACGTTGGTCCCGTGGGACGTGTTGGTGCCACCCACGGGGCCGTTCGGGGGCTGTTTCGAGTTCTCACCCTCTAACTCCATGTTTTTAAGGCTAAGTGTGGAAATAAGCAAATTACCGTCGTACTCTCAAACCGGGAGACCCGCGGCTGCGGGGTCAGTTCTCACGAGTTACGTTGGTCCCATGGGAGGTGTTGGTGCCACCCACGGGGCCGTTCGGGGGCTGTTTCGAGTTCTCACCCTCTAACGCCATGTTTTTAAGCCTAAGTGTGGAAATAAGCAAATTACCGTCGTACTCTCAAACCGGGAGACCCGCGGCTGCGGGGTCAGTTTCCACGAGTTACGTTGGTCTAGTGGGACGTGTTGGTGCCACCCACGGGGCCGTTCGGGAGATGTTTCGAGTTCTCACCCTCTAAAGCCATGTTTTTAAGCCTAAGTGTGGAAATAAGAAAATTACCGTCGTACTCTCAAACCGGGAGACCCGCGGCTGCGGGGTCAGTTCCCACGAGTTACGTTGGTCCCGTGGGACGTTTTGGTGCCACCCACGGGGCCGTTCGGGGGTTGTTTCGAGTTTTCACCCTCTAACGCCATGTTTTTAAGCCTAAGTGTGGAAATAAGAAAATTACCGTCGTACTCTCAAATCGGGAGACCCGCGGCTGCGGGGTCAGTTTCCACGAGTTACGTTGGTCCCGTGGGAGGTGTTGGTGCTACCCATGGGGTCGTTCGGGGGCTGTTTCGAGTTCTCACCCTCTAACGCCATGTTTTTAAGCCTAAGTGTGGAAATAAGCAAATTACCGTCATACTCTCAAACCGGGAGACCCGCGGCTGCGGTGTCAGTTCCCACGAGTTACGTTGGTCCCGTGGGAGGTGTTGGTGCCACCCACGGGGCCGTTCGGGGGATGTTTCGAGTTCTCACCCTCTAACGCCATGTTTTTAAGCCTAAGTGTGGAAATAAGCAAATTACCGTCGTACTCTCAAACCAGGAGACCCGCGGCTGCGGGGTAAGTTCCCACGAGTTACGTTGGTCCCGTGAGAGGTGTTGGTGCCACCCACGGGGCCGTTCGGGGGATGTTTCGAGTTCTCACCCTCTAACGCCATGTTTTTAAGCCTAAGTGTGGAAATAAGCAAATTACCGTCGTACTCTCAAACCAGCAGACCCGCGGCTGCGGGGTCAGTTCCCACGAGTTACGTTGGTCCCGTGGGAGGTGTTGGTGCCACCCACGGGGCCGTTCGGGGGCTGTTTTGAGTTCTCACCCTCTAACGCCATGGTTTTTAAGCCTAAGTGGGGAAATAAGCAAATTATCGTCGTACTCTCAAACCGGGAGACCCGCGGCTGCGGGGTCAGTTCCCACGAGTTACGTTGGTCCCGTGGGTGGTGTTGGTGCCTCCCACGGGGCCGTTCGGGGGCTGTTTCGAGTTCTCACCCTCTAACGCCATGTTTTTAAGCCTAAGTGTGGAAATAAGCAAATTACCGTCGTACTCTCAAACCGGGAGACACGCGGCTGCGGGGTCAGTTCCCTCGAGTTACGTTGGTCCCGTGGGAGGTGTTGGTGCCACCCACGGGGCCGTTCGGGGGCTGTTTCGAGTTCTCACCCTCTAACGCCATGTTTTTAAGCCTAAGTGTGGAAATAAGCAAATTACCGTCGTACTCTCAAACCGGGAGACCCGCGGCTGCGGGGTCAGTTCCCACGAGTTACGTTGGTCCCGTGGGAGGTGTTGGTGCCACCCACGGGGCCGTTCGGGGGCTGTTTTGAGTTCTCACCCTCTAACGCCATGTTTTTAAGCCTAAGTGGGGAAATATGCAAATTATCGTCGTACTCTCAAACCGGGAGACCCGCGGCTGCGGGGTCAGTTCCCACGAGTTACGTTGGTCCCGTGGGTGGTGTTGGTGCCTCCCACGGGGCCGTTCGGGGGCTGTTTCGAGTTCTCACCCTCTAACGCCATGTTTTTAAGCCTAAGTGTGGAAATAAGCAAATTACCGTCGTACTCTCAAACCGGGAGACACGCGGCTGCGGGGTCAGTTCCCCCGAGTTACGTTGGTCCCGTGGGAGGTGTTGGTGCCACCCACGGGGCCGTTCGGGGGCTGTTTCGAGTTCTCACCCTCTAACGCCATGTTTTTAAGCCTAAGTGTGGAAATAAGCAAATTACCGTCGTACTCTCAAACCGAGAGACCCGCGGCTGCGGGGTCAGTTTCCACGAGTTACGTTGGTCCAGTGGGACGTGTTGGTGCCACCCACGGGGCCGTTCGGGAGATGTTTCGAGTTCTCACCCTCTAACGCCATGTTTTCAAGCCTAAGTGTGGAAATAAGTAAATTACCGTGGTACTCTCAAACCGGGAGACCCGCGGCTGCGGGGTCAGTTCCCACGAGTTACGTTGGTCCCGTGGGACGGTTTGGTGCCACCCACGGGGCCGTTCGAGGGCTGTTTCGAGTTCTCACCCTCTAACGCCATGTTTTTAAGCCTAAGTGTGGAAATAAGAAAATTACCGTCGTACTCTCAAATCGGGAGACCGGCGGCTGCGGGGTCAGTTCCCACGAGTTACGTTGGTCCCGTGGGAGGTGTTGGTGCCACCCACGGGGTCATTCGGGGGCTGTTTTGAGTTCTTACCCTCTAACGCCATGTTTTTAAGCCTAAGTGTGGAAATAAGCAAATAACCGTCGTACTCTCAAACCGAGAGACTCGCGGCTGCGGGGTCAGTTCCCACGAGTTACGTTGGTCCCGTGGGAGGTGTTGGTGCCAACAATGGAACCGTTCGGGGGCTGTTTCGAGTTCTCACCCTCTAACGCCATGTTTTTAAGCCTAAGTGTGGAAATAAGCAAATTACCGTCGTACTCTCAAATCGGGAGACCCACGGCTGCGGGGTCAGGTTCCACGAGTTACGTTGGTCCAGTGGGACGTGTTGGTGCCACCCACGGGGCCGTTCGGGGGCTGTTTCGAGTTCTCACCCTCTAACGCCATGTTTTTAAGCCTAAGTGTGGAAATAAACAAATTACCGTCGTACTCTCAAACCGAGAGACACGTGGCTGCGGTGTCAGTTCCCACGAGTTACGTTGGTCCCGTGGGAGGTGTTGGTGCCACCCACGGGGCCGTTCGGGGGCTGTGTCGAGTTCTCACCCTCTAACACCATGTTTTTAAGCCTAAGTGTGGAAATAAGCAAATTACCGTCGTACTCTCAAATCGGGAGACCCGCGGCTGCGGGGTCAGTTCCCACGAGTTACGTTGGTCCCGTGGGAGGTGTTGGTGCCACCCACGGGGCCGTTCGGGGGCTGTTTCGAGTTCTCACCCTCTAACGCCATGTTTTTAAGCCTAAGTGTGGAAATAAGAAAATTACCGTCGTACTCTCAAACCGGGAGACCCGCGGCTGCGGGGTCAGTTCCCACGAGTTACGTTGGTCCCGTGGGAGGTGTTGGTGCCACCCACGGGGCCGTTCGGGGGCTGTTTCGAGTTCTCACCCTCTAACGCCATGTTTTTAAGCCTAAGTGTGGAAATAAGCAAATTACCGTCGTACTCTCAAACCGGGAAACCCACGGCTGCGGGGTCAGTTACCACGAGTTACGTTGGTCCCGTGGGAGGTGTTTGTGCCACCCACGGGGCCGTTCGGGGGCTGTTTCGAGTTCTCACCCTCTAACGCCATGTTTTTAAGCCTAAGTGTGGAAATAAGCAAATTACCGTCGTACTCTCAAACCGGGAGACCCGCGGCTGCGGGGTCAGTTCCCACGAGTTACGTTGGTCCCGTGGGAGGTGTTGGTGCCACCCACGGGGCCGTTCGGGGGCTGTTTCGAGTTCTCACCCTCTAATGCCACGTTTTTAAGCCTAAGTGTGGAAATAAGTAAATTACCGTCGTACTCTCAAACTGGGAGACCCGCGGCTGCGGGGTCAATTCCCACGAGTTACGTTGGTCCCGTGGGAGGTGTTGGTGCGACCCACGGTGGCGTTCGGGGGCTGTTTCGAGTTCTCACCCTCTAACGCCATGTTTTTAAGCCTAATTATGGAAATATGCAAATTACCATCGTACTCTCAAACCGGGAGACCCGCGGCTGCGGGGTCAGTTCCCACGAGTTACGTTGGTCCCGTGGGAGGTGTTGGTGCCACCCACGGGGCCGTTCGGGGGCTGTTTCGAGTTCTCACCCTCTAACGCCATGTTTTTAAGCCTAAGTGTGGAAATAACAAAATTACCATCGTACTCTCAAACCGAGAGACCCGCGGCTGCGGGGTCAGTTCCCACGAGTTACGTTGGTCCCGTGGGAGGTGTTGGTACCACCCACGGGGCCGTTCGGGGGCTGTTTCGAGTTCTCACCCTCTAACGCCATGTTTTTAAGCCTAAGTGTGGAAATAAGCAAATTACCGTCGTACTCTCAAACCGGGAGACTCGCCGCTGCGGGGTCACTTCCCACGAGTTACGTTGGTCCCGTGGGAGGTGTTGGTGCCACCCACGGGGCCGTTTGGGGGCTGTTTCGAGTTCTCACCCTCTAACGCCATGTTTTTAAGCCTAAGTGTGGAAATAAGCAAATTACCTTCGTACTCTCAAACCGGGAGACCGGCGGCTGCGAGGTCAGCTCCCACGAGTTACGTTGGTCCCGCGGGAGGTGTTGGTGCCACCCACGGGGTCGTTCGGGGGCTGTTTCGAGTTCTCACCCTCTAACGCCATGTTTTTAAGCCTAAGGGTGGAAATAAGCAAATTATTGTCGTACTCTCAAACCGGGAGACCCGCGGCTGCGGGGTCAGTTCCTACGAGTTACGGTTGTCCCGTGGAAGGTGTTGGTGCCACCCACGGGGCCGTTCGGGGGCTGTTTTGAGTTCTCACCCTCTAACCCCATTTTTTAAGCCTAAGTGCGGAAATAAGCAAATTACCGTCGTACTCTCAAACCGGGAGACCCGCGGCTGCGGGGTCAGCTCCCACGAGGTACGTTGGTCCCGTGGGAGGTGTTGGTGCCACCCACGGGGCCGTTCGGGGGCTGTTTCGAGTTCTCACCCTCTAACGCCATGTTTTTAAGCCTAAGTGTGGAAGTAAGCAAATTACCGTCGTACTCTCAAACCGGGAGACCCGCGGCTGCGGGGTCAGTTCCCACGAGTTACGTTGGTCCCGTGGGAGGTGTTGGTGCCACCCACGGGGTCGTTCGGGGGCTGTTTTGAGTTCTCACCCTCTAACCCCATTTTTTAAGCCTAAGTGCGGAAATAAGCAAATTACCGTCGTACTCTCAAACCGAGAGACCCGCGGCTGCGGGGTCAGCTCCCACGAGGTACGTTGGTCTCGTGGGAGGTGTTGGTGCCACCCACGGGGCCGTTCGGGGGCTGTTTCGAGTTCTCACCCTCTAACGCCATGTTTTTAAGCCTAAGTGTGGAAATAAGCAAATTACCGTCGTACTCTCAAACCGGGAGACCCGCGGCTGCGGGGTCAGTTCCCACGAGTTACGTTGGTCCCGTGGGAGGTGTTGGTGCCACCCACGGGGCCGTTCGGGGGCTGTTTCGAGTTCTCACCCTCTAACGCCATGTTTTTAAGCCTAAGTGTGGAAATAAGCAAATTACTGTCGTACTCTCAAACCGGGAGACCCGCGGCTGCGGGGTCAGTTCCCACGAGTTACGTTGGTCCCGTGGGAGGTGTGGGTGCCACCCACGGGGCCGTTCGGGGGCTGTTTCGAGTTCTCACCCTCTAACGCCATGTTTTTAAGCCTAAGTGTGGAAATAAGCAAATTACCGTCGTACTCTCAAACCGGCAGACCCGCGGCTGCGGGGTCAGTTCCCACGAGTTACGTTGGTCCCGTGGGAGGTGTTGGAGCCACCCACGGGGCCGTTCGGGGGTTGTTTCGAGTTCTCATCCTCTAACGCCATGTTTTTAAGCTTAAGTGTGGAAATAACCAAATTATCGTCGTACTCTCAAACCGGGAGACCCGCGACTGCGGGGTCAGTTCGCACGAGTTACGTTGGTGCCGTGGGAGGTGTTGGTGCCACCCTCGGGGCCGTTCGGGGGCTGTTTCGAGTTCTCACCCTCTAACGCCATGTTTTTAAGCCTAAGTGTGGAAATAAGCAAATTACCGTCGTACTCTCAAACCGGGAGACCCGCGGCTGCGGGGTCAGTTCCCACGAGTTACGTTGGTCCCGTGGGAGGTGTGGGTGCCACCCACGGGGCCGTTCGGGGGCTGTTTCGAGTTCTCACCCTCTAACGCCATGTTTTTAAGCCTAAGTGTGGAAATAAGCAAATTACCGTCGTACTCTCAAACTGAGAGACCCGCGGTTGCGGGGTCAGTTCCCACGAGTTATGTTTGTCCCGTGGGAGGTGTTGGTGCCACCCACGGGGCCCTTCGAGGGCTGTTTCGAGTTCTCACCCTTTAACGCCATGTTTTTAAGCCTAAGTGTGGAAATAAGCAAATTACCATCGTACTCTCAAACCGGGAGACCCGCGGATGCGGGGTCAGTTCCCACGAGTTACGTTGGTCCCGCGGGAGGTGTTGGTGCCACCCACGGGGCCGTTCGGGGGCTGTTTCGAGTTCTCACCCTCTAACGCCATGTTTTTAAGCTTAAGTGTGGAAATAACCAAATTACCGTCGTACTCTCAAACCGGGAGACCCGCGGCTGCGGGGTCAGTTCGCACGAGTTACGTTGGTGCCGTGGGAGGTGTTGGTGCCACCCTCGGGGCCTTTCGGGGGCTGTTTCGAGTTCTCACCCTCTAACGCCATGTTTTTCAGCCTAAGTGTGGAAATAAGCAAATTACCGTCGTACTCTCAAACCGGGAGACCCGCGGCTGCGGGGTCAGTTCCCACGAGTTACGTTGGTCCCGTGGGAGGTGTGGGTGCCACCCACGGGGCCGTTCGGGGGCTGTTTCGAGTTCTCACTCTCTAACGCCATGTTTTTAAGACTAAGTGTGGAAATAAGAAAATTACCATCGTACTCTCAAACCGGGAGACCCGCGGCTGCGGGGTCAGTTCCCACGAGTTACGTTGGTCCCGTGGGAGGTGTTGGTGCCACCCACGGGGTCGTTCGGGGGCTGTTTCGAGTTCTCACCCTTTAACGCCATGTTTTTAAGCCTAAGTGTGGAAATAAGCAAATTACCATCGTACTCTCAAACCGGGAGACCCGCGGCTGCGGGGTCAGTTCCCACGAGTTACGTTGGTCCCGTGGGAGGTGTTGGTGCCACCCACGGGGCCGTTCGGGGGCTGTTTCGAGTTCTCACCCTCTAACGCCATGTTTTTAAGCCTAAGTGTGGAAATAAGCAAATTACCGTCGTACTCTCAAACCGGGAGACCGGCGGCAGCGAGGTCAGTTCCCACGAGTTACGTTGGTCCCGTGGGAGGTGTTGGTGCCACCCACGGGGCCGTTCGGGGGCTGTTTCGAGTTCTCACCCTTTAACGCCATGTTTTTAAGCCTAAGTGTGGAAATAAGCAAATTACCATCGTACTCTCAAACCGGGAGACCCGTGGATGCGGGGTCAGTTCACACGAGTTACGTTGGTCCCGCGGGAGGTGTTGGTGCCACCCACGGGGCCGTTCGGGGGCTGTTTCGAGTTCTCACCCTCTAACGCCATGTTTTTAAGCTTAAGTGTGGAAATAACCAAATTACCGTCTTACTCTCAAACCGGGAGACCCGCGGCTGCGGGGTCAGCTCCCACGAGTTACGTTGGTCTCGTGGGAGGTGTTGGTGCCACCCACGGGGCCGTTCGGGGGCTGTTTCGAGTTCTCACCCTCTAACGCCATGTTTATAAGCCTAAGTGTGGAAATAAGCAAATTACCGTCGTACTCTCAAACCGGCAGACCCGCGGCTGCGGGGTCAGTTCCCACGAGTTACGTTGGTCCCGTGGGAGGTGTTGGTGCCACCCACGGGGCCGTTCGGGGGTTATTTCGAGTTCTCACCCTCTAACGCCATGTTCTTAAGCCTAAGTGTGGAAATAAGCAAATTACCATCGTACTCTCAAACCGAGAGACCCGCGGCTGCGGGGTCAGTTCCCACGAGTTACGTTGGTCCCGTGGGAGGTGTTGGTGCCACCCACGGGGCCGTTCGGGGGCTGTTTCGAGTTCTCACCCTTTAACGCCATGTTTTTAAGCCTAAGTGTGGAAATAAGCAAATTACCATCGTACTCTCAAACCGGGAGACCCGCGGATGCGGGGTCAGTTCCCACGAGTTACGTTGGTCCCGCGGGAGGTGTTGGTGCCACCCACGGGGCCGTTCGGGGGCTGTTTCGAGTTCTCACCCTCTAACGCCATGTTTTTAAGCTTAAGTGTGGAAATAACCAAATTACCGTCGTACTCTCAAACCGGGAGACCCGCGGCTGCGGGGTCAGTTCGCACGAGTTACATTGGTGCCGTGGGAGGTGTTGGTGCCACCCTCGGGGCCGTTCGGGGGCTGTTTCGAGTTCTCACCCTCTAACGCCATGTTTTTAAGCCTAAGTGTGGAAATAAGAAAATTACCATCGTACTCTCAAACCGGGAGACCCGCGGATGCGGGGTCAGTTCCCACGAGTTACGTTGGTCCCGCGGGAGGTGTTGGTGCCACCCACGGGGCCGTTCGGGGGCTGTTTCGAGTTCTCACCCTCTAACGCCATGTTTTTAAGCTTAAGTGTGGAAATAAACAAATTACCGTCTTACTCTCAAACCGGGAGACCCGCGGCTGCGGGGTCAGCTCCCACGAGTTACGTTGGTCTCGTGGGAGGTGTTGGTGCCACCCACGGGGCCGTTCGGGGGCTGTTTCGAGTTCTCACCCTCTAACGCCATGTTTTTAAGCCTAAGTGTGGAAATAAGCAAATTACCGTCGTACTCTCAAACCGGCAGACCCGCGGCTGCGGGGTCAGTTCCCACGAGTTACGTTGGTCCCGTGGGAGGTGTTGGTGCCACCCACGGGGCCGTTCGGGGGTTGTTTCGAGTTCTCACCCTCTAACGCCATGTTCTTAAGCCTAAGTGTGGAAATAAGCAAATTACCATCGTACTCTCAAACCGAGAGACCCGCGGCTGCGGGGTCAGTTCCCACGAGTTACGTTGGTCCCGTGGGAGGTGTTGGTGCCACCCACGGGGCCGTTCGGGGGCTGTTTCGAGTTCTCACCCTTTAACGCCATGTTTTTAAGCCTAAGTGTGGAAATAAGCA
The DNA here is from genome assembly GCA_949130495.1 of Sambucus nigra. Taxonomy (NCBI): domain Eukaryota; kingdom Viridiplantae; phylum Streptophyta; class Magnoliopsida; order Dipsacales; family Adoxaceae; genus Sambucus; species Sambucus nigra. The sequence continues at coordinate 282,953,726 of OX422215.1, forward strand.
AATTACCATCGTACTCTCAAACCGGGAGACCCGCGGATGCGGGGTCAGTTCCCACGAGTTACGTTGGTCCCGCGGGAGGTGTTGGTGCCACCCACGGGGCCGTTCGGGGGCTGTTTCGAGTTCTCACCCTCTAACGCCATGTTTTTAAGCTTAAGTGTGGAAATAACCAAATTACCGTCGTACTCTCAAACCGGGAGACCCGCGGCTGCGGGGTCAGTTCGCACGAGTTACATTGGTGCCGTGGGAGGTGTTGGTGCCACCCTCGGGGCCGTTCGGGGGCTGTTTCGAGTTCTCACCCTCTAACGCCATGTTTTTAAGCCTAAGTGTGGAAATAAGTAAATTACCATCGTACTCTCAAACCGGGAGACCCGCGGATGCGGGGTCAGTTCCCACGAGTTACGTTGGTCCCGCGGGAGGTGTTGGTGCCACCCACGGGGCCGTTCAGGGGCTGTTTCGAGTTCTCACCCTCTAACGCCATGTTTTTAAGCTTAAGTGTGGAAATAACCAAATTACCGTCTTACTCTCAAACCGGGAGACCCGCGGCTGCGGGGTCAGCTCCCACGAGTTACGTTGGTCTCGTGGGAGGTGTTGGTGCCACCCACGGGGCCGTTCGGGGGCTGTTTCGAGTTCTCACCCTCTAACGCCATGTTTTTAAGCCTAAGTGTGGAAATAAGCAAATTACCGTCGTACTCTCAAACCGGCAGACCCGCGGCTGCGGGGTCAGTTCCCACGAGTTACGTTGGTCCCGTGGGAGGTGTTGGTGCCACCCACGGGGCCGTTCGGGGGCTGTTTCGAGTTCTCACCCTCTAACGCCATGTTTTTAAGCCTAAGTGTGGAAATAAGCAAATTACCGTCGTACTCTCAAACCGAGAGACCCGCGGCTGCGGGGTCAGTTCCCACGAGTTACGTTGGTCCCGTGGGAGGTGTTGGTGCCACCCACGGGGCCGTTCGGGGGCTGTTTCGAGTTCTCACCCTTTAACGCCATGTTTTTAAGCCTAAGTGTGGAAATAAGCAAATTACCATCGTACTCTCAAACCGGGAGACCCGCGGATGCGGGGTCAGTTCCCACGAGTTACGTTGGTCCCGCGGGAGGTGTTGGTGCCACCCACGGGGCCGTTCGGGGGCTGTTTCGAGTTCTCACCCTCTAACGCCATGTTTTTAAGCTTAAGTGTGGAAATAACCAAATTATCGTCGTACTCTCAAACCGGGAGACCCGCGGCTGCGGGGTCAGTTCGCACGAGTTACGTTGGTGCCGTGGGAGGTGTTGGTGCCACCCTCGGGGCCGTTCGGGGGCTGTTTCGAGTTCTCACCCTCTAACGCCATGTTTTTAAGCCTAAGTTTGGAAATAAGCAAATTACCGTCGTACTCTCACACCGGGAGACCCGCGGCTGCGGGGTCAGTTCCCACGAGTTACGTTGGTGCCGTGGGAGGTGTGGGTGCCACCCACGGGGCCGTTCGGGGGCTGTTTCGAGTTCTCACTCTCTAACGCCATGTTTTTAAGACTAAGTGTGGAAATAAGAAAATTACCGTCGTACTCTCAAACCGGGAGACCCGCGGCTGCGGGGTCAGTTCCCACGAGTTACGTTGGACGCCATGTTTTTAAGCCTAAGTGTGGAAATAAGTAAATTACCATCGTACTCTCAAACCGGGAGACCCGCGGCTGCGGGGTCAGTTCCCACGAGTTACGTTGGTCCCGTGGGAGGTGTTGGTGCCACCCAAGGGGCCGTTCGCGGGCTGTTTCGAGTTCTCACCCTCTAACGCCATGTTTTTAAGCCTAAGTGTGGAAATAAGCAAATTACCGTCGTACTCTCAAACCGGGAGACCGGCGGCTGCGAGGTCAGTTCCCACGAGTTACGTTGGTCCTTTGGGAGGTGTTGGTGCCACCCACGGGGTCGTTCGGGGGCTGTTTCGAGTTCTCACCCTCTAACGCCATGTTTTTAAGCCTAAGGGTGGAAATAAGCAAATTATTGTCGTACTCTCAAACCGGGAGACCCGTGGCTGCGGGGTCAGTTCCTACGAGTTACGGTTGTCCCGTGGGAGGTGTTGGTGCCACCCACGGGGCCGTTCGGGGGCTGTTTTGAGTTCTCACCCTCTAACGCCATTTTTTAAGCCTAAGTGCGGAAATAAGCAAATTACCGTCGTACTCTCAAACCGGGAGACCCGCGGCTGCGGGGTCAGCTCCCACGAGTTACGTTGGTCTCGTGGTAGGTGTTGGTGCCACCCACGGGGCCGTTCGGGGGCTGTTTCGAGTTCTCACCCTCTAACGCCATTTTTTAAGCCTAAGTGCGGAAATAAGCAAATTACCGTCGTACTCTCAAACCGGGAGACCCGCGGCTGCGGGGTCAGCTCCCACGAGTTACGTTGGTCTCGTGGTAGGTGTTGGTGCCACCCACGGGGCCGTTCGGGGGCTGTTTCGAGTTCTCACCCTCTAACGCCATGTTTTTAAGCCTAAGTGTGGAAATAAGCAAATTACCGTCGTACTCTCAAACCGGCAGACCCGCGCCTGCGGGGTCAGTTCCCACGAGTTACGTTGGTCCCGTGGGAGGTGTTGGTGCCACCCACGGGGCCGTTCGGGGGTTGTTTCGAGTTCTCACCCTCTAACGCCATGATTTTAAGCCCAAGTGTGGAAATAAGCAAATTACCGTCGTACTCTCAAACCGAGAGACCCGCGGCTGCGGGGTCAGTTCCCACGAGTTACGTTGGTCCCGCGGGAGGTGTTGGTGCCACCCACGGGGCCGTTCGGGGGCTGTTTCGAGTTCTCACCCTTTAACGCCATGTTTTTAAGCCTAAGTGTGGAAATAAGCAAATTACCATCGTACTCTCAAACCGGGAGACCCGCGGATGCGGGGTCAGTTCCCACGAGTTACGTTGGTCCCGCGGGAGGTGTTGGTGCCACCCACGGGGCCGTTCGGGGGCTGTTCGAGTTCTCACCCTCTAACGCCATGTTTTTAAGCTTAAGTGTGGAAATAACCAAATTACCGTCTTACTCTCAAACCGGGAGACCCGCGGCTGCGGGGTCAGTTCCCACGAGTTACGTTGGTGCCGTGGGAGGTGTTGGTGCCACCCTCGGGGCCGTTCGGGGGCTGTTTCGAGTTCTCACCCTCTAACGCCATGTTTTTAAGCCTAAGTGTGGAAATAAGCAAATTACCGTCGTACTCTCAAACCGGGAGACCCGCGGCTGCGGGGTCAGTTCCCACGAGTTACGTTGGTCCCGTGGGAGGTGTGGGTGCCACCCACGGGGCCGTTCAGGGGGCTGTTTCGAGTTCTCACCCTCTAACGCCATGTTTTTAAGCCTAAGTGTGGAAATAAGCAAATTACCGTCGTACTCTCAAACCGGGAGACCCGCGGCTGTGGGGTCAGTTCCCACGAGTTACATTGGTGCCGTGGGAGGTGTTGGTGCCACCCACGGGGCCGTTCGGGGGCTGTTTCGAGTTCTCACCCTCTAACGCCATGTTTTTAAGCCTAAGTGTGGAAATAAGCATATTACCGTCGTACTCTCAAACCGGGAGACCCGCGGCTGCGGGGTCAGTTCCCACGAGTTACGTTGGTCCCGTGGGAGGTGTGGGTGCCACCCATGGGGCCGTTTGAGGGCTGTTTTGAGTTCTCACCCTCTAACGCCATGTTTTTAAGCCTAAGTGTGGAAATAAGCAAAGTACCGTCGTACTCTCAAACCGGGAGACCCGCGGCTGCGAGGTCAGTTCCCACGAGTTACGTTGGTCCCGTGGGAGGTGTTGGTGCCACCCACGGGGTCGTTCGGGGGCTGTTTCGAGTTCTCACCCTCTAATGTCATGTTTTTAAGCCTAAGTGTGGAAATAAGCAATTTACCATCGTACTCTCAAACCGGGAGACCCGCGGCTGCGGGGTCAGCTCCCACGAGTTACGTTGGTCTCGTGGTAGGTGTTGGTGCCACCCACGGGGCCGTTCGGGGGCTGTTTCGAGTTCTCACCCTCTAACGCCATGTTTTTAAGCCTAAGTGTGGAAATAAGCAAATTACCGTCGTACTCTCAAACCGGCAGACCCGCGGCTGCGGGGTCAGTTCCCACGAGTTACGTTGGTCCCGTGGGAGGTGTTGGTGCCACCCACGGGGCCGTTCGAGGGTTGTTTCGAGTTCTCACCCTCTAACGCCATGATTTTAAGCCTAAGTGTGGAAATAAGCAAATTACCGTCGTACTCTCAAACCGAGAGACCCGCGGCTTGCGGGGTCAGTTCCCACGAGTTACGTTGGTCCTGTGGGAGGTGTTGGTGCCACCCACGGGGCCGTTCGGGGGCTGTTTCGAGTTCTCACCCTTTAACGCCATGTTTTTAAGCCTAAGTGTGGAAATAAGCAAATTACCATCGTACTCTCAAACCGGGAGACCCGCGGATGCGGGGTCAGTTCCCACGAGTTACGTTGGTCCTGTGGGAGGTGTTGGTGCCACCCACGGGGCCGTTCGGGGGCTGTTTCGAGTTCTCACCCCCTTTAACGCCATGTTTTTAAGCCTAAGTGTGGAAATAAGCAAATTACCATCGTACTCTCAAACCGGGAGACCCGCGGATGCGGGGTCAGTTCCCACGAGTTACGTTGGTCCCGCGGGAGGTGTTGGTGCCACCCACGGGGCCGTTCGGGGGCTGTTTCGAGTTCTCACCCTCTAACGCCATGTTTTTAAGCTTAAGTGTGGAAATAACCAAATTACCGTCTTACTCTCAAACCGGGAGACCCGCGGCTGCGGGGTCAGTTCCCACGAGTTACGTTGGTGCCGTGGGAGGTGTTGGTGCCACCCTCGGGGCCGTTCGGGGGCTGTTTCGAGTTCTCACCCTCTAACGCCATGTTTTTAAGCCTAAGTGTGGAAATAAGCAAATTACCGTCGTACTCTCAAACCGGGAGACCCGCGGCTGCGGGGTCAGTTCCCACGAGTTACGTTGGTCCCGTGGGAGGTGTGGGTGCCACCCACGGGGCCGTTCAGGGGGCTGTTTCGAGTTCTCACCCTCTAACGCCATGTTTTTAAGCCTAAGTGTGGAAATAAGCAAATTACCGTCGTACTCTCAAACCGGGAGACCCGCGGCTGTGGGGTCAGTTCCCACGAGTTACGTTGGTGCCGTGGGAGGTGTTGGTGCCACCCACGGGGCCGTTCGGGGGCTGTTTCGAGTTCTCACCCTCTAACGCCATGTTTTTAAGCCTAAGTGTGGAAATAACCAAATTACCGTCGTACTCTCAAACCGGGAGACCCGCGGCTGTGGGGTCAGTTCCCACGAGTTACGTTGGTGCCGTGGGAGGTGTTGGTGCCACCCACGGGGCCGTTCGGGGGCTATTTCGAGTTCTCACCCTCTAACGCCATATTTTTAAGCCTAAGTGTGGAAATAAGCATATTACCGTCGTACTCTCAAACCGGGAGACCCGCGGCTGCGGGGTCAGTTCCCACGAGTTACGTTGGTCCCGTGGGAGGTGTGGGTGCCACCCACGGGGCCGTTTGGGGGCTGTTTTGAGTTCTCACCCTCTAACGCCATGTTTTTAAGCCTAAGTGTGGAAATAAGCAAAGTACCGTCGTACTCTCAAACCGGGAGACCCGCGGCTGCGAGGTCAGTTCCCACGAGTTACGTTGGTCCCGTGGGAGGTGTTGGTGCCACCCACGGGGTCGTTCGGGGGCTGTTTCGAGTTCTCACCCTCTAATGTCATGTTTTTAAGCCTAAGTGTGGAAATAAGCAATTTACCATCGTACTCTCAAACCGGGAGACCCGCGGCTGCGGGGTCAGTTCCCACGAGTTACGTTGGTCCCGTGGGAGGTGTTGGTGCCACCCACGGGGCCGTTCGGGGGCTGTTTCGAGTTCTCACCCTCTAACGCCATGTTTTTAAGCCTAAGTGTGGAAATAAGCAAATTACCATCGTACTCTCAAACCGGGAGATCCGTGGCTGCGGGGTCAGTTCCCACGAGTTACGTTGGTCCCGTGGGAGGTGTTGGTGCCACCCACGGGGGCCGTTCGGGGGCTGTTTCGAGTTGTCACCCTCTAACGCCATGTTTTTAAGCCTAAGTGTGGAAATAATCAAATTACCGTCGTACTCTCAAACCGGGAGACCCGCGGCTGCGGGGTCAGTTCCCACGAGTTACGTTGGTCCTGTGGGAGGTGTTGGTGCCACCCACGGGGCCGTTCGGGGGCTGTTTCGAGTTCTCACCCTTTAACGCCATGTTTTTAAGCCTAAGTGTGGAAATAAGCAAATTACCATCGTACTCTCAAACCGGGAGACCCGCGGATGCGGGGTCAGTTCCCACGAGTTACGTTGGTCCCGCGGGAGGTGTTGGTGCCACCCACGGGGCCGTTCGGGGGCTGTTTCGAGTTCTCACCCTCTAACGCCATGTTTTTAAGCTTAAGTGTGGAAATAACCAAATTACCATCTTACTCTCAAACCGGGAGACCCGCGGCTGCGGGGTCAGTTCCCACGAGTTACGTTGGTGCCGTGGGAGGTGTTGGTGCCACCCTCGTGGCCGTTCGGGGGCTGTTTCGAGTTCTCACCCTCTAACGCCATGTTTATAAGCCTAAGTGTGGAAATAAGCAAATTACCGTCGTACTCTCAAACCGGGAGACCCGCGGCTGCGGGGTCAGTTCCCACGAGTTACGTTGGTCCCGTGGGAGGTGTGGGTGCCACCCACGGGGCCGTTCAGGGGGCTGTTTCGAGTTCTCAACCTCTAACGCCATGTTTTTAAGCCTAAGTGTGAAAATAAGAAAATTACCGTCGTACTCTCAAACCGGGATACTCGCGGCTGCGGGGTCAGTTCCCACGAGTTACGTTGGTCCCGTGGGAGGTGTTGGTGCCACCCACGGGGCCGTTCGGGGGTTGTTTCGAGTTCTCACCCTCTAACGCCATGTCTTTAAGCCTAAGTGTGGAAATAAGCAAATTACCGTCATACTCTCAAACCGGGAGACCCGCGGCTACGGGGTCAGTTTCCACGAGTTACGTTGGTCCAGTGGGACGTGTTGGTGCCACCCACGGGGCCGTTCGGGGGATGTTTCGAGTTCTCAACCTCTAACGCCATGTTTTTAAGCCTAAGTGTGGAAATAAGCAAATTACCATCGTACTCTCAAACCGGGAGACCCGCGGCTGCGGGGTCAGTTCCCACGAGTTACGTTGGTCCCGTGGGACGTGTTGGTGCCACCCACGGGGCCGTTCGGGGGTTGTTTCGAGTTCTCACCCTCTAACGCCATGTTTTTAAGGCTTACTGTAGAAATAAGAAAATTACCGTCGTACTCTCAAATCGGGAGACTCGCGGCTGCGGGGTCAGTTCCCACGAGTTACGTTGGTCCCGTGGGAGGTGTTGGTGCCACCCACGGGGCCGTTCGGGGGCGGTTTCGAGTTCTCACCCTCTAACGCCATGTTTTTAAGCCTAAGTGTGGAAATAATCAAATTACCGTCGTACTCTCAAACCGGGAGACCCGCGGCTGCGGGGTCAGTTCCCACGAGTTACGGTGGTCCCGTGGGAGGTGTTGGTGCCACCCACGGGGTCGTTCGGGGGCTGTTTCGAGTTCTCACCCTCTAACGCCATGTTTTTAAGCCTAAGTGTGGAAATAAGCAAATTACCATCGTACTCTCAAACCGGGAGACCCGCGGCTGCGGGGACAGTTCCCACGAGTTACGTTGGTCCCGTGGGAGGTGTTGGTGCCACCCACGGGGCCATTCGGGGGCTGTTTCGAGTTCTCACCCTCTAACGCCTTTTTTTTAAGCCTAAGTGTGGAAATAAGCAAATTACCGTCGTACTCTCAAACTGGGAGACCCGCGGCTGCGGGGTCAGTTCCCACGAGTTACGTTGGTCCCGTGGGACGTGTTGGTGCCACCCACGGGGCCGTTCGGGGGCTGTTTCGAGTTCTCACCCTCTAATGCCATGTTTTTAAGCCTAAGTGTGGAAATAAGCAAATTACCGTCGTACTCTCAAACCGGGAGACCCGCGGCTGCGGGGTCAGTTTCCAAGAGTTACGTTGGTCCAGTGGGACGTGTTGGTGCCACCCACGGGGCCGTTCGGGGGATGTTTCGAGTTCTCACCCTCTAACGCCATGTTTTTAAGCCTAAGTGTGGAAATAAGCAAATTACCGTCGTACTCTCAAACCGGGAAACCCGCGGCTGCGGGGTCAGTTCCCACGAGTTACGTTGGTCCCGTGGGAGGTGTTGGTGCCACCCACGGGGCCGTTCGGGGGCTGTTTCGAGTTCTCACCCTCTAACGCCATGTTTTTAAGCCTAAGTGTGGAAATAAGAAAATTACCGTCGTACTCTCAAACCGGGAGACCCGCGGCTGCGGGGTCAGTTCCCACGAGTTACGTTGGTCCCGTGGGAGGTGTTGGTGCCACCCACGGGGCCGTTCGGGGGCTGTTTCGAGTTCTCACCCTCTAACGCCATGTTTTTAAGCCTAAGTGTGGAAATAAACAAATTACCGTCGTACTCTCAAACCGGGAGACCCGCGGCTGCGGGGTCAGTTCCCACGAGTTACGTTGGTCCCGTGGGAGGTGTTGGTGCCACCCACGGGGCCGTTCGGCGGCTGTTTCGAGTTCTCACCCTCTAACGCCATGTTTTTAACCATAAGTGTGGAAATAAGGAAATTACCGTCGTACTCTCAAACCGGTAGACCCGCGGCTGCGGGGTCAGTTCCCACGAGTTACGTTGGTCCCGTGGGAGGTGTTGGTGCCACCCACGGGGCCGTTCGGGGGCTGTTTCGAGTTCTCACCCTCTAACGCCATGTTTTTAAGCCTAAGTGTGGAAATAAGCAAATTACCGTCGTACTCTCAAACCGGGAGACCCGCGGCTGCGGAGTCAGTTCCCACGAGTTACGTTGGTCCCGTGGGAGGTGTTGGTGCCACCCACGGGGCCGTTCAGGGGCTGTTTCGAGTTCTCACCCTCTAACGCCATGTTTTTAAGCCTAAGTGTGGAAATAAGCAAATTACCATCGTACTCTCAAACCGGGAGACTCGCGGCTGCGGGGTCAGTTCCCACGAGTTACGTTGGTCCCGTGGGAGGTGTTGGTGCCACCCACGGGGCCGTTCGGGGACTGTTTCGAGTTCTCACCCTCTAACGCCATGTTTTTAAGTCTAAGTGTGGAAATAAGCAAATTACCATCGTACTCTCAAACCGGGAGACCCGCGGCTGCGGGGTCAGTTTCCACGAGTTACGTTGGTCCAGTGGGACGTGTTGGTGCCACCCACGGGGCCGTTCGGGGGATGTTTCGAGTTCTCACCCTCTAACGCCATGTTTTTAAGCCTAAGTATGGAAATAAGAAAATTACCGCCGTACTCTCAAACCGGGAGACCCGCGGCTACGGGGTCAGTTCCCACGAGTTACGTTGGTCCCGTGGGACGTGTTGGTGCCACCCACGGGGCCGTTCGGGGGCTGTTTCGAGTTCTCACGCTCTAACGCCATGTTTTTAAGCCTAAGTGTGGAAATAAGCAAATTACCATCGTACTCTCAAACCGGGAGACCGGTGGCTGCGAGGTCAGTTCCCACGAGTTACGTTGGTCCCGTGGGAGGTGTTGGTGCCACCCACGGGGTCGATCGGGGGCTGTTTCGAGTTCTCACTCTCTAACGCCATGTTTATAAGCCTAAGGGTGGAAATAAGAAAATTATTGTTCGACTCTCAAACCGGGAGACCCGCGGCTGCGGGGTCAGTTCCTACGAGTTACGGTTGTCCCGTGGGAGGTGTTGGTGCCACCCACGGGGCCGTTCGGGGGCTGTTTTGAGTTCTCACCCTCTAACGCCATTTTTTAAGCCTAAGTGCGGAAATAAGAAAATTACCGTCGTACTCTCAAACCGGGAGACCTGCGGCTGCGGGGTCAGCTCCCACGAGTTACGTTGGTCTCGTGGGAGGTGTTGGTGCCACCCACGGGGCCGTTCGGGGGCTGTTTCGAGTTCTCACCCTCTTACGCCATGTTTTTAAGCCTAAGTGTGGAAATAAGCAAATTACCGTCGTACTCTCAAACCGAGAGACCCGCGGCTGCGGGGTCAGTTCCCACGAGTTACGTTTGTCCCGTGGGAGGTGTTGGTGCCACCCACGGGGCCGTTCGGGGGCTGTTTCGAGTTCGCACCCTCTAACGCCATGTTTTTAAGCCTAAGTGTGGAAATAAGCAAATTACCATCGTACTCTCAAACCGGGAGACCCGCGGTTGCGGGGTCAGTTCCCACGAGTTACGTTGGTCCCGCGGGAGGTGTTGGTGCCACCCACGGGGCCGTTCGGGGGCTGTTTCGAGTTCTCACCCTCTAACGCCATGTTTTTAAGCCTTTCTGTAGAAATAAGAAAATTACCGTCGTACTCTCAAATCGGGAGACTCGCGGCTGCGGGGTCAGTTCCCACGAGTTACGTTGGTCCCGTGGGAGGTGTTGGTGCCACCCACGGGGCCGTTCAGAGGCGGTTTCGAGTTCTCACCCTCTAACGCCATCTTTTTAAGCCTAAGTGTGGAAATAATCAAATTACCGTCGTACTCTCAAACCGGGAGACCCGCGGCTGCGGGGTCAGTTCCCACGAGTTACGGTGGTCCCGTGGGAGGTGTTGGTGCCACCCACGGGGTCGTTCGGGGGCTGTTTCGAGTTCTCACCCTCTAACGCCATGTTTTTAAGCCTAAGTGTGGAAATAAGCAAATTACCATCGTACTCTCAAACCGGGAGACCCGCGGCTGCGGGGTCAGTTCCCACGAGTTACGTTGGTCCCGTGGGAGGTGTTGGTGCCACCCACGGGGCCATTCGGGGGCTGTTTCGAGTTCTCACCCTCTAACGCCTTTTTTTTAAGCCTAAGTGTGAAAATAAGGAAATTACCGTCGTACTCTCAAACTGGGAGACCCGCGGCTGCGGGGTCAGTTCCCACGAGTTACGTTGGTCCCGTGGGACGTGTTGGTGCCACCCACGGGGCCGTTCGGGGGCTGTTTCGAGTTCTCACCCTCTAATGCCATGTTTTTAAGCCTAAGTGTGGAAATAAGCAAATTACCGTCGTACTCTCAAACTGGGAGACCCGCGGCTGCGGGGTCAGTTTCCAAGAGTTACGTTGGTCCCGTGGGACGTGTTGGTGCCACCCACGGGGCCGTTCGGGGGATGTTTCGAGTTCTCACCCTCTAACGCCATGTTTTTAAGCCTAAGTGTGGAAATAAGCAAATTACCGTCGTACTCTCAAACCGGGAGACCCGCGGCTGCGGGGTCAGTTCCCACGAGTTACGTTGGTCCCGTGGGAGGTGTTGGTGCCACCCACGGGGCCGTTCGGGGGCTGTTTCGAGTTCTCACCCTCTAACGCCATGTTTTTAAGCCTAAGTGTGGAAATAAACAAATTACCGTCGTACTCTCAAACCGGGAGACCCGCGGCTGCGGGGTCAGTTCCCATGAGTTACGTTGGTCCCGTGGGAGGTGTTGGTGCCACCCACGGGGCCGTTCGGCGGCTGTTTCGAGTTCTCACCCTCTAACGCCATGTTTTTAACCATAAGAGTGGAAATAAGGAAATTACCGTCGTACTCTCAAACCGGTAGACCCGCGGCTGCGGGGTCAGTTCCCACGAGTTACGTTGGTCCCGTGGGAGGTGTTGGTGCCACCCACGGGGCCGTTCGGGGGCTGTTTCGAGTTCTCACCCTCTAACGCCATGTTTTTAAGCCTAAGTGTGGAAAAAAGCAAATTACCGTCGTACTCTCAAATCGGGAGACCCGCGGATGCGGGGTCAGTTCCCACGAGTTACGTTGGTCCCGCGGGAGGTGTTGGTGCCACCCACGGGGCCGTTCGGGGGCTGTTTCGAGTTCTCACCCTCTAACGCCATGTTTTTAAGCCTAAGTGTGGAAATAACCAAATTACCGTTGTACTCTCAAACCGGGAGACCCGCGGCTGCGGGGTCAGTTCCCACGAGTTACGTTGGTGCCGTGGGAGGGGTTGGTGGCACCCACGGGGCCGTTCGGGGGCTGTTTCGAGTTCTCACCCTCTAACACCATGTTTTTAAGCCTAAGTGTGGAAATAAGCAAATTACCGTCGTACTCTCAAACCGGGAGACCCGCGGCTGCGGGGTCAGTTTCCACGAGTTACGTTGGTCTCGTGGGAGGTGTGGGTGCCACCCACGGGGCCGTTCGGGGGCTGTATCGAGTTCTCACCCTCTAACGCCATGTTTTTAAGCGTAAGTGTGGAAATAAGCAAATTACCATCGTACTCTCAAACCGGGAGACGCGCGGCTGCGGGGTCAGTTCCCACGAGTTACGTTGGTCCCGTGGGAGGTGTTTGTGCCACCCACGGGGTCGTTCGGGGGCTGTTTTGAGTTCTCACCCTCTAACGCCATGTTTTTAAGCCTAAGTGTGGAAATAAGAAAATTACCATCGTACTCTCAAATCGGGAGACCCGCGGCTGCGGGGTCAGTTCCCACGAGTTACGTTGGTCCCGTGGGAGGTGTTGGTGCCACCCACGGGGCCGTTCGAGGGCTGTTTCGAGTTCTCACCCTCTAACGCCATGTTTTTAAGCCTAAGTGTGGAAATAAGCAAATTACCGTCGTACTCTCAAATCGGGATACCCGTGGCTGCAGGGTCAGTTCCCAGGAGTTACGTTGGTCCCGTGGGAGGTGTTGGTGCCACCCACGGGGCCGTTCGGGGGCTGTTTCGAGTTCTCACCCTCTAACGCCATGTTTTTAAGCCTAAGTGTGGAAATAATCAAATTACCGTCGTACTCTCAAACCGGGAGACCCGCGGCTGCAGGGTCAGTTTCCACGAGTTACGTTGGTCCAGTGGGACGTGTTGGTGCCACCCACGGGGCCGTTCGGGGGATGTTTCGAGTTCTCACCCTCTAACGCCATGTTTTTAAGCCTAAGTGTGGTAATAAGCAAATTACCGTCGTACTCTCAAACCGGGAGACCCGCGGCTGCGGGGTCAGTTCCCACGAGTTACGTTGGTCCCGTGGGAGGTGTTGGTGCCACCCACGGGGCCGTTCGGGGGCTGTTTCGAGTTCTCACCCTCTAACGCCATGTTTTTAGGCCTAAGGGTGGAAATAAGCAAATTACTGTCGTACTCTCAAACCGGGAGACTCGCGGCTGCGGGGTCAGTTCCTTCGAGTTACGGTTGTCCCGTGGGAGGTGTTGGTGCCACCCACGGGGCCGTTCGGGGGCTGTTTTGAGTTCTCACCCTCTAACACCATTTTTTAAGCCTAAGTGCGGAAATAAGCAAATTACCGTCGTACTCTCAAACCGGGAGACCCGCGGCTGCGGGGTCAGTTCTCACGAGTTACGTTGGTCTCGTGGGAGGTGTTGGTGCCACCCACGGGGCCGTTCGGGGGCTGTTTCGAGTTCTCACCCTCTAACGCCATGTTTTTAAGCCTAAGTGTGGAAATAAGCAAATTACCGTCGTACTCTCAAACCGGGAGACCCGCGGCTGCGTGGTCAGTTCCCACGAGTTACGTTGGTCCCGTGGGAGGTGTTGGTGCCACCCACGGGGCCGTTCGGGGGCTGTTTCGAGTTCTCACCCTCTAACGCCATGTTTTTAAGCCTAAGTGTGCAAATAAGCAAATTAACGTCGTACTCTCAAACCGGGAGACCCGTGGCTGCGGGGTCAGTTCCCACGAGTTACGTTGGTCCCGTGGGACGTGTTGGTGCCACCCATGGAGCCGTTCGGGGGCTGTTTCGAGTTCTCACCCTCTAACGCCATGTTTTTAAGCCTAAGTGTGGAAATTAGCAAATTACCATCGTACTCTCAAACCGGGAGACTCGCGGCTGCGGGGTCAGTTCCCACGAGTTACGTTGGTCCCGTGGGAGGTGTTGGTGCCACCCACGGGGCCGTTCGGGGGCTGTTTCGAGTTCTCACCCTCTAACGCCATGTTTTTAAGCCTAAGTGTGGAAATAAGAAAATTACCGTCGAACTCTCAAACCGGGAGACCCGCGGCTGCGGGGTCAGTTCCTACGAGTTACGTTGGTCCCGTGCGAGGTGTTCGTGACTCTTACTAGACCATTTTGTGGTTGTTTTAGGTTTTCACACCTTGATGGCATGTTTTTATGCTTAAGTCTAATTTTTTGCAAATTTACGTCGTACACTAAAATCGCGAGTCCCGTGACTACGCGGTCTATTCCTATGAGTCGCATTGGTCCCGTGCGAGGTGTTCGTGACTCTTACGGGACTGTTTGGTGTTTGTTTTCGGTTTTCATCCTTCGAGGGCATGCTTTGATGCTTAAGTCTAACTTTTCGCAAATTTACGTCGTACACTCAAACCGGGAGCCCCGTTCCTACTCGGTCTGTTCCTACGATTTACATTGATCCCGTGCGAGGTGTTCGTGACTCTTACGGGACCGTTTTGTGACTGTTTTACATTTTCACCATTCGATGGCATGTTTTTATGCTTAAGTCGAGTTTTTTACAAATTTACGTCGCACACTCAAACCGGGAGAGCCGTGACTACACGGTCAGTTCCTACGAGTTACATTGGTCCCGTACGAGGTGTTCGTGACTCTTAAGGGACCGTTTTAAGGCTATTTTACATTTTCACCCTTCGATGGCATGTTTTTTATGCTTAAGTCTAATTTTTTACAAATTTACATCGTACACTCAAACCGGTAGCCCTGTGACTACGCGGTCGGTTCCTACGAGTCACATTGGTCCCGTGCGAGGGGTTCGTGACTCTTACGGGACCGTTTAAAGGTTGTTTTATGTTTTCACCCTTTGATGGCATGTTTTATGGTTATGTCTATTTTTTTATCAAATTTCCATCATACACTCAAATCGGGAGCCCCGTGACTACGCGGTTGATTCCTACGAGTCACATTGGTCCCGTGCGAGGTGTTCGTGACTCTTACGGGACCGTTTTGTGTTTATTTTACGTTTTCACCCTTTGATGGCATGTTTTTATGCTTTAAGTCTAATTTTTTTTCAAATTTATGTCGTACACTCCCACCGGGAGCCTCGTGATTATGCGGTCGGTTCCTACGAGTTACATTGGTCCCGTGCGAGGTGTTCGTGACTCTTACCGGACCGTTTTGTGGTTGTTTTAGGTTTTCACCCGTCGATGGCATGTTTTTATGCTTAAATCTAATTTTTTAGAAATTTGCGTCATATACTCAAACCGGGAGCCCGTGACTACGCGATCGGTTCCTATGAGTCACATTGGTCCTGCGCGACAAGTGAATAAGATGAGCGGTCACAAATTGCAAACCCAAGAATAACTTTCGAACCATGACTAATTTTTATTCTCATTCTCACCTCTCTCCTATTCATCTCGGACTAATTTTTATTCCCATTTTCACATCTCTCCTATTCTCAAACCGGGAGTCCCGTGGCTGCGCAGTCAGTTCCTATGAGTTACATTGGTCCCGTGAAAGGTGTTGGTGCCTCTCACAGGACCGTACGAGGGTTGTTCGGGAGTTATTTTGGATTTTCACCCTCTAAAATATTTTCAACATATTATCCAAAAATCAAACCAATAATTATCCCGTACGCCTTCTAATTATCACATATTCCTTCAAACATACTATCCAACAACAAGCCAACAACCAATAATTATCCCGTACTCCTTCTATCATCTAAAAGATTTAATAAATAATGCATATCAATTATATAACTACTTTAGTTAAAATAAAGAGTACCTGGTGTGTAATGAAGAACTGGTATGTAATGAAGAAGTGGTATCTAATTGGTTAGGTCTGCAATACGTAAACAATGTAGTTATGATTATTACGCCGCCATTTTAAGGTTTTAAAATACATATCCAATCAAGTTGATCACAACAAATATCAAACTAAAACAGAACTGTATGAAATCAACATAACTATAGCATACATGTCAAGTTAAAATATGAATGAACGGAATCAAGTTGTATTTGTTCCATGTCAAGTTGTAGCCTCTTAATATCTTGACGTAAACGTAAAAAAATGCACATTAATCGCAAGATATATGATATACTTTTTCATAGGCAAATCAAGAGCACTATAGTATCCAACAACCAAGCCAAAAATATCTCACTATAGTAATGTGCACACGTGTTTGCGACTCGTATGCCAAAATAATCATTTAATTATATTTTGTCAAAAAAAAAAGAAAGCATATTTTGTCAAAACAAATACATACACATACAATCTAGGATTTATTGACATAATCTATACATACACACATACAATCTAGGGTTTACTTAAACCCTAATATTTTTTTGACATAAATCTATGCATATATATAACCCACAAAAAGGCGGATGTAGTTTTTTTTACTTATTATAAATCCATTTAATTATATTTTGTCAAAAAAAATATAATGTCTAGAGTTTTGAATAATATTTTGCCAAAAAAATACATACATACAATCTAGGGTTTATTGACATAACCTATACATACACACATACAATCTAGGGTTTACTTAAACCCTAATATTTTTTTGACATAAATCTATGCATATATATAACCCACAAAAAGGGGGATGTAATTTTTTTTACTTATTATAAATCCATTTAATTATATTTTGTCAAAAAAAATATAATGTCTAGAGTTTTGAATAATATTTTGCCAAAAAAAATACATACATACAAGCTAGGGTTTATTGACATAACCTATACATACACACATACAATCTAGGGTTTACTTATACCCTAATATTTTTTTGACATAAATCTATACATACATACACATACAATTACACACATAAAAGAACAAAACAGAAATTAAAGTATCTGTATTTGTATCTCATCAAACAAAAATCAAAACAGATATGTATGATTGTATCTCATGAAACCGAAATCAAAAAACCAATAACCCTCATTCAAATATATGTATCTCATCAAATAAATCAAAATAGAAATTAAAGTAAGCTAACCTTACCGGTGGCAACAGGGGTCGGCAGCAGAGAGAGAGAAAACCCACCATTGTTTGACGAGAGAGAGAAGCCACAACTTTGTTTTTTACGAGAGAGAGAGAAAGAAGCGGGTAAATGAAAATGAAAGGGGTCAAATGTTTAAGTGCATTTTTTTTAGGAATTACATGGTCACGGCCATCAGCCGTGACCCACCTCGCAACCCATAACTTCCTTGCTGCTGCTACATGAATGGCCAATGGTCACGGCCTACAGCCATTACCCCCATGCGCGACCAAACCTTGAATTGAATGATGGTCACGGCCCATAACCGTGACCCCCATGCGCGACTAGTTTCAGGCCTTAAATTGAAGCATGGTCACGGCCCATAGCCGTGACCCATACCAAGAAATGGTCACGGCCCAGAGCCGTGACCCTCAATCAGGGATGCGCAACCTTTTTTCATCAACCCTATTGCTTGAATGAGGTATGGTCACGGACCATAGCCGTGACCCACACCAAGAAATTGTCACGGCCCTAATCCATGACCCCCAAAATGTGTACTATCTTCTTCGTCATGCCATGGGTCACGGACTTGGGCCGTGACCCCTCCATGACCAAGCTTGGAGGGAATTTTGGCGCGAGTTTGGCGCCAAGTTGGTCACGACCTGGTCACGGCTCAAGTCCGCGACCACTGTGGTCACGGACTTGGTCCGTGACCACTTCTAGAGCATCGATAATTTAGTGTGATAATAAATATGGTCACGCCAAATATTGAGTGGGTCACGGCCCAAGTCCGCGACCAGCTAGTCGCGGACTTGAGCCGTGACCCACTGGGCGTGACCATTCGCAGGATTTGGTGTAGTGAACACCATTAATGAGGTCAAAGATTGCTCGGATTAGGTTGTCATAGCATCATTCAAAATATGCCTACTCCATAATGCACCAGTCCCTCACCAAGAAGAAGACACCATTGATGATCTTATGCCACGCATTGAGAAGTATGCTAAGGTGGAAGATGTGACCGAACCAAAAAAAGTTTCTAATTAGCACCACACTATCTGAGCAGGAAAGGGAGGAAATAATCTATTTGTTGAAGTAGAATAAAAATATGTTTGCATAGAGACCGTACGATATGTTTGGGATCGATCCTAAAGTCACATGCCATAAACTTCATATTGACACCACATTCCCGTCGGTCACATAGAGGGCTCGCCGCATTGCCCCCAAAAAAGAAAAGGCGGGAAAAAGATGGGTAAGGAAACTTCTGTAGGTAAGGTCCATGAGAAAAATTCAATTCTCGAAATGTTTCTCAAACCCAGTAGTGGTATGAAAGAGTAAAGATAGCTGAAGACCATATGTGGACTTCACTGACCTCAATAAAGCCTATCCCAAAGATAATTTCCCTCTATCAAAAATAGATCAGTTGGTCGATGCCACAACCAGCATGAATGGATGAGCACATACTCAGGGTACCATCACGTCCCTTTGTTTGTCTTTGACCAAGACAAAACATCATTTATATCCCATTTGTGCCTTTATTGTTATAGGTTCATGCCTTTTTGGACTTAAAAATGCCGGAACCATGTATAAAATATATGTTACAAATATGTTCAAGAAACAGTTTATAGAAACAATGGAGGTGTACATTGATGATATGCTCGTAAAGATCAATCTCAAAGCTGACAACTTAAAGGATTTAGAAAAAATATTTCAAATCCTCAGGCATTACCAAACAAAGCTCAATGCAACCAAATAATCCATTGAGGTTCAGTCAAAAAAGTTCCTAGGATACTTTGTCAGTAAAAGGGGTATTGAGGAAAACCCCAACTAGATAGTCGCGATTAACAGCATTCGTCTTCTAAAGACACTGTGCAAGATTTAAAAGTTAATAAGGATGCTAGCAACCCAAATCATTTCATCTTAAAGTCCTCGAAATGTTGCCGACCATTTTTCCTACTACTAAAGAAAGAGAAAGGCCTCACTTGGAACGAAGAATTATCAAAGACCCTTGATGAAATCAAATCCACTTTAAGCAACACTACTATGTTAACTATCCTAGATCATTGTCATCAGATATTTCCCCTCAAGGATATTTTTTAAAAGGACGACCTATCTGGATGGATGTTTAATTGATCGATCCTACTTGGGATATTTAATATACACTATCAACTAAGAATGGCGATCAAGGGACAAGTTTAGGATGATTTTACTACAAAGTTCATAGGAGAGAATGACCCTAACTACTAACAGATTGTCGATCGGTTGATATGCCACGAGATTGATCGGTCCCAAAAATGGACACTGTGTGTGGATGATGCCTATAACTCTAAGGGTGAAGGAGTAGGGGTTGTTCTCCTGACACTAGAGAATTCTATAATCGAGTAAGGAATTGGACTTGGCTTTCACGCATCTAATACTGAAGCTTAATATAAAGCCCTTATAATCGAACTACATAAAGCTCACTCATTAGGGGAAAATCATCTCGACGTATATTGTGAATCAAAGATGGTATCTAACCAAGTAACGGGAGATTTCAATGACAAGGATGGATGAATGGCGTTATACTTGTAGGTGGCTTATGATTTGATGTTAAGATTTTAGAAAGTATACATTCAACAGTTCCCCTGGGGGCATAATAACCATATCGATGCTTTCGCAGCTTAAAGCTCAGTAGTGGACTCTGATTTGAGAAGAATAATTTAAGTTGAAATGCTTGCCAAGGCCAACATCACAAATCCCGTTGTTGTCCAGATTATTCTCACCATGTAAAAAGTCCCCAGCTGGATGGGCCCAAAAATTATTTTTCTGAAAAACGATAGTCGTCCAACAAAAAGTAAGCCCACCAAGTTTGGATTAAAGCTACACAATTTTATCTAGTGCCAAAGGAAAGCCTTACAAAAGATCCTTCATAGGTCCTTACATCCAATGCGTGCATCAAAGTGATGATGAACAAGTTTTATACGAATTACATGGTAAGATATGTGAAAGCTGATGATGCTGAAATCTAGCACCACCAGATAAGTGATGATGAGCTCAAACAATAGTAACCATGGCAGCCATAGAGATGTAAGTGTATAAGTGTGTAAGTGTGTAGAAGGAGATGAATATAAGAGGAATAAGACAATGATGTATAGTGGTTCAGCCAATTTGGCCTACATCCATTGTGAGTGTGTGATCCTCTAAGTATGGGCACTAATGGCCTTGGATACAATGCGCATAAGCTCACTTTCTCTTTCTACTGTGTGTATAAGCAGAGTTTTAGCTAGGGTTGCAATTATCGATTGATCCCTCCCTGTAGGGTTGTAGGTGACAAGTATATATAGGTCTTGGGGGGTATAGTGTATCCCCCAAGTATGCATGGTGCATGTGAATGATGATCTAGCCAATCCCCTATTGACACCGGTAGATGCCAAATGATGACATAATATTCCCTCACGCGAGGGTGTGATTTTGTTTTAACGGTCTCCCATGTGCCATGTGGGCCTCACGCGCACTGTTCCACTCGTCTCTCAAACCACACGCTGTGATGATGTCACTCTCGGCCTTTGATATGAGGCCGAGGGCAAAGTTCCTTTCGACAATGAGTCTGGCATAATTTGGGCCTCGTATTGTCGTACCCTCGGGGGGTCATCTGGAGCCTGATGAAGGGTCGGACCCTGAGGGGTCATCTGGAGCCAGATGAAGGGTCGGCTCCTGAGGGGTCGTCCAGAGCCTAATGAAGGGTAGGCCCCCTGAGGGGTCGTTCGAAGCCTGATGAAGGGTCGGTCCCTTGAGGGGTCATCTGGAGCCTGATGTAGGGTCGGCCCCTTGAGGGGCCATCTGGAGCCTGATGTAGGGTCGGCCCCTGGGGGGCGTTCGGAGCCTGGGCCTGATGAGGCGTAGGGCACCCTCGGCATGGCCGAGGGTATATACGGGTATATCAATCACCCCCAGCCCTTAGCCATAGATGATGCAGAGATGGCTGAGGGATAATGTTGCTTTTGAGACTAAGTGTATGGTCTGTTTGATGAATGACACCTGTCAAGCTGGTGTGACACCTGTCATTTTTATCCAATGTCATTCCAATTTTTAAGGCATGGCGACTGCATGCTGCTTGGGGCTTTGTGCCCTAATGATGTCCTCCTCGTGGTCTGTGCTTTGTGCCCTAATGTTTTTAAGCGTAAGTGTGGAAATAAGCAAATTACCATCGTACTCTCAAACCGGGAGACGCGCGGCTGCGGGGTCAGTTCCCACGAGTTACGTTGGTCCCGTGGGAGGTGTTTGTGCCACCCACGGGGTCGTTCGGGGGCTGTTTTGAGTTCTCACCCTCTAACGCCATGTTTTTAAGCCTAAGTGTGGAAATAAGAAAATTACCATCGTACTCTCAAATCGGGAGACCCGCGGCTGCGGGGTCAGTTCCCACGAGTTACGTTGGTCCCGTGGGAGGTGTTGGTGCCACCCACGGGGCCGTTCGAGGGCTGTTTCGAGTTCTCACCCTCTAACGCCATGTTTTTAAGCCTAAGTGTGGAAATAAGCAAATTACCGTCGTACTCTCAAATCGGGATACCCGTGGCTGCAGGGTCAGTTCCCAGGAGTTACGTTGGTCCCGTGGGAGGTGTTGGTGCCACCCACGGGGCCGTTCGGGGGCTGTTTCGAGTTCTCACCCTCTAACGCCATGTTTTTAAGCCTAAGTGTGGAAATAATCAAATTACCGTCGTACTCTCAAACCGGGAGACCCGCGGCTGCAGGGTCAGTTTCCACGAGTTACGTTGGTCCAGTGGGACGTGTTGGTGCCACCCACGGGGCCGTTCGGGGGATGTTTCGAGTTCTCACCCTCTAACGCCATGTTTTTACGAGTTACATTAGGGCTTTGTGCCCTAATGTTTTTAAGCGTAAGTGTGGAAATAAGCAAATTACCATCGTACTCTCAAACCGGGAGACGCGCGGCTGCGGGGTCAGTTCCCACGAGTTACGTTGGTCCCGTGGGAGGTGTTTGTGCCACCCACGGGGTCGTTCGGGGGCTGTTTTGAGTTCTCACCCTCTAACGCCATGTTTTTAAGCCTAAGTGTGGAAATAAGAAAATTACCATCGTACTCTCAAATCGGGAGACCCGCGGCTGCGGGGTCAGTTCCCACGAGTTACGTTGGTCCCGTGGGAGGTGTTGGTGCCACCCACGGGGCCGTTCGGGGGCTGTTTTGAGTTCTCACCCTCTAACGCCATGTTTTTAAGCCTAAGTGTGGAAATAAGAAAATTACCATCGTACTCTCAAATCGGGAGACCCGCGGCTGCGGGGTCAGTTCCCACGAGTTACGTTGGTCCCGTGGGAGGTGTTGGTGCCTCCCACGGGACCAACGTAACTCGTGGGAACTGACCCCGCAGCCGCGCGTCTCCCGGTTTGAGAGTACGATGGTAATTTGCTTATTTCCACACTTACGCTTAAAAACATTAGGGCACAAAGCCCTAATGTAACTCGTAAAAACATGGCGTTAGAGGGTGAGAACACGAAACAGCCCCGAACGTCCCCCTGGGTGGCACCAACACCTCCCACGGGACCAATGTAACTCTTAGGAACTGACCTCGCTACCACAGGACTCCCGGTTTGAGAGTACGAGGGTAATTTGCATATTTCTAAACTTACGCTTAAAAACATCGCGTTAGCGGGTGAGAACTAGTAAGAGCCCCCGAACTTCCCTGTGGGTGGCACCAACACCTCCCACGGGACCAATGTAACTCGAAGGAACTGACCCCGCAGCCGCGGGACTCCCGGTTTGAGAATACGACAATAATTTGCAGATTTTTAGACTTAAGCTTAAAAACAAGGCATTAGAGGGTGATAACTAGAAACAGCCCCCGAACGTCCCCGTGGGTGGCACCAACACCTCCCATGGGACCAATGTAACTCGTAGAAACTGACCCCGCAGCCGCGGGACTCCCGGTTTGAGAATACGACAATAATTTGCATATTTTCATAACTAGGCTTAAAAACATGGCGTTAGAGGGTGAGAACTAGTAAGAGCCCCCAAACGTCCCCGTGGGTGGCACTAATACCTCCCACGGGACCAATGTAACTCGTAGGAACTGACCCCGCAGTCGTGGGACTCCCGGTTTGAGAATACGATGGTAATTTGCATGTTTCTAGACTTAAGCAAAACACGGCGTTAGAGGGTGAAGACTCGAAACTGCCCCCGAACTTCCCTGTGGGTGGCACCAACACCTCCCACGAGACCAATGTAACTCAAAGGAACTGATTCCGCAGCAGCGGGATTCCCAGTTTGAGAATATGACGGTAATTTGCATGTTTCTAGACTTAAGTAAAACATGGTCTTAGAGGCTGAAAACTCGAAACTGCCCCCGAACGTCCCCGTGGGTGGCACCAACACCTCCCACGAGACCAATGTAACTCGTAGGAACTGACCCCGTAGCCGCGGGACTCCCGGTTTGAGAATACGACGATAATTTGCATATTTCTAGACTTAGGCTTAAAAACATGGAGTTAGAGGGTGAGAACTAGAAACAGCACCCGAACGTCCTCGTGGGTGGCACCAACACCTCCCACGAGACCAATGTAACTCGTAGGAACTGACCCCGCAGCCGTGGGACTCCCGGTTTGAGAATACGGCGATAACTTGCATATTTCTAGACCTAGGCTTAAAAACATGGCGTTAGAGGGTGAGAACTAGTTAGAGCCCCCGAACATCCCCGTGGGTGGCACCAACACCTCCCACGATACCAATGTAACTCGTAGGAACTGACCCCGCAGCCGCGGGACTCCCGATTTGAGAATACGACGTGAATTTGCATATTTCTAGACTTGGGCTTAAAACCATGGCGTTAGAGGGTGAGAACTAGAAACAACCCCCGAACGTCCCCGTGGGTGACACCAACACCTCCCACGGGACCAATGTAACTTGTAGGAACTGACCCCGCAGCCGCGAGACTCCCGGTTTGAGAATACGAGGATAATTTGCATATTTCTAGACTTACGCTTAAAAGTATGGCGTTAGAGGGTGAGAACTAGAAATATCCCCGAACGTCCCCGTGGGTGTCACCAACACCTCCTACGGGATCAATGTAACTCGTAGGAACTGACCCTGCTACTGCGGGACTACCAGTTTGAGAATACAACGGTAATTTTCATATTTCTAGACTTAGGCTTAAACACATGGCGTTAGAGGGTGAGAACACAAAATAGCCCCCGAACGTCCCCGTGGGTGGCACCAACACCTCCCACAGGACCAATGTAATTTGTAGGAACTGACGCCGCTACCGCGGGGCTCCCGGTTTGAGAGTACGACGACAATTTGCATATTTCTAGACTTACGCTTAAAAACATGGCGTTAGCGGGTGAGAACTAGTAACAGCCCCCGAACATCCCCGTGGGTGGTACCAACACCTCCCACGGGACCAATGTAATTCGTAGGAACTGACGTCGCTACCGCGGGGCTGCCGGTTTGAGAGTACGACGACAATTTGCATATTTCTAGAGTTACGCTTAAAAACATGGCGTTAGCGGGTGAGAACTAGTAGTAGCCCCCGAACGTCCCCGTGGGTGGTACCAACACCTCCCACGGGACCAATGTAACTCGTAGTAACTGACCCTGCAGCTGCGGGACTCCCGATTTGATAATACGACGGTAATTTGCATATTTTTAGACTTAAACATAACATGGAGTTAGAGGGTGAATACTCAAAACAGCCCCCTAACAGCCCTGTGGTTGGCACCAACACCTCCCACGGGAAAATGTAACTCCTTGGAACTGACCCCGCAGCCGCGGGACTCCTGGTTTGAGAATACGATGATAATTTGCATATTTCTAGAGTTAGGCTTAAAAACATGGATTTAGAGGGTCAGAACTAGAAACAATCCCCGAACGGCCCTGTGGTTGGCACCAACACCTCCCACGGGACCAATGTAACTCGTAGGAACTGACCCCGCAGCCGCGGGACTCCCGGTTTGAGAATACGGTGATAACTTGCATATTTCTAGACCTAGGCTTAAAAACATGGCGTTAGAGGGTGATAACTAGAAACAGCCCCCGAACGTCCCCGTGGGTGGCACCAACACCTCCCACGGGACCAATGTAACTCATAGGAACTGACCCCGCAACCGCGGGACTCCCGGTTTGAGAATACAACGATAATTTGCATATTTCTTGACTTAGGCTTAAAAACATGGCGTTAGAGGGTGATAACTAGAAACAGCCCCCGAACGTCCCCGTGGGTGGCACCAACACCTCCCACGAAACCAATGTAACTCATAGGAACTGACCCCGCAACCGCGGGACTCCCGGTTCGAGAATACAACGATAATTTGCATATTTCTAGACTTAGGCTTAAAAACATGGCGTTAGAGGGTGATAACTAGAAACAGCCCCCGAACGTCCCCGTGGGTGGCACCAACACCTCCCACGGGACCAATGTAACTCGTAGGAACTGACCCCGCAGCCGCGGGACTCCCGGTTTGAGAATACGACGATAATTTTCATATTTCTATACTTAGGCTTAAAAATATGGCGCTAGAGGGTGAGAGCTAGAAACAGCCCCCGACCGTCCCAGTGGGTGGCACCAACACCTCCCATGGGACCAATGTAACTCGTAGGAAATGGCCCCGCAGCCGCGGGACTCTCGGTTTGAGAATACGACGATAATTTGCATGTTTCTAGACTTAAGCAAAACATGGCGTTAGAGGGTGAAAACTCGAAACTGCCCCCGAACTTCCCCGTGGGTGGCACCAACACCTCCCACGGGACCAATATAACTCGTAGGAACTGACCCCGCAGCCACGGGACTCCCGGTTTGAGAATACGACGGTAATTTGCATGTTTCTAGACTTAAGCAAAACATGGCGTTAGAGGGTGAAAACTCAAAACTGCCCCTGAACGTCCCCGTGGGTGGCACCAACACCTACCACGGGACCAATGTTACTCGTAGGAACAGATCGCGCAGTCGCGGGACTCCCGGTTTGAGAATTCGAAGATAATTTTGCATATTTTCTAGGCTTAAAAACATGGCCTTAGAGGGTGAGAACTAGAAGCAGCCCCCGAACGTCCCCGTGGGTGGCACCAACACCTGCCACGGGACCAATGTAACTCGTAGGAATGGACCCCGCAGCCGCGGGGCTACCGATTTGAGAATACGACGATAATTTGCATATTTCTAGACATAGGCTTAAAAACATGGCGTTAGAGCGTGAGAAGTAGAAACAGTCCATGAACCTCTCCGTGGGTGGCAACAACACCTCCCACGGGACCAATGTAACTCGTAGGAACTGACCCCGCAGCCGCGAGACTCCCGGTTTGAGAATACGACGGTAATATTCTTATTTCTAGACTTAGGCTTAAAAACATGGCGTTAGAGGGTGAGAACTAGAAACAGCCCCCGAACGTCCCCGTGGCTGGCACCAACACCTCCCACGAGACCGATGTAACTCATAGGAACTAACCCCGCAGCCGCGAGACTCCCGATTTGAGAAGACGATGATAATTTCCATATTTATAGACTTACGCTTAAAAACATGGCGTTAGAGGGTGAGAACTAGAAATATCCCCGAACGTCCCCGTGGGTGGCACCAACACCTCCCACGGGACCAATGTAACTCGTAGGAACTGACCCTGCAGCCGCGGGACTCCTGGTTTGAGAATACGACGGTAATTTGCATATTTCTAGACATAGGCTTAAAAACATGGCGTTAGAGGGTGAGAACACGAAACAGCCCCGAACGTCCCCCTGGGTGGCACCAACACCTCCCACGGGACCAATGTAACTCTTAGGAACTGTCCTCGCTACCACAGGACTCCCGGTTTGAGAGTACGAGGGTAATTTGCATATTTCTAAACTTACGCTTAAAAACATCGCGTTAGCGGGTGAGAACTAGTAAGAGCCCCCGAACTTCCCTGTGGGTGGCACCAACACCTCCCACGGGACCAATGTAACTCGAAGGAACTGACCCCGCAGCCGCGGGACTCCCGGTTTGAGAATACGACAATAATTTGCAGATTTTTAGACTTAAGCTTAAAAACAAGGCATTAGAGGGTGATAACTAGAAACAGCCCCCGAACGTCCCCGTGGGTGGCACCAACACCTCCCATGGGACCAATGTAACTCGTAGAAACTGACCCCGCAGCCGCGGGACTCCCGGTTTGAGAATACGACAGTAATTTGCATATTTTCATACCTAGGCTTAAAAACATGGCGTTAGAGGGTGAGAACTAGTAAGAGCCCCCAAACATCCCCGTGGGTGGCACTAATACCTCCCACGGGACCAATGTAACTCGTAGGAACTGACCCCGCAGCCGTGGGACTCCCGGTTTGAGAATACGACGGTAATTTGCATGTTTCTAGACTTAAGCAAAACATGGCGTTTGAGGGTGAAAACTCGAAACTGCCCCCGAACTTCCCTGTGGGTGGCACCAACTCCTCCCACGGGACCAATGTAACTCAAAGGAACTGATCCCGCAGCAGCCGGATTCCCAGTTTGAGAATACGACGGTAATTTGTATGTTTCTAGACTTAAGCAAAACATGGTGTTAGAGGGTGAAAACTCGAAACTGCCCCCGATCGTCCCCGTGGGTGGCACTAACAGCTCCCACGAGACCAATGTAACTCGTAGGAACTGACCCCGCAGCCGCGGGACTCCCGGTTTCAGAATACGATGATAATTTGCATATTTCTAGACTTAGGCTTAAAAACATGGCGTTAGAGGGTGAGAATTAGAAACAGCACCAGAACGTCCCCGTGGGTGGCACCAACACCTCCCACCGGACCAATGTAACTCGTAGGAACTGACCCCGCAGTCGCGGGACTCCCAGTTTGAGAATACGATGATAATTTGCATATTTATAGACATAGGCTTAAAAACATAGCGTTAGAGGGTCAGAACTAGAAATAGCCTCCGAACGTCCCCGTGGGTTGCACCACACCTCCCACGGGACCAATGTAACTCGTATGAACAGACCCCGCAGCTGCGAGACTCTCGGTTTGAGAATACGACGTGAATTTGCATATTTCAAGACTTGGGCTTAAAAACATGGCGTTAGAGGGTGAGAACTAGAAACAACCCCCAAACGTCCCCGTGGGTGACACCAACACCTCCCACGGGACCAATGTAACTCGTAGGAACTGACCCCGCAGCCGCGAGACTCCCGGTTTGAGAATACGATGATAATTTGCATATTTCTAGACTTACGCTTAAAAATATGGCGTTAGAGGGTGAGAACTAGAAATATCCCCGAACGTCCCCGTGGGTGTCACCAACATCTCCGACGGGACCAATGTAACTCGTAGGAACTGACCCTGGTGCTGCGGGACTCCCGGTTTGAGAATACAACGGTAATTTTCATATTTCTAAACTTAGGCTTAAACACATGGCGCTAGAGGGTGAGAACACGAAACAGCCCTCGAACGTCCCCATGAGTGGCACCAACACCTCCCACGGGACCAATGTAATTCGTAGGAACTGACGCCGCTACCGCGGGGCTCCCGGTTTAAGAGTACGACGGCAATTTGCATATTTCTAGACTTACTCTTAAACACATGGCGTTAGCGGGTGATAACTAGTAACAGCCCCCGAACATCCTCGTGGGTGGTACCAACACCTCCCACGGGACCAATGTAATTCGTAGGAACTGACGTCGCTACCGCGGGGCTCCCGGTTTGAGAGTACGACGACAATTTGCATATTTCTAGAGTTACGCTTAAAAACATGGCGTTAGCGGGTGAGAACTAGTAACAGCCCCCGAACGTCCCCGTGGGTGGTACCAACACCTCCCACAGGACCAATGTAACTCGTAGGAACTGACCTTGCAGCCGCGGGACTCCCGATCTGATAATACGACGGTAATTTGCATATTTTTAGACTTAAACAAAACATGGCGTTAGAGGGTGAATACTCGAAACAGCCCCCTAACGGCCCTGTGGTTGGCACCAACACCTCGCACGGGAAAAATGTAACTCCTTGGAACTGACCCCGCAGCCGCGGGACTCCTGGTTTGAGAATACGATGATAATTTGCATATTTCTAGAGTTAGGCTTAAAGACATGGATTTAGAGGGTCAGAACTAGAAACAACCCCCGAACGGCCCTGTGGTTGGCACCAACACCTCCCACGGGACCAATGTAACTCGTAGGAACTGACCCCGCAGCCGCGGGACTCCCGGTTTGAGAATACGGTGATAACTTGCATATTTCTAGACCTAGGCTTAAAAACATGGCGTTAGATGGTGATAACTAGTTAGAGCCCCCGAACATCCCCGTGGGTGGCACCAACACCTCCCACGATACCAATGTAACTCGTAGGAACTGACCCCGCAGCGGCGGGACTCCCAGTTTGAGAATACGACGGTAATTTTCATGTTTCTAGACTTAAGCAAAACATGGCGTTAGAGGGTAAAAACTAGAAATAACCCCCGAATGTCCCCGTGGGTGGCACCAACACCTCCCACAAAACCAATGTAACTCATAGGAACTGACCCCGCAACCGCGGGACTCCCGGTTTGAGAATACAACGATAATTTGCATATTTCTAGACTTAGGCTTAAAAACATGGCGTTAGATGGTGATAACTAGACACAGCCCCCGAACGTCCCCGTGGGTGGCATCAACACCTCCCACGGGACCAATGTAACTCGTAGGAACTGACCCCGCAGCCGCTGGATTCCCGGTTTGAGAATACGACGATAATTTTCATATTTCTATACTTAGGCTTAAAAATATGGCGCTAGAGGGTGAGAGCTAGAAACAATCCCCGAACGTCCCCGTGGGTGGCACCAACACCTCCCATGGGACCAATGTAACTCGTAGGAAATGACCCCGCTGCCGCGGGACTCTCGATTTGAGAATACGACGGTAATTTGCATGTTTCTAGACTTAAGCAAAACATGGCGTTAGAGGGTGAAAACTCCAAACTGCCCCCGAACATCCCCGTGGGTGGCACCAACACCTCCCACGGGACCAATGTAACTCGTAGGAACTGACCCCGCAGCCGCGGGACTCCCAGTTTGAGAATATGACGGTAATTTACATGTTTCTAGACTTAAGCAAAACATGGCGTTAGAGGGTGAAAACTCAAAACTGCCCCCGAACGTCCCCGTGGGTGGCACCAACACCTACCACGGGACCAATGTTACTCGTAGGAACAGATCGCGCAGTCGCGGGACTCCCGGTTTGAGAATTCGATGATAATTTTGCATATTTCTAGGCTTAAAAACATGGCGTTAGAGGGTGAGAACTAGAAACAGCCCCCGAACGTCCCCGTGGGTGGCCCCAACACCTCCCACGGGACCAATGTAACTCGTAGGAACGGACCACGCAGCCGCGGGGCTACCGATTTGAGAATACGACGGTAATTTGCATATTTCTAGACATAGGCTTAAAAACATGGCGTTAGAGGGTGAGAACTAGAAACAACCCCCGAACGTCCCCGTGGGTGGCACCTACACCTCCCACGGGACCAATGTAACTCGTAGGAACTGACCCCGCAGCCGTGAGACTCCCGGTTTGAGAATACGACGATAATATTCATATTTCTAGACTTAGGCTTAAAAACATGGCGTTAGAGGGTGAGAACTAGAAACAGCCCCCGAACGTCCCCGTGGGTGGTACCAACACCTCCCACGAGACCGATGTAACTCATAGGAACTAACCCTGCAGCCGCGAGACTCCCGATTTGAGAAGACGATGATAATTTGCATATTTATAGACTTACGCTTAAAAACATGGCGTTAGAGGGTGAGAACTAGAAATATCCCCGAACGTCCCCGTGGGTGGCACCAACACCTCCCACGGGACCAATGTAACTCGTAGGAACTGACCCTGCAGCCGCAGGACTCCTGGTTTTAGAATACGACGGTAATTTGCATATTTCTAGACTTAGGTTTAAAAATATGGCGTTAGAGGGTGAGAACACGAAACAGCCCCCGAACGTCCCCCTGGGTGGCACCAACACCTCCCACGGGACCAATGTAATTCTTAGGAACTGACCTAGCTACCACAGGACTCCCGGTTTGAGAGTACGACGGTAATTTGCATATTTCTAACCTTACGCTTAAAAACATCGCATTAGCGGGTGAGAACTAGTAAGAGCCCCCTAACTTCCCTGTGGGTGGCACCAACACCTCCCACGGGACCAATGTAACTCGAAGGAACTGACCCCGCAGCCGCGGGACTCCCGGTTTGAGAATACGACGATAATTTGCAGATTTTTAGACTTAATCTTAAAAACAAGCCATTAGTGGATGAAAACTCGAAACAACCCTCTAACGGCCACGTGGGTGGCAGCAACACCTCCCACGAGACCAATGTAATTCGTAGGAACTGACCCCGCAGTCGCGGGACTCCCGATTTGAGAATATGACGATAATTTGCATATTTTTATACCTAGGTTTAAAAACATGGCGTTAGAGGGTGAGAACTAGTAAGAGCCCCCAAACTTCCCCGTGGGTGGCACCAATACCTCCCACGGGACCAATGTAACTCGTAGGAACTGACCCCGCAGCCGTGGGACTCCCGGTTTGAGAATACAAAGGCAATTTGCATGTTTCTTGACTTAAGCAAAACATGGCGTTAGAGGGTGAAAACTCGAAACTGCCCCCGAACTTCCCCGTGGGTGGCACCAACACCTCCCACGGGACCAATGTAACTCATAGGAACTGATCCCGCAGCAGCGGGATTCCCAGTTTGAGAATACGACGGTAATTTTCATGTTTCTAGACCTAAGCAAAACATGGCGTTAGAGGGTGAAAACTCGAAACTGCCCTCGAACGTCCCCGTGGGTGGCACCAACACCTCCCACGGGACCAATGTAACTCGTAGGAACTGACCCCACAGCCGCGGGACTCCCGGTTTGGGAATACGATGATAATTTGCATATTTCTAGACTTAGGCTTAAAAACATGGCGTTAGAGGGTGAGAACTAGAAACAGCACCCGAACGTCCCCATGGGTTGCACCAACACCTCCCACGGGACCAATGTAACTCGTAGGAACTGACCCCGCAGCCGCGGGATTTCTAGTTTGAGATTACGATGATAATATGCATATTTATAGACATAGGCATAAAAACATGATGTTAGAGGTGAGAACTAGAAATAGCCCCCGAACGTCCCCGTGGGTGGCACCAACACCTCCCACGGGACCAATGTAACTCGTAGGAACAAACCCCGCAGCTGCGAGACTCCCGGTTTGAGAATACGACGTGAATTTGCATATTTCTAGACTTACGCTTAAAAATATGGCGTTAGAGGGTGAGAACTAGAAATATCCCCGAACGTCCCCGTGGGTGGCACCAACACCTCCTACGGGACCAATGTAACTCGTAGGAACTGACCCTGCTGCTGCGGGACTCCCGTTTTGAGAATATGACGGTAATTTGTATATTTCTAGACTTAGGCTTAAACACATGGCGTTAGAGGGTGAGAACACGAAACAACCCCCGAACGTCCCCGTCGGTGGCACCAACACCTCCCACGGGACCAATGTAATTCGTAGGAACTGACGTCGCTACCGCGGGGCTCCCGATTTGAGAGTATGACGGCAATTTGCATATATCTAGACTTACGCATAAAAACATGGCGTTAGCGGGTGAGAACTAGTAACAGTCCCCGAACATCCCCGTGGGTGGTACCAACACCTCCCACGGGACCAATGAAATTCGTAGACGTTGCTACCGCGGGGCTCCCGGTTTGAGAGTACGACGACAATTTGCATATTTCTAGAGTTACGCTTAAAAACATGGCGTAAGCGGGTGAGAACTAGTAACAGCCCCCGAACGTCCCCATGGGTGGTACCAACACCTCCCACGGGAGCAATGTAACTCGTTGGAACTGACCCTGCAGCCGCGGGACTCCCGATTTGATAATACGACGGTAATTTGCATATTTTTAGACTTAAACAAAACATGGTGTTAGAGGGTGAATACTCGAAACAGCCCCCTAACGGCCCTGTGGTTGGCACCAACACCTCCCACGGGACCAATGCAACTCGTAGGAACTGACCCCGCAGCCACGGGACTCCCGGTTTAAGAATACGATGATAATTTGCATATTTCTAGACTTAGGATTAAAAATAGGGCTTTAGAGGGTCAGAACTAGAAATAACCGCCGAACGTCCCCGTGGGTGGCACCAACAACTCCCATGGGACCAATGTAACTCGTAGGAACTGACCCCGCAGCCGCTGGACTCCCGGTTTGAGAATACGGTGATAACTTGCATATTTCTAGACCTAGGATTAAAAACATGGCGTTAGAGGGTGTGAACTAGTTAGAGCCCACGAACTTCCCCGTGGGTGGCACCAACACCTCCCACGATACCAATGTAACTCGTAGGAACTGACCCCGCAGCCTCGGGACTCCCGGTTTGAGAATACGACAGTAATTTTCATGTTTCTAGACTTAAGCAAAACATGGCGTTAGAGGGTGAAAACTAGAAATAACCCCCGAACGTCCCCGTGGGTGGCACCAACACCTCCCAGGAAACCAATGTAACTCATAGGAACTGACCCCGCAACCGCGGGACTCCCGGTTTGAGAATACAACGATAATTTGCATATTTCTAGACTTAGGCTTAAAAACATGGCGTTAGAGGGTGATAACTAGAAACAGCCCCCGAACGTCCCCGTGGGTAGAACCAACACCTCCCACGGGACCAATGTAACTCGTAGGAACTGACCCCGCAGCCGCGGGACTCCCGGTTTGAGAATACGACTATAATTTTCATATTTCTATACTTAGGCTTAAAAATATGGCGCTAGAGGGTGAGAGCTAGAAACAGCCCCCGAACGTCCCCGTGGGTGGCACCAACACCTCCAATGGGACCAATGTAACTCGTAAGAAATGACCCCGCAGCCGCGGGACTCTCGGTTTGAGAATACGACGGTAATTTGCATGTTTCTATACTTAAGCAAAACATGGCGTTACGGGTGAAAACTCGAAAGTGCCCCCGAACATCCCCGTGGGTGGCACCAACACCTCCCACGGGACCAATGTAACTCGTAGGAACTGACCCCGCAGCCGCGGGACTCCCGGTTTGAGAATACGATGGTAATTTGCATGTTTCTAGACTTAAGCAAAACATGGCGTTAGATGGTGAAAACTCAAAACTGCCCCCGAACGTCCCCGTGGGTGGCACCAACACCTCCCACGGGACCAATGCTACTCGTAGGAACAGATCGCGCAGTCGCGGGACTCCCGGTTTGAGAATTCGATGATAATTTTGCATATTTCTAGACTTAAAAACATGGCGTTAGAGGGTGAGAACTAGAAACAGCCCCCGAACGTCCCTGTGGGTGGCACCAACACCTCCCACGGGACCAATGTAACTCGTAGGAACGGACCCCGCAGCCGCGGGGCACCCGATTTGAGAATACAACGGTAATTTGTATATTTCTAGACATAGGCTTAAAAACATAAACATGGCGTTAGAGGGTGAGAATTAGAAATATCCCCGAACGTCCCCGTGGGTGGCACCAACACCTCCCACGGGACCAATGTAACTCGTAGGTACTGACCCTGCAGCCGCGTGACTCCTGGTTTGAGAATACGACAGT
Source organism: Sambucus nigra (assembly GCA_949130495.1). Lineage (NCBI taxonomy): Eukaryota > Viridiplantae > Streptophyta > Magnoliopsida > Dipsacales > Adoxaceae > Sambucus > Sambucus nigra. The sequence goes on from OX422215.1 coordinate 282,987,959, forward strand.
AATTTGCATAGTTCTAGACTTAGGCTTAAAAACATGGCGTTAGAGGGTGAGAACACGAAACAGCCCCCGAACGTCCCCTTGGGTGGCACCAACACCTCCCACGGGACCAATGTAATTCTTAAGAACTGACCTCGCTGCCACAGGACTCCCGGTTTGAGAGTATGAGGGTAATTTGCATATTTCTAAACTTACGCTTAAAAACATCGCGTTAGGGGGTGAGAACTAGTAAGATCCCCCGAACTTAACCGTGGGTGGCACCAACACCTCCCACGGGACCAATGTAACTCGAAGGAACTGACCCCGCAGCCGCGGGACTCCCGATTTGAGAATACGACGATAATTTGCAGATTTTTAGACTTAAGCTTAAAAACAAGGCATTAGAGGATGAAAACTCGAAACAACCCTCTAACGGCCACGTGGGTGGCACCAACACCTCCCACGGGACCAATGTAACTCGTAGGAACTGACCCCGCAGTCGCGGGACTCCCGATTTGAGAATACGACGATAATTTGCATATTTCTATACTTAGGCTTAAAAATATGGCGTTAGAGGGTGAGAACTAGAAACAGCCCCTGAACGTCCCCGTGGTTGGCACCAACACCTCCCACGGGACCAATGTAACTCGTAGGAACAGACCCTGCAGTCGCGGAACTCCCGATTTGATAATACGACGGTAATTTGAATATTTCTAGACTTAAACAAAACATGGAGTTAGAGGGTGAAAACTCGAAACAACCCCCTAACGGCCCTGTGGGTGGCACCAACACCTACCAAAGGACCAATAAAACTCGTTGGAACTGACCCCGCAGCCGCGGGACTCCCGGTTTGAGAATACGACGATAATTTACATATTTCAAGACTTAGGCTTAAAAACATGGCGTTAGAGGGTGAGAACTGGAAACAACCCCCGAACGTCCCCGTGGGCGGCACCAACACCTCCCACGGGACCAATGTAACTCGTAGGAACTGACCCCGCAGCCGCGGGACTCCCGATTTGAGAATACGACAATAATTTGCATATTTTTAGACCTAGGATTAAAAACATGGCGTTAGAGTGTGAGAACTAGTAAGAGCCCCCGAACCACCCCGTGGGTGGCTCCAATACCTCCCACGGGACCAATGTAACTCGTAGGAACTGACCCCGCAGCCGTGGGACTCCCGGTTTGAGAATACGACGGTAATTTGCATGTTTCTAAACTTAAGCAAAACATGGTGTTAGAGGGTGAAAACTAGAAACTGCCCCCGAACGTCCCCGTGGGTGGTACCAACACCTCCCACGGGACCAATATAACTCGTAGGAACAGATCCCGCAGCTGCGGGATTCCCAGTCTGAGAATACGACGGTAATTTGCATGTTTCTAGACTTAAGCAAAACATGGCGTTAGAGGGTGAAAACTCTAAACTTCCCCCGAACGTCCCCTTGGGTGCCACCAATACCTCCCACGGGACCAATGTAACTCGTAGGAACTGACCGCGCAGCCGCGGGACTCCCGGTTTGAGAATACGACGATAATTTTGCATATTTCTAAACTTAGGCCTAAAAACATGGCGTTAGATGGTGAGAACTAGAAATAGCCCCCGAACGTCCCGGTGGGTGGCACCAACACCTCCCACGGGACCAATGTATCTCGTAGGAACGTACCCCGCTGCTGTGGGGATCTCGATTCGAGAATACGACGGTAATTTACATATTTATAGACGTAAGCTTAAAAACATGGCGTTAGAGGGTGAGTACTAGAAACAGCCCCCGAACGTCCCCGAGGGTGGCACCAACACCTCCCACGGGACCAATGTAACTCGTAGGAACAGACCCCGCAGCCGCGAGACTCCCGGTTTGAGAATACGACGTTAATTTGCATATTTCTAGACTTGGGCTTAAAAATATGGCGTTAGAGGGTGAGAACTAGAAACAGCCCCCGAACGGCCCCGTGGGTGACACCAACACCTCCCACGGGACCAATGTAACTCGTAGGAACTGACCCCGCAGCCGCATGACTCCCGGTTTGAGAATACGATGATAATTTGCATATTTCTAGACTTAGGCTTAAAAACATGGCGTTAGAGGGTGAGAACATGAAACAACCCCCGAACGTCCCCGTGGGTGGCACCAACACCTCCCACGGGATCAATGTAATTCATAGGAACTGACTTCGCGGCCGCGGGGATCCCGGTTTGAGAGTACGATGGCAATTTGCATATTTCTAGACTTACGCTTAAAAACATGGCGTTAGCGGGTGAGAACTAGTAACAGCCCCCGAACGTCCCCATGGGTGGTACCAATACCTCCCACGGGACCAATGTAACTCGTAGGAACTGACCCTGCAGTCGCGGGACTCCCGATTTGATAATACGACGGTAATTTGCATATTTTTAGACTTAAACAAAACATGGCGTTAGAGGGTGAAAACTCGAAACAGCCCCCTAACGGCCCTATGGTTGACACCAACACCTCCCACGGGACCAATGTAACTCGTAGGAACTGAACCCGCAGCCGCGGGACTCCCGGTTTGAGAATACGACGATAATTTTCATATTTCTATACTTAGGCTTAAAAATATGGCGCTAGAGGGTGAGAGCTAGAAACAGCCCCCGAACGTCCCCGTGGGTGGCACCAACACCTCCAATGGGACCAATGTAACTCGTAAGAAATGACCCCGCAGCCGCGGGACTCTCGGTTTGAGAATACGACGGTAATTTGCATGTTTCTATACTTAAGCAAAACATGGCGTTACGGGTGAAAACTCGAAAGTGCCCCCGAACATCCCCGTGGGTGGCACCAACACCTCCCACGGGACCAATGTAACTCGTAGGAACTGACCCCGCAGCCGCGGGACTCCCGGTTTGAGAATACGATGGTAATTTGCATGTTTCTAGACTTAAGCAAAACATGGCGTTAGAGGGTGAAAACTCAAAACTGCCCCCGAACGTCCCCGTGGGTGGCACCAACACCTCCCACGGGACCAATGCTACTCGTAGGAACAGATCGCGCAGTCGCGGGACTCCCGGTTTGAGAATTCGATGATAATTTTGCATATTTCTAGACTTAAAAACATGGCGTTAGAGGGTGAGAACTAGAAACAGCCCCCGAACGTCCCCGTGGGTGGCACCAACACCTCCCACGGGACCAATGTAACTCGTAGGAACGGACCCCGCAGCCGCGGGGCACCCGATTTGAGAATACGACGGTAATTTGTATATTTCTAGACATAGGCTTAAAAACATGGCGTTAGAGGGTGAGAACTAGAAATATCCCCGAACGTCCCCGTGGGTGGCACCAACACCTCCCACGGGACCAATGTAACTCGTAGGTACTGACCCTGCAGCCGCGTGACTCCTGGTTTGAGAATACGACAGTAATTTGCATATTTCTAGACTTAATCTTAAAAACATGGCGTTAGAGGGTGAGAGCACGAAACAGCCCCCGAACGTCCCCCTGGGTGGCACCAACACCTCCCACGGGACCAATGTAATTCTTAGGAACTGACCTCGCTGCCACAGGACTCCCGGTTTGAGAGTATGAGGGTAATTTGCATATTTCTAAACTTACGCTTAAAAACATCGCGTTAGGGGGTGAGAACTAGTAAGATCCCCCGAACTTAACCGTGGGTGGCACCAACACCTCCCACGGGACCAATGTAACTCGAAGGAACTGACCCCGCAGCCGCGGGACTCCCGATTTGAGAATACGACGATAATTTGCAGATTTTTAGACTTAAGCTTAAAAACAAGGCATTAGAGGATGAAAACTCGAAACAACCCTCTAACGGCCACGTGGGTGGCACCAACACCTCCCACGGGACCAATGTAACTCGTAGGAACTGACCCCGCAGTCGCGGGACTCCCGATTTGAGAATACGACGATAATTTGCATATTTCTATACTTAGGCTTAAAAATATGGCGTTAGAGGGTGAGAACTAGAAACAGCCCCTGAACGTCCCCGTGGTTGGCACCAACACCTCCCACGGGACCAATGTAACTCGTAGGAACAGACCCTGCAGTCGCGGAACTCCCGATTTGATAATACGACGGTAATTTGAATATTTCTAGACTTAAACAAAACATGGAGTTAGATGGTGAAAACTCGAAACAACCCCCTAACGGCCCTGTGGGTGGCACCAACACCTACCAAAGGACCAATGTAACTCGTTGGAACTGACCCCGCAGCCGCGGGACTCCCGGTTTGAGAATACGACGATAATTTACATATTTCAAGACTTAGGCTTAAAAACATGGCGTTAGAGGGTGAGAACTGGAAACAACCCCCGAACGTCCCCGTGGGTGGCACCAACACCTCCCACGGGACCAATGTAACTCGTAGGAACTGACCCCGCAGCCGCGGGACTCCCGATTTGAGAATACGACAATAATTTGCATATTTTTAGACCTAGGATTAAAAACATGGCGTTAGAGTGTGAGAACTAGTAAGAGCCCCCGAACGTCCCCGTGGGTGGCTCCAATACCTCCCACGGGACCAATGTAACTCGTAGGAACTGACCCCGCAGCCGTGGGACTCCCGGTTTGAGAATACGACGGTAATTTGCATGTTTCTAAACTTAAGCAAAACATGGCGTTAGAGGGTGAAAACTCGAAACTGCCCCCGAACGTCCCCGTGGGTGGTACCAACACCTCCCACGGGACCAATATAACTCATAGGAACCGATCCCGCAGCTGCGGGATTCCCAGTCTGAGAATACGACGGTAATTTGCATGTTTCTAGACTTAAGCAAAACATGGCGTTAGAGGGTGAAAACTCTAAACTGCCCCCGAACGTCCCCGTGGGTGCCACCAACACCTCCCACGGGACCAATGTAACTCGTAGGAACTGACCGCGCAGCCGCGGGACTCCCGGTTTGAGAATACGACGATAATTTTGCTTATTTCTAAACTTAGGCCTAAAAACATGGCGTTAGATGGTGAGAACTAGAAATAGCCCCCGAACGTCCCGGTGGGTGGCACCAACACCTCCCACGGGACCAATGTATCTCGTAGGAACGTACCCCGCAGCTGTGGAGCTCTCGATTCGAGAATACGACGGTAATTTGCATATTTATAGACATAAGCTTAAAAACATGGCGTTAGAGGGTGAGTACTAGAAACAGCCCCCGAACGTCCCCGAGGGTGGCACCAACACCTCCCACGGGACCAATGTAACTCGTAGGAACAGACCCCGCAGCCGCGAGACTCCCGGTTTGAGAATACGACGTTAATTTGCATATTTCTAGACTTGGGCTTAAAAATATGGCGTTAGAGGGTGAGAACTAGAAACAGCCCCCGAACGGCCCCGTGGGTGACACCAACACCTCCCACGGAACCAATGTAACTCGTAGGAACTGACCCCGCAGCCGCATGACTCCCGGTTTGAGAATACGATGATAATTTGCATATTTCTAGACTTGCGCTTAAAAACATGGCGTTAGAGGGTGAGAACTAGAAATATCCCCGAATATCCCCGTGGGTGGTACCAACACCTCCTACGGGACCAATGTAACTCGTTGGAACTGACCCTACAGCCGCGGGACTCCCGGTTTGAGAATACGATGGTAATTTGCATATTTCTAGACTTAGGCTTAAAAACATGGCGTTAGAGGGTGAGAACATGAAACAACCCCCGAACGTCCCCGTGGGTGGCACCAACACCTCCCACGGGATCAATGTAATTCATAGGAACTGACTTCGCGGCCGCGGGGATCCCGGTTTGAGAGTACGATGGCAATTTGCATATTTCTAGACTTACGCTTAAAAACATGGCGTTAGCGGGTGAGAACTAGTAACAACCCCCGAACGTCCCCATGGGTGGTACCAATACCTCCCACGGGACCAATGTAACTCGTAGGAACTGACCCTGCAGTCGCGGGACTCCCGATTTGATAATACGACGGTAATTTGCATATTTTTAGACTTAAACAAAACATGGCGTTAGAGGGTGAAAACTCGAAACAGCCCCCTAACGGCCCTATGGTTGACACCAAAACCTCCCACGGGACCAATGTAACTCGTAGGAACTGAACCCGCAGCCGCGGGACTCCCGGTTTGAGAATACGATGATAATTTGCATATTTCTAGACTTATGCTTAAAAACATGGCGTTAGAGGGTGAGAAGTAGAAACAGTCCCCGAACGTCCCCGTGGGTAGCACCAACACCTCCCACGGGACCAATGTAACTCGTAGGAACTGACCCCGCTGCCGCGGGACTCCCGGTTTGAGATTATGACAATAATTTTCATATTTCTATACTTAGGCTTAAAAATATGGCGCTAGAGGGTGAGAGCTAGAAACAGCCCCCGAACGTCCCCGTGGGTGGCACCAACACCTCCCATGGGACCAATGTAACTCGTAAGAAATGACCCCGCAGCCGCGGGACTCTCGGTTTGAGAATACGACGGTAATTTGCATGTTTCTAGACTTAAGCAAAACATGGCGTTAGAGGGTGAAAACTCGAAACTGCCTCCGAACATCCCCGTGGGTGGCACCAACACCTCCCACGGGACCAATGTAACTCGTAGGAACTGACCCCGCAGCCGCGGGACTCCCGGTTTGAGAATACGATGGTAATTTGCATGTTTCTAGACTTAAGCAAAACATGGCGTTAGAGGGTGAAAACTCAAAACTGCCCCCGAACGTCCCCGTGGGTGGCACCAACACCTCCCACGGGACCAATGCTACTCGTAGGAACAGATCGCGCAGTCGCGGGACTCCCGGTTTGAGAATTCGATGATAATTTTGCATATTTCTAGACTTAAAAACATGGCGTTAGAGGGTGAGAACTAGAAACAGCCCCCGAACGTCCCCGTGGGTGGCACCAACACCTCCCACGGGACCAATGTAACTCGTAGGAACGGACCCCGTAGCCGCGGGGCACCCGATTTGAGAATACGACGGTAATTTGTATATTTCTAGACATAGGCTTAAAAACATGGCGTTAGAGGGTGAGAACTAGAAATATCCCCGAACGTCCCCGTGGGTGGCACCAACACCTCCCACGGGACCAATGTAACTCGTAGGTACTAACCCTGCAGCCACGTGACTCCTGGTTTGAGAATACGACAGTAATTTGCATATTTCTAGACTTAGGCTTAAAAACATGGCGTTAGAGGGTGAGAACACGAAACAGCCCCCGAACGTCCCCCTGGGTGGCACACACACCTCCCACGGGACCAATGTAATTCTTAGGAACTGACCTCGCTGCCACAAGACTCCCGGTTTGAGAGTATGAGGGTAATTTGCATATTTCTAAACTTACGCTTAAAAACATCGCGTTAGGGGGTGAGAACTAGTAAGATCCCCCGAACTTAACCGTGGGTGGCACCAACACCTCCCACGGGACCAATGTAACTCGAAGGAACTGACCCCGCAGCCGCGGGACTCCCGATTTGAGAATACGACGATAATTTGCCGATTTTTAGACTTAAGCTTAAAAACAAGGCATTAGAGGATGAAAACTCGAAACAACCCTCTAACGGCCACGTGGGTGGCACCAACACCTCCCACGGGACCAATGTAACTCGTAGGAACTGACCCCGCAGTCGCGGGACTCCAGATTTGAGAATACGACGATAATTTGCATATTTCTATACTTAGGCTTAAAAATATGGCGTTAGAGGGTGAGAACTAGAAACAGCCCCTGAACGTCCCCGTGGTTGGCACCAACACCTCCCATGGGACCAATGTAACTCGTAGGAACAGACCCTGCAGTCGCGGAACTCCCGATTTGATAATACGACGGTAATTTGAATATTTCTAGACTTAAACAAAACATGGAGTTAGAGGGTGAAAACTCGAAACAACCCCCTAACGGCCCTGTGGGTGGCACCAACACCTACCAAAGGACCAATGTAACTCGTTGGAACTGACCCCGCAGCCGCGGGACTCTCGGTTTGAGAATACGACGATAATTTACATATTTCAAGACTTAGGCTTAAAAACATGGCGTTAGAGGGTGAGAACTGGAAACAACCCCCGAACGTCCCCGTGGGTGGCACCAACACCTCCCACGGGACCAATGTAACTCGTAGGAACTGACCCCGCAGCCGCGGGACTCCCGGTTTGAGAATACGATGGTAATTTGCATGTTTCTAGACTTAAGCAAAACATGGCGTTAGAGGGTGAAAACTCAAAACTGCCCCCGAACGTCCCCGTGGGTGGCACCAACACCTCCCACGGGACCAATGCTACTCGTAGGAACAGATCGCGCAGTCGCGGGACTCCCGGTTTGAGAATTCGATGATAATTTTGCATATTTCTAGACTTAAAAACATGGCGTTAGAGGGTGAGAACTAGAAACAGCCCCCGAACGTCCTCGTGGGTGGCACCAACACCTCCCACGGGACCAATGTAACTCGTAGGAACGGACCCCGCAGCCGCGGGGCACCCGATTTGAGAATACGACGGTAATTTGGATATTTCTAGACATAGGCTTAAAAACATGGCGTTAGAGGGTGAGAACTAGAAATATCCCCGAACGTCCCCGTGGGTGGCACCAACACCTCCCACGGGACCAATGTAACTCGTAGGTACTGACCCTGCAGCCGCGTGACTCCTGGTTTGAGAATACGACAGGAATTTGCATATTTCTAGACTTAGGCTTAAAAACATGGCGTTAGAGGGTGAGAACACGAAACAGCCCCCGAACGTCCCCCTGGGTGGCACCAACACCTCCCACGGGACCAATGTAATTCTTAGGAACTGACCTCGCTGCCACAAGACTCCCGGTTTGAGAGTATGAGGGTAATTTGCATATTTCTAAACTTACGCTTAAAAACATCGCGTTAGGGGGTGAGAACTAGTAAGATCCCCCGAACTTAACCGTGGGTGGCACCAACACATCCCACGGGACCAATGTAACTCGAAGGAACTGACCCCGCAGCCGCGGGACTCCCGATTTGAGAATACGACGATAATTTGCCGATTTTTAGACTTAAGCTTAAAAACAAGGCATTAGAGGATGAAAACTCGAAACAACCCTCTAACGGCCACGTGGGTGGCACCAACACCTCCCACGGGACCAATGTAACTCGTAGGAACTGACCCCGCAGTCGCGGGACTCCCGATTTGAGAATACGGCGATAATTTGCATATTTCTATACTTAGGCTTAAAAATATGGCGTTAGAGGGTGAGAACTAGAAACAGCCCCTGAACGTCCCCGTGGTTGGCACCAACACCTCCCACGGGACCAATGTAACTCGTAGGAACAGACCCTGCAGTCGCGGAACTCCCGATTTGATAATACGACGGTAATTTGAATATTTCTAGACTTAAACAAAACATGGAGTTAGAGGGTGAAAACTCGAAATAACCCCCTAACGGCCCTGTGGGTGGCACCAGCACCTACCAAAGGACCAATGTAACTCGTTGGAACTGACCCCGCAGCCGCGGGACTCTCGGTTTGAGAATACGACGATAATTTACATATTTCAAGACTTAGGCTTAAAAACATGGCGTTAGAGGGTGAGAACTGGAAACAACCCCCGAACGTCCCCGTGGGTGGCACCAACACCTCCCACGGGACCAATGTAACTCGTAGGAACTGACCCCGCAGCCGCGGGACTCCCGATTTGAGAATACGACAATAATTTGCATATTTTTAGACCTAGGATTAAAAACATGGCGTTAGAGTGTGAGAACTAGTAAGAGCCCCCGAACGTCCCCGTGGGTGGCTCCAATACCTCCCACGGGACCAATGTAACTTATAGGAACTGACCCCGCAGCCGTGGGACTCCCGGTTTGAGAATACGACGGTAATTTGCATGTTTCTAAACTTAAGCAAAACATGGCGTTAGAGGGTGAAAACTCGAAACTGCCCCCGAACGTCCCCGTGGGTGGTACCAACACCTCCCACGGTACCAATATAACTCATAGAAACCGATCCCGCAGCTGCGGGATTCCCAGTCTGAGAATACGACGGTAATTTGCATGTTTCTAGACTTAAGCAAAACATGGCGTTAGAGGGTGAAAACTCTAAACTGCCCCCGAACGTCCCCGTGGGTGCCACCAACACCTCCCACGGGACCAATGTAACTCGTAGGAACTGACCGCGCAGCCGCGGGACTCCCGGTTTGAGAATACGACGATAATTTTGCATATTTCTAAACTTAGGCCTAAAAACATGGCGTTAGATGGTGAGAACTAGAAATAGCCCCCGAACGTCCCGGTGGGTGGCACCAACACCTCCCACGGGACCAATGTATCTCGTAGGAACGTACCCCGCAGCTGTGGGGCTCTCGATTCGAGAATACGACGGTAATTTGCATATTTATAGACATAAGCTTAAAAACATGGTGTTAGAGGGTGAGTACTAGAAACAGCCCCCGAACGTCCCCGAGGGTGGCACCAACCCTCCCACGGGACCAATGTAACTCGTAGGAACAGACCCCGCAGCCGCGAGACTCCCGGTTTGAGAATACGACGTTAATTTGCATATTTCAAGACTTGGGCTTAAAAATATGGCGTTAGAGGGTGAGAACTAGAAACAGCCCCCGAACGGCCCCGTGGGTGACACCAACACCTCCCACGGGACCAATGTAACTCGTAGGAACTGACCCCGCAGCCGGATGACTCCCGGTTTGAGAATGCGATGATAATTTGCATATTTCTAGACTTGCGCTTAAAAACATGGCGTTAGAGGGTGAGAACTAGAAATATCCCTGAATATCCCCGTGGGTGGTACCAACACCTCCTACGGGACCAATGTAACTCGTTGGAACTGACCCTGCAGCCGCGGGACTCCCGGTTTGAGAATACGATGGTAATTTGCATATTTCTAGACTTAGGCTTAAAAACATGGCGTTAGAGGGTGAGAACATGAAACAACCCCCGAACGTCCCCGTGGGTGGCACCAATACCTCCCACGGGATCAATGTAATTCATAGGAACTGACTTCGCGGCCGCGGGGCTCCCGGTTTGAGAGTACGATGGCAATTTGCATATTTCTAGACTTACGCTTAAAAACATGGCGTTAGCGGGTGAGAACTAGTAACAGCCCCCGAACGTTCCCGTGGGTGGTACCAACACCTCCCACGGGACCAATGTAACTCGTAGGAACTGACCCTGCAGCTGCGGGACTCCCGATTTGATAATACGACGGTAATTTGCATATTTTTAGACTTAAACAAAACATGGCGTTAGAGGGTGAAAACTCTAAACAGCCCCCTAACGGCCCTATGGTTGACACCAAAACCTCCCACGGGACCAATGTAACTCGTAGAAACTGAACCCGCAGCCGCGGGACTCCCGGTTTGAGAATACGACGATAATTTGCATATTTCTAGACTTAGGCTTAAAAACATGGCGTCAGAGGGTGAGAAGTAGAAACAGTCCCCGAACGTCCCCGTGGGTAGCACCAACACCTCCCACGGGACCAATGTAACTCGTAGGAACTGACCCCGCTGCCGCGGGACTCCCGGTTTGAGATTATGACAATAATTTTCATATTTCTATACTTAGGCTTAAAAATATGGCGCTAGAGGGTGAGAGCTAGAAACAGCCCCCGAACGTCCCCGTGGGTGGCACCAACACCTCCCATGGGACCAATGTAACTCGTAAGAAATGACCCCGCAGCCGCGGGACTCTCGGTTTGAGAATACGACGGTAATTTGCATGTTTCTAGACTTAAGCAAAACATGGCGTTAGAGGGTGAAAACTCGAAACTGCCTCCGAACATCCCCGTGGGTGGCACCAACACCTCCCACGGGACCAATGTAACTCGTAGGAACTGACCCCGCAGCCGCGGGACTCCCGGTTTGAGAATACGACGGTAATTTTCATGTTTCTAGACTTAAGCAAAACATGGCGTTAGAGGGTGAAAACTCAAAACTGCCCCCGAACGCCTCCGTGGGTGGCACCAACACCTCCCACGGGACCAATGTTACTCGTAGGAACAGATCGCGCAGTCGCGGGACTCCCGGTTTGAGAATTCGATGATAATTTTGCATATTTTTAGGCTTAAAAACATGGCGTTAGAGGTTGAGAACTAGAAACAGCCCCCGAACGTCCCCGTGGGTGGCACCAAAACCTCCCACGGGACCAATGTAACTCGTAGGAACGGACCCCGCAGCCGCGGGGCTACCGATTTGAGAATACGACGGTAATTTGCATATTTCTAGACATAGGCTTAAAAACATGGCATTAGAGCGTGAGAAGTAGAAACAGTCCCCGAACCTCCCCGTGGGTGGCACCAACACCTCCCACGGCACCAATGTAACTCGTAGGAACTGACCCCGCAACCGCGAGACTCCCGGTTTGAGAATACGACGGTAATATTCATATTTCTAGACTTAGGCTAAAAAACATGGCGTTAGAGGGTGAGAACTAGAAACAGCCGCCGAACGTCCCCGTGGGTGGCACCAACACCGCCCACGGGACCAATGTAACTCGTAGGAACTGACCCCGCAGCCGCGAGACTCCCGGTTTGAGAATACGACGGTAATATTCATATTTCTAGACTTAGGCTTAAAAACATGGCGTTAGAGGGTGAGAACTAGAAATAGCCCCCGAACGTCCCCGTGGGTGGTACCAACACCTCCCACGAGACCGATGTAACTCGTAGGAACTAACCCCGCAGCCGTGAGACTTCCGATTTGAGAATGCGATGATAATTTAAATATTTCTAGACTTACGCTTAAAAACATGGCGTTAGGGGGTGAGAACTAGAAATATCCCCGAACGTCCCCGTGGGTGGCGCCAACACCTCCCACGGGACCAATGTAACTCATAGGAACTGACCCTGCAGCCGCGGGACTCCTGGTTTGAGAATACGACGGTAATTTGCATATTTCTAGACTTAGGCTTAAAAACATGGCGTTAGAGGGTGAGAACACGAAACAGTCCCCGAACGTCCCCCTGGGTGGCACCAACACCTCCCACGGGACCAATGTAATTCTTAGGAACTGACCTCGCTGCCACAGGACTCCCGGTTGGAGAGTACGAGGGTAATTTGCATATTTCAAAACTTACGCTTAAAAACATCACGTTAGCGGATGAGAACTAGTAAGAGCCCCCGAACTTCCCCGTGGGTGGCACCAACACCTCCCACGGGACCAATGTAACTCGAAGGAACTGACCCCGCAGCCGCGGGACTTCCGGTATGAGAATACGACCATAATTTGCACATTTCTAGACTTAAGATTAAAAACAAGGCATTAGAGGATGAAAACTCGAAACAACCCTCTAACGGCCACGTGGGTGGCACCAACACCTCCCACGGGACCAATGTTACTCGTAGGAACTGACCCCGCAGTCGCGGGACTCCCGATTTGAGAATACGACGATAATTTGCATATTTCTATACTTAGGCTTAAAAATATGGTGTTAGAGGGTGAGAACTAGAAACAGCCCTCGAACGTCCCCGTGGTTGGCACCAACACCTCCCACGGGACCAATGTAACTCGTAGGAACTGACCCTGCAGTCGCGGAACTCCCGATTTGATAATACGACGGTAATTTGCATATTTCTAGACTTAAACAAAACATGGAGTTAGAGGGTGAAAACTCGAAACAAACCCCTAACGGCCCTGTGGGTGGCACCAACACCTACCACAGGACCAATGTAACTCGTAGGAACTGACCCCGCAGCCGCGCAACTCTCGGTTTGAGAATACGACGATAATTTACATATTTCAAGACTTAGGCTTAAAAACATGGCGTTAGAGGGTGAGAACTGGAAACAACCCCCTAACGGCGTTGTGGTTGGCACCAACACCTCCCACGAGAAAAATGTAACTCCTCGTAACTGACCCTGCAGCCGCGGGACTCCTGTTTTGAGAATACGAAGATAATTTGCATATTTCTAGAGTTAGGATTAAAAACATGGATTTAGAGGGTCAGAACTAGAAACAACCCCTGAACGGCCCTGTGGTTGGCACCACTACCTCCCACGGGACCAATGTAACTCGTAGGAACTGACCCCGCAGCCGTGGGACTCCCGGTTTGAGAATACGACGGTAATTTGCATGTTTGTAGACTTAAGCAAAAACATGGCGTTAGAGGGTGAAAACTCAAAACTTCCCCCGAACGTCCCCATGGGTGGCACCAACACCTCCCACGGGACCAATGTAACTCATAGGAACTGATCCCGCAGCTGCGGGATTCCCAGTTTGAGAATACGACGGTAATTTGCATGTTTCTAGACTTAAGCAAAACATGACATTAGAGGGCGAAAACTCGAAACTGCCCCTGAACGTCCCCATGGGTGCCACCAACACCTCCCACGGGACCAATGTAACTCGTAGGAAGTGACCGCGCAGCCGCGGGACTCCCGGTTTGAGAATACGACGATAATTTTGCATATTTCTAGACTTAGGACTAAAAACATGGCGTTAGAGGGTGAGAACTAGAAATAGCCCCTGAACGTCCCGGTGGGTGGCACCAACACCTACCACGGGACCAATGTATCTCGTAGGAACGTACCCCGCAGCTGTGGGGCTCCCGATTTGAGAATACGACGGTAATTTGCATATTTATAGACATAGGCTTAACAATATGGCGTTAGAGGGTGAGTACTAGAAACAGCCTCCGAACGTCCCCGAGGGTGGAACTAACACCTCCCACGGGACCAATGTAACTCGTAGGAACAGACCCCGCAGCCGCGAGACTCCCGGTTTGAGAATACGACGTTAATTTGCATATTTCTAGACTTGGGCTTAAAAACATGGCGTTAGAGGGTGAGAACTAGAAATAGCCCCCGAACGTCCCCGTGGGTGACACCAACACCTCCCATGGGACCAATGTAACTCGTAGGAACTGACCCCGCAGCCGCAAGACTCCCGGTTTGAGAATACGACGATAATTTGCATATTTCTAGACTTACGCTTAAAAACATGGCGTTAGAGGGTGAGAACTAGAAATATCCTCGAACATCCCCGTGGGTGGTACTAACACCTCCTACGGGACCAATGTAACTCGTAGGAACTGACCCTGCAGCCGCGGGACTCCCGGTTTGAGAATACGACGGTAATTTGCACATTTCTAGACTTAGGCTTAAAAACATGACGTTAGAGGGTGAGAACACGAAACAATCCCCGAACTTCCCCGTGGGTGGCACCAGCACCTCCCACGGGACCAATGTAATTCATAGGAACAGACGTCACTATCGCGGGGCTCCCGGTTTGAGAGTACGACGGCAATTTGCATATTTCTAGACTTACGCTTAAAAACATGGCGTTAGCGGGTGAGAACTAGTAACAGCCCCCGAACGTTCCCGTGGGTGGTACCAACACCTCCCACGGGACCAATGTAACTCGTAGGAACTGACCCTGCAGCTGCGGGACTCCCGATTTGATAATACGAAGGTAATTTGCATATTTTTAGACTTAAACAAAACATGGCGTTAGTGGGTGAAAACTCGAAACAGCCCCCTAACGGCCCTGTGGTTGGCACCAACACCTCCCACGGGTCCAATGTAACTCGTAGGAACTGAACCCGCAACCGCCGGACTCCCGGTTTGAGAATACGATGATAATTTGCATATTTCTAGACTTAGGCTTAAAAACATGGCTTTAGAGGGTCAGAACTAAAAACAACCCCCGAACGTCCCCGTGGGTGGCACCAACACCTCCCATGGGACCAATGTAACTCGTAGGAACTGACCCCGCTGCCGCGGGACTCCCGGTTTGAGAATACGGCGATAACTTGCATATTTCTAGACCTAAGCTAAAAAACATGGCGTTAGAGCGTGAGAACTAGTTAGAGCCTCCGAACATCCCCGTGGGTGGCACCAACACCTCCCATGATACCAATGTAACTCGTAGGAACTGACCCCGCAACCGCGGGACTCCCTGTTTGAGATTATGACAATAATTTTCATATTTCTATACTTAGGCTTAAAAATATGGCGCTTGAGGCTGAGAGCTAGAAACAGCCCCCGAACGTCCCCGTGAGTGGCACCAACTCCTCCCATGGGACCAATGTAACTCGTAGGAAATGACACCGCAGCCGCGGGACTCTCGGTTTGAGAATACGAAGGTAATTTGCATGTTTCTAGACTTAAGCAAAACATGGCGTTAGAGGGTGAAAACTCGAAACTGCCTCCGAACATCCCCGTGGGTGGCACCAACACCTCCCACGGGACCAATGTAACTCGTAGGAACTGACCCCGCAGCCGCAGGACTCCCGGTTTGAGAATACGATGGTAATTTGCATGTTTATAGACTTAAACAAAACATGGCGTTAGAGGGTGAAAACTCAAAACTGCCTCCGAACGTCCCCGTGGGTGGCACCAACACCTCCCACGGGACCAATGTTACTCATAGGAACAGATCGCGCAGTCGCGAGACTCCCTGTTTGAGAATTCGATGATAATTTTGCAGATTTCTAGGCTTAAAAACATGGCGTTAGAGGTTGAGAACTAGAAACAGCCCCCGAACGTCCTCGTGGGTGGCACCAACACCTCCCACGGGACCAATGTAACTCGTAGGAACGGACCCCGCAGCCGCGGGGCTACCGATTTGAGAATACGACGGTAATTTGCATATTTCTAGACATAGGCTTAAAAATATGGCGTTAGAGCGTGAGAAGTAGAAACAGTCCCCGAACCTCCCCGTGGGTGGCACCAACACCTCCCACGGGACCAATGTAACCGCGAGACTCCCGGTTTGAGAATACGACGGTAATATTCATATTTCTAGACTTAGGCTTAAAAACATGGCGTTAGAGGGTGAGAACTAGAAACAGCCCCCGAACGTCCCCGTGGGTGGCACCAACACCGCCCACGGGACCAATGTAACTCGTAGGAACTGACCCCGCAGCCGCGAGACTCCCGGTTTGAGAATACGACGGTAATATTCATATTTCTAGACTTAGGCTTAAAAACATGGCGTTAGAGGGTGAGAACTAAAAACAGCCCCCGAACGTCCCCGTGGGTGGTACCAACACCTCCCACGAGATCGATGTAACTCGTAGGAACTAACCCCGCAGCCGTGAGACTTCCGATTTGAGAATGCGATGATAATTTGCATATTTCTAGACTTACGCTTAAAAACATGGCGTTAGAGGGTGAGAACTAGAAATATCCCCGAACGTCCCCGTGGGTGGCGCCAACACCTCCCACGGGACCAATGTAACTCGTAGGAACTGACCCTGCAGCCGCGGGACTCCTGGTTTGAGAATACGACGGTAATTTGCATATTTCTAGACTTAGGCTTAAAAATATGGCGTTAGAGGGTGAGAACACGAAACAGTCACCGAACGTCCCCCTGGGTGGCACCAACACCTCCCACGGGACCAATGTAATTCTTAGGAACTGACCTCGCTGCCACAGGACTCTCGGTTGGAGAGTACGAGGGTAATTTGCATATTTCAAAACTTACGCTTAAAAACATCACGTTAGCGGGTGAGAACTAGTAAGAGCCCCCGAACTTCCCCGTTGGAGGCACCAACACCTCCCACGGGACCAATGTAACTCGAAGGAACTGACTCCGCAGCCGCGGGACTCCCGGTATGAGAATACGACCATAATTTGCACATTTCTAGACTTAAGCTTAAAAACAAGGCATTAGAGGATGAAAACTCGAAACAACCCTCTAACGGCCACGTGGGTGGCACCAACACCTCCCACGGGACCAATGTTACTCGTAGGAACTGACCCCTTAGTCGCGGGACTCCCGATTTGAGAATACGACGATAATTTGCATATTTCTATACTTAGGCTTAAAAATATGGCGTTAGAGGATGAGAACTAGAAACAGCCCTCGAACGTCCCCGTGGTTGGCGCTAACACCTCCCACGGGACCAATGTAACTCGTAGGAACTGACCCTGCAGTTGCGGAACTCCCGATTTGATAATACGACGGTAATTTGCATATTTCTAGACTTAAACAAAACATGGAGTTAGAGGGTGAAAACTCGAAACAAACCCCTAACGACCCTGTGGGTGGCACCAACACCTACCACAGGACCAATGTAACTCGTAGGAACTGACCCCGCAGCCGCGCAACTCCCGGTTTGAGAATACGACGATAATTTACATATTTCAAGACATAGGCTTAAAAACATGGCGTTAGAGGGTGATAACTGGAAACAACCCCCTAACGGCGCTGTGGTTGGCACCAACACCTCCCACGAGAAAAATGTAACTCCTCGTAACTGACCCTGCAGCCGCGGGACTCCTGTTTTGAGAATACGATGATAATTTGCACATTTCTAGAGTTAGGCTTAAAAATATGGATTTAGAGGGTCAGAACTAGAAACAACCCCTGAACGGCCCTGTGGTTGGCACCAATACCTCCCACGGGACCAATGTAACTCGTAGGAACTGACCCCGCAGCCGTGGGACTCCCGGTTTGAGAATACGACGGTAATTTGCATGTTTGTAGACTTAAGCAAAACATGGCGTTAGAGGGTGAAAACTCAAAACTTCCCCTGAACGTCCCCATGGGTGGCACCAACACCTCCCACGGGACCAATGTAACTCATAGGAACTGATCCCGTAGCTGCGGGATTCCCAGTTTGAGAATACGACGGTAATTTGCATGTTTCTAGACTTAAGCAAAACATGACATTAGAGGGTGAAAACTCGAAACTGCCCCCGAACGTCCCCGTGGGTGCCACCAACACCTCCCACGGGACCAATGTAACTCGTAGGAACTGACCGCGCAGTCGCGGGACTCCCGGTTTGAGAATACGACGATAATTTTGCATATTTCTAGACTTAGGCCTAAAAACATGGCGTTAGAGGGTGAGAACTAGAAATAGCCCCCGAACGTCCCGGTGGGTGGCACCAACACCTACCACGGGACCAATGTATCTCGTAGGAACGTACCCCGCAGCTGTGGGGCTCTCGATTTGAGAATACGACAGTAATTTGCATATTTATAGACATAGGCTTAAAAACATGGCGTTAGAGGGTGAGTACTAGAAATAGCCCCCGAACGTCCCCGAGGGTGGCACTAACACCTCCCACGGGACCAATGTAACTCGTAGGAACAGACCCCGCAGCCGCGAGACTCCCGGTTTGAGAATACGACGTTAATTTGCATATTTCTAGACTTGGGCTTAAAAACATGGCGTTAGAGGGTGAGAACTAGAAACAGCCCCCGAACGTCCCCGTGGGTGACACCAACACCTCCCACGGGACCAATGTAACTCGTAGGAACTGACCCCGCAGCCGCAAGACTCCCGGTTTGAGAATACGACGATCATTTGCATATTTCTAGACTTACGCTTAAAAACATGGCGTTAGAGGGTGAGAACTAGAAATATCCCCGAACATCCCCGTGGGTGGTACCAACACCTCCTACGGGACCAATGTAACTCGTAGGAACTGACCCTGCAGCCGCACGACTCCCGGTTTGAGAATACGACGGTAATTTGCATATTTCTAGACTTAGGCTTAAAAACATGACGTTAGAGGGTGAGAACACGAAACAATCCCCGAACTTCCCCGTGGGTGGCACCAGCACCTCCCACGGGACCAATGTAATTCATAGGAACTGACGTCGCTATCGCGGGGCTCCCGGTTTGAGAGTACGACGGCAATTTGCATATTTCTAGACTTACGCTTAAAAACATGGCGTTAGCGGGTGAGAACTAGTAACAGCCCCCGAACGTCCCCGTGGGTGGTACCAACACCTCCCACGGGACCAATGTAACTCGTAGGAACTGACCCTGCAGCTGCGGGACTCCCGATTTGATAATACGAAGGTAATTTGCATATTTTTAGACTTAAACAAAACATAACGTTAGTGGGTGAAAACTCGAAACAGCCCCCTAACGGCCCTGTGGTTGGCACCAACACCTCCCACGGGACCAATGTAACTCGTAGGAACTGAACCCGCAGCCGCGGGACTCCCGGTTTGAAAATACGATGATAATTTGCATATGTCTAGACTTAGGCTTAAAAACATGGCTTTAGAGGGTCAGAACTAGAAACAACCCCCGAACGTCCCCGTGGGTGGCACCAACACCTCCCATGGGACCAATGTAACTCGTAGGAACTGACCCCGCTGCCGCGGGACTCCCGGTTTGAGAATACGGCGATAACTTGCATATTTCTAGACCTAAGCTAAAAAACATGGTGTTAGAGCGTGAGAACTAGTTAGAGCCTCCGAACATCCCCGTGGGTGGCACCAACACCTCCCATGATACCAATGTAACTCGTAGGAACTGACCCCGCAACCGCGGGACTCCCGGTTTGAGAATACGACGGTAATTTTCATGTTTCTAGACATAAGCAAAACATGGCGTTAGAGGGTGAAAACTAGAAATAACCCCCGAACGTCCCCGTGGGTGGCACCAACACCTCCCACGATACCAATGTAACTCGTAGGAACTGACTCCGCAGCCGCGGGACTCCCAGTTTGAGAATACGACGATAATTTTCATATTTCTATACTTAGGCTTAAAAATATTCCGTTAGAGGGTGAAAACTAGAAACAGCCCCCGAACGTCCCCTTGGGTGGCACCAACACCTCCCATGGGACCAATGTAACTCGTAGCAGCTGACCCCGCAGCCGCGGGACTCTCGGTTTGAGAATACGACGGTAATTTGCATGTTTCTAGACTTAACCAAAACATGGCGATAGAGGGTGAAAACTCGAAACTGCCCCCGAATGTCCCCGTGGCTGGCACCAACACCTCCCACGAGACCAATGTAACTCGTAGGAACTGACCCCGCAGCCGCGGGACTCCCGGTTTGAGAATACGACGGTAATTTGCATGTTTCTAGACTTAAGAAAAACATGGCGTTAGAGGGTGAAAACTCAAAACTGCCCCCGAACGTCCCCGTGGGTGGCACCAACACCTCCCACGGGACCAATGTTACTCATAGGAACAGCCCGCGCAGTCGCGGGACTACCGTTTTGAGAATTCGATGATAATTTTGCATATTTCTAGACTTAGGCTTAAAAACATGGCGTTAGAGGGTGAGAACTAGAAACAGCCCCCGAACGTCCCCGTGGGTGGCACCAACACCTCCCACGGGACCAATGTAACTCGTAGGAACGGACCCCGCATCCGCGGGGCTCCCGATTTGAGAATACGAGGGTAATTTGCTTATTTCTAGACATAGGCTTAAAAACATGGCGTTAGAGGGTGAGAACTAGAAACAGCCCCCGAACGTCCCCGTGGGTGGCACCAACACCTCCCACGGGACCAATGTAACTCGTAGGAACTGACCCCGCAGTCGCGGGACTCCTGGTTTGAGAATACGACGGTAATATTCATATTTCTAGACTTAGGCTTAAAAACATGGCGTTAGAGAGTGAGAACTAGAAACAGCCCCCGAAAGTCCCCGTGGGTGGCACCAACACCTCCCACGAGACCGATGTAACTCATAGGAACTGACCCTGCAGCCGCGAGACTCCCGATTTGAGAATACGATGATAATTTTTATATTTCTAGACTTACGCTTAAAAACATGGCGTTATAGGGTGAGAACTAGAAATATCCCCGAACGTCCCCGTGGGTGGCACCAACACCTCCCACGGGACCAATGTAACTCGTAGGAACTGACCCCGCAGCCGCGGGACTCCTGGTTTGAGAATACGACGGTAATTTGCATATTTCTAGACTTAGGATTAAAAACATGGCGTTAGAGGGTGAGAACACGAAACAGCCCCCGAATGTCCCCCTAGGTTGCACCAACACCTCCATCGGGACCAATGTTATTCTTAGGAACTGACCTCGCTACCGCGGGGCTCCCGGTTTGAGAGTACAATGGTAATTGGCATATTTCTAGACTTACGCTTAAAAACATGGCGTTAGCGAGTGAGAACTAGTAACAGCCCCTGAACGTCCCCGTGGGTGGTACCAACACCTCCCACGGGACCAATGTAACTCGTAGGAACAGACCCTGCAGCCGCGGGACTCCCGATTTGATAGTACGAAGGTAATTTGCATATTTTTAAACTTAAACAAGACATGGCCTTAGAGGGTGAAAACTCGAAACAACCCCTTAATGTCCTCGTGGGTGGCACCAACACCTCCCACGGGACCAATGTAACTCGTAGGAACTAACCCCGCAGCCGCGGGACTCCCGGTTTGAGAATACGACAATAATTTGCATATTTTTAGACCTAGGTTTAAAAGCATGGCGTTAGAGGGTGAGAACTAGTAAGAGCTCCCGAACGTCCCCGTGGGTGGCACCAATACCTACCACGGGACCAATGTAACTCGTCGGAACGGACCCCGCAGTCGTGGGACTCCCGGTTTAAGAATACGACGGTAATTTGCATGTTTTAGACTTAAGCAAAACATGGCGTTTGAGGGTGAAAACTCGTAACTTCCCCCGAACGTCCTCATGGGTGGCACCAACACCTCCCACGGGACCAATGTAACTCATAGGAACTGATCCCGCAGCTGCGGGATTTCCGGTTTGAGAATACGACGATAATTTACATATTTCAAGACTTAGGCTTAAAAACATAGCGTTAGAGGGTGAGAACTAGAAACAACCCCCGAACGACCCCGTGGGTGGCACCAACACCTCCCACGGGACCAATGTAACTTGTAGGAACTGACCCCGCAGCCGCGGGACTCCCGGTTTGAGAATACGACAATAATTTGCATATTTTTAGACCTAGGCTTAAAAACATGGCGTTAGAGGGTGAGAACTAGTAAGAGCCCCCGAACGTCCCCGTGGATGGCACCAATACCTCCCACGGGACCAATGTAACTCGTAGGAACTGGCCCCGCAGCCGTGGGACTCCAGGTTTGAGAATACGACGGTAATTTGCATGTTTCTAAACTTAAGCAAAACATGGCGTTGGAGGGTGAAAACTCGAAACTGCCCCCGAACGTCCCCGTGGGTGGCACCAACACCTCCCACGGGACCAATGTAACTCATAGGAACTGATCCCGCAGCTGCGGGATTCCCAGTTTTAGAATACGATGGTAATTTTCATGTTTCTAGACTTAAGCAAAACATGGCGTTATAGGGTGAAAACTCGAAACTGCCCCCGAACGTCCCCGTGGGTGCCACCAACAGCTCCCACGGGACCAATGTAACTCGTAAGAACTGACCGCGCAGCCGCGAGACTCCCGGTTTGAGAATACGATGATTATTTTTCATATTTCTAGACTTAGGCTTAAAAATATGGCGTTAGAGGGTGAGAACTAGAAATAGCCCCCGAATGTCCCGGTGGGTGGCACCAACACCTCCCACGGGACCAATGTAACTCGTAGGAACGTAGTCCGCAGCTGTGGGGCTCCCGATTTGAGAATACGATGGTAATTTGCATATTTATAGACATAGGCTTAAAAACATGGCGTTAGAGGGTGAGACTAGAAACAGCCCCCGAACGTCCCCGTGGGTGGCACCAACACCTCCCACGGGACCAATGTAACTCGTCGGAACTGACCCCGCAGCCGCGAGATTCCCGGTTTGATAATACGACGTTAATTTGCATATTTCTAGACTTGGTCTTAAAAACATGGCGTTAGGGGGTGAGAACTAGAAACAGCCCCCGAACGTCCCCGTGGGTGACACCAACACCTCCCACGGGACCAATGTAACTCGTAGGAACTGACCCTGCAGCCGCGGAACTCCCGGTTTGAGAATACGAAGATAATTTTCATATTTCTATTTAAAGGGTTAAAAATATGGCCTTAGAGGGTGAGAACAAGAAACAACCCCCGAACATCCTCGTGGGTGGTACCAACACCTCCCACGGGACCAATGTAACTCGTAGGAACTGACCCGGCAGCTGCGGGACTCCCGATTTGATAATACGACTGTAATTTGCATATTTTTAGACTTAAACAAAAATACCGTTAGAGGGTGAAAACTCGAAACAGCCCCCTAACGGCCCTGTGGTTGGCACCAACACCTACCACGGACCAATGTAACCCGTAGGAACAGACCCCGCAGCCGCGGGACTCCCGGTTTGAGAATACGATGATAATTTGCATATTTCTAGACTTAGGCCTAAAAACATGGCTTTAGAGGGTCAGAACTAGAAACAACACCCGAACGTCCCCGTGGGTGGCACCAACACCTCCCATGAGACCAATGTAACTCGTACGAACTGAACCCGCAGTCGCGGGACTCCTGGTTTGAGAATACGGCGATAACTTGCATATTTCTAGACCTAGGCTTAAAAACATGGCGTTAGAGGGTGACAACTAGTTAGAGCCCCCGAACATCCCCGTGGGTGGCACCAACACCTCCCACGATACCAATGTAACTCGTAGGAACTGACCCCGCAGCCGCGGGACTCCCGGTTTGAGAATACGACGATAACTTGCATATTTCTAGACCTAGGCTTAAAAACATGGCGTTAGAGGGTGAGAACTAGTTAGAGCCCCCGAACATCCCCGTGGGTGGCACCAACACCTCCCACGATACCAATGTAACTCGTAGGAAC
This sequence comes from Sambucus nigra, assembly GCA_949130495.1. Lineage (NCBI taxonomy): Eukaryota > Viridiplantae > Streptophyta > Magnoliopsida > Dipsacales > Adoxaceae > Sambucus > Sambucus nigra. The sequence goes on from OX422215.1 coordinate 283,012,252, forward strand.
TGACCCGCAGCCGCGGGACTCCCGGTTTGAGAATACGGCGTTAACTTGCATATTTCTAGACCTAGGCTTAAAAACATGGCGTTAGAGGGTGAGAACTAGTTAGAGCCCCCGAACATCCCCGTGGGTGGTACCAACACCTCCCACGATACCAATGTAACTCGTAGGAACTGACCCGGCAGCCGCGGGACTCCCGATTTGAGAATACGACAGCAATTTTCATGTTTCTAGACTTAAGCAAAACATGGTGTTAGAGGGTGAAAACTAGAAATAACCCCCGAACGTCCCCGTGGGTGGCACCAACACCTCCCACGAGACCAATGAACTCATAGGAACTGATCCCGCAGTAGAGGGATTCCCAGTCTGTGAATACGACGGTAATTTGCTTGTTTCTAGACTTAGGCTTAAAAACATGGCGTTAGAGGGTGAGAACTAGAAACATCCCCCGAACGTCCCTGTGGGTCGCACCGACACCTCCCACGGGACCAATGTAACTCGTAGGAACTGACCCCGCAGCCGCGGGACTCTCGGTTTGAGAATACGACGATAATTTTCATATTTCTATAAAAAGGCTTAAAAATATGGCGTTAGAGGGTGAGAACAAGAAACAGCCCCCGAACGTCCCCGTGGGTGGCACCAACACCTCCCATGGGACAAATTTAACTCGTAGGAACTGACCCCGCTACCGCAGGACTCTCGGTTTGAGAATACGACGGTAATTTGTAAGTTTCTAGACTTAAGCACAACATGGGGTTCGAGGGTAAAAACTGGAAACTGCCCGCAAACGTCCCCATGGGTGGCACCAACACCTCCCACGGGACCAATGTAACTCGTAGGAACTGAACCCGCAGCCGTGGGACTCCCGGTTTGAGAATACGAAGGTAATTTGCATGTTTCTAGACTTAGGCTTAAAAACATGGCGTTAGAGGGTGAGAACTAGAAACATCCCCCGAACGTCCCCGTGGGTGGCACCAACACCTCCCATGAGACCAATGTAACTCGTAGGATCTGACCCCTCAGCCGCGGGACTCCCAGTTTGAGAATACGGCAATAACTTGCATATTTTTAGACCTAGGCTTAAAAACATGGCGTTAGAGGGTGAGAACTAGTAAGAGCCCCCGAACGTCCCCGTGGATGGCACCAATACCTCCCACGGGACCAATGTAACTCGTAGGAACTGACCCCGCAGCCGCGGGACTCCCGGTTTGAGAATACGACTATAATTTTCATGTTTCTAGACTTAAGCAAAACATGGCGTTAGAGGGTGAAAACTAGAAATAACCCCCGAACGTCCCCGTGGGTGGCACCAACACCTCCCACGATACCAATGTAACTCATAGGAACTGACTCCGCAGCCGCGGGACTCCCGGTTTGAGAATATGACGATAATTTGCATATTTCTAGACCTAGGCTTAGAAACATGGCGTTGGAGGGTGAGAACTAGAAACATCCCCCGAACGTCCCCGTGGGTGGCACCAACACCTCCCATGGGACCAATGTAACTCGTAGGAACTGACCCCGCAGCCGCGGGACTCCCGGTTTGAGAATACGACGATAATTTTCATATTTCTATAAAAAGGCTTAAAAATATGGCGTTAGAGGGTGAGAACTAGAAACAGCCCCCGAACGTCCCCGTGGGTGGCACCAACACCTCCAATGGGACCAATGTAACTCGTAGGAACTGACCCCGCAGCCGCGGGACTCTCGGTTTGAGAATACGACGGTAATTTGCATGTTTCTAGACTTAAGCAAAACATGGCGTTAGAGGGTGAAAACTCGAAACTGCCCCCGTGGGTGGCACCAACACCTCCCACGGGACCAATGTTACTCGTAGGAACATACCGCGCAGTCGCGGGACTCCCGGTTTTAGAATTCGATGATAATTTTGTATATTTCTAGACTTAGGTTTAAAACATGGCGTTAGAGGGTGATAACTGGAAACAGCCCCGAATGTCCCCGTGGGTGGCACCAACACCTCCCACGGGACCAATGTAACTCGTAGGAACGGACCCTGCAACCGTGGGGCTCCCTATTTGAGAATACGACGGTAATTTGCATATTTCTAGACATAGGCTTAAAAACATGGCGTTAGAGGGTGAGAACTAGAAACAGCCCCCGAACGTCCCCGTGGGTGGCACCAACACCTCCCACGGGACAAATGTAACTCGTAGGAACTGACCCCGCAGCCGCGAGACTCCCGGTTTGAGAATACGACGGTAATATTCATATTTCTAGACTTAGGCTTAAAAACATGGCGTTAGAGGGTGAGAACTAGAAACAGCCCCCGAACGTCCCCGTGGGTGGCACCAACACCTCCCACGAGACCGATGTAACTCGTAGGAACTGACCCCGCAGCCGCGAGACTCCCGATTTGAGAATACAATGATAATTTGCATATTTCTAGACTTACGCTTAAAAACATGGCGTTAGAGGGTGAGAACTAGAAATATCCCCGAACGTCCCCGTGGGTGGCACCAACACCTCCCACGGGACCAATGTAACTCGTAGGAACTAACCCCGCAGCCGCGGGACTCCCGATTTGAGAATACGACGGTAATTTGCATATTTCTAGACTTAGGATTAGAAACATGGCGTTAGAGGGTGAGAACACGAAACAGCCCCCGAACGTTCCCCTGGGTGGCACCAACACCTCCCACGGGACCAATGTAATTCTTAGGAACGGACTTCGCTACCGCGGGGCTCTCGGTTTGAGAGTACGACGGTAATTTGCATATTTCTAGACTTACGCTTAAAAACATGGCGTTAGCGAGTGAGAACTAGTAACAGCCCCCGAACGTCCCCGTGGGTGGTACCAACACATCCCACGGGACCAATGTAACTCCTAGGAGCTGACCCTGCAGCTGCGGGACTCCCGATTTGATAATACGAAGGTAATTTGCATATTTTTAGACTTAAACAAAACATGGCTTTAGAGGTTGAAAACTCGAAACAACCCCCTCACGGCCCTGTGGTTGGCACCAACACCTCCCACGAGAAAAATGTAACTCCTTGTAACTGACCCCGCAGCCGCAGGACTCCTGGTTTGAGAATACGATGATAATTTGCATATTTCTAGAGTTAGGCTTAAAAACATGGATTTAGAGGGTCATAACTAGAAACAACCCCTGAACGGCCCTGTGGTTGGCACCAACACCTCCCACGGGACCAATGTAAATCGTAGGAACTGACCCCGCAGCCGCGGGACTCCTGGTTTGAGAATACGATGATAATTTGCATATTTCTAGACTTAGGCCTAAAAATATGTCTTTAGAGGGTCAGAACTAGAAAGAACCCCCGAACGTCCCCGTGGGTGGCACCAACACCTCCCATGGGACCAATGTAACTCGTAGGAACTGACCCCGCAGCCGCGGGACTCCCGGTTTGAGAATACGGCGATAACTTGAATATTTCTAGACCTAGCCTTAAAAACATGGCGTTAGAGGGTGAGAACTAGTTAGAGCCCCCGAAGATCCCCGTGGGTGGCACCAACACCTCCCACGATAGCAATGTAACTCGTAGGAACTGACCCTGCAGCCGCGGGACTCCCGGTTTGAGAATACCACGGTAATTTTCATGTTTCTAGACTTAAGCAAAACATGGCGTTAGAGGGTGAAAACTAGAAATAACCCCCGAACGTCCCCGTGGGTGGCACCAACACCTCCCACGATACCAATGTAACTCATAGGAACGGACCCCGCAGCCGCGGGACTCTCGGTTTGAGAATACGACGATAATTTGCATATTTCTAGACTTAGGCTTAAAAACATGGCGTTAGAGGGTGAGAACTAGAAACAACCCCCGAACATCCCTCGTGGGTGGCACCAACACCTCCCGCGGGACCAATGTAAATCGTAGGAACTGACCTCGCAGCCGCGGGACTCCCGGTTTGAGAATACGACGATAATTTTCATATTTCTATACTTAGGCTTAAAAATATGGCGTTAGAGGGTGAGAACTAGAAACAGCCCCCGAACGTCCCCGTGGGTGGCACCAACACCTCCCATGGGACCAATGTAACTCGTAGGAACTGACCCCGCAGCCGCAGGACTCTCGATTTGAGAATACGACGGTAATTTGCATGTTTCTGGACTTAATCAAAACATGGCGTTAGAGGGTGAAAACTCGAAACTGCCCCCGAACGGCCCCGTGGGTGGCACCAACACCTCCCACGGGACCAATGTAACTCGTAGGAACTGACTTCGCAGCCACGGGACTGCCGGTTTGAGAATACGACGGTAATATTCATATTTCTAGACTTAGGCTTAAAAACATGGCGTTAGAGGGTGAGAACTAGAAACAGCCCCCGAACGTCCCCGTGGGTGGCACCAACACCTCCCACGAGACCGATGTAACTCGTAGGAACTGACCCCGCAGCCGCGAGACTCCCGATTTGAGAATACAGTGATAATTTGCATATTTCTAGACTTACGCTTAAAAACATGGCGTTAGAGGGTGAGAACTAGAAATATCCCCGAACGTCCCCGTGGGTGGCACCAACACCTCCCACGGGACCAATGTAACTCGTAGGAACTAACCCCGCAGCCGCGGGACTCCCGGTTTGAGAATACGACGGTAATTTGCATATTTCTAGACTTAGGATTAGAAACATGGCGTTAGAGGGTGAGAACACGACACAGCCCCCGAACGTTCCCCTGGGTGGCACCAACACCTCCCACGGGACCAATGTAATTCTTAGGAACGGACTTCGCTACCGCGGGGCTCTCGGTTTGAGAGTACGACGGTAATTTGCATATTTCTAGACTTATGCTTAAAAACATGGCATTAGCGAGTGAGAACTAGTAACAGCCCCCGAACGTCCCCGTGGGTGGTACCAACACATCCCACGGGACCAATGTAACTCATAGGAACTGACCCTGCAGCTGCGGGACTCCCGATTTGATAATACGAAGGTAATTTGCATATTTTTAGACTTAAACAAAACATGGCTTTAGAGGTTGAAAACTCGAAACAACCCCCTCACGGCCCTGTGGTTGGTACCAACACCTCCCACGAGAAAAATGTAACTCCTTGTAACTGACCCCGCAGCCGCGGGACTCCTGGTTTGAGAATACGATGATAATTTGCATATTTCTAGAGTTAGGCTTAAAAACATGGATTTAGAGGGTCAGAACTAGAAACAACCCCTGAACGGCCCTGTGGTTGGCACCAACACCTCCCACGGGACCAATGTAAATCGTAGGAACTGACCCCGCAGCCGCGGGACTCCTGGTTTGAGAATACGATGATAATTTGCATATTTCTAGACTTAGGCCTAAAAATATGGCTTTAGAGGGTCAAAACTAGAAAGAACCCCCGAACGTCCCCGTGGGTGGCACCAACACCTCCCATGGGACCAATGTAACTCGTAGGAACTGACCCCGCAGCCGCGGGACTCCCGGTTTGAGAATACGGCGATAACTTGAATATTTCTAGACCTAGGCTTAAAAACATGGCGTTAGAGGGTGAGAACTAGTTAGAGCCCCCGAAGATCCCCGTGGGTGGCACCAACACCTCCCACGATACCAATGTAACTCGTAGGAACTGACCCTGCAGCAGCGGGACTCCCGGTTTGAGAATACCACGGTAATTTTCATGTTTCTAGACTTAAGCAAAACATGGCGTTAGAGGGTGAAAACTAGAAATAACCTCCGAACGTCCCCGTGGGTGGCACCAACACCTCCCACGATACCAATGTAACTCATAGGAACGGACCCCGCAGCCGCGGGACTCTCGGTTTGAGAATACGACGATAATTTGCATATTTCTAGACTTAGGCTTAAAAACATGGCGTTAGAGGGTGAGAACTAGAAACAACCCCCGAACATCCCTCGTGGGTGGCACCAACACCTCCCGCGGGACCAATGTAAATCGTAGGAACTGACCTCGCAGCCGCGGGACTCCCGGTTTGAGAATACGACGATAATTTTCATATTTCTATACTTAGGCTTAAAAATATGGCGTTAGAGGGTGAGAACTAGAAACAGCCCCCGAACGTCCCCGTGGGTGGCACCAACACCTCCCATGGGACCAATGTAACTCGTAGGAACTGACCCCGCAGCCGCAGGACTCTCGGTTTGAGAATACGACGGTAATTTGCATGTTTCTGGACTTAATCAAAACATGGCGTTAGAGGGTGAAAACTCGAAACCGCCCCCGAACGGCCCCGTGGGTGGCACCAACACCTCCCACGGGACCAATGTAACTCGTAGGAACTGACCTCGCAGCCGCGGGACTGCCGGTTTGAGAATACGACGGTAATATTCATATTTCTAGACTTAGGCTTAAAAACATGGCGTTAGAGGGTGAGAACTAGAAACAGCCCCCGAACGTCCCCGTGGGTGGCACCAACACCTCCCACGAGACCGATGTAACTCGTAGGAACTGACCCCGCAGCCGCGAGACTCCCGATTTGAGAATACAGTGATAATTTGCATATTTCTAGACTTATGCTTAAAAACATGGCGTTAGAGGGTGAGAACTAGAAATATCCCCGAACGTCCCCGTGGGTGGCACCAACACCTCCCACGGGACAAATGTAACTCGTAGGAACTAACCCCGCAGCCGCGGGACTCCCGGTTTGAGAATACGACGGTAATTTGCATATTTCTAGAGGGTGAGAACACGAAACAGCCCCCGAACGTTCCCCTGGGTGGCACCAACACCTCCCACGGGACCAATGTAATTCTTAGGAACGGACTTCGCTACCGCGGGGCTCTCGGTTTGAGAGTACGACGGTAATTTGCATATTTCTAGACTTACGCTTAAAAACATGGCGTTAGCGAGTGAGAACTAGTAACAGCCCCCGAACGTCCCCGTGGGTGGTACCAACACATCCCACGGGACCAATGTAACTCGTAGGAACTGACCCTGCAGCTGCGGGACTCCCGATTTGATAATAGGAAGGTAATTTGCATATTTTTAGACTTAAACAAAACATGGCTTTAGAGGTTGAAAACTCGAAACAACCGCCTCACGGCCCTGTGGTTGGTACCAACACCTCCCACGAGAAAAATGTAACTCCTTGTAACTGACCCCGCAGCCGCGGGACTCCTGGTTTGAGAATATGATGATAATTTGCATATTTCTAGAGTTAGGCTTAAAAACATGGATTTAGAGGGTCAGAACTAGAAACAACCCCTGAACGGCCCTGTGGTTGGCACCAACACCTCCCACGGGACCAATGTAAATCGTAGGAACTGACCCCGCAGCCGCGGGACTCCTGGTTTGAGAATACGATGATAATTTGCATATTTCTAGACTTAGGCCTAAAAATATGGCTTTAGAGGGTCAGAACTAGAAAGAACCCCCGAACGTCCCCGTGGGTGGCACCAACACCTCCCATGGGACCAATGTAACTCGTAGGAACTGACCCCGCAGCCGCGGGACTCCCGGTTTGAGAATACGGCGATAACTTGAATATTTCTAGACCTAGGCTTAAAAACATGGCGTTAGAGGGTGAGAACTAGTTAGAGCCCCCGAAGATCCCCGTGGGTGGCACCAACACCTCCCACGATAGCAATGTAACTCGTAGGAACTGACCCTGCAGCCGCGGGACTCCCGGTTTGACAATACCACGGTAATTTTCATGTTTCTAGACTTAAGCAAAACATGGCGTTAGAGGGTGAAAACTAGAAATAACCCCCGAACGTCCCCGTGGGTGGCACCAACACCTCCCACGATACCAATGTAACTCATAGGAACGGACCCCGCAGCCGCGGGACTCTCGGTTTGAGAATACGACGGTAATTTGCATGTTTCTGGACTTAATCAAAACATGGCGTTAGAGGGTGAAAACTCGAAACTGCCCCCGAACGGCCCCGTGGGTGGCACCAACACCTCCCACGGGACCAATGTAACTCGTAGGAACGGACCCCGCAACCGCAGGACTCTCGGTTTGAGAATACGACGGTAATTTGCATGTTTCTGGACTTAATCAAAACATGGCGTTAGAGGGTGAAAACTCGAAACTGCCCCCGAACGGCCCCGTGGGTGGCACCAACACCTCCCACGGGACCAATGTAACTCGTAGGAACTGACCTCGCAGCCGCGGGACTGCCGGTTTGAGAATACGACGGTAATATTCATATTTCTTGACTTAGGCTTAAAAACATGGCGTTAGAGGGTGAGAACTAGAAACAGCCCCCGAACGTCCCAGTGGCTGGCACCAACACCTCCCACGAGACCGATGTAACTCGTAGGAACTGACCCCGCAGCCGCGAGACTCCCGATTTGAGAATACAGTGATAATTTGCATATTTCTAGACTTACGCTTAAAAACATGGCGTTAGAGGGTGAGAACTAGAAATATCCCCGAACGTCCTCGTGGGTGGCACCAACACCTCCCACGGGACCAATGTAACTCGTAGGAACTAACCCCACAGCCGCGGGACTCCCGGTTTGAGAATACGATGGTAATTTGCATATTTCTAGACTTAGGATTAGAAACATGGCGTTAGAGGGTGAGAACACGAAACAGCCCCCGAACGTTCCCCTGGGTGGCACCAACACCTCCCACGGGACCAATGTAATTCTTAGGAACGGACTTCGCTACCGTGGGGCTCTCGGTTTGAGAGTACGACGGTAATTTGCATATTTCTAGACTTACGCTTAAAAACATGGCGTTAGCGAGTGAGAACTAGTAACAGCCCCCGAACGTCCCCGTGGGTGGTACCAACACATCCCACGAGACCAATGTAACTCGTAGGAACTGACCCTGCAGCTGCGGGACTCCCGATTTGATAATACGAAGGTAATTTGCATATTTTTAGACTTAAACAAAACATGGCTTTAGAGGTTGAAAACTCGAAACAACCCCCTCACGGCCCTGTGGTTGGCACCAACACCTCCCACGAGAAAAATGTAACTCCTTGTAACTGACCCCGCAGCCGCGGGACTCCTGGTTTGAGAATACGATGATAATTTGCATATTTCTAGAGTTAGGCTTAAAAACATGGATTTAGAGGGTCAGAACTAGAAACAACCCCTGAACGGCCCTGTGGTTGGCACCAACACCTCCCACGGGACCAATGTAAATCGTAGGAACTGACCCCGCAGCCGCGGGACTCCTGGTTTGAGAATACGATGATAATTTGCATATTTCTAGACTTAGGCCTAAAAATATGGCTTTAGAGGGTCAGAACTAGAAAGAACCCCCGAACATCCCCGTGGGTGGCACCAACACCTCCCATGGGACCAATGTAACTCGTAGGAACTGACCCCGCAGCCGCGGGACTCCCGGTTTGAGAATACGGCGATAACTTGAATATTTCTAGACCTAGGCTTAAAAACATGGCGTTAGAGGGTGAGAACTAGTTAGAGCCCCCGAAGATCCCCGTGGGTGGCACCAACACCTCCCACGATACCAATGTAACTCGTAGGAACTGACCCTGCAGCCGCGGGACTCCCGGTTTGAGAATACCACGGTAATTTTCATGTTTCTAGACTTAAGCAAAACATGGCATTAGAGGGTGAAAACTAGAAATAACCCCCGAACGTCCCCGTGGGTGGCACCAACACCTCCCACGATACCAATGTAACTCATAGGAACGGACCTCGCAGCCGCGGGACTCTCGGTTTGAGAATACGACGATAATTTGCATATTTCTAGACTTAGGCTTAAAAACATGCCGTTAGAGGGTGAGAACTAGAAACAACCCCCGAACATCCCTCGTGGGTGGCACCAACACCTCCCGCGGGACCAATGTAAATCGTAGGAACTGACCTCGCAGCCGCGGGACTCCCGGTTTGAGAATACGACGATAATTTTCATATTTCTATACTTAGGCTTAAAAATATGGCGTTAGAGGGTGAGAACTAGAAACATCCCCCGAACGTCCCCGTGGGTGGCACCAACACCTCCCATGGGACCAATGTAACTCGTAGGAACTGACCCCGCAGCCGCAGGACTCTCGGTTTGAGAATACGACGGTAATTTGCATGTTTCTGGACTTAATCAAAACATGGCGTTAGAGGGTGAAAACTCGAAACTGCCCCCAAACGGCCCCGTGGGTGGCACCAACACCTCCCACGGGACCAATGTAACTCGTAGGAACTGACCTCGCAGCTGCGGGACTTCCGGTTTGAGAATACAATGGTAATTTTCATGTTTCTAGACTTAAATAAAACATGGCGTTAGAGGGTGAAAACTCGAAACTTCCCCCGAACGTCCCCGTGGGTGGCACCAACACCTCCCAAGGGACCAATGTTACTCGTAGGAACCTACCGCGCAGTCGCGGGACTCCCGGTTTGAGAATTCGATGATAATTTTGCATATTTCTAGACTTAGGCTTAAAAACATGGCGTTAGAGGGTGAGAACTAGAAATAGCCCCCAAACGTCCCCGTGAAAGGCACCAACACCTCCCACGGGACCAATATAACTCGTAGGAACGTACCCCGCAGCCCCGGGGCTCTCGATTTGAGAATACGACGGTAATTTGCATATTTCTAGACATAGGCTTAAAAACATGGCGTTAGAGGGTGAGAACTAGAAACAGCCCCCGAACGTCCCCGTGGGTGGGCACCAACACCTCCCACGGGACAAATGTAACTCGTAGGAACTGACCCCGTAGCCGCGAGACTCCCGGCTTGAGAATACGACGGTAATATTCACATTTCTAGACTTAGGCTTAAAAACATGGCGTTAGAGGGTGAGAACTAGAAACAGCCCCCGAACGTCCCCGTGGGTGTCACCAACACCTCCCACGAGATCGATGTAACTCGTAGGAACTGACCCCGCAGTCGGGAGACTCCCGATTTGAGAATACGATGATAATTTGCATATTTCTAGACTTACGCTTAAAAACATGGCGTTAGAGGGTGAGAACTAGAAATATCCCCGAACTTCCCCGTGGGTGGCACCAACACCTCCCACGTGACCAATGTAACTCGTAGGAACTGACCCCGCAGCCGCGGGACTCCCGGTTTGAGAATATGAGGTTAAATTGTATATTTCTAGACTTAGGCTTTGAAACATGGCGTTAGAGGGTGAGAACACGAAACAGCCCCCGAACGTCCCCCTGGGGTGCACCAACACCTCCCACGGGACCAATGTAATTCTTAGGAACTGACCTCGCTTCCGCGGGACTCCCGGTTTGAGAGTACGACGGTAATTTGCATATTTCTAGACTTACGCTTAAAAACATGGCGTTAGCGAGTAAGAACTAGTAACAACCCCCGAACGTCCCCGTGGGTGGTACCAACACCTCCCACGGGACCAATGTAACTCGTAGGAACTGACCCTGCAGCCGCGGGACTCCCGATTTGATAATACGAAGGTAATTTGCATATTTTTAGACTTAAACAAAACATGGCTTTAGAGGGTGAAAACTCGAAATAACCCCCTAACGGCCCTGTGGTTGGCACCAACACCTCCCACGGGAAAAATGTAACTCCTTGGAACTGACCCCGCAGCCGCGGGACTCCTGGTTTGAGAATACGATGATAATTTGCATATTTCTAGAGTTAGGATTAAAAACATGGCTTTAGAGGGTCAGAACTATAAACAACCCCCGAACGTCCCCGTGGGTGGCACCAACACCTCCCACGGGACCAATGTAACTCGTAGGAACTGACCCCGCAGCCGCGGGACTCCCGGTTTGAGAATACGACGATAATTTGCATATTTCTAGACCTAGGCTTAAAAACATGGCGTTAGAGGGTGATAACTAGTAAGAGCCCCCGAACGTCCCCGTGGGTGGCACCAACACCTCCCACGATACCAATGTAACTCGTAGGAACTGACCCCGCAGCCGCGGGACTCCCGATTTAAGAATACGACGACAATTTTCATGTTTCTAGACTTAAGCAAAACATGGCGTTAGAGGGTGAAAACTAGAAATAACCCCGGAACGTCCCCGTGGGCGGTACCAACACCTCCCACGATACCAATGTAACTCATAGGAACTGATCCCGCAGCAGAAGGATTCCCAGTTTGAGAATACGACGGTAATTTGCATGTTTCTAGACTTAGGCTTAAAAACATGGCGTTAGAGGGTGAGAACTAGAAACATCCCCCGAATGTCCCTGTGGGTCGCACCAACACCTCCCATGGGACCAATGTAACTCGTAGGAACTGACCCCGCTGTTGCGGGACTCCCGGTTTGAGAATACGACGATAATTTTCATATTTCTATAAAAAGGCTTAAAAATATGGCGTTAGAGGGTGAGAACTAGAAACAGCCCCCGAACGTCCCTGTGGGTGGCACCAACACCTCCCATGGGACCAATATAACTCGTAGATATTGACCCCGCAACCGCGAGACTCTCGGTTTGAGAATACGACGGTAATTTTCAAGTTTCAAGACTTAAGCAAAACATGGCGTTAGAGGGTGAAAACTCAAAACTGCCCCCGAACGTCCCCGTGGGTGGCACCAACACCTCCCACGGGACCAATGTAACTCTTAGGAACTGACCCCGCAGCCGCGGGACTCCCGGTTTGAGAATACGACGGTAATTTGCATGTTTCTAGACTTAGGCTTAAAAACATGGCGTTAGAGGGTGAGAACTAGAAACAGCCCCCGAACGTCCCTGTGGGTGGCACCAACACCTCCCATGGGACCAATGTAACTCGTAGGATCTGACCCCTCAGCCGCGGGACTCCCGGTTTGAGAATACGGCAATAACTTGCATATTTCTATAAAAAGGCTTAAAAACATGGCGTTAGAGGGTGAGAACTAGAAACAGCCCCCGAACGTCCCCGTGGGTGTCACCAACACCTCCCACGAGATCGATGTAACTCGTAGGAACTGACCCCGCAGTCGGGAGACTCCCGATTTGAGAATACGATGATAATTTGCATATTTCTAGACTTACGCTTAAAAACATGGCGTTAGAGGGAGAGAACCAGAAATATCCCCGAACTTCCCCGTGGGTGGCACCAACACCTCCCACGGGACCAATGTAACTCGTAGGAATTGACCCCGCAGCCGTGGGACTTTCGGTTTGAGAATATGAAGGTAAATTGCATATTTCTAGACTTAGGCTTTGAAACATGGCGTTAGAGGGTGAGAACACGAAACAGCCCCTGAACGTCCCCCTGGGTGGCACCAACACCTCCCACGGGACCAATGTAATTCTTAGGAACTGACCTCGCTTCCGCGGGGCTCCCGGTTTGAGAGTACGACGATAATTTGCATATTTCTAGACTTACGCTTAAAAACATGGCGATAGCGAGTGAGAAGTAGTAACAACCCCCAAACGTCCCCGTGGGTGGTACCAACACCTCCCACGGGACCAATGTAACTCGTAAGAACTGACCCTGCAGCCACGGGACTCCCGATTTGATAATACGAAGGTAATTTGCATAATTTTAGACTTAAACAAAACATGGCTTTAGAGGGTGAAAACTCGAAACAGCCCCCTAACGGCAATGTGGTTGGCACCAACACCTCCCACGGGAAAAATGTACCTCCTTGGAACTGACCCCGCAGCCGTGGGACTAATGGTTTGAGAATACGATGATAATTTGCATATTTCTAGAGTTAGGATTAAAAACATGGCTTTAGAGGGTCAGAACTATAAACAACCCCCGAACGTCCCCGTGGGTGGCACCAACACCTCCCACGGGACCAATGTAACTCGTAGGAACTGACCCCGCAGTCGCGGGACTCTCGGTTTGAGAATACGACGATAATTTGCATATTTCTAGACCTAGGCTTAAAAACATGGCGTTAGAGGGTGATAACTAGTAAGAGCCCCCGAACGTCCCCGTGGGTGGCACCAACACCTCCCACGATACCAATGTAACTCGTAGGAACTGACCCCGCAGCCGCGGGACTCCCGATTTAAGAATACGACGACAATTTTCATGTTTCTAGACTTAAGCAAAACATGGCGTTAGAGGGTGAAAACTATAAATAACCCCCGAACGTCCCCGTGGGTGGCACCAACACCTCCCACGATACCAATGTAACTCATAGGAACTGATCCCATAGCAGCAGGATTCCCAGTTTGAGAATACGACGGTAATTTGCATGTTTCTAGACTTAAGCTTAAAAACATGGCGTTAGAGGGTGAGAACTAGAAACAGCCCCCGAATGTCCCTGTGGGTCGCACCAACACCTCCCACGGGACCAATGTAACTCGTAGGAACTGACCCCGCAGCCGCGGGACTCCCGGTTTGAGAATACGACGATAATTTTCATATTTCTATAAAAAGGCTTAAAAATATGGCGTTAGAGGGTGAGAACTAGAAACAGCCCCCGAACGTCCCTGTGGGTGGCACCAACACCTCCCATGGGACCAATATAACTCCTAGAAATTGACCCCGCAACCGCGAGACTCTCGGTTTGAGAATACGACGGTAATTTGCAAGTTTCAAGACTTAAGCAAAACATGGCGTTAGAGGGTGAAAACTAAAAACTTCCCCCGAACGTCCCCGTGGGTGGCACCAACACCTCCCACGGGACCAATGTAACTCTTAGGAACAGACCCCGCAGCCGCGGGACTCCCGGTTTGAGAATACGACGGTAATTTGCATGTTTCTAGACTTAGGCTTAAAAACATGGCGTTAGAGGGTGAGAACTAGAAACAGCCCCCGAACGTCCCTGTGGGTGGTACCAACACCTCCCATGGGACCAATGTAACTCGTAGGATCTGACCCCTCTGCCGCGGGACTCCCGGTTTGAGAATATGGCAATAACTTGCATATTTCTATAAAAAGGCTTAAAAGGATGGCGTTAGAGGGTGAGAACTAGTTAGAGCCCCCGAACATCCCCGTCGGTGGAACCAACACCTCCCATGGGACCAATGTAACTCGTAGAAACTGACCCCGCAACCGCAGGACTCTCGGTTTGAGAATTCGCCGGTAATTTGCAAGTTTCTAGACTTAAGCAAAACATGGCGTTAGAGGGTGAAAACTCAAAACTGCCCCCGAACGTCCCCGTGGGTGGCACCAACACCTCCCACGGGACCAATGTAACTCTTAGGAACTGACCCCGCAGCCGCGGGACTCCCGATTTGAGAATACGACGGTAATTTGCATGTTTCTAGACTTAGGCTTAAAAACATGGCGTTAGAGGGTGAGAACTAGAAACAGCCCCCGAACGTCCCTGTGGGTGGCACCAACACCTCCCATGGGACCAATGTAACTCGTTGGATCTGACCCCTCAGCCGCGGGACTCCCGGTTTGAGAATACGGCAATAACTTGCATATTTCTATAAAAAGGCTTAAAAACATGGCGTTAGAGGGTGAGAACTAGTTAGAGCCCCCGAACATCCCCGTCGGTGGCACTAGCACCTCCCACAATACCAATGTAACTCGTAGGAACTGACCCCGCAGCTGCGGGACTCCCGGTTTGAGAATACGACTGTAATTTTCATGTTTCTAGAC
Source organism: Sambucus nigra (assembly GCA_949130495.1). Lineage (NCBI taxonomy): Eukaryota > Viridiplantae > Streptophyta > Magnoliopsida > Dipsacales > Adoxaceae > Sambucus > Sambucus nigra. The sequence continues at coordinate 283,027,578 of OX422215.1, forward strand.
TTAAACAAAACATGGCGTTAGAGGGTGAAAACTAGAAATAACCCCCGAACGTCCCCGTGGGTGGCACCAACACCTCCCACGATTCCAATGTAACTCATAGGAACTGACTCCGCAGCCGCGGGACTCCCGGTTTGAGAATACGACGAAAATTTGCATATTTCTAGACTTAGGCTTAAAAACATGGCGTTAGAGGGTGAGAACTAGAAACATCCCCCGAACGTCCCCGTGGGTGGCACCAACACCTCCCACGGGACCAATGTAACTCGTAGGAACTGACCCCGCAGCCGCGGGACTCCCGGTTTGAGAATACGACGATAATTTTCTTATATCTATAAAAAGGCTTAAAAATATGGCGTTAGAGGGTGAGAACTAGAAACAGCCCCCGAACGTCCCCGTGGGTGGCACCAACACCTCCCATGGGACCAATGTACACTCGGTTTGAGAATACGACGGTAATTTGCAAGTTTCTAGACTTAAGCAAAACATGGTGTTAGAGTGTGAAAACTGGAAACTGCCCCCGAACATCCCCATAGGTGGCACCAACACCTCCCACGGGACCAATGTAACTCGTAGGAACTGACCCCGCAACCGCGGGACTCCTGGTTTGAGAATACGACGGTAATTTGCATGTTTCTAGACTTAAGCAAAACATGGCGTTAGAGGGTGAAAACTCGAAACTGCCCCCGTGGGTGGCACCAACACCTCCCACGGGACCAATGTTACTCGTAGGAACATACCGCGCAGGCGCGGGACTCCCTATTTTAGAATTCGATGATAATTTTTCATATTTCTAGACTTAGGCTTAAAAATAAGGCGTTATAGGGTGAGAACTAGAAACAGCCCCCGAACGTCCCCGTGGGTGGCACCAACACCTCCCACGGGACCAATGTAACTCGTAAGAACGGACCCCGCAGCCGCAGGGCTCCCGATTTGAGAATACGATGGTAATTTTCATATTTCTAGACATAGGCTTAAAAACATGGCGTTAGAGGGTGAGAACTAGAAACAGCCACCGAACGTCCCCGTGGGTGGCACCAACACCTCCCACGAGACCGATGTAACTCGTAGGAACTGACCCCGCAGCTGCGAGACTACCGATTTGAGAATACGATTATAATTTGCATATTTCTAGACTTACGCTTAAAAAATGGCGTTAGAGGGTGAGAACTAGAAATATCCCCGAACGTCCCCGTGGGTGGCACCAACACCTCCCACGGGACCAATGTAACTCGTAGGAACTGACCCCGCAGCCGCGGGACTCCCGGTTTGAGAATACGACGGTAATTTGCATATTTCTAGACTTAGGCTTAGAAACATGGCGTTAGAGGGTGAGAACACGAAACAGCCCCCGAACGTCCCCCTGGGTGGCACCAACACCTCCCACGGACCAATGTAATTCTTAGGAACTGACCTCGCTACCGCGGGGCTCCCGGTTTGAGAGTACGACGGTAATTTGCATATTTCTAGACTTACGCTTAAAAACATGGCGTTAGAGGGTGAGAACTAGTAACAGCCCCCGAACGTCCCCGTGAGAGGCACCAACACCTCCCACGGGACCAATATAACTCGTAGGAACGTACCCCGCAGCCCCGGGGCTCCCGATTTGAGAATACGATGGTAATTTGCATATTTCTAGACATAGGCTTAAAAACATGGCGTTAGAGGGTGAGAACTAGAAACAGCCCCCGAACGTCCCCGTGGGTGGGCACCAACACCTCCCACGGGACAAATGTAACTCGTAGGAACTGACCCCGTAGTCGCGAGACTCCCGGCTTGAGAATACGACGGTAATATTCACATTTCTAGACTTAGGCTTAAAAACATGGCGTTAGAGGGTGAGAACTAGAAACAGCCCCCGAACGTCCCCGTGGGTGTCACCAACACCTCCCACGAGATCGATGTAACTCGTAGGAACTGACCCCGCAGCCGGGAGACTCCCGATTTGAGAATACGATGATAATTTGCATATTTCTAGACTTACGCTTAAAAACATGGCGTTAGAGGGAGAGAACTAGAAATATCCCCGAACTTCCCCGTGGGTGGCACCAACACCTCCAACGGGACCAATGTAACTCGTAGGAACTGACCCCGCAGCCGCGGGACTCCCGGTTTGAGAATATGAGGGTAAATTGTATATTTCTAGACTTAGGCTTTGAAACATGGCGTTAGAGGGTGAGAACACGAAACAGCCCCCGAACGTCCCCCTGGGGTGCACCAACACCTCCCACGGGACCAATGTAATTCTTAGGAACTGACCTCGCTTCCGCGGGGCTCCCGGTTTGAGAGTACGACGTAATTTGCATATTTCTAGACTTACGCTTAAAAACATGGCGTTAGCGAGTGAGAACTAGTAACAGCCCCTGAACGTCCCCGTGGGTGGTACCAACACCTCCCACGGGACCAATGTAACTCGTAGGAACTGACCCTGCAGCCGCGGGACTCCCGATTTGATAATACGAAGGTAATTTGCATATTTTTAAACTTAAACAAGACATGGCCTTAGAGGGTGAAAACTCGAAACAACCCCCTAATGTCCTCGTGGGTGGCACCAACACCTCCCACGGGAAAAATGTAACTCCTTGGAATTGACCCCGCAGCCGCGGCACTCCTGGTTTGAGAATACGATGATAATTTGCATATTTCTAGAGTTAGGCTTAAAAACATGGATTTAGAGGGTCAGAACTAGAAACAACCCCCGAACGTCCCCGTGGGTGGCACCAACACCTCCCACGGGACCAATGTAACTCGTAGGAACTGACTCCGCAGCCGCGGGACTCCCGGTTTGAGAATACGACGATAATTTGCATATTTCTAGACCTAGGCTTAAAAACAAGGCGTTAGAGGGTGATAACTAGTTAGAGCCCCCAAACGTCCGCGTGGGTGGTACCAACACCTCCCACGGGACCAATGTAACTCGTAGGAACTGACCCCGCAGCCGCGGGACTCCCGGTTTGAGAATACGACGATAATTTTCATATTTCTATAAAAAGGCTTAAAAATATGGCGTTAGAGGGTGAGAACTAGAAACAGCCCCCGAACGTCCCTGTGGGTGGCACCAACACCTCCCATGGGACCAATATAACTCGTAGAAACTAACCCCACAACCGCGGGACTCTCGGTTTGAGAATACGACGGTAATTTGCAAGTTTCTAGACTTAAGAAAAACATGGCGTTAGAGGGTGAAAACTCAAAACTTCCCCCGAACGTCCCCGTGGGTGGCACCAACACCTCCCACGGGACCAATGTAACTCTTAGGAACTGACCCCGCAGCCGCGGGACTCCCGGTTTGAGAATACGACGGTAATTTGCATGTTTTTAGACTTAGGCTTTAAAACATGGCGTTAGAGGGTGAGAACTAGAAACAGCCCCCGAACGTCCATGTGGGTGGCACCAACACCTCCCATGGGACCAATGTAACTCGTAGGATCTGACCCCTCAGCCGCGAGACTCCCGGTTTGGGAATACGGCAATAACTTGCATATTTCTATAAAAATGATTAAAAACATGGCGTTAGAGGGTGAGAACTAGTTAGAGCCCCCTAACATCCCCGTCGGTGGCACCAACACCTCCCACGATACCAATGTAACTCGTAGGAACTGACCCCGCAGCTGCGGGACTCCCGGTTTGAGAATACGACTGTAATTTTCATGTTTCTAGACTTAAGTAAAACATGGCGTTAGAGGGTGAAAACTAGAAATAACCCCCGAACGTCCCCGTGGGTGGCACCAACACCTCCCACGATACCAATGTAACTCATAGGAATGGACCCCGCAGCCGCAGGACTCTCGGTTTGAGAATACGACGATAATTTGCATATTTCTAGACTTAGGCTTAAAAACATGGCGTTAGAGGGTGAGAACTAGAAACAACCCCCGAACATCCCTCGTGGGTGGCACCAACACCTCCCGCGGGACCAATGTAAATCGTAGGAACTGACCTCGCAGCCGCGGGACTCCCGGTTTGAGAATACGACGATAATTTTCATATTTCTATACTTAGGCTTAAAAATATGGCGTTAGAGGGTGAGAACTAGAAACATCCCCCGAACGTCCCCGTGGGTGGCACCAACACCTCCCATGGGACCAATGTAACTCGTAGGAACTGACCCCGCAGCCGCAGGACTCTCGGTTTGAGAATACGACGGTAATTTGCATGTTTCTGGACTTAATCAAAACATGGCGTTAGAGGGTGAAAACTCGAAACTGCCCCCAAACGGCCCCGTGGGTGGCACCAACACCTCCCACGGGACCAATGTAACTCGTAGGAACTGACCTCGCAGCTGCGGGACTTCCGGTTTGAGAATACAATGGTAATTTTCATGTTTCTAGACTTAAATAAAACATGGCGTTAGAGGGTGAAAACTCGAAACTTCCCCCGAACGTCCCCGTGGGTGGCACCAACACCTCCCAAGGGACCAATGTTACTCGTAGGAACCTACCGCGCAGTCGCGGGACTCCCGGTTTGAGAATTCGATGATAATTTTGCATATTTCTAGACTTAGGCTTAAAAACATGGCGTTAGAGGGTGAGAACTAGAAATAGCCCCCAAACGTCCCCGTGAAAGGCACCAACACCTCCCACGGGACCAATATAACTCGTAGGAACGTACCCCGCAGCCCCGGGGCTCTCGATTTGAGAATACGACGGTAATTTGCATATTTCTAGACATAGGCTTAAAAACATGGCGTTAGAGGGTGAGAACTAGAAACAGCCCCCGAACGTCCCCGTGGGTGGGCACCAACACCTCCCACGGGACAAATGTAACTCGTAGGAACTGACCCCGTAGCCGCGAGACTCCCGGCTTGAGAATACGACGGTAATATTCACATTTCTAGACTTAGGCTTAAAAACATGGCGTTAGAGGGTGAGAACTAGAAACAACCCCCGAACGTCCCCGTGGGTGTCACCAACACCTCCCACGAGATCGATGTAACTCGTAGGAACTGACCCCGCAGTCGGGAGACTCCCGATTTGAGAATACGATGATAATTTGCATATTACTAGACTTACGCTTAAAAACATGGCGTTAGAGGGTGAGAACTAGAAATATCCCCGAACTTCCCCGTGGGTGGCACCAACACCTCCCACGGGACCAATGTAACTCGTAGGAACTGACCCCGCAGCCGCGGGACTCCCGGTTTGAGAATATGAGGGTAAATTGTATATTTCTAGACTTAGGCTTTGAAACATGGCGTTAGAGGGTGAGAACACGAAACAGCCCCCGAACGTCCCCCTGGGTGGCACCAACACCTCCCACGGGACCAATGTAATTCTTAGGAACTGACCTCGCTTCCGCGGGGCTCCCGGTTTGAGAGTACGACGGTAATTTGGATATTTCTAGACTTACGCTTAAAAACATGGCGTTAGCGAGTGAGAACTAGTAACAACCCCCGAACGTCCCCGTGGGTGGTACCAACACCTCCCACGGGACCAATGTAACTCGTAGGAACTGACCCTGCAGCCGCAGGACTCCCGATTTGATAATACGAAGGTAATTTGCATATTTTTAGACTTAAACAAAACATGGCTTTAGAGGGTGAAAACTCGAAATAGCCCCCTAACGGCCCTGTGGTTGGCACCAACACCTCCCACGGGAAAAATGTAACTCCTTGGAACTGACCCCGCAGCCGCGGGACTCCTGGTTTGAGAATACGATGATAATTTGCATATTTCTAGAGTTAGGATTAAAAACATGGCTTTAGAGGGTCAGAACTATAAACAACCCCCGAACGTCCCCGTGGGTGGCACCAACACCTCCCACGGGACCAATGTAACTCGTAGGAACTGACCCCGCAGCCGCGGGACTCCCGGTTTGAGAATACGACGATAATTTGCATATGTCTAGACCTAGGCTTAAAAACATAGCGTTAAAGGGTGATAACTAGTAAGAGCCCCCGAACGTCCCCGTGGGTGGCACCAACACCTCCCACGATACCAATGTAACTCGTAGGAACTGACCCCGCAGTCGTGGGACTCCCGATTTAAGAATACGACGACAATTTTCATTTTTCTAGACTTAAGCAAAACATGGCGTTAGAGGGTGAAAACTAGAAATAACCCCCAAACGTCCCCGTGGGTGGCACCAACACCTCCCACGATACCAATGTAACTCATAGGAACTGATCCCGCAGCAGAAGGATTCCCAGTTTGAGAATACGACGGTAATTTGCATGTTTCTAGACTTAGGCTTAAAAACATGGCGTTAGAGGGTGAGAACTAGAAACATCCCCCGAATGTCCCTGTGGGTCGCACCAACACCTCCCACGGGATCAATGTAACTCGTAGGAACTGACCCCGCTGCCGCGGGACTCCCGGTTTGAGCATACGACGATAATTTTCATATTTCTATAAAAAGGCTTAAAAATATGGCGTTAGAGGGTGAGAACTAGAAACAGCCCCCGAACGTCCCTGTGGGTGGCACCAACACCTCCCATGGGACCAATATAACTCGTAGAAATTGACCCCGCAACCGCGAGACTCTCGGTTTGAGAATACGACGGTAATTTGCAAGTTTCAAGACTTAAGCAAAACATGGCGTTAGAGGGTGAAAACTCAAAACTGCCCCCGAACGTCCCCGTGGGTGGCACCAACACCTCCCACGGGACCAATGTAACTCTTAGGAACTGACCCCGCAGCCGCGGGACTCCCGGTTTGAGAATACGACGGTAATTTGCATGTTTCTAGACTTAGGCTTAAAAACATGGCGTTAGAGGGTGAGAACTAGAAACAGCCCCCGAACGTCCCTGTGGGTGGCACCAACACCTCCCATGGGACCAATGTAACTCGTAGGATCTGACCCCTCAGCCGCGGGACTCCCGGTTTGAGAATACGGCAATAACTTGCATATTTCTATAAAAAGGCTTAAAAACATGGCGTTAGAGGGTGAGAACTAGTTAGAGCCCCTGAACATCCCCGTCGGTGGCACCAACACCTCCCACGATACCAATGTAACTCGTAGGAACTGACCCTGCAGCTGCGGGACTCCCGGTTTGAGAATACGACTGTAATTTTCATGTTTCTAGACTTAAGCAAAACATGGCGTTAGAGGGTGAAAACTAGAAATAACCCCCGAACGTCCCCGTGGGTGGCACCAACACCTCCCACGATTCCAATGTAACTCATAGGAACTGACTCCGCAGCCGCGGGACTCCCGGTTCGAGAATACGACGATAATTTGCATATTTCTAGACTTAGGCTTAAAAACATGGCGTTAGAGGGTGAGAACTAGAAACATCCCCCGAGCGTCCCCGTGGGTGGCACCAACACCTCCCACGGGACCAATGTAACTCGTAGGAACTGACCCCGCAGCCGCGGGACTCCCGGTTTGAGAATACGACGATAATTTGCATATTTCTAGACCTAGGCTTAAAAACATAGCGTTAAAGGGTGATAACTAGTAAGAGCCCCCGAACGTCCCCGTGGGTGGCACCAACACCTCCCACGATACCAATGTAACTCGTAGGAACTGACCCCGCAGTCGTGGGACTCCCGATTTAAGAATACGACGACAATTTTCATTTTTCTAGACTTAAGCAAAACATGGCGTTAGAGGGTGAAAACTAGAAATAACCCCCGAACGTCCCCGTGGGTGGCACCAACACCTCCCACGATACCAATGTAACTCATAGGAACTGATCCCGCAGCAGAAGGATTCCCAGTTTGAGAATACGACGGTAATTTGCATGTTTCTAGACTTAGGCTTAAAAACATGGCGTTAGAGGGTGAGAACTAGAAACATCCCCCGAATGTCCCTGTGGGTCGCACCAACACCTCCCACGGGATCAATGTAACTCGTAGGAACTGACCCCGCCGCCGCGGGACTCCCGGTTTGAGCATACGACGATAATTTTCATATTTCTATAAAAAGGCTTAAAAATATGGCGTTAGAGGGTGAGAACTAGAAACAGCCCCCGAACGTCCCTGTGGGTGGCACCAACACCTCCCATGGGACCAATATAACTCGTAGAAATTGACCCCGCAACCGCGAGACTCTCGGTTTGAGAATACGACGGTAATTTGCAAGTTTCAAGACTTAAGCAAAACATGGCGTTAGAGGGTGAAAACTCAAAACTGCCCCCGAACGTCCCCGTGGGTGGCACCAACACCTCCCACGGGACCAATGTAACTCTTAGGAACTGACCCCGCAGCCGCGGGACTCCCGGTTTGAGAATACGACGGTAATTTGCATGTTTCTAGACTTAGGCTTAAAAACATGGCGTTAGAGGGTGAGAACTAGAAACAGCCCCCGAACGTCCCTGTGGGTGGCACCAACACCTCCCATGGGACCAATGTAACTCGTAGGATCTGACCCCTCAGCCGCGGGACTCCCGGTTTGAGAATACGGCAATAACTTGCATATTTCTATAAAAAGGCTTAAAAACATGGCGTTAGAGGGTGAGAACTAGTTAGAGCCCCTGAACATCCCCGTCGGTGGCACCAACACCTCCCACGATTCCAATGTAACTCGTAGGAACTGACCCTGCAGCTGCGGGACTCCCGGTTTGAGAATACGACTGTAATTTTCATGTTTCTAGACTTAAGCAAAACATGGCGTTAGAGGGTGAAAACTAGAAATAACCCCCGAACGTCCCCGTGGGTGGCACCAACACCTCCCACGATTCCAATGTAACTCATAGGAACTGACTCCGCAGCCGCGGGACTCCCGGTTCGAGAATACGACGATAATTTGCATATTTCTAGACTTAGGCTTAAAAACATGGCGTTAGAGGGTGAGAACTAGAAACATCCCCCGAGCGTCCCCGTGGGTGGCACCAACACCTCCCACGGGACCAATGTAACTCGTAGGAACTGACCCCGCAGCCGCGGGACTCCCAGTTTGAGAATATGAGGGTAAATTGTATATTTCTAGACTTAGGCTTTGAAACATGGCGTTAGAGGGTGAGAACACGAAATAGCCCCCGAACGTCCCCCTGGGTGGCACCAACACCTCCCACGGGACCAATGTAATTCTTAGGAACTGCCCTCGCTTCCGCGGGGCTCCCAGTTTGAGAGTACGACGGTAATTTGCATATTTCTAGACTTACGCTTAAAAACATGGCGTTAGCGAGTGAGAACTAGTAACAACCCCCGAACGTCCCCGTGGGTGGTACCAACACCTCCCACGGGACCAATGTAACTCGTAAGAACTGACCCTGCAGCCGCGGGACTCCCGATTTGATAATACGAAGGTAATTTGCATAATTTTAGACTTAAACAAAACATGGCTTTAGAGGGTGAAAACTCGAAACAGCCCCCTAACGGCCCTGTGGTTGGCACCAACACCTCCCACGGGAAAAATGTACCTCCTTTGAACTGACCCCGCAGCCGTGGGACTCCTGGTTTGAGAATACGATGATAATTTTCATATTTCTAGAGTTAGGATTAAAAACATGACTTTAGAGGGTCAGAACTATAAACAACCCCCGAACGTCCCCCTGGGTGGCACCAACACCTCCCACGGGACCAATGTAACTCGTAGGAACTGACCCCGCAGTCGCGGGACTCCCGGTTTGAGAATACGACGATAATTTGCATATTTCTAGACCTAGGCTTAAAAACATGGCGTTAGAGGGTGATAACTAGTAAGAGCCCCCGAACGTCCCCGTGGGTGGCACCAACACCTCCCACGATACCAATGTAACTCGTAGGAACTGATCCCGCAGCCGCGGGACTCCCGATTTAAGAATACGACGACAATTTTCATGTTTCTAGACTTAAGCAAAACATGGCGTTAGAGGGTGAAAACTAGAAATAACCCCCGAACGTCCCCGTGGGTGGCACCAACACCTCCCACGATACCAATGTAACTCATAGGAACTGATCCCGCAGCAGCAGGATTCCCAGTTTGAGAATACGACGGTAATTTGCATGTTTCTAGACTTAAGCTTAAAAACATGGCGTTAGAGGGTGAGAACTAGAAACATCCCCCGAATGTCCCTGTGGGTCGCACCAACACCTCCCACGGGACCAATGTAACTCGTAGGAACTGACCCCGCAGCCGCGGGACTCCCGGTTCGAGAATACGACGATAATTTTCATATTTCTATAAAAAGGCTTAAAAATATGGCGTTAGAGGGTGAGAACTAGAAACAGCCCCCGAACGTCCCTGTGGGTGGCACCAACACCTCCCATGGGACCAATATAACTTGTAGAAATTGACCCCGCAACCGCGAGACTCTCGGTTTGAGAATACGACGGTAATTTGCAAGTTTCAAGACTTAAGCAAAACATGGCGTTAGAGGGTGAAAACTCAAAACTGCCCCCGAACGTCCCCGTGGGTGGCACCAACACCTCCCACGGGACCAATGTAACTCTTAGGAACTGACCCCGCAGCCGCGGGACTCCCGGTTTGAGAATACGACGGTAATTTGCATGTTTCTAGACTTAGGCTTAAAAACATGGCGTTAGAGGGTGAGAACTAGAAACAGCCCCCGAACGTCCCTGTGGGTGGCACCAACACCTCCCATGGGACCAATGTAACTCGTAGGATCTGACCCCTCAGCCGCGGGACTCCCGGTTTGAGAATACGGCAATAACTTGCATATTTCTATAAAAAGGCTTAAAAACATGGCGTTAGAGGGTGAGAACTAGAAACAGCCCCCGAATGTCCCTGTGGGTCGCACCAACACCTCCCACGGGACCAATGTAACTCGTAGGAACTGACCCCGCAGCCGCGGGACTCCCGGTTCGAGAATACGACGATAATTTTCATATTTCTATAAAAAGGCTTAAAAATATGGCGTTAGAGGGTGAGAACTAGAAACAGCCTCCGAACGTCCCTGTGGGTGGCACTAACACCTCCCATGGGACCAATATAACTTGTAGAAATTGACCCCGCAACCGCGAGACTCTCGGTTTGAGAATACGACGGTAATTTGCAAGTTTCAAGACTTAAGCAAAACATGGCGTTAGAGGGTGAAAACTCAAAACTGCCCCCGAACGTCCCCGTGGGTGGCACCAACACCTCCCACGGGACCAATGTAACTCTTAGGAACTGACCCCGCAGCCGCGGGACTCCCGGTTTGAGAATACGACGGTAATTTGCATGTTTCTAGACTTAGGCTTAAAAACATGGCGTTAGAGGGTGAGAACTAGAAACAGCCCCCGAACGTCCCTGTGGGTGGCACCAACACCTCCCATGGGACCAATGTAACTCGTAGGATCTAACCCTCAGCTTCGGGACTCCCTGTTTGAGAATACGGCAATAACTTGCATATTTCTATAAAAAGGCTTGAAAACATGGCGTTAGAGGGTGAGAACTAGTTAGAGCCCCCGAACATCTCCGTCGGTGGCACCAACACCTCCCATGGGACCAATGTAACTCGTAGAAACTGACCCCGCAACCGCAACACTCTCGGTTTGAGAATACGGCGGTAATTTGCAAGTTTCTAGACTAAAGCAAAACATGGCGTTAGAGGGTGAAAACTCAAAACTGCCCCCGAACGTTCCCGTGGGTGGCACCAACGCCTCCCACGGGACCAATGTAACTCTTAGGAACTGACCCCGCAGCCGCGGGACTCCCGATTTGAGAATACGACGGTAATTTGCATGTTTCTAGACTTAGGCTTAAAAACATGGCGTTAGAGGGTGGGAACTAGAAACAGCCCCCGAACGTCCCTGTGGGTGGCACCAACACCTCCCATGGGACCAATGTAACTCGTAGGATCTGACCCCTCAGCCGCGGGACTCCCGGTTTGAGAATACGGCAATAACTTGCATATTTCTATAAAAAGGCCTAAAAACATGGCGTTAGAGGGTGAGAACTAGTTAGAGCCCCCGAACATCCCCGTCGGTGGCACCAGCACCTCCCACGATACCAATGTAACTCGTAGGAACTGACCCCGCAGCTGCGGGACTCCCGGTTTGAGAATACGACTGTAATTTTCATGTTTCTAGACTTAAGCAAAACATGGCGTTAGAGGGTGAAAACTAGAAATAACCCCCGAACGTCCCCGTGGGTGGCACCAACACCTCCCACGATTCCAATGTAACTCATAGGAACTGACTCCGCAGCCGCGGGACTCCCGGTTTGAGAATACGACGATAATTTGCATATTTCTAGACTTAGGCTTAAAAACATGGCGTTAGAGGGTGAGAACTACAAACATCCCCCGAACGTCCCCGTGGGTGGCACCAACACCTCCCTCGGGACCAATGTAACTCGTAGGAACTGACCCCGCAGCCGCGGGACTCCCGGTTTGAGAATACGACGATAATTTTCTTATATCTATAAAAAGGCTTAAAAATATGGCGTTAGAGGGTGAGAACTAGAAACAGCCCCCGAACGTCCCCGTGGGTGGCACCAACACCTCCCATGGGACCAATGTAACTCGTAGGAACTGACCCCGCAGCCGCAGGACACTCGGTTTGAGAATACGACGGTAATTTGCAAGTTTCTAGACTTAAGCAAACATGGTGTTAGAGGGTGAAAACTGGAAACTGCCCCTGAACATCCCCATAGGTGGCACCAACACCTCCCACGGGACCAATGTAACTCGTAGGAACTGACCCCGCAACCGCGGGACTCCCGGTTTGAGAATACGACGGTAATTTGCATGTTTCTAGACTTAAGCAAAACATGGCGTTAGAGGGTGAAAACTCAAAACTGCCCCCGTGGGTGGCACCAACACCTCCCACGGGACCAATGTTACTCGTAGGAACATACCGCGCAGGCGCGGGAATCCCTATTTTAGAATTCGATGATAATTTTGCATATTTCTAGACTTAGGCTTAAAAACAAGGCGTTAGAGGGTGAGAACTAGAAACAGCCCCCGAACGTCCCCGTGGGTGGCACCAACACCTCCCACGGGACCAATGTAACTCGTAAGAACGGACCCCGCAGCCGCGGGGCTCCCGATTTGAGAATACGATGGTAATTTTCATATTTCTATACATAGGCTTAAAAACATGGCGTTAGAGGGTGAGAACTAGAAACAGCCACCGAACGTCCCCGTGGGTGACACCAACACCTCCCACGAGACCGATGTAACTCGTAGGAACTGACCCCACAGCCGCGAGACTCCCGATTTGAGAATACGATGATAATTTGCATATTTCTAGACTTACGCTTAAAAACATGGCGTTAGAGGGTGAGAACTAGAAATATCCCCGAACGTCCCCGTGGGTGGCACGAACACCTCCCACGGGACCAATGTAACTCGTAGGAACTGACCCCGCAGCCGCGGGACTCCCGGTTTGAGAATACGACGGTAATTTGCATATTTCTAGACTTAGGCTTAGAAACATGGCGTTAGAGGGTGAGAACACGAAACAGCCCCCGAACGTCCCCCTGGGTGGCACCAACACCTCCCACGGGACCAATGTAATTCTTAGGAACTGACCTCACTACCGCGGGGCTCCCGGTTTGAGAGTACGACGGTAATTTGCATATTTCTAGACTTACGCTTAAAAACATGGCGTTAGTGAGTGAGAACTAGTAACAGCCCCCGAACGTCCCCGTGGGTGGTACCAACACCTCCCATGGGACCAATGTAACTCGTAGGAACTGACCCTGCAGCCGCGGGACTCCCGGTTTGAGAATACGACGGTAATTTGCATATTTCTAGACTTAGGCTTAGAAACATGGCGTTAGAGGGTGAGAACACGAAATAGCCCCCGAACGTCCCCCTGGGTGGCACCAACACCTCCCACGGGACCAATGTAATTCTTAGGAACTGCCCTCGCTTCCGCGGGGCTCCCGGTTTGAGAGTACGACGGTAATTTGCATATTTCTAGACTTACGCTTAAAAACATGGCGTTAGCGAGTGAGAACTAGTAACAACCCCCGAACGTCCCCGTGGGTGGTACCAACACCTCCCACGGGACCAATGTAACTCGTAAGAACTGACCCCATAGCCGCGGCACTCCTGGTTTGAGAATACGATGATAATTTGCATATTTCTAGAGTTAGGCTTAAAAACATGGATTTAGAGGGTCAGAACTAGAAACAACCCCCGAACGTCCCCGTGGGTGGCACCAACACCTCCCACGGGACAAATGTAACTCGTAGGAATTGACCCCGCAGCCGCGGGACTCCCGGTTTGAGAATACGACGATAATTTTCATATTTCTATAAAAAGGCTTAAAAATATGGCGTTAGAGGGTGAGAACTAGAAACAGCCCCCGAACGTCCCTGTGGGTGGCACCAACACCTCCCATGGGACCAATATAACTCATAGAAACTGACCCCGCAACCGCGGGACTCTCGGTTTGAGAATACGACGGTAATTTGCAAGTTTCTAGACTTAAGCAAAACATGGCGTTAGAGGGTGAAAACTTAAAACTGCCCCTGAACGTCCCCGTGGGTGGCACCAACACCTCCCACGGGACCAATGTAACTCTTAGGAGCTGACCCCGCAGCCGCGGGACTCCCGGTTTGAGAATACGACGGTAATTTGCATGTTTCTAGACTTAGGCTTAAAAACATAGCGTTAGAGGGTGAGAACTAGAAACAGCCCCCGAACGTCCCTGTGGGTGGCACCAACACCTCCCATGGGACCAATGTAACTCGTAGGATCTGACCCCTCAGCCGCGGGACTCCCGGTTTGAGAATACGGCAATAACTTGCATATTTCTATAAAAAGGCTTAAAAACATGGCGTTAGAGGGTGAGAACTAGTTAGAGCCCCCGAACATCCCCGTCGGTGGCACCAACACCTCCCACGATACCAATGTAACTCGTAGGAACTGACCCCGCAGCTGCGGGACTCCCGGTTTGAGAATACGACTGTAATTTTCATGTTTCTAGACTTAAGCAAAACATGGCGTTAGAGGGTGAAAACTAGAAATAACCCCCGAACGTCCCCGTGGGTGGCACCAACACCTCCCACGATTCCAATGTAACTCATAGGAACTGACTCCGCAGCCGCGGGACTCCCGGTTTGAGAATACGACGATAATTTGCATATTTCTAGACTTAGGCTTAAAAACATGGCGTTAGAGGGTGAGAACTAGAAACATCCCCCGAACGTCCCCGTGGGTGGCACCAACACCTCCCACGGGACCAATGTAACTCGTAGAAACTGACCCCGCAGCCGCGGGACTCTCGTTTTGAGAATACGACGATAATTTTCTTATATCTATAAAAAGGCTTAAAAATATGGCGTTAGAGGGTGAGAACTAGAAACAGCCCCCGAACGTCCCCGTGGGTGGCACCAACACCTCCCACGGGACCAATGTAACTCGTAGGAACTGACCCCGCAACCGCGGGACTCCCGGTTTGAGAATACGACGGTAATTTGCATGTTTCTAGACTTAAGCAAATCGTGGCGTTAGAGGGTGAAAACTCGAAACTGCCCCCGTGGGTGGCACCAACACCTCGCACGGGGACCAATGTTACTCGTAGGAACATACCGCGCAGGCGCGGGACTCCCAATTTTAGAATTCGATGATAATTTTGCATATTTCTAGACTTAGGCTTAAAAACAAGGCGTTAGAGGGTGAGAACTAGAAACAGCCCCCGAACGTCCCCGTGGGTGGCACCAACACCTCCCACGGGACCAATGTAACTCGTAAGAACGGACCCCGCAGCCGCGGAGCTCCCGATTTGAGAATACGATGGTAATTTTCATATTTCTAGACATAGGCTTAAAAACATGGCGTTAGAGGGTGAGAACTAGAAACAGCCACCGAACGTCCCCGTGGGTGGCACCAACACCTCCCACGAGACCGATGTAACTCGTAGGAACTGACCCCGCAGCCGCGAGACTCCCGATTTGAGAATATGATGATAATTTGCAAATTTCTAGACTTACGCTTAAAAACATGGCGTTAGAGGGTGAGAACTAGAAATATCCCCGAACGTCCCCGTGGGTGGCACCAACACCTCCCACGGGACCAATGTAACTCGTAGGAACAGACCCCGCAGCCGCGGGACTCCCGGTTTGAGAATACGACGGTAATTTGCATATTTCTAGACTTAGGCTTAGAAACATGGCATTAGAGGGTGAGAACACGAAACAGCCCCCGAACGTCCCCCTGGGTGGCACCAACACCTCCCACGGGACCAATGTAATTCTTAGGAACTGACCTCGCTACCGCGGGGCTCCCGATTTGAGAGTACGACGGTAATTTGCATATTTCTAGACTTACGCTTAAAAACATGGCGTTAGTGAGTGAGAACTAGTAACAGCCCCCGAACGTCCCCGTGGGTGGTACCAACACCTCCCATGGGACCAATGTAACTCGTAGGAACAGACCCTGCAGCCGCGGGACTCCCGATTTGATAATACGAAGGTAATTTGCATATTTTTAGACTTAAACAAAACATGGCTTTAGATGTTGAAAACTCAAAACAACCACCTAACGGCCCTGTGGTTGGCACCAACACCTCCCACGGGAAAAATGTAACTCCTTGGAACTGACCCCGCAGCCGCGGCACTCCTGGTTTGAGAATACGATGATAATTTGCATATTTCTAGAGTTAGGCTTAAAAACATGGATTTAGAGGGTCAGAACTAGAAACAACCCCCTAACGTCCCCGTGGGTGGCACCAACACCTCCCACGGGACCAATGTAACTCGTAGGAACTGACCCCGCAGCCGCGGGACTCCCGGTTTGAGAATACGATGATAATTTGCATATTTCTAGACCTAGGCTTAAAAACAAGGCGTTAGAGGGTGATAACTAGTTAGAGCCCCCAAACGTCCCCGTGGGTGGTACCAACACCTCCCACGGGACCAATGTAACTAATAGGAACTGACACTGCAGCCGCGGGACTCCCGATTTGATAATACGAAGGTAATTTGCATATTTTTAGGCTTAAACAAAACATTGCGTTAGAGGGTGAAAACTCGAAATAGCCCCCTAACGTCCCTGTGGTTGGCACCAACACCTCCCACGGGACCAATGTAACTCATAGGAACTGACCCCGCAGCCGCGGGACTCCCAGTTTGAGAATACGATGATAATTTGCATATTTCTAGACTTAGGCCTAAAAACATGGCTTTAGACGGTCAGAACTAGACAGAACCCCCGAACGTCCCCGTGGGTGGCACCAACACCTCCCATGGGACCAATGTAACTCGTAGGAACTGACCCCGCAGCCGCGGGACTCCCGGTTTGAGAATACGACGATAATTTTCATATTTCTATAAAAAGGCTTAAAAATATGGCGTTAGAGGGTGAGAACTAGAAACAGCCCCCGAACGTCCCTGTGGGTGGCACCTACACCTCCCATGGGACCAATATGCCGTTAGAGGGTGAGAACTAGTTAGAGCCCCCGAACATCCCCGTGGGTGGCACCAACACCTCCCACGATACTAATGTAACTCGTAGGAACTGACCCCGCAGCCGCGGGACTCCCGGTTTGAGAATACGACTGCAATTTTCATGTTTCTAGACTTAAGCAAAACATGGCGTTAGAGGGTGAAAACTAGAAATAACCCCTGAACGTCCCCGTGGGTGGCACCAACACGTCCCACGATACCAATGTAACTTATAGGAACGGACCCCGCAGCCGCGGGACTCCCGGTTTGAGAATACGACGATAATTTGCATGTTTCTAGACTTAGGCTTAAAAACATGGCGTTAGAGTGTGATAACTAGAAACAGCCCCCGAACGTCCTCGTGGGTGGCACCAACACCTCCCGCGGGACCAATGTAACTTGAGGAACTGACCCGCAACCGCGGGTCTCTCGGTTTGAGAATACGACGATAATTTTAATATTTTTATACTTAGGCTTAAAAATATGGCGTTAGAGGGTGAGAACTAGAAACAGCCCCCGAACGTCCCCGTGGGTGGAACCAACACCTCCCATGGGATCAATGTAACTCGTAGGAACAGACCCCGCAGCCGTGGGACTCTTAGTTTTAGAATACGACGGTAATTTGCATGTTTCTGGACTTAAGCAAAACATGGCGTTAGAGGGTGAAAACTCGAAACTGCCCCCGAACGTCCCTGTGGGTGGTACCAACACCTCCCACGGGACCAATGTAACTCGTAGGAACTGACCCTGCAGCCGCGGGACTGCCGGTTTAAGAATACAACGGTAATTTGCATGTTTCTAGACTTAAGTAAAACATGGCGTTAGAGGGTGAAAACTCGAAACTGCCCCCGAACGTCCCCGTGGGTGGCACCAACACCTACCACGGGACCAATGTTACTCGTAGGAACAGATCGCGCAGTCGCGGGACTCCCGGTTTGAGAATTCGATGATAATTTTTCATATTTCTAGGCTTAAAAACATGGCGTTAGAGGGTGAGAACTAGAAACAGCCCCTGAACGTCCCCGTGGGTGGCACCAACACCTCCCACGGGACCAATGTAACTCGTAGGAACGAACCCCGCAGCCGCGGGGCTCCCGATTTGAGAATTCGACGGTAATTTGCATATTTCTAGACATAGGCTTAAAAACATGGCGTTAGAGGGTCATACCTAGGCTTAAAAACATGGCGTTAGAGGGTGAGAACTAGTAAGAGCCCCCAAACGTCCCCGTGGGTGGCACTAATACCTCCCACGGGACCAATGTAACTCGTAGGAACTGACCCAGCAGCCGCGGGAGTCCCGGTTTGAGAATACGATTATGATTTGCATATTTCTAGACCTAGGCTTAAAAACAAGACGTTAGAGGGTAAGAACTAGTCAGAGCCCCCGAACGTCCCCATGGGTGGCACCAGCACCTCCCACGATAACAATGTAACCCGTAGGAACTGACCTCGCAGCCGCGGGACTCCCGGTTTGAGAATACGATGGTAATTTGCATGTTTCTAGACTTAAGCAAAACATGGCCTTAGGGGGTGAAAACTAGAAATATCCTCCGAACGTCCCCGTGGGTGGCACTAACACCTCCCACGATACCAATGTAACTCATAGGAACTTACCCCGCAGCTGCGGGACTCTCGGTTTGAGAATACGACGATAATTTGCATATTTTTAGACTTGGGCTTAAAAACATGGCGTTAGAGGGTAAGAACACGAAACAGCCGCCGAACGTCCCCGTGGGTGGCACCAACACCTCCCACGGGACCAATGTAACTCGTAGGAACTGACCCAGCAGCCGCGGGACTCCCGGTTTGAGAATACGACTATAATTTTCATATTTCTAGACCTAGGCTTAAAAACATGGCGTTAGAGGGTAAGAACTAGTTAGAGCCCCGGAACGTCCCCGTGGCTAGCACCAACACCTCCCACGATAACAATGTAACTCATAGGATCTGACCCCGCAGCCGCGGGACTCCTGGTTTGAGAATACGACGGTAATTTTCATGTTTCTAGACTAAGCAAGACATGGCCTTAGAGGGTGAAAACTAGAAATAGCCTCCAAACGTCCCCGTGGGTTGCACCAACACCTCCCACGATACCAATGTAACTCATAGAAACTGACCGCGCAGCCGCGGGACTCCCGATTTGAGAATACGACGATAATTTGCATATTTCTAGACTTAGGCTTAAAAACATGGCGTTAGAGGGTGATAACTAAAAACAGCCACCGAACGTCCCCGTGGGTGGTACCAACACCTCCCACGGGACCAATGTAACTCGTAGGAACTGACCTCGCAGTCGCGGAACTCCCGGTTTGAGAATACGACGATAATTTGCATGTTTCTAGACTTAAGCAAAACACGGCGTTAGAGGGTGAAAAATCGAAACTTCCCCCGAACGTCCACGTGGGTGGCACCAATACCTCCCACGGGACCAATGTAACTCGTAGAAACTGACCCCGCAGCCGCGGGACTCCCGGTTTGAGAATACGACGGTAATTTGCATGTTTCTAGACTTAAGCAAAACATGGCGTTAGAGGGTGAAAACTCGAAACTGCTACCGCGGGGCTCCCGATTTGAGAGTACGACAAAAATTTGCATATTTCTAGACTTAGAGTTAGAAACATGGCGTTAGCGGGTGAGAACTAGTTAGAGCCCCCGAACGTCACTGTGGGTGTCACCAACACCTTCCACGGGACCAATGTAACTCGTAGGAACTGACCACGCAGCCGCGGGACTCCCGATTTGAGAATTCGACGATAATTTTGCATATTTCTAGAGTTAGGCTTAAAAACATGGCGTTAGAGGGTGAGAACTAGAAACAGCCCCCGAACGTCCCCGTGAGTGGCACCAACACCTCCCAGGGGACCAATGTAACTCGTAGGAACGGACCCCGCAGCCGCGGGACTCCCTATTTTAGAATACGACGGTAATTTGCATATTTCTTGACACAGGCTTAAAAACATGGCGTTAGAGGGTGAGAACTAGAAACAGCCCCCGAACGTCCCTGTGGGTGGCACCAACACCTCCCACGGGACCGATGTAACTCGTAGGAACTGACCCCACAGCCGCGGGACTCCCGGTTTGAGAATACGACGATAATTTGCATATTTCTAAACATAGGCTTAAAAACATGGCGTTAGAGGGTGATAACTAGTAAGAGCCCCCGAACGTCCCCTTGGGTGGCACCTACACCACCCACAGGACCAATGTTTCACATAGGAACTGACCCCGCTGTCATGGGACTCCCGATTTGACAATACGACGGTAATTTGAATGTTTCTAGACTTAGGCTTAAAAACATGGCGTTCGAGGGTGAGAACACGAAACAGCCCCCGAACGTCCCCGTGGGTGGCACCAACACCTCCCACGGGACCAATGTAATTCGTAGGAACTGACGTCGCTACTTCGGGGCTCCCGATTTGAGAGTACGACGGCAATTTGCATATTTCTAGACTTACACTTAAAAACATGGCGTTAGCGGGTGAGAACTAGTTAGAGCCCCCCGAACGTCCCCGTGGGTGGCACCAACACCTCCCACGGGACAAATGTAACTCGTAGGAACTGACCCCGTAGCCGCGGGACTCCTGGTTTGAGAATACAACTGTAATTTGCATATTTCTAGACTTAAGTAAAACATGGCGTTAGATGGTGAAAACTTGAAACTGCCCCTGAACGTCCCCGTGGGTGGCACCAACACCTCCCACGGGACCAATGTAACTCGTAGGAACTGACCCCGCACCCGCGGGACTCCCGATTTGAGAATACGATGATAATTTACATATTTCTAGACTTGGGCTTAAAAACATGGCCTTAGAGGGTGAGAACTAGAAACAGCACCCGAACGTCCCCGTGGGTGGCACCAACACCTCCCACGGGACCAATGTAACTCGTAGGAACAGACCCCGCAGCCGCGGGACTCCCAGTTTGAGAATACGACGATAATTTGCATATTTCTATACTTAGGCTTAAAAACTTGGCGTTAGAGGGTGAGAACTAGAAACAGCCCCTGAACGTGCCTGTGGGTGGCGCCAACACCTCCCACGGGACCAATGTAACTCGTAGGAACAGACCCCGCACCCGCGGGACTCCCGATTTGAGAATACGATGATAATTTACATATTTCTAGACTTGGGCTTAAAAACATGGCCTTAGAGGGTGAGAACTAGAAACAGCACCCGAACGTCCCCGTGGGTGGCACCAACACCTCCCACGGGACCAATGTAACTCGTAGGAACAGACCCCGCAGCCGCGGGACTCCCAGTTTGAGAATACGACGATAATTTGCATATTTCTATACTTAGGCTTAAAAACTTGGCGTTAGAGGGTGAGAACTAGAAACAGCCCCTGAACGTGCCTGTGGGTGGCGCCAACACCTCCCATGGGACCAATGTAACTAATAGGACTGACCCCGCAACCGCGTGACTCTCGGTTTGAGAATACGACGATAATTTGCATATTCCTAGACTTAGGCTTAAAAACATGTGGTTAGAGGGTGAGAAATAGAAACAACCCCCGAACATCCCCGCGTGTGGCCCCAACTCCTCCCAAGGGACCAATGTAACTCGTAAGAACAGACCCTGCAGCCGCGGGACTCCCGATTTGATAATACGACGGTAATTTGCATATTTTGAGACTTAAACAAAACATGGAGTTAGAGGGTGAAAACTCGAAACAGCCCCCTAACGTTCCTGTGGGTGGCACTAACACCTCCCACGGGACCAATGTAACTCGTAGGAACGGACCCCGCAGCTGCGGGACTCCCGGTTTGAGAATACGACGATAATTTTCATATTTCTAGACTTTGGCTTAAAAACATGGTGTTAGAGAGTGAGAACTAGAAAGAACCCCCAAACGTCCCCCCGGGTGGCACCAACACCTCCCACGGGACCAATGTAACTCGTAGGAACTGACCCCGCAGCCGCGGGACTCCCGGTTTGAGAATACGATGATAATTTGCATATTTCTAGACCTAGGCTTAAAAACATGGCGTTAGAGGGTGAGAACTAGTAAGATCCCCCGAACGTCCCCGTGGGTGGCAGCACCACCTCCCACGGGACCAATGTAACTCGTAAGAACTGACCCCGCAGCCACGGGATTCCCGGTTTCAGAATACGATGGTAATTTGCATGTTTATAGACTTAAGAAAAACATGGCGTTAGAGGGTGAGAACTAGAAACAGCCCCCGAACGTCCCTGTGGGTGGCTCCAACAGATCCCACGGGACCAATGTAACTCGTAGGAACTGACCCCGCAACCGTGAGACTCCCGGTTTGAAAATACAACTGTAATTTGCATATTTCCAGACTTAGCCTTAAAAACATGGCGTTAGAGGGTGAGAACTAGAAATAGCCCCGAACGTCCTCGTGGTTGGCACCAACATCTCCCACGGGACCAATGTAACTCGTAGGAACTGACCCCGCAGCCGCGAGACTCCCGGTTTGAGAGTACGACGGAAATTTGCATATTTCTAGACTTAGGCTTAAAAACATGGCCTTAGAGGGTGAGAACTAGTAATAGCCCCCAAACGTCCCCGTGGGTGGCACCAACACCTCCCACGGGACCAATGTAATTCGTAGGAACTGACCCCGCTGCCGCAGGACTCCCGATTTGAGAGTACGACGGTAATTCACATATTTCTAGACTTAGGCTTAAAAACATGGCGTTAGAGGGTGAGAACTAGAAACAGACCCTGAACGTCCACGAGGGTGACACCAACACCTCCCACGGGACCAATGTAACTCGTAGGAACTGACCCTGCAACCGCGGGACTCCCGATTTGATAATACGTCGGTAATTTGTATATTTTTAGACTTAAACAGAACATGACGTTAGAGGGTGAAAACTCGAAACAGCCCCATAACGGCCCTGTGGGTGGCACCAACACCTCCCATGGGAGCTATGTAACTCGTAGGAACTGACCCCGCAGCCGCGGGACTCCCGATTTGAGAATACGACGATAATTTGTATATTTATTGACTTTGGTTTAAAAACATGGCGTTAGAGGGTGAGAACTAGAAACAATCCCCGAACGTCCCCGCGGGTGGCGCCAACACCTCCCACGGGACCAATATAACTCGTAGGAACTGACCCCGTAGCCACGGGACTCCCAGTTTGAGAATACGATGATAATTTGCATATTTCTAAACCTAGGCTTAAAAACATGGCGTTAGAGGGTGAGAACTAGTAAGAGCCCCCGAACGTCCCCGTAGGTGGTACCAACTCCTCGCACGGGACCAATGTAACTCGTAGGAATTGACCCCGCTGCCGCGGGACTCCCGGTTTGAGAATACGACGATAATTTACATGTTTTTAGACTTAAGCAAAACATGGTGTTAGAGGGTGAAAACTAGAAATAGCCCCTGAACGTCCCCGTGGGTGGCACCAACACCTCCCACGATACCAATGTAACTCGTAGGAACTGACCCCGCAGCCGCGGGACTCCCGGTTTGAGAATACGATGGTAATTTGCATGTTAATAGACTTAAGTAAAACATGGCGTTAGAGGGTGAAAACTAGAAATAGCCCCCCGAACGTCCCCGTGGGTGGCACCAACACCTCCCGTGATACCAATGTAACTCGTAGGAACTGTTCCCGCAGTCGCGGGTCTCCCGGTTTGAGAATACGACGGTAATTTTTATATTTCTAGACTTAAGCAAAACATGATGTTAGAGGGTGGAAACTCGAAACATCCCCTGAACGGCCCCGTGGGTTGCACCAACACCTCCCATGAGACCAATGTAACTCGTAGGAACTGACCCCGCAGTCGCGGGACTCCCGGTTTGAGAATACGACGATAGTTTGCATATTTCTACTTGGTTACTGATAATTTTAACTCATATATGCAATTTTTCAGCTTGATTAAATTTTTTGTAAAACTACTTGGTTACTGATATTTTTTTTATGTGTCCTAACATTTGTAGGATTTTTGCACACGGATCAAACGAAGGAGGCAATAGTCTACAACATGAAGATTGTTTATATGTTGTGGACAATCAGGATTTTTTCAGCCATGCGGGCTTTTATTGTTTAGTTTTTATAATTTGATTGTTGAATTTTATGGCCGTGCAGGCTTTATAATAAGTAGGTTTTACATTTACAGGTTTTGGAATATCAAGAAAATAGAGGAAATTATGCCCAATTTTTTTTTTTTTTGGCCTGTGAATTATTAAGACGTGTAATATTTATAAGTTTGTATATATATTTGTTTATTAACAACGTTCTCGATTCACAATTTGTGATTTTTTTTTATTTTGCCAATAATAAATATTTGTAACACCTCGTACGCGTCAAACGTTTAACGTAGCAACTGATGGTGCACTCGCAGGACCCCCAGTTTTAGGATTGGACCAAAAAAATACATTTTTTTAAAAAATTATTGTTAAATATGGTCATGGACTTTGTCCATGACCATTTTTATTTTTTCGTCACAGTTGTGGGTCACGGACTTGGGTCGCGACCATTTTTTTTTACTTTTTTTGTCACGGTTGTGGGTCGTGGACTTTGGCCGCGACCAATTTGTTATGATTGTGGGTCACGTATTAGGACCGCGACCAATTTTTTTTATATTTTTTATCACAGTAATGAGTCACGGACTTTGGCCGTGACCAATTCATCACGGTTGTGGCTCACGGATCAGGGCCGCGACCAATTTTTTTATCACGGTCGTGGGTCGCGAACTTTGGTCGCGACCAATTTGTCACGGTTATGGGTCACGGATAAGGGCCGCGACCCGTCACGACATGGGTCATGGCCTAAGTCCGCGACCATCTGCTGTGACCCCTCTCGACCGTGACCATTTTTTGGTCACGGACTTGGGCCGCGACCCACGAAAATGATCACGCCCGAAATGGTCATGGCCCAAGTCCGCGACCCACAGCTTTGGTCAGGGATTTTGGCCGTGACCAATCGCCAGTTTTGGTGTAGTGAGGGTTCCCAGAAGATGGTCTAACCCTTCAATGAAGTCCAGGTCAGACCCCGGACTTAGTCTAAAAGAGAAAGATATAGTTGAATATCTAAGAGGACGAGGGAGAGGGAGTGAACTTCCAAAGTTTGAAGATCTGATGACCCCTCGGTTCCTCAAAGAAGTTAGTCTGAGGGTCGATCCCCTGACAAAACTATGTGAGTTATATTATTTTTTCCATTCTTTACTTTTTTCAAGTGTTTCATCATTGCCTCTGCATTTTTCTAACGTGTCGTCCTCCTTTGAGGTTGTCCTACTGGTATATCGGACTATCTCTGGGAAATGACTGCTCCTAGTTTGTTGTCAGGCTTGGCCAAGAAGAAAGGCAAGGAGACTCAGCAAGCTCCGAGGAAGAAGCAGACCACAGGGCCGACACCTGTTGAACCGACCGTCGAGAGGCAGAAGAGGAAAGATCTCGAGGTCCCCATAGACCCTGGGCCAGGATCACAGATGTGGGCAAGGGTTGAAGCGTCTGAGGGAACCGCCTCTTCTTCTAGCATGGGGGCCTTCTGGTCCCAGAACTTGGCACTTCTGAAGGCCTAGCCATCATCACTTATCGCGAATTTGAGGGCGGCTAAGGTATCAATGTTCTCTGCTCCCTCGGCTGCTGACTACGAATTCTTATCTAAGATACCTCCGGCAAAGGTGTATGACTACGGTCTACACGCCCTGGCTCAGGTACTTATCTTGCTTCATTCCCTTAACTTCATTCTCACCAACTGTTTCCTCGGCCTCTTAACAAGTTCTTTTTCTTATGCAGTCTGTTTGTGCTTTTACCTCGGCCACCAAGTGGATGGCGGAGAATTAGGAGAAATTTCATGAGGCCGAGAGGGCCATCCAACATGAGGCCGATCTGCAGACTGACTTAGAAACTGCAAGGGCTGAGCTGAAGGCCAAAGACTTGCTCATTAAGGAGAAGGATGAAGCCTTGACCAACCTAGGGATTCAGTTCCAGACTGAGCTATCTGAGGCAGTGAGGAAGGCAGGGGCCGATGCTGTGGAGGCCTATAAACTCTCAGATGAGTTCCAAGGCTTTGGTCTTGAGTACTTAGAGAGAGGGATCAGGACGGCCTGCCGGTGGGTCGTTCTCAAATTCGGCAATGTCGTCTCTTCTGTTCGCCCCTCTATCGAAGCAGTCCAACTGGACGACCCCCTGATTGTCGAGGCTCTAACCCAGATGGAATCCCAGGTGCACGTCGAGGGTGTCGGCACGTCTGAAGACCAGCCAGTCGTGGTCATTGAGGAGACCTCTCTTATTGATGTTGAGGCCCTGCCCTCTGATGTCGCTCCATAGGGTGGCTGTTTGTAGCCTATACCCTCTTGATGTAATCAATATTTTTGTACTCTACTTTATAGAACACTTTGTAATATTTCATTTATATCATCGTCTCTCTTCTTGTCTTCCATATTTGTCTTTTGTATGCTTTGCATTGTGAATTTTTTATATTACCACTAACCCCTCCCTCGTCTTTCTTAAGGACCATGGTGGGGTCTTCCCCTCCATGGGACCTCATTATAGCCGAGGGTTATAATCACCAAATTAATGGTTTTAAACAAAGTTTTCCCTCGTCTTTATTGAGGACCATGGTGGGGTCGTACCCTCCATGGGACCTCATTATAGCCGAGGGTTATAATCACCAAATTAATGCTTTTAAAAAAAAATTCCCTCGTCTTTCTTGAGGACCATGGTGGGGTCGTCCCCTACATGGGAAATCATTATAGCCGAGGGATATAATCACCAAATTAATGGTTTTAAACAAAATTTTCCCTCATATTTCTTGAGGACCATGGTGGGGTCGTCCCCTTCATGGGACTTTATTATAGCCGAGGGCTATAATCACCAAATTAATGGTTTTAAACAAAGTCTTCCCTCTTCTTTCTTGAGGACCATGGTGGGGTCGTCCCCTCCATGGGACCTCATTATAGCCGAGGGTTATAATCACTAAATTAATGGTTTTAAACATAGTTTTCCCTCGTCTTTCTTGAGGACCATGGTGGGGTCGTCCCCTCCATGGGACCTCATTATAGCTGAGGGCTATAATCACCAAATTAATGGTTTTAAACAAAGTTTTCCCTCGTCTTTCTTGAGGACCATGGTGGGGTCGTCCCCTACATAGGACCTCATTATAGCCGAGGGTTATAATCACCAAATTAATGGTTTTAAACAAAGTTTTCCCTCGTCTTTCTTGAGGACCATGGTGGGGTCGTCCCCTCCATGCGACCTCATTATAGCTGAGGGCCATTCTCTGAAGATGTTTTCATGCGTACTAGAACTGATAAACACAGGATGAGGGGAAACACTGATATTTCTCATTAATTTTCCAAGTGTTATGTTGGAGCAACTCCTATTACAATTATGGTCTATCAAGACCTTACAACACTACTGATAGTATTTTTTTCAAATGATCTGCATTCCAGGGGTTGGAAAAGGGTTCCCCCTCTAGGTTTTGTAGTTTTTAGGTCCTAGGGACGATTTCATCGATGACCTATATGGGCCATGAAAATTTGGATGGAGCTTATTGGGCTTCTGCCAAGTCTTTTTGAGGACCAAGTCCCCCACCGCAATTGGTCTCTATTTCACCCTCTGATTGTAAAACCTTGCGGTCCTCTGCTGGTAGGCGACCTGCCTTATCTCGGCATCTTCCCTCCTTTCCTCAATCAGGTCTAAGTCGAGTCTCCTCTCTTCTGTATTTCTCTGAGGGTCATACATTTGGACCCTATGAGTAGGAAACCCAATCTCGGTGGGGATGACGGCTTCTGAGCCATAAGCTAGCATGAATGGGGTCTCTCCGGTAGAGGTCCTCACTGTCGTCCTGTATGCCCACAGCACGGCATATAACTCCTCGACCCATCTTCCTTTTTCCTCCTCAAGCCTCTTCTTGATTCCATCTAGGATTGTCATGTTTGTAACTTCTGTTTGCCCATTGGTCTAAGGTCGGCCCAGGGTAGAGAAGAATTGTTTGATACTCACCCTTTCACTGTACTTCTGTAGAGAGGTATTCTTGAACTGAGTCCCGTTATCCGAGATGAGGGTGTTGGGGAGACCATATCTGCATATAACATTTTTCCAGATGAGCTGGAAGGTCTTCTGCTCTGTAACCATGACCATCGGTTCGGCCTCTACCCATTTTGAGAAATAGTCAATCGCTACGATGAGGAACCGATAGTTATTGACTGCTCTTGGTAAGGGTCCTACGAGGTCGATCCCCCACACTGCAAATGGCCGTGGGGATGTAATGGAGGTAAGAGGCTGATGGGGTTGGTGAGGGATGGTGGCAAATCTCTGTCATTTATCGCACTTTTTTACATATGCCGCGGCATCTTTCCCCAAGGTCGGACACCAGTACCCTTGGGTGATTACCCTCTTCGCTAAGGATCTGCCCCCAATGTGGCTTGAGCATGATCCTTCGTGCACATCTTGCAAAATGGATAGGACCTCATATGGGTGCACACACCTAAGTAAGGGGAGTAAAAATCCCTTTTTGTACAAGGTGTCCCCAATGACAGTGTACTTTGCAGCCCTGTATCTCAACTTCTTCCATTCATGTCTTGCCTATGGCATCTCCCCCTCTTTAATGTATCTGATTAGAGGGTCCATCCACGAAGCTTCCTGAGAAACATTTAGGCAATTGCCAAGTGTTCCCTCAACGTCTTCAATAGTTGGCCGAAGCAAAATTTCCACTGGGACCGTCCTCCTGATGTCAGTCCTAGTTGCCGAGGCCAACCTAGCAAGGGCATAAGCTCGGCCGTTGTCGAGCCTAGGTATCCTCTTTAATTTCACTTCTCTGAAGCCCTTTAGTAACGACTTCACCTTCTCAAGGTACCTAGTCATCCTCTCATCCTTGGCCTCGTAGGCTCCTAGTATCTGATTCACTACTAGCCTCGAATCACTATGAACCAAAATCTGGCGATACTAAGAGATTTGGACAAGGAGAGGCCTGCTATCAAGGCCTCATATTCAGCCTCGTTGTTGGAGGCCTTAAAGTTAAACCTCAGGGCGTACTCAATGTCTGTGCCGTCGGGTGATGATACTATTAATCCAGCTCCAATCCCGCTTTCGCAAGAGGACCCATCGACGAAGAGACTCCACACGGTGCGTTCTTCTGAGAAACTTCCCTCGATGAGTGACCCCTATCTAAAGAGATATCTTCCCTCTTCATTTTCAGCCACTTTCCTTCTAGTGGTGCTTGTCTCAGCCTTATCTGTAGGTGTGTCGGTGAACTCACCTTGTCGGGTATCTATCTTCCTGAGGCTTTCACCCTTGGCTTTATCATCTTCCCAAGTAAACTCGTCCATGAAGTCTGCCAATGCTTGCCCCTTAATGGCCGTCCTAGGCTGATACACTATGTCAAACTCCCCCAGCTCTATAGCCCAGGCCATTAACCTCCCTAATTTTTCAGGCTTGTGCAAAACCTGCCTAAGGGGAGAGTTAGTGAGGATGACCATTGTATGGGACTGGAAGTATGGATTCATCTTTCTCGATGCATGGATCAAGGCATAGTCTAACTTCTTTAAAATACACAGGCTTCTGTACCCCGTCTTCGTCTCTCACAATGGCTGCACTAATGGCTGACTCTGAGACGACGAGGTACACATAAAGTCGTTCACCCTACACGGGCTGTGACAACAGCAAGGGAGACCCCAGGTATGATTTTAACTCCTTGAAGGTCTCATCACACTCTTCACTCCATTCAAAAGATTTTCTGAGAATTTTGAAGAATTGTAGACACCTGTCTATGGCCATAGACACGAACCTGTTCTAGGCAGCAACTCTCCCTGTGAGCCTCTAAACATCTTTAATGGACTTGGGGGTCTTCATCTCAACAAGGGCCTTTATCTTTTCAGGATTGGCCTCGATGCCTCTTTGGTTGACAATGAACCCTAAGAACTTCCCTGCTCCGACCCTGAAGAGACACTTGGCTGTGTTGAGCTTCATCTGGTATTTGTCCATTGTATTAAAGGTCCTCTCCAGGTTTTACACATGATCCTTAACCTTCAAACTCTTAGTCAGCATGTCATCTACATAGACCTCCATGGACTTCCCAATTTGGTCTTCGAACATTTTATTTACGAGGTGCCGGTACGTTGCCCCCGCATTTTTTAGGCCAAAGGGCATGACCCTATAATAGTATGTTCCCTTGTCAGTAATGAAGGCTGTCTTCTCTGAGTCTTCAGGGTTCATGAAGATCTGGTTGTACCCTGAATAGGCATCCATAAACTCATGAGCTCATGGCCTGCGGTAGCGTCTACCATCTGGTCAATGCGGGGGAGAGGGAAGTTGTCTTTGGGACAGTGCTTGTTGAGGTCGGTGAAGTACACACACATTCTCCACTTCCCGTTGGCCTTTGGGACAATGACTGAATTGGATAGCCATTCAGGGTAGATGACCTCTCTAATAAACTCAGCATCTTCTAGCTTCTTGACCTCATTCCTAATGACCTCATACTTTTCTCGAGAATAAATTCTCCTCTTCTGCTTTATCGGCTTTGCTCCCTCTAACACATTGAGCTTGTGGCACATGATTTCAGGGTCGATCCCCAGCATATCTACATGACTCCACACAAAGACGCTTCGTCTCATCCCTGGGGTCTAGGGTATCAATATTTTAAGTGGTTGTAGCCCTCTTGTGTGCCTCCCTTTCTTCAGCGGAGTTGTAGTAACATTCTCGCGTTGTCATCTGGTCTCCCTGGACTTCCCTCACCCCGTAAGGGGTAGGAAATTTAATCATCTGATGGACCGTAGATGGCACAACTTCAAACCCCTTGAGGGCCACACGCCCCAGTTTGATGTTGTAGGCCGAGAACACCTGTTCATCCATCACAAAGAAGCTGACCTTCTTGGTAAGCCATCTCGGCCACTCGTCCCCCATCCTGACATCGGCCTCATACACTCCAAGGGGATGAACCTTTTCCCCACTGAACCCAATCAATGGATGATGGTATGGGACGAGCCTAGCACGGCTGAGACCTAAGGCTTTGAAGCACGGCCAAAACATTACATCTGCAGAACTGCCCCCGTCGACCAATATCCTCGGCACCTCACACCCGTGCACCCTAGTTGTGATGACGAGTGGGTCGTCGTGTGGGGCTAGGAGGACTTTAAAGTCCATTCTCGAGAACCCTACTATCAGAGTGTCCATATCGACCTTCTTCCTCTTTTCTGACTTTGCCTCCAGCGAGGTGGAGTGTACTGTCTTCGTCACTGCCTTGGCTTCAGCCATGTGGGCATTCCTATCTGCGACCTCAGGCCCTCCTCCTGCTAGACCCCCAAAAATTATTCCCACTCCAAGCGAGATTATATTAAGACTCTTGACAGGGCCTTGGTCGTCTCTCGACGGGAGGTCAGGGTCGTCCTCATCATCAGAAAGGTCGTCCCTTATTTTTTGAGAACCTTCTCTACATGCATCGCCTCTCTTCTTTCTGGGGTCGTCCCCTCAGCCCCTCTTGAAGGCACCTTTGTCGACGTACTTTCTGAGCTTTCCTTATTTCAGCATCTTCTCAATCTCATCTTTCAGAGAAAAGCATTTGTCTGTTATGTGGCCGTGGTCTTGGTGAAATTCGCACCATATGTTCTTGTTCCTCTTATTGGGGGTTGCCCTCAACTTCTCAGGCCACTTCAGGGATCGGTCACTCTTTATTTCATTGAGAATATGTTCACAGCTGACCGTTAGTGGGGTGTAACTAGCGAACTTGTCGTCCGTATACCTCTTCTTCCCCTCTTTGTTCTTCTTAGGGTATTTTCCCCCACTAGTGCCTCCTTTTTCATCTTCGTATTTTGCGGCCATCGCGTCTTCAGCGTTCATCACCTTTCCTGTTGTTGACATCAATTCAGCCATCATCCTCGGAGGGTCTTCAGCAAGCTTCCATAATAGCTTCCCCTTTTGGAGTCCTCCAATCAGGGCTGTCATAGCTATGCTCTCCTCATAGTCTTCCACCACCAGCTTCTCTTTATTGAATCTGGCTATGTAGTCCCTCAGACTCTCATTCTTCCACTGCTTAACATAGAGCAGGTGGGTGGTCTTCTTCTGTGGCCTCATCCCAAAGAAAAAGTTGTGGATGAACCGGTCTACCAACTGCTTAATGTTTTCAATGGAATTTTTTGGAAGAGACGTGTACCAGACATGTGCAGCCCCAGTCAGGGTACCAGAGAAGGCACGACACCTCATCTCATCTGAGATAGAGTATATGTCTACTGCTGATTGATACGTCTCAATATGGTGGATAGGGT
The DNA here is from genome assembly GCA_949130495.1 of Sambucus nigra. Lineage (NCBI taxonomy): Eukaryota > Viridiplantae > Streptophyta > Magnoliopsida > Dipsacales > Adoxaceae > Sambucus > Sambucus nigra. Next base: position 283,059,963 of record OX422215.1, read on the forward strand.
TGGTGCTCCCATCGTACCTTGGGGTGACCACAGGTGGCTTGAACTTTTATGGCATAGGGAAGTTGACTATCTTCGCCACAAAGGGTGAGCCTATGGTGTATCCCCTATGAATAGGGTCCCGGCTTTTCAGTATATCGCCAATCTTATCCTCCAATCGCTGTATCGAGTCATTCCAGGGCCACGTAGGGTCGGCCTGGCCGATGTTATCCCCTGCCGCCTCTTTGAGATGGATGGAGGGTCCTACCGCGGTTGGCCTGTGTCGGCTGTTTACTTCCCCCCGACCGTCTTCCCACCCTAGGGCCCGGCCCCCGTGGGGTCGGTCATCTGCTGCCTCCCTTCTAGACCTCGCGGCACTCTTTGACTTGGACAATTTTTCCCGCATGTCATTCACTGGGCCCAGCCTCTCAAAGGCCGACCCCCTGCTTAGCCGATCGAAAGTAGAGCCTCTCAGGTGATTGTCAGGGTTTTTCCTTCCACACTTCCCTCTGCTCTCTTGGAGAGGTATTACAGTATTATTGGAGACCTCATATGGTTCCTAGCATTCTATGGGGTCCTCCTCTCCCTCCAGATCGTCATACTTGTCCTCAGGGCAAGCATTTCCTTGCCTCCCTAGGCGTAGACGCCGAGGGTCAGCAATGCCACTGAGGGGGGCAGATCTTTACGCGGTGCCTGGGGTGGTCACCTGGCCTCATGCTGTCCTGGAGCTGCTTTCGGAGTAATCATCTCAGGTGAGACCCCTGGTGGTCTTAGTATGTTCTGTCTCAAAGCTGTGAACTCCTCCTGCATGATTCCCTGGCTCGCAGCCAGAGACTTCAAGGCTGTCGCCACATTAGCCATCTCAGACTGAGGTGGTGGCTGACTGGAACTGGGTCCTCCCCCATCATTCGGTGGGGGAAGTGGTGGTGGTGGCATCTCCGGTGCCATGAGTTTGAGCTGTGAACAGCTGAACTGAAAAAAAGACTAGTGAGCTTGAGAACCTTAGTGGGTCTCTTTCAATGGTGAAACATCTCCTCTCAGGGGGAGAACTGGTTCACCATGAGAGTGCCCAGTGAGGTCAAGCTATACAAAGGAAGATATGTCTTCTCGATTCCCACAGACGGCGCTAAACTAATGATGCTGAAATCTAGCACCACCGGAAAAGGGATGATGAGCTCAAACAATAGTAATCATGGCAGCCATAGAGATGTAAGTGTATACGTGTGTAAGTGTGTAGAAGGATATGAGTATAAGAGGAATAAGACAATGATGTATAGTGGTTCAGCCAATTTGGCCTACATCTACTGTGAGTGTGTGACCCTCTAAGTATGGGCACTAATGGCCTTGGATAGAATGCACATAAGCTCACTTTCTCTTTCTACTGTGTGTACAAACAGAGTTTTAGCTAGGTTTGAAATTATCGATTGATCCCTCCCTGTAGGGTTGTAGGTGACAAGTATATATAGGTCTTGGGGGGTGTAGTGTACCCCCCATGTATGCATGGTGCATGTGAATGATGATCTATCCAATCCCCTGTTGACACCTGTAGATGCCAAATGATGACATAATATTCCCTCACGTGAGGGTGTGATTTTGTTATAACGGTCTCCCATGTGCCATGTGTGCCTCACGCGCACTGTTCCATGCGTCTCCCAAACCACGCGCTTTGATGATGCCACCATCGGCCTTTGATATGAGGTCGAGGGCAAAGTTCCTTCCGGCAATGAGTCTAGCCTAATTTGGGCCTCGTACTGTCGTACCCTCGGGGGGTCGTTTGGAGCCTGATGAAGGGTTGGCCCCCAAGGGGTCGTCTGGAGCCTGATGAAGGTTTGGACCCTGAGGGGTTGTCCGGAGCCTGATGAAGGGTCGGCCCCCTGAGGGGTCGGTCGGAACTTGATGAAGGGTCGGCCCCCTGAGGGGTCGTCCTGAGCCTGATGAAGGGTTGCCCCCCTGAGGAGTCGTCTGGAGCCTAATGTAGGGTCGGCCCCCTGAGGGGTCGTCTGGAGCCTGATGTAGGGTCTACCCCTGGGGGGTCGTCCGGAGCCTGATGAAGGGTCGGCCCCCTAGGGGTCGTCTGGGCCTGATGAGGCGCATGGCACCCTCGGCATGTCCGAGGGTATATACGGGTATATCAAAATCCATGCATGAGGAAGGTATATTGCCTTCCGAGCAATCAAGGAAGAGTAATGGCGGCTATATTGTGACACCCCTCTTATTAAAATAACGAGTGGTCAATCCTCTCCTAAAATAAAACAGGAATCTCAAATGGCACATTGTTAGCACCATGGTCATACAGACCATAAATACAACTAACCACCCAAATTAAAAAAAAGTGGATGCCAAAAGTTTTCAGTTATATAAACATTACAACTAAATCATTAACAGCAACTTCAAAATAGGAATATGTATACATATAACAAACTGTACAACAAAAATAACCGAATAAGCTGTCGGTTAAGAAAACCATATAATATATCAAATTTCTGAAATATAAAGCATATACATCAATACAACACTTGGGCAGCACACGCCCGATTTATATTGTTGGTCCTTAACTAGATTAACAAAATGAGATGCGACTATATAAAAAATCCTACAACATTCCACATATACTACAGCTCCATAGACTCTGGAATGGAAGCTCATCCTTAGCGTCTTTGTGGTGGGACACCTAAAAGTTATAACAAAGGAAAAGAATAAACAAAATATAGATATAGGTCAGCGCACAATTTAAAAAAAAATATTTTAGCAAGTGAATTAAAATGCATAATAATTATGAATGTGAAATTCCATAATTAAGTTTGTGTCGCACTCTCTTGAGACTCATACTCACCCCTCAACTATAGTGCACACCTAATGTATGCATTTTAAATCTTAGTTAAGCTACTTGAATCATCAATGGATAACCCAACCTCATGCTTACGCGTTAACCCACACTCGCGTATCTAATTCATACCAATATAGCCGCTTTTAATATCATTATCAATGATTATATATCAATTCATTACTAATAACTTTCACTTGTTATAAGCATATTGATTCACACATTAATCATTAAAGCCTGTATAATATTACTCTCATTATTATACATGATTTATCATTTCATATCAAGTACACATACATATCACTAATTATATGTTTACTACCATCCCTAAGAGAATTAGCTCACTGGCTGCAGTCTCTAAGTGCTATCATCTTCCAGGGGATACACACACCATCATAGGTATCAACTGTTGGACTCTCACACCAACTTGGTAAAACAAAGCACAAACGTAAGGGAAGCAGTCATATTTCCCCACCTTAAAGCGAGACTAATTATACCTAAGACGTCTCACCCATGATAAAAGTGACACTGTAAAAATATTAGATGCTATGACCTGGGTACTATACTCTCCCTACATTCACTAGCCAGGGGATTCAACCACATCGCACAACTTCTCATGATAGCACTAGAGGGGTTTGTTCCTAATAATATATCATACACACATGATATATATATATATATATATATATATATATATATATATATATATATATATATATATATATATATATATATATATATATATATATATATATATATTAATTAATTAAAGGAGGAGAGGGTTTCACTATTCATGCCATGTCATAAGATTTTGTATAAAACCTATATAAAATTTTTTTGTATCTATTCTATATAAGCGGGTTTAAATATTGCCACATATTATTAAAACCTTGAGCCTCTCACATCCCATTTTTCATCTGTCCCATTTTTCAACACAAACACTTAATGATTCAGACTACCTCGAGCATCCCACCCATCCCATTTTTCACCCATACCTCTTACACAGCTCGAGCCTCTCACTACTGTTACATCGTCTCTAAGACATCAAGAAAAGGGCGTGGTTAATGACTCATCAGACACTGAACAAGCTCCTCTAATCCTCCAATCCTTGATCATGTTCGATAAATGGGAATGAAATGATTAACAGATTGAACGGTCAAACTACCGTTGGCTACACGCTTCCTAAAACACAATCAGTGTACCCTTTGGCGATTCAAAAATTTTTAAAGTATTTGCAGAAATGCCATTATCTAAAGTGTCGGTAGAAATTTTAACAAGTCCAAAAAGTCGGTGTGACACCCCACTTATTCTAAACACGGGTGATCAGTCCTTTATTAAAACAAATATGGTTCATTCTTAGCATCACTATCGAAAAACTTTTTAACTACTAATCATCTATGTTAAATTAAGCCGATGTCAAATTTTATCTTTCATTATTATCACAACATACGGAAATAAATTGTGACACCCCACCTAATTAAATATCGGGTGATCAATCCTTTATTAAATTAAAAATCATGGTGAACAGTTGGTTCATTCTTAGTATCACTGTCGCAAAATAAATTTCCAGTTTAAACAACCTAAATAATTAAGCTAAAGTGTCAAAACAATTTAAACCTTATTTCTATTTTATTTAATTCCATTATGAAAACCTTTTCAATAATTAACAGTTTAAGAATCGTATAAATGTTAAAGATGACAATTAACACACAAGAATTTAACCATTCAGATAAACAAATACCATGTTTAAAAACTACAAATGAAATCATCTTGACACAAATTACATCCCAAAGAGTACCAAATACTGAAATAAATGAACATAAATCTCTGACAAATCCAACTGAAATGGGAACGGGCGATACATGACCTAACTAACCAGAACTAAAATAAGAGTAGAGTCAACAAAGAGGTCGTCTAAGCAATGGCCTGTGATTAGGCATAAATTCTTCACATTTATCCCCTTAATTTTGGTATTTTTATGATCCCGTGCGGTGTAAATAGCTTGAATTTGTCTCATATTTATGATACTAACCCTTTTTGGCAAGTATTTCGTATTTTGTGTATCTCTTATGTGTTTTACAGGTATTTTATGCAAGAAAGATGGAAAAGAGAACTCAAAATAGTGAAAGAAACCAAGAATTGAGGAGTTGAAGGGAATTTTAGTAATTTCACACCCTTATTCCGGAGATGGGGCCAACTGTAAAGTTGAAGAGCTTTCAATTATAAGAACAGTGGAAAAAACGGCACCTCAATCCGAGTTACCGTGAAGAAGTTATGCCCATTTGAAGTTGAGAAGAAATCCAAGAAAAAAGTTGTCAGACCCAAACCGAAGTTGAGGAAAAAGAATCGGTCCGCCCATTTGTCACGCCCCAGATCCGTTACGAAATTAGTCAGGCTCCAGATCCGTTACAAAATTAGTCACGCTTTCTAAGTGTGACAAATTGGCAGATACGGGATTTTTATTTTGTGCTTATCTTTTAGCCAAAAGAGTTTTATGTTTTGGGGACTCTTCTAAATGACCTCTAGCCTATATATTTAGTCATTAGGACTCTTTTTATTCAGATTTCATTTATGTAAAATTTCCATAACAAGTAGGAGCATCTAGGAGAAGAATTTACATATTTTGCACCTTTAATTCAAGAGTTTTTCAAGTTTTTCTTCAACCTTTGATTTCTTCTTGCATGTTCTTGTTCATCAATCTTGGTAACTTTTATTTCCAGCACTTTTAATATTACTTCTCATGTTAGGCTAGGTTTTTAAAGGTCGGGATACATGAACCCAGCCTGATGTGTTAATTGCATGTGTATAACATTAATCCTCTGAATTTAGTGATTGATTACGACCGTATTGCGTAGGAACACAACAATTGTAGATCTTTATATCTCGTTTTCCTCGGGGTAACCGGGATGATTTATTATGTTATTCGAGTGTCACTATCGCGATACCGATTTACTCGTCCTCAGATTAAGTATGATGCGAGCTTGAACCTCGTATACGTAATGCTTGGGAGTACTAAATTCTGGGTCAAATTAATCGATTAAATTTACGATTAATATTATAACTGCAATACACTAGGGTTGGGGGATTGTGTCCCTACCTTAATTTTCTAATTAGTTTTAGTTAAATTCTTTATTTTTTTTCTTTTTCCTTTCTCACTCAATCATCATCTTTTACACTTTATTTTTTGAAGTAATAAATCAATTAAAATCTATCAAACATTCCCTATGGATTCGATACCCAGACTCGCCACTATACTCCGCAAGAGTGTAGTTAAAGTTTAGTTTTTTTTTGTATTGTGGTCGGAAGCCGATAACAATGACTAACGTATTTACACGAACGCTCGGTTTTCAACACGATCAAAATGGCACCGTTGTCGGGGAGTGTTTTGTTATAGATTATAATTGATTTACTATTTCGCAAGATATTTTTTTCTTTCTTTTAATTTTTTTTGCAAGCTTGCACAATTGAGCGCCAAGAAACGTTGAATCCTTAGCCGCACACCTCTTTACGTGGATTGTCCGTTTACAAACTATTCGGTAATCATGTCTTTTTATAGTGAGTTCGGTAATTATAATGGTTCATACACACACACACGCATACACAATAACTACAAGTACCACAATAATTATACCAGCGTAAGTAATTTGAAAAATTAACACCAAAATAGCCATATTTTCTTAAATCCAAATGGGCTTTTTTTCAACTCTTGCAGGGGGAAAAATTAATTATATCTTAACCAAAAACATAAAGTACCATTATTATTATTATTATTATTATTATTATTATTATTATTATTATTATTATTATTATTATTATTATTATTTTTATTATTATTATCATCATTATCATTATTATTATTATTATTATTATTATTATTATTATTATTATTATTATTATTATTATTATTATTATTATTATTATCATTATCATTATCATGAAAACATGCAAATTAAACCTTGAAGTTTGGGATTAATTTCAATTTAGACTCGACATTTCAAAAGTTACAATGTTAACCCTAAATTTTTAACATGGTCGTTAACCAGCGGTTTCTTTCCGTTAAAAACTTAATGCAAATTAGTAAATTCTATGTGTACAACCGATGTGTAATGTATCAATTATTTGCGAAGTAGGTGTTATATTACCATTTAAATTATATTACCATTTAAAATTACAATAATATATATATATATATATATATATATATATATATATATATATATATATATTGCATTAATAATAAATTAATAAAGATAAAATTTTTAAATTGATTAAGATAATTTTTCTATCTCTCCCCCATGATCTCCATTAGTAAACACTTGCCACCGCCCACCCCCCACCCTGCCCCACCCCCTACTCCCAACCTGCCCCACCCCCCACCCCACCCACCACCCACCACACACGCACACACACACGCATATATATATATATATATATATATATATATATATATATATATATATATATATATATAAATGGGAGAGAGAGATAGTAACCTAAAAGTAGAGAGAGAGAGAGCAGCGTAGAGAGAGACAAAAAAGAAGGGAAGAACGGCGGGAGAAAAGAAGGGGAAAGGGTTTTTTTACTGCGACATTTGTCACGGTCGTGTCACGGTCATTGACCGTGACAATACTTTGTCACGGCCTTGTCACGATCAATGATCGTGACACAAAATGCATGTTTGTTGTCACGGTCATTGACCGTGATAAGGCTAAGTGCTGGATGGGTGACAATTTATCCATTTTGGTGTAGTGTCAATAATTAATATTTTCCCCGTAGTATTATTGAATCAAGTATTAAAGTTTCTCTCGTAAAATTACGTTTAGATACGCACAATCTATCAGTTCTACTATCACACACAAGTAGATATATCTCACTTGTATATATTTATGACACATACAATATATACGAATATAGCATCCCCGGAATGGCCCATCGTGTTACTGGAATACTCTTCCATCAAGTCCATGTACCTCTCGTACTAAATCAAGAACTATTGGTTTGGCATGTCTCCTCGAGCCCAAAATAAATCAACACACAATGGAGGCGATTATGGTTCTAGGCCTTTGGAATACGCACATACCTAATATACCCAAATAACATGCCGGTCTCAATAATACACGACACATAGCGAGCTGCCCTAAGTTCCATGTTCTGGGCCACAAATCCAAACCTCATTGGAATCATCAAGGTGGGATCTCCTTCTGCACGAAAACCTCCGGATAGCAGGTAGCATAGGTATGTTCACACACATAATCAATTAAAACCATAGGTATTCAGACACCCTATATATGTGTATAAATTAGTAGGTATACACACAACCCATCATATAAGTCTGTACATAGTATATATCTCTCGCATACTCATCATACAAATAATTACCATTTTAGCCTCTTATTATATTTTTTACGGTACAACTCACTACCCTAGGGGTACTAGTTACCCCTTAATAATATAAGTATCTAATACACTCATACACTATTGGTTTAAACCATAGGTTCACTCATCTCTCTATGACCCGTTTCAAATCTTGCACATTCATTAACTATTGATATATCCTCGATTATCCCTAGCCTCAACTTATCTCAATTAATGTAAACCTAATCCCTACCACAGGCCTACTAAACTCCACTATATTTCTCTCTAAAGTTTAAGAATATCCCAAGGTCTCCCCATGAATTTATCCAGAATTTGAGGGATTAAAAAGGAAAAGTTTTCAAATCTGGGCAAATCGAATCGATTCATCCAAGTCCGAATTGATTTTCTTTTTGAATCAATTCGCTCTTGGTCCAAATTGATTCAAAAAGTGTCAGGTTATCTTCTCTAATATGTTGTTACATTTTTTACCATTTATCTTCAACACAACTTTCATGATTCATGTTATAACTATCATATAATTCAACCCAACATCTAATATGAGTATAGGAACGAATCCCAATGAATTTTCATCATCAAAACATCTCTTAATTCCATGATTTAGAAGATTAAATTCTCTAATTAATTCATGCAAACCCTAGTTTCATATTTCAAACAAGTTCTTCATAAATCCAGATATCGATCTCTTATATTATCCCAATAAATCAGATTTCGAATTACAAATACTAGAATCAAAACCTCTAATATATCTTCTCATTGTTAACATGAATATGGTTCAATATATCATGAAATCATGCTAGATATCACAACTCCTAACATGGGTATTATAACTAATTTAAAACAAGAAAGATAAAAACTTGCCTTTATATGGGAGTGATCTGATTTTATTTTTTTGATGATGATGTGTTTGTCTTCCCTTCTAATCCACACTCCAAAGATGATGATGATGCAAGAACAAGGTTGAAAGCTTCAAGAATTTGCTTCTAAGATCCAAGAATGTTCTCCCTTTGTTCTCTATTGGCGTTCTCTCTCTAAAGATTGATATTTTGACCCGTTTGGAACCAACTGTGACCTCAAAATTATCATCCGAGTTACTCTAAAATAATTTCCTATATCGACCTCATATGGTTTGCACACGACCCCCGGTTGATATATACCACTGTCACATCACTGTTATTCACTATTATGTAAAATACTAAATCATTATTCACTTAGTTATTTTTTTATTTGATAAACATTAATCATTTCTCTCCGATTAATAATTTAATCAACAGATAATATTTTGTTTCACTAAATTACGTCACACGTGTAATTTAAAAATTTACCAAATTAATTAAATTTTTAAATACTCAGAATTATGGGGTGTTACAGTCGGCGACCGACCAGCTCTCCAGTAACATGCCAAACAATATTTTGAATAAATGTAAGGACAAAATTTCCAATTGAGTCCATTGCAGAATTTGACTTATTCCTAAAACAAAACATATTTTTGAGTCATAGATAGATTTTTACTGTCACAATCCCACACAGTCAATGACATAAAGTTTATTGAAGACGTTGTGGCCAAGATTCAAATATAAATCATGTCGATATTTTATTGGTGCATGTTTCACGTCCTCATTGCATTTCGAGATCACTCAGGTATGAATGCGTAATGTGTGTGAAACTCGAAAAATATTTTTAGATGTTATTTTATATAATAAGTGTTTTTAAAATGTTAAAAAGTGTTTTAAAATGTTTAAACTTCTTTTATTTTGAGATAAAGATCATTTCGAGTTGTCTAAAAAATAAACTCTTACATATAATGGTTCAAACGACATAACAGTTCGTTCAAGCGAGACGCACATATCATTCGAGTGACATGTACATTTAATTAGAGCGACATGCAAATAGAGTTCGAGCGATGCACTAACTTAACTTTATTATTTAAGGAGTGTTTCTCTCTGAATTTAGGAAGTTGCAGAACCTGAAAAATAGTTTACATGCAGTACATTTTCTTCACAAGTTTTCTAAGGTTTTCACAGATTAAAAACATCCTTAGCATTTAAAGATACGCGCTTTCATTCACATATGCTATAGTGATCTTTGTTTTCACCATTAGAGTTTATTCTACACTTTGAACGTTGGGTTTTATGGTGAAGAATCGAAGGAGTTCGTGTTCAATATCTGTAGATGTTGCCAGGCTACATCGGTGAACACCGAGGCATTCATAGACGCCTTTGATGTGAATAGATATCGTGGAAGGATATTCGTCTGGGGACTGTGGATGAGTGGTTAAATGATCAGGGAAGTGTCAAGACTTGTGGGGATTGAGTCATTGAGTAAGTATGTCATTTGTACTTTGTAATACTAGATCATAGTGATTGTCTAGCTTGGGTCGTCCGAGGTTTTTTCCCTTAGTTATTTCCACGTGCATCCGGTGTCGCTTTTGTGAACTTTCTTTATTTTACTTGCTTTAATCACCTAGATGCATGTTTAGGATTAAACAAGATAAAATTGGACTTAACTAAAATTGGTTCACATACTTGGTGCGGTTAAAATTTGGAAAAAAGTTTTTCAAAAAGAAAGTTGGTTTTGACATCCTTAAAACACATTCGAAAGAAAAATGGTCCTATAAATTGGTATGAGAGCTAGAAATACATATTTTATTATGCTTATCTCTTATATTTTTAAGGATGAATTTCGAAAATTTTAAAAGTTTTCGTGCTCCGATTTTTATGGCACTAATTATGCTTATTGAAAAATGCGAACGAGAAGTGCTTTAAAATCAATTGTTGAGTGTGTGTGGATAGCAGTTGAAACTAGTTGGACTCCACCAGTCACATGAGAGGATGATGCCACTACTTTAAAACCCGTTCAATAATGGACCAAATCCGAACATAGACTTGTACTTTACAACTCTAAAGGTCTTCACGTCATTTGCTCATATGTCACACCGGAAGAGTACAATAGGATCATGTCTTATGAAACTTAGAAAGAGGCTTGGGATACACTTGCACTTACTCATGAGGGCATTATCACAATTAGGGTGTCTAAACTCCAAAACCTCACTACAAAGTTAAAAACTATTTAGATGTTAGAGAGTGTGTCGCTTAATGAGTTTTATGCTAGGTTATCTAATATAGTCAGCTCATCATTTAACTTAGGGGAGAAGATACCCGAAAACCTTGTCATAAAGAAAATCCTAAGATCATTGTCGAGTAGGTTTGATGCAAAAGTGACCATTTTGAGCTCATTAGGTATGCTTGAATCGATGAAACTTGAAGATATTGTAGGTGACCTAAAAACCTACGAACTTGACAAGTTTACCTCCAAGAATGTGACAAAGACATTAAAGATCAGTGCTTTAAAATCCCGAAAGGAGGAGACTAAAGTTTCGGATGACGAATTCGATTCCCATTTTGAGGATGTAGCTGTGTCAGCAAACAAGTTCAAAAAGTTTCTTAAGTTACAAAAGAAATCGAAAAATGCCAAAAGACTTGAGAAATTTAAGAACAACAATGGAGATCCCGACCTTAAGGATAAGAGTGATAAAATTAAGTGGGATGAGTCAGATAGGTGTATTGTGTGTGAGGATCATGGTCACAAGGTTGCCGAGTGTCCCACTAGACTAAAAAAGGAGGGAAATAAACCGATAGCATATAACGCCACTTTAAGTGATTATGAACCGGAAGAGGGAGAGAGTTCCCCCATTTAGTGCAACTTTGTGGCATTCATGTGATGTCATGTGAGTGATGAAGATAAAGCTTTCCATGAAGATTGTCATATGCATGACACTTTCGAGGACGTTGAATCCCAAGTGAGTGAGGGTGAAGCTAGTGAGGATGAGGATATTGATGTAGGAGAGTTACAAGTTTCCTTTAGAGAATTGTATGCAAAAGCGGTAAAGGTGAAAAGGTCAAACTCAAAATTGCAAGCTAAGTTGAATGAGCATATCGTAGAGAATAATGATGATTTAATTGAAGATCTTAGGGCACGGGAGAAGACTCTTAGGGAGAATGTAGAATATGTTGAGAAGGAGAGAGATAGACTTCGTGGTTTAATGGAGTCTTTAAAGAAAGAGATTCTAGAGTTTGAGGAGTCTAGGCGTGTGCTTGAGTCTAGGATTAGTGAGTTAAAGGAGAAATTCACAAACTCAAGTAAGGTAAAGTTTTATTTTGAGGCAAGGTCAGAGAAGTTGAATAGGATGTTAGGCACCATCCAAGTCAATAGAAATAGGTAGGCTATGACAATCACGTTGTTACCATTCCCAAAGCTAATACTAATCGTGTGAGAGAACCCACTAGGAACGTGAAGAGAGTTCGACATTTTGATAATCATTACCACCGTGTTTATACTTGTTCCCATTGCGGTAGGAAAGTTCACCTTAGATTTTTTTGTTACGACCTTAAGAATGCTCTTAGGAAGCTTAGGAATAAAGTCGTTCCGATTCCCAAAACCCTCATGCGTAATTTCACACCTACTTAGGTTAGGAATTCAGACTTAGAGGGTTTAGGAATTAAAATTAATGGTTCTTGTTTGGTTGCACTTGGTTCTTCCCATGCTAGATATAAAGAATGATTGTGTTGCCATGTTTGTCATACGCTAGTCAGTGCATCATGATTTATATTATGCTAGTGTTATGACTTGTGCATCTTTTGTATTATATTTTTCTTTTTTTAGTCTTATTTGAAAAAAATTCAAAAAGATTTTGTTTTTGATAGATTTTTTTGAAAAATCAAAAATATTTTTGGTTTTAAATATTTTAGCAAAAAACACAAAAAGATTTTACTTTTGGGTCCAAAAAAAATTTCGTTTGTTTTTTTGTCGTGAGTTTTTCATGTTTAATGTGTCATATTTGTGTGCTTGGACCCCCATTATATCATTATCCATGTGTTTAGGACATTTGGTCATAAGTATTGATGCATTGAATGATCTTAACCATTATCTTAATGGGGTTGTTTTGAAGTTGATATGTGTTTGAATTCGACTTTGTATATATGTCATCTTTGCACACATACAAGAGTTTATATGAATGTTTAACATCTCATGCATATTTGAGTTTGGTGAGACATTTTTATCTCAATTTTGTCATTTATGCATAAATAAACTTAGGAGGAGGTGTGAATGAAAGAACCGTTTACTATAAGTATTAATATTGGATATATTGATAATGAGTTTTCACGGGTAAGTGCTGCAAGAATACAATCAACTCGTCGTGAAAGCCATCGTTTAAAAGAGACCAAGAAAAAATAAAGGCAATAAAAAGAATCATATACCAAAATAGGGACAATAGGATTTCTTTAAGTTGAGAAAAATAGAAACCTCAAAAGAACTTGAAAAAGAAAATATAATTTGATGGAGTTTGATTGCAAAATTTAATCGGGTTTGTACCACAAATCCTAGTGTTAAAACATCGCATCATGATGCTATTATTCGTAGAATCATCAATTTCCGGATTTGTGTGCATGTTGATTATTTAGTTCATTTAACTAATTATATTAATTGTCACATATGGCTAAAACTTAGTTTGTTGGCACATTGATATCAATTAGAGTTTCTTGAACGTTTCAATGTGTTGAAGTTATGATTCATTTGCTGTAGTTCACACCCATTCACTCCATATCCATGTTTCAGCACATTGATTCTATGTTGGCATGAAACTCACATTGTTTTATTTGTTTTCTTTTTTTTCTATTTTGAGTCTATTTTGGTACTATTTGCTCTTTCCAGTTGATTTTTTTAGGAAATTTTTTCACTGGAAGAAACTACATGATTTTTAGAAATGGAATTGAGAAAGATTATTGTCTTTCAAACGGAAAATGGGTTTTGTTCGAGTGACAAGTCTATGTTGCGATATGTTTTCATCACGCGAGCTTCAAACAAGTTGGTGGAATATAACAGTGTTTGGTAGCGAGAAGAGTTGCGTAAAGGTCATTTGATGTTTTCATCATGCGAGAGCACACTATTTTGTGAATGCTTAGGTCGCTTGATGACTTGGCTTGAGAGACATGCAAAGTCGTTCTAACGACAGTGCATTGTCGTTCGAGCGACTCCTGGAGGATTTTCTTAGGATTCTTCTATTCGGTACCTACTTCATTTTAATGATCGTATTATTCTGTTTTGGTACTTCTGGGTTGTTCATATGCAGTACTTAGTGATTATTCATGCTTATTTCATACACTACATAATTCGTTTAGTCACATTATTACTGACTTTGATGATTCCTTTATGTGACTACTGTTTGCTAGCTACGAGTTAGTATCGGTTGATTATTTTTAGCTGGCAGTATTCCTGTTTATGTAGATATACTTCATTGATTATTCTTAGTCTAGATATATTGATAAATTTGTATCTTTTTTCGCTTATTGTATATTCGAGACAAAAACGGGGAGAGATGTATGTGATGTGGGGGGGGGAGTTTGTTTGATGAGCACATAATTTTTTCACAAATTAATATCATGATTTTCGATGTTTATTTTCACAATAGGTATCAAAATATTTTCTCACGTGTTTAACAAATGATTTGATTTTGATTTTACAAATTGGTATTGGAATTTCATATTCATATCATAATGATTATATCATTTGTTCCTCCATACTTCCTGGGTATTTGTGTGTTTCATGTGTGTAGGTATGCTTAAGAGATTCGAGATTTCAAGTCTACATCACATTCAGATAGTTCATGCTTGTCCGACCACCGTGTACTAGTCTTATCCTATATTTTTTGATTTTGAGTTTTATGGGATGGTATTTAGGACTCATATGGCTTGATGGCCCGACTTAGGAATTTCACTGTTTGGGTTTTGTCCCAAAATAGTCAAAGGAAGATTTTTGTAAGGACAAAATTTCTAATTAAGTCCATTGTAGCATTTGACTTATTCCAGAACAAAACATGTTATTGTGTCATAGATAGATTTTTATTGTCATGATCTCACATAGTCTATGACATAAAGTTTATTGAAAACGTTGCGGCCAAGATTCAAAGATAAATTATACTGAGATTTTATTGGTGCACGTTTCACGTCTTCATTGCATTCCGAGATCGCTCAGGTATGAATGCGTAATGTTTATGAAGCTCGAAAAATATTTTTGGGATGTTATTTTGTTTAATAACTATTTTGAAAATGTTAAAAAGTGTTTTAAAATGTTTAAACTTTGTCTATTCTGAGATAAAGATCGTTTAGAGTTCTGTATATAAAAACTCTTAAGTTTAGTGGTTCAAATGACATTAAATGTCGTTCAAGTGAGATGCATATGTCGTTTGAGCGACATGGGAATTTTGTACGAGCGACATGTAGATATAGTTCGAGAGATGCACCAACTTAAATTTATTATTTAAGGCGTGTTTCTCTCAGAATTTCGGAAGTTGGAGAACCTGAAAAATAGTTTACATACAATACATTTTCTCCACAAGTTTTCTAAGGGTTTCAAAGACTAAAAACACCCTTAGAGTTTAAAGATCTGAGCTATCATTCACATATGCTATAGTGATATTTGTTTTCACCATTAGAGTTTGTTCTACACTTTGAACGTTGGGTTTTGCGATGAAGAAGCAAAGGATTTCATTTTTGAAATCCGTAGATGTTGCCAGGCTACATCGATGGACACCGAGGCATTCATGGACGCATGTACTGTGAATAAATATCACGAAAGAATATTCGCATGGGCACTGTAGAGGAGTGGTTAAAGGATCAGAGAAGCATTAAGAGTTGTGAGGATTGAGTTATTGAGTTAGTCTGACGTTTGTACTTTATAATACCACATCATAGTGATTGTCTGGCTTTGGCCATCAGAGATTTTTTTCCCTTAGTGGTTTCATCGTACATCTAGCGTCACTTTTGTGAACTTACTTTATTTTACTTGCTTTAATCACCTAGATGCATGTTTAGGATTAAAGAAGATAAAATTGGACTTAACAAAAATTGGTTCACATACTTAGTGCGGTTAAAATTTGGAAAAAGATTTTTAAAAAAGAAAGTTGGTTTTGACATCCTTATAACACATTCGAAAGAAAAAGGGCCTAAAATAACTACTCCATACGTTTGATCAATCATCAAGCATGGAGTATTGGGGGCTTTTGTTATATGTAAAAATTATCTCTCCATGTGGATATATGAAATACAAACACTTGTCATGCTATGTGCTCGTAGAGTTATCTTGATCGGCATCCGAAGAACCTAGTCGGCAAGAAGGCCGACTAACCCCAAAATTTGAACCATCAGGAATATCAAAAGTTACTCGGGTGGAAGGGCATTCAAAACTGAAAACCAAGAGTCACATTTATTGTATACATATGTAAATGCCTGGAAATATAAACGCATTCCATCTCTAAGGTTCTGGATCCCTATTAATAGACAGTATCCCCTAGATCAAGGGGACAGTCCAATCATTCTCAAGCACACCATAATGAGCTATTTTAATCAACATAAATAAAAATAATAGTGGATGTAGGATTTCTTCATAGCCTGACAACTTTAAAAATATTTTTCTATTGTGCGTTTGATTAAGATTGATCTTATTACTTATTTGTGATTATGAAATTAGATCACTCTATTTTTAGACATCAACAGTGACCAAAAGATGTGTCCTTATTATAACGGTTGGAGAATCAATGGTGTGTTGCATAGCAATAACATTCATCAAGCTACCTAGATGAACTCAAAAAATCTTATGCCCTACATCTAGGAAAATACAATAGGTCACGATGAAGTTAATGATAGTACATTGAGGACTGAGGTTAATCTGATTAAACAAAGATCCTACTCATTGGAAATGCATACTCACTAAGAATGACGCAAGGGCCTGATGAGAGATACCACTGTCAGCAAAAGGAACAAAGTTAGGATCCTCGACTCGTAAGAATTGTATATAGGATGCAAGGACATACTTAGTAAGAATAATCTCTACATCACGGACAAAAGTGGTAAGATTCAATGATGCCTCAAAAGAAACCAAAAGGGTCATATAGAACTCACGAACAGTAGAGGCATTCGTCGTAGGATGCAGTTAGAGGAGACGAGAGGTCAAAATACTTTGAATGCGCTCCTCACAATAAATTCCCTCAGGAGTCCTCTTATATTATTATTTTTTATTTATGGATTAGTTAGTGAATTAATAATTAGTTAATTTGTGTTGAATAATTTGATAGCTTAATATTTATTTATGGAAATGTATACTTGTCTGTGAAAACACATAGAAGTTTTTTTACGAAGGCAAAAAACTAAAATTTATTTTTTTTAATTAGATTTAACAATGGTCACGGTTTGATACATGAAAAAAATGGGTGACCATTTATATTAAATTAATATAAGGTCATTGTCTAAAATCGTGGTTATATATTAATTTAATTTATATGGTCACCCATTTTGGTTACGGCTCAGAACTGTGACCTTTTGGTCACAACTAAAGTCACCGTTTAGGATCGTCACCATTATCAAAATGCAACTGTTGATTGTCACGATTGGGGATCATGATCATTAAAATAACAAGGAAAGTGGTCACTGATAGGGTCACAGTTTTGAGCTGTGACCAAGCCATAACCTCAATATCATCCAAAGAACTATAACCCATATTATGGTCACGGCTTTGGACCATAACCCCCTAAATGATCACCCTTAAAATTCTCACGGACCAAAAACATGTCCCGAAGCTATGGTCACGAACCAAAACTGTAACCATGCTCGATATATGGCGTAGTTCTTAGCCCTCTACAAAGGCCAAATTAAATTACGCATACTGACCATTGACTATTTTAAAAAGTGGGTTAAAGTAGAACCCCTAACCACAATAACCGAACGAAAGATAACAAGATTCATCTAGAAGAATATTATATGTCTCTTCGGTGTATCGAAGGCCATAATTCTAGACAATGGGAAGGAATTAGATAACCTCATTTTTACAATTTTTGCTAAAATTACGACATTAACAACCACTACTCCTTACTGAGGCACCATTAGGCAAATGGGCATGTAAAGGTCACTAACGAAAACATCTTTATGAATTTGAATAAGGAGATGGAAAAGGATATATGATTATGCGCACACGAACTACCAAGAATTTTATGGGCTTACAAGACCACAATTAGATGTCGCACATGGGATATACCTTTTTCTATACTCTCTGGAATAGAAGTAGTAATACCAAAAGAGATAGAGGTCCTCATTTATAGGGGGCACAATTTGAAATTTCATTCGATTAAGAAGGCCTCAGACTTACTTTAAAGAGTTCGTAGAGATAAGAGAGGCGACACTCATAAGGATGGTGGCCTATAAATAGAAAATAACCTCATGTTTTAATTAGCAATTATGGCCTAAAGAGCTTCGAGTTGGGGATCTGGTACTCACAGAAGTCACTATAGCCACACAAAACCCATGCAAATGGAATTTATGGGCTAAATGGGATGGGTCATATGTCTTTACTAAAATATCTGGACATGGGTGTTATTACCTCAAAAATTGGGAAGGAAATGAACTCCCCCATTCGTGGATAATTAAGCATTTGAAAAAATATTACCAATTAAGTAACCACGTGGTATGAATGTAAATGATGAAATTTATCCACCTCTTTTTTTCTCAAATGATAACTTTTTAAAGTGTTCCAAGGATTTGAGCCTAACTCTAAGGTTTTGAAATTAGCAAGCTTGAAGCCAAGCTATGAGGCTTCATCATTTTTCTCATATATTTTGTCATAATGAGGTCTAAGGACCCTTGACAAAAAATCTAATCTTAATCAGTTCCATTTTCTGACTATCCATATCCATAACGTTCAAAATCCCTTGACTAAGTGTCCTTCCGTAATGTGAAAGAAGCAAAATAGCCTATTGATGATACGGACTATGATCTTGAACCTCAAAACCATGATAAGAAGACTCAACCCTCAGAACCGATGTCAAAATATAAGCAAAAAATACTTTGGACCATCAAACATATGATCTAGGAGTAGGCCCATGTAATACCCCGTACTTTTATTTATATTTATTTGTGGGATTAATTAAATTAAATGGGAATTAATTAAAAATTAATCCGGATAAAATACTAACGAGATGTGAGTTGGTATTTGAGTAAAATGTGTATACATATGATATTATATGAATATTGAAAATATTGAAATTTGTCGTGAGATAGAAATACGGCAATTTGGAAATTTTGTTGGGACGCGTGTGATAGTCGCGTTAGGAATATAATTATTTTAATTAAAAAGTGAATTTTATTTTTATCAACCGTATGGTCATTTTGAGTGCGCCAACGTGTCCGGAAGGGTCGAAATAGTCAGAAAACACAAGCCGGGGGTTTAGTTTGGGTCCCGGGGCATTTTTAGGCCAAACCAGCAACCCAAAAGGGTAGTTTGGTAATTTCGGAAATTTGGTAATTAAAACCCACGAAAATTAGACTTTAATTATAGCTTATCATTAAACCCACTAGCCCATTTTCAATCCTAATCTAAGTAGTGGGCTACGGGAGAAGTTAAGAAAATATTATAACTTGCAAAAAAACCAACCCCCACCTCCATTGTCATCTTGTGAGAAGAACTTGTAGAGAGAGAGAGAGAGTGGAGAATTCTGTAGAGAGAGAGAGAGAGAGAAATTCAACCATCTCCAACCAACAACAAATCTGAAGAACACAAGGTAAGTGGTTTAATTACGTTATTTGCAACGAATGTTTCTTCCATGCTTAGACGTTGATGAAATTTGCATTATTTTGGGAGATTGAAAAAAGCCCATGAATTTGAGGATTAAAACTATAAACCATGTTAGGATTTGCATGTAGACATATTCTGGAAGAATTATGAATTCAAAATATAACCCTTGATGATCTAAAAACGGATTTAAAATAGAATTATTATTGTTCTTGAAAGAAATAGAAAACTAGGGTTCTTGATGAAGTTTTGATCCAAATAAAGCCCTTGGTTGATGATTTATTGGATTTAGAACGTTAACAATGTTGTAGAATGCTTGTATGATGATATTATAACGTTAGATTAGAGTTTCATGCATTATAATGGAGTTTTGGGACGAAACTTGGACTGCAAAACGAAGCAGTCCGTAGCCTAACTGGTGCGCTCGATCGATCGACATTCATAGGTCGATCGATCGATCAAACATACATGGTCGATCGATCGACCTTCCCAGAATGAGTAAAATCTTCCCGTTTAAAATTTTAAGGATGTTAACCCTAGAAAATTATTGATGGAGACTTTGTGAGTATTCTTAGGCTTAATGAAGACCAGTAGGTATGGTTGTGAAATCGGACCTTAATTAGAATTTAATTTGGGATAGTTGTCTAAAATCCGATAAATCTCGACGAATGAGATAATATTATGGTTAAAAGAGTAAATTCGAATAATTTGATGAAATGAGGTTTGGGGCAGAAGTGAGGATCTTAAGAATAATGATGTTATATGTGGGAATAATAGGAGACTTAGTAATCCCTTTAAGATAGGTTTTAAGTACAAGAAACTATGACGTGAGATGTGTCGACAGTCTACATTATATATTATCGGAAGACTTAAAAATATATAAAATTGGAATAAGGGTATAAGGATGTAGAATATACCTTTATTAATATTGAGATATCTAAGATGTGTGAATGCTTAGTATATGACTTATGTGTATGACATACCTACCATACTTGCTATCACGGGAGGTTTGCGTTTGTTTAGGACCATCAAATCTTTGTGTGCCTACGGGGGGATATAGATTGGTACCTCGAGAACATAGGTCAGAGAAGGACTTATTGGGAAGTTAATAAGATTGCTGAGCATGGGAGCGTAGGTATGTGCGGACCCACGTGATGTGACTGTGTTTGCCTCCATTGTTTGTGATTATTGTTATCTGAGAACGATTCCTGAGAGATTCGGAATGCGTGATCCTTATGTACGTGATGTACCGGGATGGATAGCAGAGTATGTGTGCACCGCAGCTTAGCCTAGGGGTGCTTGTATTGTATATTTATGATGTGAATAATATGCGGTTAAATGAAAAGGAATTGTTATGTTTAATTGTGAGTATAATTGTAGTAACGTCTTGATAAAGATAAAAAAAGGAAAACCTCCTGTGAATTGTTTTGCTAATAATTGAGAATCCGAGTTTAAGTAAAGCCTCCTATTTAATTGATAACGTTGGGAATTTATATTGTGAATCAAGTAGAAAGGTTATAATTTATGACGGTTTAGTTAGATATGAATATCACTTAGATGGGTACGGTACGTTAGGAGTGCACGCTTAGTCGAGAGGTGAGAATTTCATGTGAGTGTACGTCCTAACATGTATTTTGCATTCATTGTTTTAATGTCATTAAAGAACTTTTTGTTTTTAAAATATTCTCCACATTCGGGCTCTGACCCGTTTACTTTCAAATCTATCTTTTGTAAAAACCATTTTTAGGTGCCCAGCCACAAGGACACAATGCATAGGACTTCAATTCAGGTGACGAGTTGTAGCTGTTGTGGAAGTTATAGGGTCTTGATATTAGACGCCTCATTTTCTAGTGTTGACTCTATATTCAGTTTCATCATTTTTAGGGCATGTCGCCCATTTCTATTAGAGACATTTCGTAATTCAGTTATTCAGATTTTTGGCATGTAATTAATTCAGGATACACTGTTTTATTTATTTCAGTTTGTGGGATTGTTGTGAGGAGTTTTCCTCCGGACTTATTATTATTTTTAGTCACTTTATTGAGACTTTATGGTGTATGGTGACGTTATTCTTTTACATTTCATTTATCACATGTTAATCAGATCTAATTTAAAATTTGACAACTTACTTTTTAAATAATAGGTGATTAGTAATCATTAAATGTTTTCGACAGTGATGCTATTAACTGAACACACTTGGCATTTTGAATTAATTTAATAAAGGAGTAGCTACCCGATATTTAATTAGTCGGGGTGTCACAAGTGGTATCAGAGCATCAGGTTCTATTGTCCTTTAGGATCTGTACGGCTTATTATGTTTCCGTTGAGCTTTCTTTGATGTAGAGCCCTATATTTTAGGACTGTTGTATTATTTTATGTATGCTTCGCTCTTCAGCTATTTTGGGTTTATAACTGCGAACTTATAGACCTTACTCTTATTTCAGATGCCTCCACGACGTGCACCACGGGTTCCTAGGAATGCACAGCCACAGCCACAGCCAGCATCAGTACAGGGCACCATGAATGCCGCCGAGGTTGCAGCTATTATAGCCCAAGCGGTAAATGCCGCTCTCGCCGTTGTATAGCAGGCACCACCTCAGGCACCAGTAGCCGCGCCAGTTCAGGCACATGCATTCCCGTTTGCTTGGGAACGCGTTCGTGATGCTTTTCAGAAAGCACACCCTCCGGAGTTCGCAGGTAGCTCCGATGTTGTGGTATCTAGTCAGTGGAGGAAAGACATTCAGAGGCACTTGAGGATGTATGAGTGCACCGATGTTCAGAAGAAGATACTATCTACTTTCAAGCTAGTGGGATCTACATTGCAGTGGTGGGAGTCTATTACCACCGCAGAGGAGAGAGATACTCTCACAATACAGGAGTTCTGGGTGCGGTTCGATCGCAAATGTTTTCCGTCAGTTGTTCACACGAAAATGAGGAGGAAGTTGATGAACCTCAGACAGGAGGGAAGGACTGTGGTCGAGTATGAGGCCGAATTCACTAATTTACTGAACATTGTTCCGGATGAGATACCGACGGAAGAGACGAAGATTCAGAAGTTTACAGATGGATTGACTTGGAGGATCCGTCAGCATTTATTGGGGAATCTCTCGTTGGCCACTTATTCTGACGTGGTTAACGTTGCATTACTACACTGCCAGAATCACCACTTTCACATGTCTGAGAGCAAGAGATCAGGAGAGTCCAGCCATCAGGGCAGGACTGGGGGAAATGGTGCCAGCGGGGCACAATCTGCTCAGGGACAGAGGCAGCGTGACCAGGGTGACCAGCAGGGGGATCATAAGAGATTCACATCTGGAGGTTTTAGGAGTGAACAGGGAGGTTTTAGGCAGGGCCATCAGGGTCCGAACGGCCATCAGGGCCAGCAGGGTCAGAATGGTCAACAGCAGTTTTAGCAGGGCCAGCATGGCCAGGGGAGGAATGGTAACGGCCACCAGGGCCGAGGACAGCAGGGATAGCGAGGGGGAAACTTCCCGGGGAAGTGTTATGTTTGTGGCAAGACTGGCCACAAATTCCAAGATTGTCCTGATAAGGGCAGGTCCCCGCAGCAGCAGCAGCAGGGTGCTCGACAGGAGCCGTAGATGCCTATGTTTTCCGCCGCCCTCCCAGCACCACCATAGATGGCAGCACTACCACCCATTCCAGCAGTCCCAGTTCAGCAGGGACAGCTTCAGTATAGAGAGTTTATCAACTCCAGCATGCCGCAGCCCCACAGGATCCACCAGCCATTGAGGGTATGTTCTCTATTCAGGGGACTCTGGGGCGTATTTTATTTGACACGGGGGCTACACACTGTTTCATTGCTATGAGATTTGCACACACCATTGGGTTGTTAGACACCGTCGAGAGTACGGTTACTTGTGTAGACTCGCCATTGAGTAGAGGTTCTGTGATTTCCCTTGTATGTAGAGGCGTGGGTATAGAGATCGGGAGGTTTACTTTACTCGCGGATATGTTAGTGTTAGAGATGACCGAGTATGATGCCATTATTGGTATGGATTGGCTAGTTACGTACCGAGCCATGATTGACTGTTTTAGTAGGAGTATTATCTTTGTCGTTCTCGGGCAGGAGATGTTTTTAGTGGCGATGCCTCGTCCTGAGGGAGGATCGTCCACTCACTTGTACTATATAGAGGAGGAGACCTCTAAGGAAGTGGTGATACCACTTGATTTGATTCCGATTGTTCGAGAGTTTGCCGAAGTATTTCAGGATATACCTGGATTACCTCCGAGTAGAGAGATAGATTTTGTGATCGATTTGATGCCAGGCACTCGGCCTATTGCCCGCGCACCTTATCGTATGGCTCCAGCTGAGATGAGAGAGTTACGGGATCAGATTGGGCAGTTGTTGGGTCAGGGATTTATCCGGAGGAGTACTTTGCCGTGGGGTGCCCCTGTGTTGTTCGTTAAGAAGAGGGATGGATCGTTGAGGTTGTGTGTGGATTACCGGGAGTTGAATAAGGTCACGATACGGAATAAGTATCCGTTTCCCCGAATCGATGACTTATTCGATCAGTTGAGAGGAGCTTCTTTCTTCTCAAAGATTGATTTACGACCGGGATACCATTAGTTGCGTATCAGGGAAGAGGACGTCTCGAAGACTGCTTTCTTAACGATATATGGTTCCTACGAGTTTCGAGTTATGCCTTTTGGTTTGACCAATGCTCCAGCCGTGTTTATGGACTTGATGAATAGGGTGTTCAGAGAGTTCCTAGATCAGTTCGTCATTGTCTTCATTGATGACATTCTGGTCTACTCCCAGACAGAGGAGGAGCACGCCGAGCATTTGAGGAAGGTTTTGCAGACGCTACGTCAGAACGAGCTGTATGCAAAGTATGAGAAGTGCGGGTTTTGGCTGAAGGAGGTTCAGTTTTTGGGGCATATTATTTACGACCAGGGGATATCTGTTGATCCGGGTAAGGTATCCGCGGTGAGGGAGTGGGCACAGCCCACGACACCGACTGAGATCCGTAGTTTCTTGGGCTTAGCAGGATACTACATGAGGTTTATTCGGGGTTTCTCAAAGATAGCGGGTCCTTTGACGCATCTGACTCGTAAAGGTGTGCCGTTCCTTTGGAGTGATGCCTGTCAGTTGGCATTCGATGAGTTGAAAAACAAGTTGACTTCAGCACCTGTGTTAGCATTTTCGAGATCGGGAGTTGAGTATCTAGTTTAGACCGATGCATCCTTGCAAGGACTTGGAGGTGTATTGCAGCAAGAGATTCAGGCCATAGCTTATGCTTCCCGTAAGCTTAAGCCTCACGAGAAGAATTACCCCACCCATGACTTGGAGTTAGCGGCAGTTGTATTTGCACTTCGGATTTGGAGACATTACCTTTTGGGGGAAAAGTTTCGATTGTTCACGGACCACAAGTCCCTACAGTACATATTCACGCAGAAAGAGTTGAATATGCGACAATGGAGGTGGCCTTGAGTTTGTGAAGGATTATCATTTTGATATCCAATATCCCCCGGGCAAGGCTAACGTTGTAGCAGACGCGTTGAGCCGTAGGCCAGTAGATGAGGTGGCAGGGGTGTGGAAGGCAAAGTGGAAAGAGTTGGGACACCAGGATGCAGTGGCCAGATCGTTCATGTCTGTAATGACTGTTACACCGCAGATTGTCACGAAGGTGGTAAAAGCCCAGGAAAATGGCTCATTCTTCAAGGAGCAGATAGTTTCGTTACTAGCAGAGGGAGCCGAATCCTATACCGTTAGCTCAGACGGGGGATTACGCTTCAATGGAAGACTGGTAGTTCTGGAAGGGGAGGAATTGCGACACGAAGTAATGGCAGAGTCGCACGGCTCACGGTTCGCGGTACATCCCGGTGGGGACAAAATGTACCAGGACATGAGACGTCAGTATTGGTGGAGCGGGATGAAGAGAGATATCGTCGTGTTTGTTTCTAAATGCGCCACTTGTCAGCTGGTAAAAGTGGATCATCAGAGACCGGCAGGACTTCTACAGCCATTAGAGGTCCCGAGGTGGATGTGGGAGAGCATCTCCATGGACTTTATCACGGGGTTACCTATGTCACAGAGGGGTCACGACTCCATTTGGGTAATTATGGACAGGTTGACCAAAGTTGCTCATTTTCTACCCGTAAGGACAGACTACACTACAGGACAGTATGCCCAGCTTTTTATTACAGAAATAGTGAGACTTCACGGTGTGCCCCTAAATATCGTGTCTGACAGAGACAAGATATTTGTTTCACGGTTTTGGGAAAGTTTTCAGGAGGCCATGGGCACGGAATTGCGGTTGAGTACGGCGTATCACCCGCAGACCGATGGGCAAACCGAGCGTACAAATCAGTTGTTGGAGGACATGTTGCGTATGTGCATCATTGATTTTGGGGGTGGATGGGAGCAGTACCTTCCACTGGTGGAGTTTGCTTACAACAACTCCTACCAGTTCACCATTGGCATGTCTCCATTTGAGGCGTTGTATGGTAGACCTTGTCGTTCCCCAGCATGTTGGTTGGAGGTGGGGGACAACAAACTACTTGGGCCGGAAGTGATTCAGGATACTTCGGCAAGGATAGAATTGATACGGAGTCGCATTCGGGTAGCTCAAGATCGGCAGAAGAGATATGCTGATGCGAAGAGGTTCTTCAGGGAGTTCCAAGTGGGGGACCAGGTTTTACTCACAGTATCCCCTACGAAGGGGATTGTGCGATTTGGAAAGAAGGGAAAGTTGGCACTGAGATACGTGGGACCATTTCCTATCATCGAGCGGATTGGGTCTGTTGCGTATAGACTTGGGTTACCGGAGCATTTACACAGGATTCATGATGTGTTTCATATTTCCTCGCTAAGAAAATATCTTAGAGATGATTTGGCTCATTCTCACATTTCTTTGGAGGACATCGATCTCCATCCCGATAGCTCCTACGAGGAGGGGCCGATTGCTATTTTGGATCGAAGTGATCGGAAACTGCGGTCAAAGATAGTTCCGTTAGTACGTGTTCAGTGGCGGCATCATAATGCCGAGGAGTCCACATGGGAGCGCGAGGATGAGATGCGCGAACGTTATCCAGAGTTATTTGTACCAGGTACTTTCTAGTTCTGAATTTCGGGACGAAATTCTGTTATTAGGGGGGAAGTATGTAATACCCCGTACTTTTACTGATATTTATTTGTGGGATTAATTAAATTAAATGGGAATTAATAAAAAATTAATCCGGATAAAATACTAACGAGATGTGAGTTGGTATTTGAGTATAATGTGTATACATATGATATTATATGAATATTGAAAATATTAAAATTTGTCGTGAGATAGAAATACGGCAATTTGGAAATTTTGTTGGGACACGTGTGACAGTCGCGTCAAGAATATAATTATTTTAATTAAAAAGTGAATTTTATTTTTATCAACCGTATGGTCATTTTGAGTGCGCCAACGTGTCCGGAAGGGTCAAAATATTCAGAAAACACTAGCCGGGGATTTAGTTTGGGTCCCAGGGCATTTTTAGGCCAAACCGGCAACCCAAAAGGGTAGTTTGGTAATTTCGGAAATTTGGTAATTAAAACCCACGAAAATTGGACTTAATTATAACTTATCATTAAACCCACTAACCCATTTTCAATCCTAATCTAAGTAGTGGGCTACGGGAGAAGTTAAGAAAATATTATAACTTGCAAAAAAAACCAACCCCCACCTCCATTGTCATCTTGTGAGAAGAACTTGTAGAGAGAGAGAGAGAGAGAGAGGAGAATTCTGCAGAGAGAGAGAGAGAGAGGAATTTAACCATCTCCAACCAACAACAAATCTGAAGAACACAAGGCAAGTGGTTTAATTACGTTATTTGCAACGAATGTTTCTTCCATGCTTAGACATTGATGAAATTTGCATTGTTTTAGGAGATTGATAAAAGCCCATGAATTTGAGGATTAAAACTATAAACTGATCGAGTGGAAAAACCGAGCGTCCGTGTAATACGCTAGTCGTTGTTATCGGCTTCCAACCTCAATACAAAAAAAAACCTAAACTTTTAACTACACTTTTATGGAGTATAGTAGTAAGTCTGGGTATCGAATCCACAGGGAATGTTTTATAGAATTTAATTGATTTATTACTTCTAAAATAAAAATGAAAAAGATGATGATTGGGAAAATTTCTATTAAAAAATTACTTAAGAAAAACAAACTGAAAAGTGCAAAAGAAATTAGATCTGACAAATGGGAGAAAATAGGGTAGGGTACAATCCCTCAATCCTTAACAAATTACCGTACAGAATACTAGAATTGTAAATTAAAATTATTGACTAGATCCGGTCTTTATACGTTCTAAGCATTACATATATGAGGTTGAAGCCCGCATCATATGAAATCAAAGATAGATATAAAGCGGTGAATGAATCCAGTCTTTATATATTCTAAGCATTACGTATATGAGGTTCAAGCCCTCACCATACGAAATCAAAGGGAAATATAAATAGGAGCTTTCACGATTCAATCAATATTTTAATTTAACCTCTATTTTCTACATAAATAATTTGCCTTGGATTGAGTTCATGTACCCCAACCCTTGGGAATTTAGCTACTCATGATTTGATAAAAAAAAACAAATTCATACACAAAATTATGGATCTAGAAGACATTATAAATAAATTGCAAATAATAAAACAAGAGAATGGAAATGATATTACTTGAATTCAGCAACAAGAACGGAATTGGGATTCAGAAATTCTTACAAACTAGGATTCATGAAAACTCTTGAAGGAATAGAAAATTTGCTCTCAAAATCTAACCCTAAAATTCAATCTAGCACTTCTAACCTACTCCTAACCTAGCCTCTCTCTAGAAACTCCCCTTCAAATGATGTAGGTCATGGGCTTTTATAGCACAAAATCTCGAAATTGACAACCAATAGTGCTTGTGGAACAAGTTTTCCAAGAGTTGCACTGCATTAAATGCATAATTAATGACATAAATCCGCACATCGAGACTCTTCATTATTCCGCAACTTCAAAACATCGTAACTTCTTCACCAGAGCTCGGATTGAGGTGTCGTTTTTTCCAGTATTCTTTTAATTTAGAGCTCTTCAACTTTCTACTTGGCCCCACCTTCGGACTAAGGCTGAAAAATTACGAAAATGCCCTTCAACCCTCCATTTCTTGGTTTCTTTCATTGTTTTGAGTTCTCCTTCGCACTAACTTGCGTGAAATACCTGTAAAACACATGAGAAATACACAAAACACGAAATACTTGCCAAAATGGGTTAGTAGCATAAATAAGAGACAAATCCAAGATATTTACACTACACGGGATCATAAAAATACTGAAATTAAGGGGATAAATGTGAAGAATATGTGCCTAAACATAAACCATGTTAGGATTTGCATGTAGACATATTCTGGATGAATTATGAATTCAAAATACAACCCTTGATGATCTAAAAACGGATTTAAGAAGAGAATTATTATTGTTCTTGAAAGAAATAGAAAACTAGGGTTCTTGACGAAATTTTGATCCAAATAAAGCCCTTGGTTGATGATTCATTGGATTTAGAACGTTAACAATGTTGTAGAATGCTTGTATGATGATATTATAACGTTAGATTATAGTTTCATGCATTATAATGGAATTTTGGGACGAAACTTGGACTGCAAAACGAATCAGTCCGTAGCCTAACTGGTGCACTCGATCGATCGACAGGTCGATCGATCGATCACCATCGATCGATCGAACATACGAGGTCGATCGATCGACCTTCCCAGAATGAGTAAAATCTTCCCGTTTAAAATTTTAAGGATGTTAACCCTAGAAAATTATTGATGGAGACTTTGTGAGTATTCTTAGGCTTAAGGAAGACCAGTAGGTATGGTTGTGAACTCGGACCTTAATTAGAATTTAATTTGGGATAGTTGTCTAAAATCCAATAAAGCTCGACGAATTAGATAATATTAGGGTTAAAAGAGTAAATTCGAATAATTTGATGAAATGAGGTTTGGGGCAGAAATGAGGATCTTAAGAATAATGATGTTATATGTGGGAATAATAGGAGACTTAGTAATCCCTTTGAGATAGGTTTTAAGTACAAGAAACTATGATGTGAGATGTGTCGACAGTCTACATTATATATTATCGGAAGACTTAAAAATGTATAAAATTGGAATAAGGGTATAAGGATCTAGAATATACCTTTATTAATATTGAGATATCTAAGATGTG
This sequence comes from Sambucus nigra, assembly GCA_949130495.1. NCBI lineage: Eukaryota > Viridiplantae > Streptophyta > Magnoliopsida > Dipsacales > Adoxaceae > Sambucus > Sambucus nigra. The sequence goes on from OX422215.1 coordinate 283,089,948, forward strand.
TGAATGCTTAGTATATGACTTATGTGTATGACATACCTACCATACTTGCTATCACGGGAGGTTTGCGTTCGTTTAGGACCATCAAATCTTTGTGTGCCTACGGGGGGATATAGATTGGTACCTCGAGAACATAGGTCAGAGAAGGACTTATTGGGAAGTTAATAAGACTGCTGATCATGGGAGCGTAGGTATGTGCGTGACCCACGTGATGTGACTGTGTTCGCCTCCATTGTTTGTGATTGTTGTTATCTGAGAACGATTCCTGAGAGATTCGAAATGCGTGATCCTTATGTACGTGATGTACCGGAATGGATAGCAGAGTATGTGTGCACCGCAGCTTAGCCTAGGGGTGCTTGTATTGTATATTTATGATGTGAATAATATACGGTTAAATGAAAAGGAATTGTTATGTTTAATTGCGAGTATAATTGTAGTAACGTCTTGATAAAGATAAAAAAAGGAAAACCTGCTGTGAATAGTTTTGCTAATAATTGAGAATCCGAGTTTAAGTAAAGCCTCCTATTTAATTGATAACGTTGGGAATTTATATTGTGAATCAAGTAGAAAGGTTATAATTTATGACGGTTTAGTTAGATATGAATATCACTTAGATGGGTACGGTACGTTAGGAGTGCACGCTTAGTCGAGAGGTGAGAATTTCATGTGAGTGTACGTCCTAACATGTATTTTGCATTCATTGTTTTAATGTCATTAAAGCACTTGCTGTTTTTAAAATATTCTCCACATTCGGGCTCTGACCCGTTTACTTTCAAATCTATCTTTTATAAAAATCATTTTTAGGTTCCCAGCCACAAGGACACAATGCATAGGACTTCCATTCAGGTGACGAGCTGTAACTGTTGTGGAAGTTACAGGGACTTGATATTAGACGCCTCATTTTCTAGTGTTGACTCTATATTCAGTTTCATCATTTATAGGGCATGTCGCCCATTTCTATTAGAGACATTTCGTAATTCAGTTATTCAGATTTTTGGCATGTAATTAATTCAGGATACACTGTTTTATTTATTTCAGTTTGTGGGATTGTTGTGAGGAGTTTTCCTCCGGACTTATTATTATTTGTTGGTTACTTTATTGAGACTTTATGGTGTATGGTGATGTTATTCTTTTACATTTCATTTATCGCATGTTAATCAGATCTAATTTAAAATTTGACAACTTACTTTTTAAATACAAGGTGGTTAGTAATCATTAAATGTTTTCGACAGTGATGCTATTAACTGAACCAACTTGGCATTTTGAATTAATTTAATAAAGGAGTAGCTACCCGGTATTTAATTATTCGGGGTGTCACAGCCCAAACCTCTAAATCAAGCATATAGCCATCAGGAGTTTCCTCTAAGATGTCATTGGGTGTTCAGAACCATCATCGAACATCATCGACAATTGCAATATCACATATTTCGAAGCAAGGACTTCAACAATACTCCACAATCCAGTCAAGGAGATTAAGATTGTTTATTGATCATTAGTTGAAAATCAAAACATTTAAAACTCATCTGGTGAATTTCTAAAGATAAAAAAATGGAAACATCCGTAATTGCGTCAGGCTTCTGAGAACAATCTTGTGGGTTGGTAAAAAGTACTAACACTATTTTACGAACCCCTACTCTACCAATGACATTAACACTTTGCATGTACTTAAACAACATTTGTACATTTATGATAAATATGAATTGTTATATATAGACTTAAGCATTCTTTGTTGTCATATAAGTTGTTTAATTAAGTTTGCATAAAAATTATATATTTTATTATTTTATTACCAAATCCCAACTGTAATGTATCCTAATTTTTTAAGTTTTGTCGTATGCACGTGTCCATATCATATCAGATACGATATACATATCCGTATCAACGCTTCTTAGTCTTCCATGATCTTGGTTTTGGAAAATTATTATCCTAGTTGTGACTTTAAATACAACATTTCACAAAGTAAATAAAAGAAAAAAAATATTTAGTAAGATTTTGGTCTGCATATATAGAATGAAAAGAAGAATGTAAAAAACAAACTAGTTTGAAAAAAAATGATTACTAAAAAATACAATCTTTATAATGCTCTACATTAATTTTAGCAACGAACTTAATTTAACATTGCAAGAAAATGTAAATGAAGAGTTAAACAATGGCTAGCTCTTGAGGAATTATGCCAACCTTCACCAATAGTATCCAAAATGCAACCGTATCCATGAGAGGTTTTTTATTTAAAAACAAATAAACCAAAGGACAATGTACACATTGTATTCAAGTTGGGATTTAAAATTTAAGAATCTGATGTTCTTCTTGTAATAAAATAACTCCGAAGGCCAAGTGCCCAGAAGATATAGCAGTAAAAGTATCTATAAAGGGTGCTCGTTATAACCAAATTTTGGAATTTCACTGACACTCCGACAAATATCTTCGAGGGGTAAGGCGGTTTTTCCCCCCTAAACAAACATTTTTGCTTCTCCAAAAGATTATTTTATCGGAAACAATAACTATGAAAGGTAGTAAAAATACTCTCGCAACAATTTAAATGTCATGGGAAGGGTCAAAATAAATTTAAAAAATACTGAAAAGGTACTAAAGACAAGAAAAGGCTCCCGTGGCAATCTAATCGCGGTGCAAGCATGATGTTTGCAACTTCAACTTGCTCCCAATTTTGCATCACCCGTCCAAAAATATTAGTTTGTCACTTGCTCTGGAGTCTGGAAAGTCAAAATCACAAAATGAGGTAGTAAAATAACATTTTGCTAATATGCCGAATACCTTGAAAATGGTTAAAAAGCATGAAGGAAAAAGGGTTTTGTAATTCCTCATTAGGCACTGATTGTATTTTTCATTTGCGATTATTTTTAGGGCTAATGTCAAAACGATACTTCCACAACATGCTTTTACAAAAAATAATCCTACCTCCAAAAGAATGTACTAGTAGATCAACAATGTATGAGTCATTTGTAACATCTTTCACATTGATCGTCCTAAATTGATTGTTTCAGAAAATATTTTATTTCGCAATTATTTATGAAAATATTTTTGGAGGTATTGTTATGGAAAAATGTGATAGATTGCTTTTTAAATTTTTTTATGCTCAATTACTAAAAAAACCAAAACATGAAATGATAAGAAGAGAAAATTAACACACGTTGTAAAATATAATATTTTATGCTCGCGGAATGTTTCTCTAATTATTTTATCTCTCTTCGTCTATTTCTTTTATTTTCCTGGTCCGCGTCAAAGGCACCATTATTAGGGCTGAAGAAGAGGATTTTTCGCCCAAAAAATGGAGTTTTCGTCGAAAAAATGGAAGTTTTACAGAAACAATAAATTTATTTGTTTCGATTTTTTTGTCAAAAAATATCAAATGGTGTTCTTTGTTTGATCTTGAGGAATAGATTCCAAATATATAAAAAAAATGAATTTTGAATTTGTGGATTTGAAGTTTTGGACTTTTAAAAATTTGATTTTTTTGAAGTATGTTGATGAGTATAATACGTTGAGTTGACAAAATAAAACATTCGATATGATTGACACAATCAAAAGATATCTCGCATCATTGACGAGCTAAATCATACAATTGCTTTATCTTAATTGCTCTATTAAATACTTAACGAGTGGAAAATATAAATACCATACAATAAGATAATATTTCAACCATTGCATGGGACCTTTCAATACTCTCAGGTAACTACAACTCATCCACTTCAAAAAAATGCATTTGCTCGTACTTTTGTAAAGCACAAAGAATTATAACCAAATGTCAATAAAACTAACAAAATTAGCATCTCAAAGTAGCCAAGCTTTCAGGAAGTTACTATAAAATTTCACACGGACCAAACTTCTTTCAACCAATAATTAATAGTCAAACTATTACGAGTTGTCGGCAGTCCAAAAAATCTTCATCCCTTCATCGAAATTTCAGAACAGCAGCAACTAATCCCTCTGCAAAAACAATTATCAACAAAATTAAATTTGATAACAATAATATTTAATTTTCTCAAAATTAATCAAAATCAAAAACAAAATACAGATTACTGCTCACCTTTCCAGTGTCACGATCGCCAGGAACTTTAAGTAAGTCAGCGGTAATATCCGTCCAACACAATCCCGGAAAAAGAGCCTGCAAAAATTAACACAAAAGTTGATCAAATAATTTTGAATACATTACGCACGATTTCATATTTACGAAAATGCATTAATATTAGTTACGTCCAAATCTCTCTGCACAGCCTTAGACCGCTTAATGGGTTTACGAGGCAGCTTTTGGCCTGTCATGGCAAAGAAATCTTTCTCAATTTCTGACCGAGAAAGAGCAACCGAAAACTTGGGCCTTTCACTCTTAAATTTGGTATCAGTCTCAGAACTATTATCTTCAATTTTTGTTGCACCTCGGTTGGTCCTCAAGTTATACGGCATATCTAACTTCTCCAAGCCTTCACTCAAAATTGTATCTTTCGCCTTATCATCTAACACCACTTGATTACTGGGTCCAATCCCAGAGAACCTCTTATTCCCCCGCTTCAAATTTTGTAGACCCTTGGATTTTTCGGGTCCCATTGCCATTAACTTCTTTGCTTCTCTTACTCTCTATCGTTACCTAAACAACATACACTACGGGAGATTATGAAAAAGAACGTCAAAACGAAACTCTGGGTTACAAAAAAAAGGTTACGAGGGTTCTGAGGGTTTTATATAGAACTTGATACTTTTAAAGTTCGTTTCCTGTCATTTGATGGAGGAGACCTGACCTATTGGAATTACATATATCTAATCCGAGTCCGACAATGTTTTGGATATTCGGTATGTACACGTGGATATGTGTTAAATGAACATCTTTTGTAAGGTTTTAAAAAAGAGGCATATATTTATTAGTTTTTTAAATATTTTTTAATTCACGTTTAATTTAAAAAAATTTATTTTGTTTTAAAAAATCTTTTAACATGTAGCTGACACAGAGCTTCAAAAATAAAATAATATTAATTAAGTAAGTGTTTGAGTAACTTTTTGGTACAAAATAAAAGATTTACACTAAATCTATATTAAAAAATATTTGAAAGTCTTTTTGATATTTGATCCTTTAAAAATTAAGTTATGTGAAATTAGAGGTTCAACTAATTACTATTACGGATCTAGTCATATTTAGCTAGGGAATGTTTGATAGACATAATATTTAAATGATAAATGGATATATATGTGATAAATGAGGTTGTTGACAATTTTTATGTGTGTTTGAGAACAAGTATTTGTTATGAATCTTTTTTTCGTTCACCATATCATTTTTTTTTTAAATCAATAGTTTATTTTTATATCAGATTTTTTTTATTTTTGTTTTTTTTATCATCCATATTTTTTATAAAATGTTTTTTAGTTTAAGGTTTTTTATTTTTAACTATATTTTTATATCATATTCTTCTTTATACCATAATTTATTTTACATCAATTATTTTTTACTAGATTTTTTTCTGTTAGTTATTTTATGTAAGATTTTTTTATATTTGATTTTTTTACGATTTATTTTCTGTCAACTTTTTTTTCATCTGATTATTTTAGCATTAGATTTACTTATTATATAAGATTTTTCATATCTTCCGGCACTGTGATTCGTAACCACGTGCTCTATGTAACAACCCGCGTAATTTTGAAATATTTTCAAAATATATAAAGTTTTTGGTAAAATTATTTTTATTGCTCAAATATGTTGGATTTTATTTTTAACGATGAGAATTTCCAACGAAATTGGAATCGGAATTAAAATGGAGTTTTAATTGAATTTTTATTATATAGAAGAGTTTTCAAAACATAAAACTCTCTAAAAGTCCTCTAAACATAAAACTCTCTAGCAAAAAAAATATTTTTAAAAATATCAAACGGTTGGATCGATCTGAATTTTTTTTTGTAGCTTCCTCTCGTCTTCAGTTAATTCGCTGTAAAATTTCATCAAATTCCAACGGTCCGATCGTCCGGAATAAAATTTTTAGTGTTTGTATCTAATTAGAACTCTTTTCTTAAATAAACTCTTAATCCTTTATATATCAACTAATTCGTGGATTGGCTTTTCAATTAACTTTTTCCCAAACTTTTCAATCAGAAGACCTCTCCAAAATTACTCCCTTTCATATACAAACCATAGCCCCAAACTTATTCAAGATTTCAACCTTTGATTAGAACGCTTATTTGGTGTTTTCTCGAGTTTGGGCTAGAACGAGATTTGATTATTTTCGCGAGAGGAATGTGATGGTGTGTTTAGATTTTGAGGCTGAAATTATTTGATGATTTTAAGATATGTGGTTTTACACAATATGCTCCTAAATCTCGTGAGTATTATTCTCGTTGTTTTCTTGTGATTATTGACTCATATTTGAATTGATAAATTCATTTGGAAATCTGAAAATATTTATTGGAATCTAATTTAGATTCATATGATATTATATTTGGTGTTGAGCATGTTGTCATCAGCTTTTAATATGGCACTGAGGTTGGGCACCCGCCAATATTCCTTTTTTCGGATATGCTAAAAAAATGCATAGGCGCGGTATGGTGGTGAGGCCTGGTGACCCGGTTAATGTGTTATTGAGAAATTATATTGATATAATTGCTTATGAGATTCGCATTTGATTTGAATATTCGTATTCGTATTGCTACGTTTTATTCACCGTTAATATTTGTTGAGCATCTTTTCTGTCGTATTGTGTACTTCCCCATATTTTCTTTTAGTGACAGGTTAATGCGGATTTTGTGCGCTTTGGATTTGATTTGGAGATTGGATTTTAGCGTGGATTATTTTGGGAAGAATATTCGAGAATACAAGTTGGAAGAATTGAATTTATTTTGATGTATAAAGCATTTGGAGTTTTATTTGTTTTCGAGATAGTTAGATTGTTGTAATTATTTCGACAGAATTTTTGTACTTTTTTGAAGAGATTTGGGATTCGTAGTTCTCTTTTGTTGTTTGGGAATTAGATGCTATACACCTTGTTATATTGCAGATTAGTTTAGTTTTATCGACAGCAGCGCTCCGCTCGCTCTCCTCGGGCGGGCGGGGTGTTACACTCTAATCTTTTGAGTTACAGGTCCCACCTCATCTTCACTCGATTTGGTCTGTAGTGTACCATGAAGAAAAGAACCTTTCCTCTTCCCAGCCATTCGGGTTAAGAGGATGACATTTTACTAATATCATATTCTTCTTTACATCATATTTTATAACCTAATTTTTACATCATATTTGTTTATATCATAAATTTTTATACCATATACTTATTTATATATGCTTTTTATATCATAATTTTTTTGTTTCGTATTTTTATATAATTTTTTATTCATTTTTTTTACATTTGATATTTTTTATATTCGAATTTGTTTATAATAGGATTTTTGTATATTCAATTTTTGTTATTTTGTATTCTTCTTTATCTTAATCCCTAAAATATTATCAAAAAATAGGATTTTCCACCTGAAAATTAATGCTATCAAACAACCCCACCTAGAAAATTATAGATTTGCTTTGCCAAGGAAATTTTATCACCCGAACCATTTGCCCACTTTTGAATCAAGCATGTCATAATATTTAAGCTGAGAATGTTTTTGTTGATACAAAAATTAGTCAGATGACGTGGACCAAGTATATGACAACACGTGTCGTCTTATGTGGCAAAAGCATATATTCACCGAACAACTTATGATGCCAAGCTACTCAGCACCCAGAGCTACTTACCGTACCGAGCCACTCAGCGTTCAGAGCATCTAGACAAGAAGATCAAGTGACGATAACATATTCAATGAACATCAGATTCAATGAACATTCGCATTATGTACATATGTATGTGACTATTAAGAGCGAATTGTCTATTCACATGAACAACCCTTGAGCTATAAATACATTGTAACCTCTTCCATAAGTGGGGATTAATACTTGATCAATTCTATGATCATCATCAAGATTAAGAAAAAGACCCAGCAATACAAAATAGTGGACGTAGGCCATTTCCATAAGGCTGAACCACTGTAAAAACCGCTTTTGTTCTATTTCTTATTTTATATTTATATGTGATTAATTAATTAGATCAAGTATAGTTTTATACATCAATAGTTTTCAAGGACTTTTTTAAATAATTTTTTTTGGAAAACAGGATGATAATTTGCACAAGTTGTTATTATTAAGTTTTTTCAATATTTCATGGCATCTCCCATAACAATGAATGATGGAAACTATTATCTATATTATTCTATTTTTGCCTAATATTGTCAATTGTTATGATGCAAAGTAGTTTGGCATATAAGTAGTTATATAATTTCTTTTTTTAAATTAAAATTTTCTTTTTCTTTATTATAGAATATATACACATGCGCATGATATACATACACACGCGCGTGTACAGAATGTATCGTAAGTTAACCAATCAGAAACAACAAGTGGAAAGTACTAATTCATTGATATATTGCTTTTATGATATTTTTGTCTTTCTCTATTATCTTTCTCACATTTCTCTTCCAATATCCTTTCTCTCTCCCTCTCTCTCATCTACTCTCTCACGTCTTCCTTTACTTATATCTCATTTGTTATTTATTTCTCTCACGCCTAACTTTATCTTTCTCCTCTTCTCTCTTCATTTCTTAACTTTCAGACACAAAATATTTTTCGAAAATATTTCATGTAAATAAGGGGTGTAGGGTTTGAATTAACTTGGTCCGTATATGATCTATTACGGAAAATCTTCAAAAGATCATTTTTCATATATTAATAATGATCACTAAGGGGTTCCCGTAAGTTAATAAATTTTGACCTACACATGAATTCATTGATTGCTTTCACATATATTTCTCTTTCGTTCTCCTCTCTCCCAACTTGAGTAACATCAAAGATATGGGCCGAAAGGATTTTAACCAGTTAGCCTTCCATAGATAATTTTGTCTTGTTTTATGCTTTTTACCTATACTTGAATTTTGTAGGTGTGGTATATATTTTTCCTTACGAAAATGGGTCTAGAAGTTTTTCTCATATTGCAAAAATTTATTTATATTTTCTTGTAAGGTCCTTATAACACAAGTATTTTTTTGAAACATAAATTGCGCATTTTAAAACACTAGAACCTGATGCTCGGATACCACCTGTGACACCCCGCCTAATTAAATATTGGGCGATCAGTCCTTTATTAAATTAAAATCAAGGTAAACAGTTGGTTCATTATTAGCATCACTGTCGCAAAATAAAATATACCAATTTAAACACCCTAAATAATTAAGCTAATTGTCAAAACAATTTAAAACCTTATTTAAATTTTATTGAACCTTCTTGACAACCAACAAGAATCACATAAATACTAAGGATGATAATAACACCCACGAATTAAAACCATCCAGATAAGCCAAACCAGTTTAAAACCATAAATGAAACCATCTTGACAATAAATAACTCCCAAGGAGTACTGAATACAAAAAATACAAATAAACATAGATCTCTGATATAACCAAACTGAATAGGGAAATGGGCGACACATGCCCTAACCATGAAGAACTAAAATAGGAACCGAATCAATGAAGAGGTTGTCTAAAACAAAGGCTTGCAACTCCCACATAAGCTGCAGCGCGTCCAATCCAAGGAAACTATGCATGTCGCCCCTGTGGCTGGGCACCTTTAATACATATACATATACATATATATATATATATATATATATATATATATATATATATATATAAGAGAGAGAAAAAGACAGGAAACGGGTCAGAGCCTGAGTGTAAAATAGTTTTAAAAATAGTTTAGCAAGTATTTAAAAATGCTTACCAGTTGACATCACAAACATGTTAGTACTCGATACTCACTTGAGAATTCTCACCTCTCATCTAGTGTGCACGCCCACCGTACTACTAAAATGACTCATAAGTTAATCTCAATTATCCTCCCACAGATTCAGATTCACGAGACCGTATGTCTATGATTTATTAAAATAACATGTTATAAAGGGCCATTTTAGTCAATTATGAATATCTCAATACTACTATGAATTCTCAAGTATTTACTACGGTTAGGAACGTTTATTAAATATTTATCTACCTACACACAGAGTAGAAGATTACCAGGTATATGTGTGTGTGTATATATATATATATATCACTCACAAAATACATATATACTAATCGGCACCCTACATAAAATCTATTGTGCTAGCATACTCTACTATCAAGTCCCCGTATCTCAGGTACAAAAGGGGAAATACTAGTTCGGAATCACTCTCGAACTGTATTAACACAAAACACATATATTGAAGGCTAATCATAGTTCTAAGTCACTAAGAGGTCAGCACATACCCTCACATCTCTTATGACCGTATGAATATCATTTTCAGATAGCCTGTACCAAGGACACTATGTTCTAGGGTACAATTCAATATCCCCCATAAAGGTCACATCAGAATAAGAATGTCCCGATGCGAAAACCTCCGTGATAGTAAGTAGCACGGGTATGATTAAACACAGATAATAAAATTATATATATATATATATATATATATTCACTCATATATACATTTACATTATTCAGCTAGGTACGCCCACTACCCATAATATTTTTGCTTTATGTGGCACATAATGCTCGAGTCCTACGTATAATTAAGTCGTTCTTTCAATTTCCCAATTTTTGCATGTTCTTAAGTACTTCTCGTCTCTCGAAGTGTTTCATATAGATAAGCATAAAATCAGTAGGTGCACCATCACTACTCTACTGGTCTACGTCTTTCTTAATTCTCACAAAACATACTATAACGTACACACAATTTCCCACTAAATTTATATTCCCGAAACCCCCCAGTTAATCTCATACAAACTCGTCTTACCCGGACCCTACTATACGCTACTGGTCCCTCTCATATTCTATTACAGTATTTAAGTTATGCCCAAAGGTTCTCATAGATTAAGGTTGGATTAATCGATAGGAGGAATAAAAATCAAAATCCAGGAGGGGTCGATCGATCGAACAGTTATTTGCCCAGAAAATATGCATCTCAAACCTACGGGTTTCTTTCATTTTAATTATCAAAACCTCCATTAAATTGTCCAAACTCCCAACCAAACATCATAAATGTTATAGCAGTTGGTGAGAACTATTTCTAACGTAAAATCTAGGAAAATTCATTAAGAAATCATCATTAAAGGGGCGGGCTATATAAACTCATCTCAAACCCTATTTTTCCATATTCTTTCAAGAACTATATAATATTTCCAGAATTCTTCCTCTAATCCTCATTTAAATTTGTGATAAATGTTCTACATATGATGAGGGCCTCAGTCTAGCATGATTTTATTCCATTATGATAGATTTAGTCTTCCAATTCACAATTTATCTCCATAAAACTTATAATTTAATTTCCTATTCTAACATGGATGGAATTTCAACTGCAAAATCAACAAGATAAATACTTTCTTGGGAATATGAGTCTGAATTTCTGTGATTTGATGATGTTGTCGTGTTCACCTTCCTCCGATCTACACTTTGGCGGTTTTTGTGGTGAAAAATGATGCAACTATGGTGGCTCTAGCCTTGGGAAGTTCTTCACCTTCCTCGTCTAATGGCCTCTGTGAAATATGCAGGTTCTAACCCTAGAATACAACCTCTAACACCTGATATACATCTCTAATTTTCGTAGGTAATCAAATCCTAAAAATAGAAATTACCAAAATGCCCTCCCCCATTATCGGTTAGGCCTAAAAACATCTTGAGACCCAAACTAAACCCCCGGGTACAATTTTTTTGACTATATCAACCCTTTTGGATACATTGACGCACTCGAAATGACCATACGAGCGACTTATAATTTATTCACTTTTTATAGTAATAATTTAGTTTCGACACGACACAGACGCGTCTTGACTTTATTTTCATAATTGTCATATTATTCACTCATGACAATTGTAATAAATTCAATTCTACATATTACTTTACTCATTAAGTAATATTCAATAAATCAACAAATTTCCAATAATTACTAACTCTCGTCATGCTAGTAAATGTTTAAAATAAATTTTTGGATTAATATTAAATTTATTTATCTCAATTAAATTTAATTAATTCCATAATTAAATGCCATAAAAATACAGGGCATTACACAACCCACATTCACGAAAACCCGATAGTTGAGTACGACCCTGATAGCCCTCACACTCCTAACGTTCCACAATTTTGGGTTTCATCTCCCACGCCTACACACACCTCGACATCCCTCTTAGGACACACTATAGAGCACGCTCCGAGCATACCAAGTGAGGATACATAGTCAACCAGGGAGAGATCCATGTCACAACACGGTAGTGTAGCCGCAGGTGAGGAAGAGGTCCCGTACCGCCCGTTGAAAGAACTCTTATATCCCGAGCGTACAGTCACTCTGGGATGCATTTTATTCCCATATAATGCCGAGCAATTTCTCGTTAGGAATGAGATGATCCAAATACTTCTCACTTACCATGGAATGGATTCAGAGAATCCATACCTCCACATCATGGAATTTGAAGAGGCGTGTGAGACCCTTAGTGATCAAACTTGCACAAAAGATGTGATCCACCTCAAACTCTTTCCTTTCTCGCTAAAGGATAAGGCTAAGACCTAGCTGTGGTCTTTACATCCAAACTCGATTTCATCATGGAACGAGTTACAATCTATATTTCTCAAGAAATTACTTCCTACACATCGAACAAACTTCATCAAGCCTCAAATTCAAACCTTCTGACAACTATAAAATGAGTCGTTCGATAGATGTTATGAGCATTTCAACGAGTTAGTCACTTAGTGCCCGCATCATGGACTTGATAAACTGCAAATCATTTCCTTCTTCCATAACGGGTTGAATATGAATTCCAAACAACTCGTTGAGACTATGCGTGATGGTCCCTTTGTCGAATTAGACTCCAATGATGCTGATCTTCACCTGAGGTATGTCGTTGAGACTATCCAATCCTGGGATACACCTAGTTCCCAAAATTGAACTCGTCAAGCAACCACTACTCCATCGCCATCCGACCTATTTCATGTGGATAAGAATGCTATGATAGACAACCGACTCGATCTACTTAAGAAAGGAGTGCGAGAAATACTGAAGGTATGTGGAAGAAGACCAACTAGATCCTTCCCAAACCCTATCGAGAAGGTGTGTGCAATTTGTGAGGCAGGTCCTTCAACAGAGGAATACCCGATAATACCCGCCTACAAAGTGATGCTTCAAGAGTAAGTAAGTGGTATAGGAGGATCCAAAAGTAATTTTGGTGCACCGCACGGGAATTATTACAACCCTTCATGGAAAAACCATCCTGGTTTTAGCTATGGGCAATAACATGTTGCGATGAATCCTAATTCACATGTTTCCCCTCCTCCACCACCGCACTTTCAACAAGATCCACACATGCAAGGACATGTGAAAGCACCACCACCTCAAGGGGCATATATTACTCCATCGCGGAGAAATATCGAGGATACAATGAACCAATTTATTAATACCCAGAATGCAGCCAATGCTAGGTATGATCGCATGATCAGTGACATAAAGGCAAATATTTCTAAAATGCAATCATCGTTGAGTATCCAAGAGAAGGGAAAATTTCCTTCCTAGGGCCAACGACCACCCCAAGGTCAAACTAGTGTTAGCTCCACCTCGATAGAACATCAAGAGCAATGTCAAGTTGTGACCACTCTTCGTAGTGGGAGAGTCGTTGATTTATCACCTCCCCCACACGACGCAACCAAAGACAAGGAGATTTCACTCACCATGAAAGAGGCCGAAGATGTCCCCTTGACAGAGAGTGATAAAGAAGACACTAGTGATCCCGAGGTAGTAGTGAAACCACCCACTGCGGCACCGTTTCCTCAAAGGTTGGTTCCTTCCTATAAAGGAAACCCCCGTCATGAAGTGATAGACGTGCTAAAGCAAGTAATGCTCTATTTACCTTTCCTCGATGCCATTAAGTAGATTCCATCTTATGCAAAAGTCATCAAAGACTTGTTAACAGTGAAGAGGAAGATGAAGGTAAAGAAAAATTTATTTCTAGCACATAACGTGAGCTCCATTATACTTAATGATCTCCTACCAAAATTCAAAGATCCCGCTGCACCCTCCATTTTCTGTATCATTGGAGAAAATAAAATTGAAAAAGTCTTACTTGACTTGGGAGTAAGTGTCAACATCCTCCCTTAAGCCATCTATAGGTTACTTGATTTGGGCGACCTTAAGCCCACAAAGATCACTCTCTAGTTAGAGGATCGAACCGTGAAGATCCCAAAAGGTATAGTTGAGGAAGTGATTGTTCTAGTTGACACTTTCTACTTCCCGATAGATTTTATCATTTGGGACACGGAACCCTCCTTTACCTGTAGCAATCATGTTCCCATCATTCTTGGGCGCCCATTCTTAGCTACGACTAACACAATTATCAATACTCGAAATGGGCAGATGCAACTCACCTTTGGGAACATGACCTTAGAGACTAACATCTTCCATATAGCCCAACATATTAGGGAATAAGATGATCTTCATGCGGTGATCTTCATCGACGAGATCGTAGAGGAGTATTTGAGGAAAATTATTATGAAGATGCCTTGGGGTCCTATTTAGTGTCGAGCTATGAGAGTTAGGGGATTTATACTGAATTCGAGAGGGAAGTTGAGGTGTTGAGAGAGTTACTTAATGAAAGAACATCGGACGAGGATGCAAGAGATGTAAGTTGGGTTTCTCGATTCGAGGAGTTATTGCCAAGGGAGGCATGCATGGTTCCCTTCAGCGACAAATTTTTGTCCCTCGAATTGAAGAAACTAGCCTCCCATATTAAATATGCATACCTAGGTGAGGACGAGACATTCCCTGTTGCTGTCTCCTCTAGCCTAGATGAAGAACAGGAGGGTAAACTATTAAGGATTATGAGGAAACACCAAGGTGCTTTCGGTTGGTGTATTGCTGATTTGAAGGGGATAAGTCCTTTGATTTTCACCCACAAGATCCATCTCGAAGAGGATGTCAAGCCCTCGAGAGAAATTCAAAGAAGGCTAAACCCTAATATAAAACAAGTGGTGAGAACCGAAATCATTAAGTTATTAGATGCCGGGATTATCCACGCAATCTCGGATAGCAAGTGGGTGAGCCCTATTCAAGTTGTCCCGGAGAAGTCAGGCATGACATTGATTAAGAATGCTAAGGGAGAGCTTGTATCCTAACGTACCACCACTGGGTGGCGCATTTGCATTGATTACTGGAAACTTAATGCGGGAGCTAGGAAACATCATATCCCCTTTCCATTTATTGATCAAATACTTAAGAGAGTAGCGGGCCACCCTTATTATTTATTCCTTGATGGTTATTCGGGATATAACTAAATTGAAGTAGACGTACTTGACCGGGAGAAAACAACTTTCACTTGCCCTTTTGGTACATTTCCTTACAAACATATGCCATTTGACTTGTGTGATGCACCTGCGATCTTTCAAAGGTGCATGTTGAGTTTATTTAGCGACATGGTTGAGAGAGGACTGGAACTGTTCATGGATGACTTTAGCGATTTTGGCATCTCTTTCGACCTTTGTCTGGAAAAGTTGGAAAATGTACTTGACCGGTGTGTGGAGAAGAACTTAGTGCTAAATTGGGAGAAATGCCATTTTATGGTCACTGAAGGAATAGTTCTTGGCCACATAGTTTCATCTAAGGGGATTGAAGTTGATAGAGATAAGATAGATGTTATAGACGATCTAACCCCACCAAAATTTCTTAAAGATGTGCGTTCCTTCTTGGGACACGTGGGGTTTTTTGACGGTTCATTAAGGATTTAGCACCATCGCTAGACCCTTAAGCAAAATTCTTATGAAGGACATCCCATTTGAGTGGACAGAATCATGCCACAACGCTTTTGAAAAACTAAAACTCATGCTTGTGTCTGCTCCCATCATGCAAGTTCCAAATTGGTCCTTACCATTCGAGCTTATGTGTGATGCTAGCGATTATGCAATAGGGGCTATTTTGGGATAAAGAAAAGACAAAAAGGCTCATGTTATCTACTAAAGTAGTCGGACTCTTATCAAACCAAAACTCAATTACTCCACCACAGAGAACGAGTTGCTAGCGGTAGTTTATTCTCTTGACAAATTTTGATCCTACCTTATCGGTTCTCCCATCACTTGCTTCACCGACCAAGTGACATTGAAATACTTACTTACAAAGAAAGACGTAAAGCCACGCCTCATAAGGTGGATCCTACTCCTACAAGAGTTTAACCTCTCCATTAAAGATAAGAAATGAGTAGAAAACGTCATTGCCGACCACTTATCATGGCTCTCATCCAACGTACCCAGTGACCCGATACCCATAGATGAATACTTTCTGGATGACCAACTCCTTGCTACCTCTTCTTTTCCCTAGTTTGTGGATATAGTGAACTATCTTATCACGGGAACCGTCCCTCCCGATTGGACACCACAAGAACAGAAGAGGTTTATCACTTGGTCACGCATGTTTTCCTATGATGATCCTTTTCTCTTTAAATATTGCACCGACCAAATCATTCGACGATGCGTACCGGATGACGAGATCCCGAAAGTCATCCAATTCTGTCATTCAGAAGCTTGTGGAGGTCACTTTTCAATGAAAAACACAGCCGCTAAAATTCTTCAAAGCGACCTCTATTGGCCCACAATTTTTCAGGATGTGAACAATTATTACAAATCTTATGATTGGTGTCAAAGGATGGGTGCGATTACCCGACGAGACATGATGCCATTAACCCCGATACTCATTATTGAGAACTTTGATTACTGGGGTATTGACTTGATGGGCCTTTTTCCCCCGTCTTTTAGTTTCCTATACATCCTTGTCGTGGTAGATTACGTTTCTAAATGGGTGGAAGCTATAGCTACTAAGACAAATGACAATAAAGTGGTGATTAAATTCCTACAAGTACACATACTTTCCCGCTTCGGTGCTCCGAAAGGGATAATTAGTGACAATGGCACGTACTTTTGCAATAGGCCATTCGCGAAGCTCATGAGAAAGTATGTCGTCGTTCACAAGGTTGGAACGACCTATCACCCCAAAACAAACGGACAAGCAGAATTATCAAATTGGGAAATCAAGATCATTCTCAAGAAGACCGTCAATCCCACTCGAAAAGATTGGTCACTTGGATTGAATGATACACTATGGGCCTATCGTACCGCATACAAAAATCCACTCGGAATGTCCACTTTCCGATTTGTATATGGCAAACCTTTCCATCTTCCCGTTGAATTAGAGCACAAGGCATATTGGGCAATTAAGAAGTTGAATTATGATATAAATAAAGACGGTGAAGCTCGCACGCTTCAATAAAATGAGTTAGAAGAGATACGCAATGACGCGTATGAGAACGCAAAAATTTCCAAAGAAAGGATGAAACTCGCTCACGATAACATTATTCGACACAAAGAGTTTTTTACCGAACAAAAAGTGCTTATCTATAACTCTCGGCTTCATCTATTTTCGGGAAAGTTGTTGTCACGATGGTCTGGCCCGTTCGTTATGAAGAATGTATTCCCTCACAGAGTTGTGGAATTAGACGATTTAAAAGGGGGAAATACATTCAAGCTGAATGGACAACGTCTAAAGCCATATCTAGAGGCGTGTGTGGAAGAAGTCGACATCGTTTGGTTACCGAATCCCGTTTACGGGATCGTGTGAGCTTAAAATGAGAGGTCGTCGCACCCCCGACACGTATGGGGTGAATTCTTGTGTACATTAGTAGTGTATGAGTTAGGTTAGTTAAGGTTCCGGAGCACGGTTCACAAGAGGGAGTGAGTTAGAACACTTTTCAAAAGAATTTACACATATTTCGAGGGCATGGTAGAGGAGTTTTTAGGATACTCGAGGGTCTAGGACATCTTTAGGGGAATTACGCATGACAGGAGGTAGGCACAAACACTTAGTTTTTTAGAGAAGAGAGAAATTTTGCATTCTGTCCAGCACCCTCCCCCGAACCCCAGGCTGAATCGGTTCGGGGGGCGAATCGGTTCGGGGTACCTTCGAACCGGTTCGGGGTACCTGGCAGATTCATCTCCCCCATTTTCCAAATTCAACCCCTTTTCCCTCTTCCCTCCATTCATTTAATCTATGAAAATTTACCCTCCAAAACCTACCCCCTATCAATTTCAACTCCCAATTCATTCCCTCTATCTTCTCCCTCCACTCCTATTACCCTTTCCCTCCAAAAGCCAACCCCCATCCACCTGTAAATTAACCCACCCCCTCCATTTCCCACACCTAATTTCCTTCTCCTTCTCATACACAGCTAATTATCTCTATACCATCTCTCTGTCTCACCATGCTGCATCCCCGTAAAGCTAATTTCTGCCCTCACAAATACGACGAAGCCACCGTCCTTGATGACGAGGGTAAGGGGGTGTTTCAATGCATCCAAGAACGCCATTGGGCCGATCGTTATTTTTCGGCCACATGCCCAATGAAGCCCATGTTTGTTTTTCTATTTGTTTGATTTATGTGTGTAATGGTGGTTGTTTACATTGCTTAGTTGCTTGCTCTACCCTCTCTATTGTAACACATGATGCTCCGCTGCGATAATAAAATTTTGCATTTCTGTTTTAATTTGTTTGTTTTATTTTTTACACTTTTCATTCGCTTTGAGTTAGATTTTAGTCCTTCTGATTGAGGACAATGCAAAAGTCTAAGTTGGGGGGGTCACAAGTGCGTCTTTCTAAAACTTCACAAATTTTCAAAAATGACCCAAATTTTCCAAATAAAAAATCATAAAATTTTGAAAAATCCAAAAATATTTTCCTTCAAAATAAATAAAAATTGGAATTCAAAATTTTCAAAAATATCATTAAAAGTTGGTTTATAGTCTCAAATTGTAAAAACACAATACACAAAGCCGAAATTGATCAAAGATGGAAATTGAGTGAAAATTGATGACTTAACGAATAACTGTGGAGATAAATAACCTCAGTGAGATTCGAGCCTTTCATTTTTGTGAAATTTATAAATCAATCCGAGTTAATTGTTAACTCCATGTTCTTTTCAGCGGTCTACGAAGTCGTCAAGGATCTCAAGTCTTTCATCTTGATCGGGTCTGATAAATATGTGATATTGCCTTGAAAAATGTGCACTAAAATATCTCTAAACTTAAATTCATCTCTAAACTCATATAGTAACGCAATTAGTATTTTGGACAATGAAGTAGGCCATCGTGTGTCACCCAAAAATATTGGCCATAAAAAGTTGTGAAAAATCATCCCTTTTGTAACCCAAAATTGAGCCGAATAAGTTTTCCGTCTGTTTGACAACCCAAGAAAAACCCAAGTAGCTCGGATTTGTGAAAATGGAATATTCATTAAAGACCAAAAAGTGCATAAGAAAGGGAAAGAAAAAGAATAGCTATGCTCAACAAAAATAGCAAGAAAAGAAAAGCGTAAGAAAATAGAAAAAAATTGAAAAAGAAGAAGAAAATGAGAAAAAGCCCGAAAAAGCAATAACGGACATCATAAGCTAAAATTTTCAATTCTGAAATTCTTAACCTTTTCCAATTTTACCCAATACACCTTCAACCCGTAAAAGTCCTAACCGAGTCCATAATTGCGAAATTGGTTACCGCGTGGAGAGCTAAAACACCCAAAAGGTAATAAAATAGATAAAAAATGTGAATTAGAGTCAATGTTCCCGTTCTTATATCCGTAATCCTTTGATGAGATCCGATTACCATAAAATTTCCGTCTTTCTATTTGTGTGCGTGAACTTGTTTCCAATACATTTACTCTTATAAATCACGCACACCGAGAGAATAACCACATTCTGAGTGATTTGTTTGTGAGAGCATCCCGTGAGATTTTGAAATCAAAATAAATTTTTGGATAAGTAATGTACTGGTCAATCGGTGGAAATTCGCAGTTAAATTTCAAGCTTCGCACACACGCACTATGATTGAGACTCATGAACATGATTCGATGATGACTATTTTCGGAAAATTTTTGAATTATACAATTTTTTGCTTGTTTTGATTTTTTTCTTTGAGTCGAATTTTGTGGGTATATTCACTGCAAACCCTCACGAGACAACACTCGTCCTACTAGGGTAACCTAGGGGTTTAAAGGCTTGTTGCATACGCTAAGTGAAATCGCTCACCCGCGAAAAAGGTATTCTATCCCCATAGTATGTTTAGAAGAGTTCTGACATTATTCTTTTTCTTTTACATTGCTCGGGACACGCAAAGTTCTAAGTTAGGGAGGTTTGATTCGACATAAATATTGTTTATTTATCCCCTTAATTTAGGTACCTTTGTGAATCCGAGTAGTGCAATTGATATGGATTTAACTCACACTTATGCTACTAACCTTCGTTGGCAAGTATTTCATGTTTTGTGTTTATTTTATGTGGTTTAAAGGTCAATTATGCAAGCGGTACAAAGGAGAAATCGAAACAGTGAAAGAAAGGCTAGGGAGGCATGTTCAAGGGAATTTTCATAATTTTGCAACCCGATCTCGGAGGTGGGGTCAACAGGAAAGTCAAAGAACTCGGAACAATGAGAACACGGGAAGATACAACACCCAAATCCGAGATACGGTGAATGAGTTATGATCAGTTGAAGTTGAGGAAAAATCCAAGCAAGAAGAGAATAAAGTATGAAAATTTTCTAAGTGTTGGAATTGAAGAAATGAGACCCTAGAAATGGCAGCAATTCTCAAACCACACTACGAAGCGGTTCAGGGTCGAACTGGTTCGGGATACCTGTGAACCGGTTCGCAGGTCCTGATGCGCGAAATTTTATTTGGCTACTGATTGGTCCAAAGAATCCCATTTGGTTACAACTCCTTCTAAAACATATTTGTACGAAGTTAATGACTTAGAATAGTTAGTTTCTCATAGTTTTTATCAGTTTTTGATAGAGAGGAGCGGAGAAGAACATCCTAGCAAGATAATTTGACTTTGTTGATTCAAGAGTGATTAATTCTAGTTTGTTTTCAAGTTTTAATCCAAATTTCATTCGTGATATTATTGTTCTTGCATGGTAATTTTTCTTTCATGATTCAAACAATTTTGTGTTCATAACACTTAATTGCATGTTTCAATATAGTTTCATCATGATTTCTTTCACATGCAACGTAATTATTTCATGCATCGTTCAGTTCAACATGTCCGACTAAATTTAAAAGGGTCGGGATGCATTAACTGAACCTGATGAGTTAGTTGCATGTGTGTAAAATTAATCCTCTAAATTTAATGATTTATTATGATCGTATTGCATAGAAACACAAACGTTGTAGATCTTTGGATCTCATTTTCTCCACGGTAACCGGGATGCTTTAGAATGCAATGCGAGTGCCGCTATCGCGCATTACCGCTTTACTCGTCCTCTGATTTCGTATGGTGCGGGTTTGAACCTCATATACATAATGCTAGGAAGTACTAAAGTTCGGGTCTAATTAATTACTTAAATTTATGATTAGTTTTATACTTGCAATACACTAGGGTTGAGGGATTGTATTCTCGTCCTGTTTCCTTTATCATATTGTTCGAGTTTTAATTCAATCATCATCAGTATTTCATGTAATTTAGAACAGTTGCATTCCATTCATACTTGTGTTCATTAGTTAAACATTTATAAAATTGCAAATAGTTGTAGCTATTTCACCAGTCAGATCATCTTTTCCTTTTTCTTTAGAGTGAGAGTTAGGGTTACTTCATCTGTCCAACGTCGTTACAACTCTGTTGTCCTATTTCCCTGAGGATCGATACCTGACTTATCGAATTATTACTTGAGTGACAGGCTTGCACTTGATCCTGGAGAGTACGCATTTTTGAGACACATTCTTAGCCGCGTCAGTTACCCATGGTCAACCAAGTTTGATCCGAGTGTTAGGTGTAAAGTGCAATGAAACAACCTACATAATGTTCTCTATTCCAATTTCATTTAATTAACATTTCGGTTGTTTAGCATGAAATTTACCCTTAAAATCAATCTACGTGAAGGCATGAAAAAGAAATTCAAAATATGTAAACGCAAATCGGATAAAATTTCCAAAGTACTTAATTGCAAAGGGACAAAAATTTCATTCCCCAACAAAACAAAGTGTAGTTTTAAAAATGGTAGTGTTCATGATTGATAATAAAATTTCATGTCATGTCGTGCCATGTTTATTTTGGTCAAGTTCATTTTTTTTATTAAAAAATAGTGTGTTCAGCTGCATTTACTTTGGTTATTTTCAAGATAGATAAAAAATAATATTTCATGTTGTGTCGTGTTTTTTTTACGGATTCGTTTTTAGTTTATAAAAAAATTATTTGTATATTATCGTTTTTACTTGGATAATGTTCGTGATTGGTAAAAAAATACTATTTCATGTCATCTCACATTATGTTGATTCATGTTTTTTTGTTTCGACTTATTTTTTTGCTAAAAAAATATTTTGGGTTTTGCCCATGCCTGAAGGTACGAAGTAAATTTTTCGAAGAACGTAATTGCAAAACGACAACAAATTTCAAAGAATCAATAGTCCATCTTGGACCTCTCATATATCATCAACCATTTAACTCATAAAATAGATCGTGTCATAGTAAGACAATTCAAAATTTCAAAGAAAATTCTATTTACACTCGGTCAATATCATCACAACCAAAGCATGTTTCCAAGGGCGTCCACAACCCGTGCCGATGGCACGATTTTCTATATTTACTAATATATTGTCTTTACCAATTTAATTCCAAGCTTGTGACATTAGTTAAATACAGTGATAGTGTTCATTCTTAATTTATCATATAATGGGATCGACACCCAAAAATTTGCAAGCTAAGAGTATTAAAAATAAAACTCAAACTAAACAGTTGTCTTTTATAAATTCAAACTCAAACGTAGTCTTCATTCTTAAGAAGATGTTTTTTAATAAAAAAGAGTTTTAAAAAATATTTTATTTAAAAAGTAAAAATTATACAAATAGTTAAAAACGTTTACTTTTTTTATAATTGAAAAGAAGTAAAAATTAAGTACAGTTTTTTATATAAGAAAAAAGATAATAAATTAAGGTACAAATTTTTAAATTTCATAACGTACAATTAAAAAAAATCAATTTTTGATTAATTTTAAACCATGCTCTACCACTTGGAAAAACCCAGACTGTGCAATTTACAGAGTTTGTCACCGGACAACCTTTTTTTTACACTAATTTAAAAAAAATACATATTTATTATCTCCTTCGCCTCTAGAGCTGTCACCGGACAACCTTTTTTTTTACACTTCCTTTCATTCACTTTGCATTTTGCTTACGATTTTCCAAGATATAAACACTGCAAGTCATTCAAAAATTGAATCAGAATAAACAAATCAAAAACTCAAACATAAAACTAATGGTAGACATCTGCTAAGGGGGTTACAGATTGATAAGATGTACTTAGGGGCTTCCACCCCAAGTTTATGAGGGACTTTGTAAGCATAAGTAACAAACTTACCAATAGCCTGAAACAAAAATATCAGATGAATTACTAATTAGTGAAGTTCAAAAATTAGCTCCCAAGTGGCATGTAATCGGAGTCAATTTTTTATCTTACTTTTGGCATTTTTCTTTGAGCTAACCTCTTTATCAGGATATGTTAACGAAGATGATATCTTGGCCCCTACAGTAGCACTCCAAATAGCCCGTTCTACATTTGATGGTGTGAAAGAATCTCCCTCCTACTCATTAAGTTGAAGCTTGTAAAAAAATCGTGTTTAAGATGGTAAATACTTAGAGAGAGAATAGATGGAAAAATAAACCCAAATAACCTCAAACATATATAAAACGAAATCAAACATTGGGTTCTTAGCTTGGAACCTGTTTTCCCAATCGCTAAGGACGTCCATCTCCTTATTAGGGAGGCCATAGAAGCACATACGTCCTCTTCATTCTTTCTCATATTGGCTAGAGCTCTACTGACATCTTTACCAACAAACATGGCCACTTATACGAGTTTCAAGGGATCTGATTCAAACCTTTATTTCTTCAACACGCCTAGTGTCACCTCCATTTTATTCTCCCAACTTTTCAATTTGTGTGTCCTGTAGAATGTATACCATTGATATGCAGAACGAAGTACAAAAATACTAAATAGAAAGAAAAAATGATTTGAAAATAAATCAGCATACCTTTGATTAAGAGTAAACTTATAAGCTTCTTTAGAACTGAAAATACAGCATAAAGTAATGAGAGTGGTAGGATTCGGGAGAAAAAGGTGTCTCCATGAAGTGAGATAATGGATTTAATGTTTAAGGAAAGACAACAAAAAGTTAAAGTTTAAAAAAAATAAGGGTAACAAAAAGCTAAAAGTAAAATTTGAAATTTGAAATGTAAATGGAGGGAGATGATATTGACCCTTAATTTTGGAAAAATGTCTTTTGACGTGACATTCATCTACACGGTTATATATGTGCACATTTTCAAAAACTTCCCTACTTTATTATTATTATTATTATTATTATTATTATTATTATTATTATATATATATGCATGAAACTGTTTTTATTCCAAAAAAGTTATTTGTCCCGATTAATTCACCTTATTCTTGTAAAAGAATTTCCTTTTTACTTAACTTGACATTTATTTCTTAATTTAACACATCCAGTTAAATATTTAAAACAAATACACTTTGTTTAAGGAAAATCGTTTCTTTCCCTGAAATATCGCCCTTTTATTTATACTCATTTATGTTAGTATTTTCATTGAAATTCACCCTTTCAACACACACACCCACCATGGTAGACAATATTTATTTTCCTTTTAAAATCTTTCATAAACACACCCTTGTGTTAATCACGGGCTAAACCTCTTTATGTTTCTTAACGACCCATTTAAACGCTTCACTTTACCATTCCATTACTTTATGGCCACTAATCAGTATTCACATTACTTGTCCATTTTACCCCTTGCTAGAACATTTATTAATTCATTCATGTTAGGTTCTATTTTAATATATTCACCACACAACCCATTTCTAGACATGTTCCATTTTTCATTATATTTTTCTCATAATTTTCCAATACCGGATACTTTAACAGGATCCACACCATGGGCTATGATACCATATGATCTGACAAGTGATATTGGGTATTTCACCCCAGGGCTTCGTGCGTGTTATCCAAGTTCTTGTTGATGTGTTTTAACCTTTTACAAATGTCCACATTATTCCACTTTCCCTTTTCACTCGACCGAAGCCAAAACTTAGGGTTCTATCCCAACTTGTTTTAAACTTTAAAATCATATTTTCTTGTCCTTTACACTTTAGCATTTATTTTATTCCACAATCGTATTCATTTAGGACAATCTTGCGTAACACCCTTTTTCAATATTTTTATTTCATAAAAATGTTCCACTTTACGTAAAATTACTATTTTATCCTTTTGTTTCCAAACTTATCATTTTCTTCGAACTTCACAAGTGATAATCTCCCAAAACGTTATTAAGTCATACACACCAGCTTCTCAATGTTTTAATCCATTAACACTTAATCAACACCTTTCTCACCACTTTTCATGTTTGATGAGAAAACGTGACGGTGTGATAATTGATTAAATTCGCAAATTTCTAATTTGGCTCACTTATTTAATCAGAGTCTATTAATTTCATCCCCTAAACATGCATCTAAAAGAGATAAATCATTTAAATCATGCATGAAAGATAAAGACGAACGATGTAGGAAAAAACCTTTTATAACACTTTGAAGAATTCACAAGACCTTTGACTTACATAAAACCTGATAATCGCCCACAAGTGTGTAATGCACGGTGCCTTCAGCAAATCTTCAAAGAAATGAGAGAGAGCGAAATACCCTCCAGGCATTGATTCGTTGTCTTTGGCTTGTCCACACGCAGAGCAACTACGCTCGGTATCCACCGATCAAAATTTGGAGATGCCTTATCCACCAAGGTTTGAACAAAAGCAAAGTTGTTCTTAAACACCAAACACAATTCACTAAAGCAAGATAGGAGTTTTGTGAATTGTAAACAAAAAAGGATTATACCCCTAAAAGAAGAAGCCTAAAGAATACTGCTTTGGCAGCGTTTCTGTTCTGGAAAATGTATGGACTTCTTAATGAAAACGTTGCCATTTAATGAGTATTTATACAAAAATGCACCGCCTCGAAAAACATGCTCGTTCGAATGAGAAGCATATGTCACTCGAACGAAGGACGTGTGTCGTTCAAACGACATCGCGCGACTTCCAATCTTGTTTGAACGAGATGCTGATCTCGCGCGAACGACCTGGGCGTCAAAATCGAGGTCCGCTTCAAAACTTAGAAAATATACTCATTCTCAATTTTTGACGTAAAAGTCCGCTCCAACGCATAGAAAATATTTTGTAAAAATATCCAAAAAGCTCTAAGTGAAAAGTTTAGGTATTTTAAACATAACCTTACCAAAGTAAACTTCGTGGAGTCTTGAATGATGAAGAACTTGAGAAATTCAGATCCGTCTTTGATGTAGTTGTCTCTTGAATTCTCTTCGACGGTGTAGCGGTATATGACATAATAAATTGATAACGGACCTATGAAAATATGCCCTTACATTAGATATTTATTCATTTTCTTTATTAAGGAAACACAATTATATTTGAAGATAACTTTATAAGAACATATCATTTTTCCTTTATTAATAAATGTAGTCTTAAAACCTTACACTTATCATATTTAAAACGTCTTTATCACACACTTTAAAGGGATGAAATTTCCATCTTCTTTATTTCATGTTCATACCAAATAAAACATTCATTAAACTTGTTTATATGTTCATTATCAAAATATTACATGTTTATATACATGAGAAGATGGATTTTAATTCCAAAAAAATCCTATTAAATGGGTCAAACATACATTTCATTTCTAAGAATTTCATAACACTTGCAAAAATATACTTTTCATTACTAAAGGACTTTTTTATTCTTCAAAACTGAAACACCAAAACAATTTTAGCAAGATGAATACCATTTCAAACAATTTATTCCATAAAATGTTTGTTATTCAACTTCTAAAATACGTCATTTATTCAACATTTTTAAAATCCCCCTTCTAATCCATTTTTAGGAAATCACAAGAAATATCATTCTTATATCATAAAGCTGGTGCCATATGTTACCACTATAGAGCTTGAGTTGCAGATGAGCTTAGTACCACACAGGACCTCTTTCAATAGTGAAATAGCTCCGCGCTAGGGGGAGGCCTGGTTCACCACCAGAGTCTCCGGTGAGGTTAAGCAGAAAAAGAGGAAGAGATATCTTCTCGTTCCCACAGAAGGCGCCAAAATGATGATGCCGAAATCAGCACCACCAGGTAAGGTGTTTTTAAGCTCAGTATAAGAATAACAATGGCAGCACAGTTATATAAAGAGATAAGAGAATGAGGTGAGGAGAAGAGGAGAGCACACCGGTATATAAGTGGTTCAGCCTAAATTAGCCTACGTCCACTGTGAGTGTGTGTGAGTAATATCACTGAATGAAGGCGCTAATGGCCATGGATACAATCTCTCAAGCTTTCTCTCTCTACTGTGAATCTAGACAGAGTTTCAACTAGGGTTGAATAATGGATCCTTTTGCAAGGTAGGGGATGATCCCTATATATAGTACCCAGGGGGTGTAATGTACCCCCCATACATGTAATGAGCATGTGTGTGGTAGCCTCACCAATGTGGGAGTGCCATCTGTCACTGCCACAAGTAAGGAATGATGATGAAATATTCTCCCCACGTGTGGAGAATAATCTTGTTACAACTGATTTGTGCCCACGTGTCCTTATCCAAATGTCAAAAAATGCTCGGCTGCCATATTGGCGCATGACCTCGGCCTGGGAAAAGCCGAGATATAAAGGCACGATAAACATCCTTTGAGATGTGCCATATGGAGTCTCGACCTGATCTCAGTCGAGACATTATGCTGGGGTCGGCCCCGGCCGAGGTTGGACTGATTCCATGAAGATTACCAAGGCTTCTTGTCACCTCGGCCCAAGACGAGGTTGGACTGGTTCCATGTTTGAAGGTTATCAAGGCTTCTTGTCACCTCGGCCTACACTCGGCCGAGGTTGCCATATTCAGGTGTATGAGAATGTTGTTGATGCCTGTGATGCGCGTAGTGTCCATTGGAAATGTAGGTGATAGTGTCGGCCTGGGCCGACCTTACTAAGGCCGAGGGCTGATATCATGGGCCCATGGCTTATCCAGGGTCGGTCAATATCTCAGCCATCACCTCGGCCAAGGTTGGTGTCTCTAGGCCGAGGTTACACTTGGGGCATATCAGGGAAAATTGGAAAATTGAACTCGAGTCTCCGATTTTAACCCGAAATGCCTACGTAGTCTATAAAGGCATCAAAGTCCATATTTCGCATGAGGCATGAGGGTGGGGTTTATCCCATATATTCTAATGGGAATTTGTTATATCTATGTGTGTAGAAAATGTATTTTAGTTTGAGAAATTGTGGTGGATAATACCATTGGAATTTATAGTTGTAAACTCTTTTTCTTTGTTTGGGGTTTATTTCAAAGAAAATAAATTAAGGGAAATATAACTAATAAATGATGAGATATTATTGTATATGAACTAAACGGCTAGATTAAGAATTTATGTAATGAAAAAGTAAAGAAATTAAAGGGAGAGAGGGATTCTTGGACCTTCTTTGGAGGATTGAGGCTTAATCTTGATCCTTAACGAGCTTCCTTGAATGTTGAAATGAATGTTTGAGGATAGAGAATGAGATTTTGCTAAATTGGGTATGAAAATGATGGGAATGAAAGATGAAAAAGAATTTCACACAAGAAAACTTCCATAATTGCAAGAGAATGATGTTGAGATCACTGGTATTGATGGATCTGAGCTCCTTGGGAGTGAGTTCATGACCTCTATTTATAGGGTAAGGAGGGTGCCCATAAACATATCCCTAGATCTACCAATCGGTAGGTAACCATAGGAATACTATCGATACGCAGGGAAATGGACCTGCCAATCTGCAGTCTCATTTAGATTTTTTCAAAAAAAATGGTCAGAAAATGCATTTAATTGAGCAAAATTGCACATGGGGCATACCGTTAGAAAGGTAATTAATATATCTAAAAGAGTACTTTGGGCCTTTCCCGGGTCTGGGAGTTGGCTTTAGGTTAAACGGGGATCTAGAATGCTCTTCGGTCCTTTGGATCAGAGATCGTCGGACAAAAATGGACCGTTTGTTCGAATAGTAAGTCATAATTATGCATGTGTAGGACCGTTGGAAAGGTTATTTGAGGTACTTCAACATTCCAAATGTCTTCATTCGGTTCAAAAAGTTAACTTTGGTCAACTGGGGCCCGAAATCTCCTTGTTACCTTACGCAGTAAAACAAGTCATTCGTCTGTACCGTAAGTATGATTTGCACACGAGGTAGACCATTGGAAAGGGCATTCAGTTCCCTTAAAAGATTCATCCAGTCTCATTCGATCTGAAGAGTTGACCATGGTCAAATGGAGCCCAAGAGCGCTCGGTGGCCTCCGGATCAATTTTTTCAAAAAAACGCATCGTTCGTCCGAATGGTTATGCCCTTTCATTCAAAGGGAGGACCGTTGGAAATGGGTTTCACTTACATTTGAAGATTCAAAGAGATTTCACTGTTACGATGAAATTTACTGGGGTTAAATTGGAGCCCGAAAGCGGCCGATGGCCTCTAAATCAATTTTCAGTGGTAAAATGGTTCATTCGTCTGAGTCATTATGCTAATTTACACATGGCGTAGACCACTGGAAAGGGGATTAAAAGACATTTGAAGATCCATTAATCTTTTTTTATGACGATAGATATGATCGGAGTCAAACGGGGCCCGGGAGCACCCGATGGCCTCTAGATCGGTACTCAAAGTATGACCTAGGGTTTGTAGTGAAATGGGGAAGTTCTAGGGACCTAAGGTGAGACTTAGGGGTCATAGAATATGGTGTCTATAGATAAACTCAATGGGTGAGCTTGCAACAAATGAAATACATTGAATAGACACCACATGATGTTTTGGGTAGGAGATTGATTATGCGAACTAAGAGGGATGAAGATGATCAATTTAGAGGATCAATGATGATTTCGAGGACCTAAGGAAGGGGATTGTCGATTCTGGGGTTCAAGCTTTATTTTGAGGACCTAGGGTAGGGATTGACCAATTTTGAGGGTTGAAGCCAATTCTGAGGGATGAGGTCAATTCTAAGGACTTAAGATAAGAGAGATAAATTATGAGGATCGAGGTCGATTCTGAGGACCTAAGGAAATACTGGGGATGGCCAATTCTTCAAGAAGAGATCAATTCTAAAGACTTAGGGCCAAAGAAAAATCTAAGAGCTTAAGATTGGAGCAACGAATTCTACGGGTCGAGGTGAATTATGTGGACCTAATTAGGGATGACCAATTCTGAGGGTCGAGGTGAATTATTAGGACCTTAAGTTGAAGCAAAAAATTCTAAGGGTCAAAGCCAATTATGAGGTCTTAAGTAGGGGTGATAAATTTTGTGGGTCAAAGACAATTCCGAGGGCTTTTAGTTGAAGAGACCAATTCTGAGGGTCGAAGACAATTCTAAGGATTTGATTAGGGGTGACCAATTATGCGGGTTGAAGCCAATTTTGAGTACTTAAGTAGAGGTGACCAATTCTGAGGATCGAAGCCAGTTCTAATGGCTTAAGTATGGGTGACCAATTTAAAGGGTCGAAGCCAAGTTTGAGGGTTTAATATGTCATCGACCAATTTGCCAGCTGAGGTCGATTCTGAGGACCTGATTAGGGGTGACCAATTTTGAGGGTCGAGGAAAATTATGAGGACCTTAAGTTGAAGGATCCAATTCTGAGGGTCCAAGAGAATTCTGAGTGCTTAAGTAGGGGTGGCCAATTCTGAAGGTCGAAGCCAATTCTGAGGGCTTAAGTATAGGTGACCAATTATGAGGGTCGAAGAAAATTCTGAGGGTCGAATATAATTCTGAGGGATTAAGTAGGGGTGACCAATTCTATAGGTCGAAGCCAATTTTGAGCAATTAAGTAGAGGTGATCAATTTTGAGGATCGAAACTAATTTCGAGGGCTTAAATTGGTGAAGAATTCTACGGATCGAAGTTAATTATGAAATCTTAAGCAGAAGTAACCAATTTCGCGGGTCAAGGTAAGTTATGGGTCATAGTTTTCTTTGGAAAATTAGAGACTCCACTAGGAAAAAGATAGTAATCCGAGGATAGGGTGCAGTCCTGCTGGTGAATTTTCTTTAATTTCCGCGAGTTTTTTTTGAGACGTTGTTGAGGAGTATGCAATTGGATTTGGGAATTCCTCTGGGGACATAATTCGGGATTAAAATGGGGATTTTAGATCTTTAAAAATGATTTTTCTTAGTGAAAAATGTTCAAAAATTAATGTTGTAATTTTAGGAATTTTTGAAATTTTTTTGGCATTTTCTGTGTTTTTTTATAAAAAAAACTTAGGGAGATATGGACAGGCAGGGTGTAGGCGGTACTAAACAGTAGTGGAATGGTCTTTTTCTCTACCTAGGGTAGGTGAAGGGATAGTTCCAGTTGATATTTATTTCCAATAGGGATCTTGCAAGTGACCTTCTATCCCTGGGGGGATGGCTATCCAGCACACGGGGGTGATCGGGGGGGGGGGGGGGGGGAATTAGTTGCGTCGCCTATTGGCGCACGAGTTCGGCTACTATTGGTATCTCGGGGAGAGAGTAGTTAGAGAGGTGGTGGAGGATAAGGTGATGGTTACACCTATAATGACTTGGATATATATGAGGCAGGTGCGAGAGATACCGGAGTAGGGGAGGGTGGCGGTGATTGTGGGCGAGCCGTATTCGTCGTATACCGAAATGGCGGTGAACTATGACTATCTAGATTTCATGTTGAGCTGGCTGATGTCTCCCACCATATATGATGTTTTGCCTTTTCCCTCCATAATTTCTTGTAGGGGCACGAGTCAGCCAATGGAATCTTCCTATAGTGCGGATGGTGCATTGACGTCAACAACGGTGACGACATCAGAGGTTCTGTTTTGAAGATTGAATCCTCTTTCCTATATAATTATACTACCTGGAGAGGATCAGTGTGTATACTTCATCTCCCCAATATGATGGACCCGGGGGTGCTCGGGTAGACAGGGGATATGCTTCAACCGGAGCTACTTATTTGACTTTTGACTTTTGTCTTTCTGATTTCATCTTTTGCCTCAGACTGATTGATTTTCTTTTTTTTGTTTTTCTTACAGCATGTCTGGATGTTGACTACGTAGTTGCAGGACATTTAGGATTCGGTCGCTTTCGCGATGGCTCATATATGGGACTCGATTCTGTTTTTTTCTTTCTTGGTTCCATCTGCCTCTTCTGAGAGGGGTCTGGTTCATGGAGTGAAGGCTCTCCATCTTGTCGTCAAGGGAAGCACGTACATCACAGGTATGGGGGTTTGAGAGAGAGAGAGTATTTAAACAAAAGTGTGGGGGATAGGGTTGAGTCCCATTGTTTTTGTGTTTTCCTACAAGGTAAAATGTAATAAAGCAATATATATGCAATGAAATGAAGTTTTTGTTAATTTATTTTTTCTTTAGTGACTTAATGCATATGCAATTTTTACTTTATTTTCTAAGACCCTAAAAAGGACTCTAATATAGGGAGAAGGAAATTTTGAAAACAAAATATTTTTATTGATTTTTCAATTTTGACAAAAAAGGAAAAAGAAAATTTTCAAAAAATATGGGGTACCCGACCGGCATACCCCTTGTCTTACCTCAGTTCAGTCTAATCAAGCCAAGACTTTGGTTGCACTTTCTTCAAAACTTGGTCCTTGACGAGGCAGGGTTTCCTCTAAATTTTCCAGGAACTTTGTCTTTAGCCAAGTTTTTCAAGTATAAAAAGGGGTAATGGTTGAGTATTTTCTTCACCCATACACATTTCCTTTCTTTTTCTCACTTTTTTCTTCTTATCTCATTGTTTTGCAATATGTCTCATCCTGAAAGTGTTGAATTCGCTTCTTACCTTGAAAACTTAGAGGCTATGTGCTCATATAATGTAGACTATGATACTTTCAACATGGGTTGGGTTTTATTGTGGCACAACCGACCTGTTGAATGGAACATGTTGATGGCGGCGGTATAATTCTGGTGCCCTAAGGTCCATGTCTTTTGCTTTTGCTTGGACGAAGTCTGTCTGACCTATTAAGAGTTTTTTGCTATGATAGGGGTAAATCCTAGTGTTGTGATGACCATGCCTGGATTTTCTTAGTCTTCTCAACAGCTGTTAGGAGGAATTCTCCATATCTCGCCTTTGGAGACTCGACCATTGGTTATGGGAGGAATGATATCTCTCCTGACTATGCTACATTTTGGGCATCTAAAGGATGTTGGTTATGTGGGTTATGTCGGAGCCATCGTGCTTAGCTTACTTCAAAATTATAGTTGGTGACCGGGGACCTGTTAGTGGACCCTCAACTTGCAGCCATCCCTTCATGTATTTCATACCATCGTAATCCAACGGTGGTGATATTGAAGGAGACTCTTAATGGTCTAGATGACTGGTGAGAAGGTCGTTATGACTTCGTGAGGGGTATCCTAGTTATGTTATTCGTGTGGCTGCCGGGGAGATCCCGTATGGAGGTTCCTCCTGAATATCCCTTGGCGATTGTGACAATTT
The DNA here is from genome assembly GCA_949130495.1 of Sambucus nigra. Lineage (NCBI taxonomy): Eukaryota > Viridiplantae > Streptophyta > Magnoliopsida > Dipsacales > Adoxaceae > Sambucus > Sambucus nigra. The sequence goes on from OX422215.1 coordinate 283,123,569, forward strand.
TCTTTTCTTGCTACTTTATCAATGTAGGCCTGAATATCGAGAGCTAGGAGAACTAGTTTGTGGAGCATGGAGCTCGATGTTTACAATGGTCAGTGCATTGGTGGGGAGAGTTATAGCCCATTTTAGAATTGGGGGAATACCAGTATGTTCGATTGGTTGGCCTCCGACAAACTTCCCTCTACTTACCCTGGCAGTTCCTGCATCAATTTGGCTGGGAGCAGATTGTGACACCTCAGACACTAGACTTCTTTTATATGGAAAATCTTACAGAACGGTTGCGCATGCGGCTGGGCTCTCTGTGGGATAATTATCGATCATTGACCCATCCTTCCCAATCTATTTATCGAGTCTGGTATTTTTTAGAATTACATGAAATTATTGTGGAGGAAGGTAGTGGCTAAAATATGGACCAATGAGATCGGGCAAAGTTGGTTTGCCACATTTGACACCATAGAGGGAGGTGTTGTGATTTTTCCTAGGCTGGTCCTGGCTTACCGTTCCACGGTGCACATTCAGTATTCAATCCAAGCAAGAGACGTTAGGGGACCCATATATATATAGATGATGATGGAGATGGTTCTTATGGTAGTTGATGGTAGGGTTCTAGGGAGTTTTTATGAAGGTTTTGTCTAGTGTTTGGTTATGTATCTGGTTGTTTTATGGTAAGAATAACTTTTCAGAAGGTTATTTTCGAGTAGTTTGGCTTCTTTTTATTTTTAGGAAAATAGGGTTAGGTTATCAGGGGAAGTTGTTTGAGTCCCTATCCCGATATCATTGTACTGGAATTTCTCATTAATGAAATAAAGTAAATTTTAATTATATTGTTGTGCCTCTTGATGAGATTTTGCATTCGAATTATTTATACCAATCGCTAAGGCATACATAATCCATTTGTTTGTGTAAATGATAAAAATTAACCATGATTCTTGGAGATAAGAAAATAATAGCATTTGGGTAAAAAGAAGGGGTCGTGCTTATGTGAAGCGTCTGAGTTTTCTACGTACCTTTGGGATTTTGAAAATTTTCATTTTTGAAAGTAAAAAGATTTTTTTAGAGGATTTGGGCCCACGTAGTTCTGAATAGAGAGAAATGAAGAATTTATTTAGAATAAAAGAGAGATGAGAAGATTTGTAGTGCGCCAAGATTTCAGATTAAGGGTAGAATTTCTTGAGACGGTGCAGTTTGACTGGACGAGCCATCTCTTCCCCATCAAGGTCAGTGACCATAGCAGCGCCACCAGATAGGACCTTCTTTACATTGTAAGGGTCACTCCAATTGGGCTTGAATTTCATTTGGAGTCTCAAATGGGTTCTAAAAATTCTTTAAGGGCTAAATCCCCTTCTTTAACACCACATTACTTGACTCTCTTATTAAATGATCGTTATATTTGGCGGTGGTACCCTTGTATATGATATGTAGGTTTTAGTCTCCTTTCGTCCAAGAATGATAACTCGTCAATCATGACGAGTGTAAGGACATTTTTGTCCATTATCAATTTCTATGTCGTACGCCGTTACACCGTTGAAGAAATTCAAGACCGCATCCACATCCACGGATCCGAATATCAAAGCGTCTTCAACATCATAACCTCTGCGAGAATGAACTTGGTAAAGTTTTATTTTTAAGTCCTTTAAAGTTTCATACTTAGTATTGGGAAATTTTTATAAAATGATTTTTCATAAAAATAAGAAGTAAGTTTTTTCAAGCAAAATAAGGCTTTTGAAAGACCTTTTATTTTCTGGTAAAACGGACCGGTCCGCCCCTTTTAAAAATGAACCGATCCGCCTCAAGCCAGACCGATTCGCTTTGCACCAGTATACCCCGGATCGAATACAAATCGAAGAAGGCCCTTTCAAAAATGAACCAATCCGCTATTGGACTGGTCCGGATCAGAAGCGGACCGATCCGCCTGAGCTAAAATCGCGTAGATCTGCTTGAGATTTTTCCGGCCCGAGTTTCCTTATTTAAACCAACTTCGGGGAGTTATTTTTCAAATCTTTGAGAAAACGTTTCTAAGAGTTCAAACACAACAAGACTTCGATTTTTGATGTGCCAAACATCTTTTTGATTCACACATAAAAATCCCAATTACTTTTGTGAATCTTTTGGAACCCTAGAACACATGCTTTGCTATTGTTCAACCTTTTTGGGGAGATATTTGCAACCGAGGGCCGCGTGTCATTGCTGAGGGAGTCTCTACAAAGTGTTATGGTTGCGTGTCATTGAGGAGTGCTGCGGTTCTTCCTTTGTTGTTTAGATTGCGAGCCCTTGGAGGGTGTTGCATGTATTCTCTTACTGAGTTCAAGACTGCGTGTCTTTGTGGGTTAACTGTGCGTTGATCCATTGCAGATTTCTCTATGTAATTGTAAGTTGCGATTTATATATTCATAGTGAAATAAAGGTTTTACCCGAAAGGGGTTTTTTCCTAAAATCTGTGTCTCAGCGTATTTTTGTGGTACATGCTTTCTTTATTTATGGGTTGACACACGCACCTTAGATGCATGTTTATGGGCTGAATTAAATAAAGTTTGACTGGAATCTTGTGAACTTAATTTAAATCGATATTACACGCTTTCTAGGTTAATGGGTAGGACTTCTTGCATTCTGTCTACCAGAGAGTAAGGGGTATGCTCAAACTGAAGTACAATAGCCCTGGGGTGTAAGGTATTCGATTGGCCCAATCTCGATAACTCTCGGTCATCTTACTGATGATTTTTTTGTGGTTCTTATTAGAGGCTTCAACTGCACCATTGGCTTGAGGTCGGTTGGTAGAAGATTTGGGTCTTTGGATCCTATACTTTTCAGCAACTTCCGTGACTTTTGCCTCGAAATGTAAGCCATTATTTGACACTAGCTCACGCAAAACCCCGTATCAGTAGATGATATCTTTTATATGAACTTGGACACTTTTTTAGAATTTAGCACTGCATACGACTCAGCTTCAACCTATTTGGTTAAGTAATCAATGGCAACCAAAATGAATTCATGTCCGTTGGAGGCCTTGGGTGAACCTTTCCCAATGATATCGTGCCCCATGTGGAGAATGGACAAAGAGAGATCATATTGTATAATTCTTGCGGAGGCAAGTTCTTGAGATAGGAAAATTGTTGGCATGTGAGGCATCTTCGAGCATAGGTAGTGCAATCCTAAACATAGTACTCCAATATTATCACTGTCAGATAATTTTCTTAGAAAGCATATGGCCATTCAACTAGGGCCCGCACTTATTGATGTGTATTTCTTACATCGTCTCTTCAATGTCAGTCCCTGCAATGCAGTGTAAGTGGGTTCCATCAAAATTTCTTTTGAATAGTAATTTATCATACACAATGTACTGGGTAAACAGTTTGCGAAGGGTTGCTCAGTCTTTCTTATTATAATCTTGAGAATACCTGCCGTGCTTGAGCATGTGCAAAATATCATGGTACCAGTAATCGGTTATATTAGGATCTTCTTTTGTTACTAGCTTAAGCTGGAAGCAGTATGTTGGTTTAGCTTGCCTTTGGACTAGAAAGGGAGCCATTGTTATTCCCTCCGGCATTTCAATCATGGAGGCTAAGGTAGCAAGGTCATCGGCTAAGTTGTTCTTTACTCGGGGAAGGTAGTATAATGTGATATCTTTAAATTGGGAGGCCAACTCTTCTAGGTGGGAATGAAAGGGTAATAGTTTCTCATCCTTGACTTTTTCATATTTTGAGTGCTTGATCGATAATGAGGGTTGAATCCCCGTAGACATCCAGGTATCAAATTCCTTGACCATGCATTCCTCATATTCGATCATGTTGTTGGTGGAGGGAAAATCTAGCTTGATGACAATGGGGGTGTGAGAGTCATTAGGGTAAATTAGGAGTATCCCAATGCCATATCTTTTCTTATTGGCAGCACTGTCAAAGAACATTTTTTATCAAAGGTTTTCTTGGGAGGTACAAAGGATATCTTCATTCGAGAACTCGAAAATCCACACATCGGTTTCTTCCATAGGGTAGTTAGTGAGGTAGTCAGAGATGGATCATCCTTTCACGGATTTCTTCGTAACATACATTATATCAAATTTGGCTAGCACCATCAACCATCGGGCCATTTGGCTAAACAGGGCAGGTTTCTTGATCAGGTATTTGATAGGATCCATTCGTGATACAAGTTTGATGGGAAAAGCGAGCATATAGTGCCGTAATTTTTGGGTGACCCAGGCAAGGGCGACATAAGCTTTCTCTACGAAAGTGTAGTTAATTTCTTACTTGGAAAACTTATGACTAGCGTAATAGATGGATCTCTCTTAGCAATATTCTTTAAGGTATTTGTCTAACAAAGCCCCAGCTGCGGTGTCTACTACATATAGGAGTAAGGGTAGACCAGGTTCTGGTGGCATGAGTACTGAGGTCCACGTTAGGTATTTCTTTATTCGGTCAAAATCCTCCTGTAAAGCTTCATTCCAAACCTTAGTTGAATCCTTTCAGAGGAGTTTGCAGATGGGTTCATAGATAGAAGTCAACTGGATGATAAACCGACTGTTGTACTGTAATTTTCTAAGGAATCCACGAACTTCCTTCTCTATTCGGGGTGGTGGAATTTTGAGTATGTCTTTTAATTTAGCAGGATCCGCTTCAATACCTTTCTCGCTAACCATAAATCCTAAAATACTTCCTTTGGTAACTCTAAAAACACATTTCTAGGGATTAAGTCGCATCTGGTATTATCCTAGTCCCTCGAAGAACATTCGAAGAGCGGGGACATGACATTCCCTAGTTTTGGACTTAATAAGCATATCAGCCACATAGACCTATCCTTTTTTATGTATCATATCATGGAAGATGGTTATGGAAGCCCAGTAGTAAGTTGCCCCTATCGTTTTTAGACCAAACGACATAACTGTGTAACAAAATGTTCCCCAAGGGGTGATGAATGAGATTTTCTCTTGATGATATGGGTGCATCTTGATCTGGTTATATCTGACAAACCATAAACAAATGACTTGAGAGCATGACTAGACGTATTTTCTATAATCATGTCGATACTATGTAGTGGGTAATCATCCTTCGAAGAGGCCTTGTTTAAGTTATAGTAGTCAATGTACATTTGAACCTTCCCTCTAAATTTTGGTAGGGGTACGATATTGGCTAGCCATGTGGGATATTCTATCACATGAATGAAAGCCACGTTCAACTGCTTGACCACTTATTACTTAACCTTGAGTGACAATTCGATGTGGAGTTTACGCAGCTTTTTTTTTACCGGTTCACATTTGGGGAGAGTTGGAATTTCATGTTGAGTTATCTCGGGATTAATGTTGGCCATGTAGTCATAGGATCATGAGAAGATATCCAAAAATTCCTTTAGCAATTCTTCGAGTTGCGTGCGCTCATGCTCGTCAAGGCTAGATACTATTATAATCTCGCGTAGTTGGTTACTAGAATCGAGATTTATAATAATATTTTCATCTTCACTAACTTGAACACGACTATGTTGTTTGTTATTAAACTTATTGATATCACTTAATAATTGTTCATTTGCAAAATCATCATCATTAAGAGTTTGATTAGAATCAAGACAATTAATGTAAGGCACAATAAGATACTCAAAATCTTCATTTATTTCATTGTTGGGAATAATAGCGCTGAGAACCTCATCAAAAGAGGGCTTGATTACATCAGAATAGGGAGGAACAACAAAAGAAGAGCAAATGGGATAAACATCTAGGTTGGGTTGCATTTGAGTAGGAATAACTGGAATAGAATGCCAGTTGAAGGGAGATCCATAAACGACTTTGATAAGGCGGGATGGATCCGATAATGTAGCGCTTGAGTGGACCGTATAGAGTGTCAGCCATAGTATCTGCAAATTAAATGAGTCCTCAAAGTCACTTCCCTCGTAACCTCCAGTAGTAACTATAGTCTTCTCAATGAGTGGTTGCATATGATGCCGAGAACTTTTGGCCCATGAGTAACTATCTTGGGAAATAATCTCCATTCCTAGCTTCCTCTTCTTGTCCATGTGATCATACCATGGTTCTAGAAAGCTATAAAAGGTGAAATATTCATACCTTTTATAAATCTTTAGTTCAGGTAATCTCTTGAGACAATCATGGTACTTTCTAGTCTACTCTTCAAATGAGGTCATCAGAGCATCTTGAGTTCCTCTGCTGATGGTTGATAACCTAGGCCACAAGGAGGAAAGGCCTTTTTCAATACTATGGGTTCAATTATCCCCTGTTGTTATCATTCCAACCCCAGTCCAGGCATGAAGTGCATGTTGTTGAACATTTTTATCACATTAACATTTCCATAAGAGATTTGATCTTGACAAACTCTATCTTTGAAATCACCCCTAGAAGCGAAAGTGGTTCGACTCGGAAACCTGATAGAAGAATATCATTTGCGCCATATTGTATCTCTAATACCGGATTATGGATGCTTCCATTCTCAGTATTATAGTCATCTCCCAATATGGCGAAGACCTACCCATTGGCAAAGAACTTCAGTTTCTGATGGAGGAAAAAAGACACACCCTAATACTATAGAGCCATAGTCATCCAAGCAACAGATTGAAACAAGACAGGATATCGATGACTTAGAACTTAATATTAGGATTTATAGGGCCAACCCCTATTGTAAGCTTTATGGATCTTATCACTTCCAGATGAGTATTATCATAAGCACGCACCGAGGCAGAGGTTGGAGCAAGGTCGCTCACTTTCAGTCCTAAGTAATTGAGCGCAAACATTAAGAGTTGATATATTATCAATAAGAGAAAGTGGGACGGTCTTTCCCATGACTTATATAGAGATATTGAGAGCATAGTTATGATTCAGTCCAAACTTAGGTATTTCTTCTTAGGAGAAGGAGTCTAATAGAGGTTAGAGATCTGATCAGATTTAATTCTTCTTTTGGCGTGGTGAAATGAGGGACAGTGGCCTAGTGAGTAGTTTGATCAAAGCATTCCGATGGAGCTGGGAAGATATAAAGAGTCCCCACAAAATGATGTTAACTTGGGTTTTCTTCAACTGATTGAGGATCCTGCTCTCCTTAAGGGTCATTTTCGGCATAGGAAGTTTCTCAACACCCTTTCCTTTAACAATCGCTAATGGTTCCCATCTTGGAACTTGGTAATGTCTCCCTGATCTAGTCATATGGTGAATATAAGAGGGGGAAAATTGAAACCCCATTTCCTTATCTATCTTAGGTTCTATGGACACCTTGTTGATTTCTCCTAGCAACTCCTCAAACAATATCAGTCCACATTTGCTGACTACTAGGCTAGTTTTGTCTGGGTTATGCGCTTTATTTGAGCTATTGAATTTGTCTCCCCATTCGGTGACAGCAAAATCATCTTTCCACCAAAAGTTAATACATCCCATAACCTCAAAGGCCTCTTCGTATAGATCCTCCCACTGAACGGGGAGATTTAGAAACAAAAGGACCAGGCGCCCTTGCAGTTTTAAAGCATTAAGTAGATAGGACATACTTTAAATGTTATTCATCTATCAGAATAAGTCTGCCATGATCTGGATGACATCATCCGAGATGATTTTATTGGTAGGTACTACCCAATTATTTAACTCTTAAGGCCACTTTTAAGCTTTCAAGAACAGTATACTGAATGTCTAGTAGTCAATGGTCATCTCTTAGGGCAATTTCAGCCCGAACTCTAGAAGTTGGTCAACATTGCTGATAATTCCATATATTTGCCTTTGGAATGGGTACGGACAACAATGCATGCACTTGTAAAGAGTGACCGGTCTTGATAAAAAAAACGGGTAGGATGTAGGAGAAAATATGGGTAAACTTAGAGGGGTTTAGGCGAATACATGGGTGTGATGGGGGATTTACTGGTACAACCTAGTTAGATGTATCAAATTATGGGTCTTCTTCTATGAAATTAGCACTTGCATGATTTGGGAGTGGATTGTGGGTAGTGTTTGCCTTAAGGTTAGCTAGTGGGGCGATAATACCCCTGTCAATTAGACCTTTGATTAAATTTCGGAGGTGGAAACACTGATCAGTGTATAGCTGACATTTTGGTGAAAATCGCAATGGGCCTATGGTTTGAAACTTTTAGGAAGTGGGTTTGGTAATGGATGAGGGTACAATGGTTTGATAAGGTTTAAGCTCAAAAGGTCTTGTAAACTTTAGAGAAGGGAGAATGAAGCTTAGTGTATTACTTTTTTACTGGGTTAGCGTGGCTTTCTACTGCCCATTAAGTGGCGGGCTAAGAGATGTTATTGATGGTTGAAACTTCGATTTTGGCAGAGTTCTCATACTTTTTGGGAGTGAATTTACCACGTACTTTCTTCGACTCAACTTCTATATTAGCAAGACCTTCTTTGATCTCCAATCTTACTTCTTAGAGGGCTCGAAAATGGGGGTATTGCTATCCTCCCATCATCGCACAAACATGGGGTAAGAAGTTATTCTTCACAATACTGGATTGTTCCTCTTGATAAGGCAAGTTGGTCATGGTGGACACTTTTTTCTCCATCTTGCTATGAAATTAGTGACAGATTCCCTGGGATTTTGTTTGAAAATTTCTAAATCACAGCGGTTAACCTCCAACTCTTCATTATACTTGTACTGTGACATGAACTCGAGGGAAACATCCTCCTAACTATGAATCCTGGATTCCTTGAGATATAAGAACCAACGAAAAGCATTGTCTTTCAATGTCTACTGGAAAATTTGGGCCATTATTTCCTCGGAGGCATCTAGGAGAGTCATGTTGCAGTGGTAACTTCTTAGATGAACATTTGGGGGTCCACTACCTCCAAACTTCTCAATGTTAGGCATCTTGAACTTTTTCAGCATCCTTTCGTTAGGATAGGGAGATATATGGGTGTAATCCATGTAGTTCGTGGAGATTCGGACTTGGTAAAACTTATTGGTCAACATATTAAGGTCCTACTTGGCCTTATTCTACTAATATTCCTTTGGATCAACGGTCATGGGTATGTTAGCCCCCGGGTGGGCAAGATTTGGCATAGGGAGCTAGGTTGGCGGTGGCCGATTAGCGTGATTGCACGTGGAGCATGATGACATTCCTCGAGGACCCAAATAGGTCCAGGTGCGGGAGGACCCATAGTGTGAGGGAAGAGGACCCCAGGATTTTCGAGAATAATTCAATTTTGTTACATCTCATGACCCTCGGTTGAAGGTTTTCAATCTTGGAAATTTGTGTGTTAGAACCATCACAAATTCTGGTTGCATCTTCGGTACTTAGTGTGAGTTCTCCATGGAAAGTAAATAAGGAGAATTACGGACTCAGAGGAAGTAATGAGGGACCTGAGAGAGCCTCAGGGTGGTTCAACAAAAGACCGAAGTCAATAGGGAGCTGGGCTAAGGTCGGGTATGCGATCGACCTAAGAAGCAAAAAGATTCGAATTTACTTTTGAAAGAGAAGAAGAAAAGACTTTTATTACAGGAGGAAAATATTTTTGACATTTTTTAGAAAAGAGGATGACAAAATGTCTTTGCTAAAACAGAGGAAAACCCTTTATGGTAAATGGAAGGAATTTTTTTTTGGTATTTCGATAAAAGAGGGAAAAAATGTTTTTGACACTTTTGGTAAAAAAAGAGGAAAAATGAGAAAAAGGGTCTCAACATGTTTTTTATTATTATTATTATTATTATTATTATTATTATTATTATTATTATTATTATTATTATTATTATTATTATTATTATTATTATTATGTTCTCACTTGTATTAGGTTTACCTAAATGCAAAAAGAAATGTCAGATGGGACCCGGCGCTTGGAAAATTGGGTTTGAAAAATATGTAAAATGTGGATGGACTTGTTGCTACGCTTATGGATAGGGTCCCATTTTTTAAAAAAAAAGAAAAAATGTTCAAAAAATTTGGGCGGCATGTCGACCCATCATTTCAGCACAGTTTTGGATAGTAACCAGCAAACTAAATATGAGTGCCCTAGGTTTTACGCCTATATGAGTCTACGCAGTTGTTGGATTAATTGGAAGGATTACCCCTTTTGGCATGACTTCCATAATATACGTCTTACTTTTGAAGGCAATCGGTATGTGTGGACAAGCCATTTGATATACCTGAATGTATGTGAATTTCTTCACTATATACCTCATGGGGACAGTATGTATGAGAGAGAAATCGATATACTCGATGTACGTGAATGAGTTCCCTGCGATATACCTCATGTCATGACTTCCGTCAAGTGGTATAATGTGGGGGAAACCGTTAAATATACGCCGAATGTACTTGTCCAATGGAAGATGAGAGTTATATCACTTAAGCAAACTGCGACCTGCCGAACCAGCGCCTATCACTGAGTGACCCCTAGTTATGGGACAAAATTTGGTCAATAGCCATGCTCTTTGGTGAAGTAGTGTGCAAAATGCATGATTCCTTATTAGTATATAATGGAGAGAGAGCATTTTATTATGATGATCACTATACTAATAGGGAATAATGTACAAGTATAAAAAGTAAATCTAACATCGAGCATAAAGATTATACTAAGCATATATATGTGAGAGTGAGCGATGTGTGAATATCTAAAAGTGAGTGTGTGGTAGTGAACCTAAGCATGGATCAATTACAAGTGGTGTGTGACAAGTGTGAGTGAGCATGTATATATACAAGTGTGATACGTGAAGGTGTGTGTCAGTGACATGTAAACATGGATATTCGAAGTGGTGTGTGCAACATGTGGATACAAGTGATTCTGCATGTAAATAGTGTGAAGTGTACGTAGATAATATCTATAAGTGTGTGAGTGAGATGTGATTTAAGCATGATGTAGGTATGTGTGAGAAATAATAGAGGAGAAAAAAAGGAACATACACAAAGGTGTATATGCACACAAGAAGAAAATAATAACATCCATTCAAACATAGTTTAGCCCTCTTATGAAAAATGTCCCTAACGGATTCGCCATTTTGGCCATCCCAATCTTCTTCCCGGTGGGGGGAAGGGGTGAAGGTCTCACGCCCTCTTCCTCTAGGATCATTCCAGCCGTCTTTGATGTGGGGTAATGTGTAAAGATGGAGTTGCCAGCCTATTTTTCACAAAATACAAAAAATAACATGTCTCCATCTAGCGAAATCAAAGATAAATTGATGCTTACGAAACCAATAGTTTGAAGTTTCAGGGGCTAAGTTAAAGAATGGGAAAGTTTTAGGCACCCATCTCGCCCTTTCGGTACTCATGGTCTTGTGTTACTCTTTTCCTTAATTTCTCCGTGGAGTGTGTGTGCGTGTATATATAAATAGTAATCGGAATTTCCCAACTCATATCATGGAAAAGATAGAGTGAGGTAATCCATAGGAATGTTCTCAAAATAATATCTAGAAAATGTGATTTATGCGTTTATCGAGATATTGATCATTATGATAAAATGATAATATATGTTGGATAAAAGGCCAATATTGATCACAAATATAATATATATTAAAATAATGTATAGGTGAAAAGGAGACAAATGCGAAAATGGGAAAATTGGAAAATTGGACTCGAGTCTCGAGTTTTAACCCGAAATGCCTACGTAGCCTATAAAGGCATCAAAGTCAACATAGTTCGCATGCATCATAAGGTTGGGGTTTATCCAATAGATTCGAACGGGACTTTATTATATGTGTGTGTGTAGAAAATGTATATTAGTTTTGAGAAATTACGGTGGATAATACCGTTGGAATTTATAGGTGTAACCCTCTTTTTCTTTATTTTTTTTAATAGAAAAAAAAGGTATATGCAATATAACTAATAAAGGATGAGATATTAATGTGTATGAACTAAAAGTCAAGATTAAGGATTTAAATAACTAATGCAAAAATAAATAAATTAAAGAGAGAGAGAGGGATTTCTGGACCTTCTTTGGAGGATTGAGTCTTGATATTGATTCTTGATGAGCTCCCTTGAATGTTGAGATGAATGTTGGATGAGATATAATGAGATTTTTCTAAATTGGGTATGAAAATTATGGTAATGTAATAGGAAAAGTAATTTCAAACAAGGAAACTTCGCTAATTACAAGAGAATGTTGTTGAGATCACTGATATTAATGCATCTGAGGTCCTTGAGAGTGAGGCCATGCTCTCCATTTATAGGGTAAGGAGGTGCCGATAGGTATAGAAATGGACCTGCTAATCGGTAGTCTCGTGAATTTTTTTTAGGAAAAGTATTCATAGAACTTAATGTGTTAATACAAATCATAAAAATGTAACACCATTAGAAAGGTGATTCAGAGACCTTAAAGAGTCATTTGGTCCTCTCCTTGGTCTGGGAGTTGAATTTAGGTCAAACAGGGCTCGAAAGCGCTCGTCGGTCCTTTGAATGGGAGATTGTTGTATGGAAATGGATCATTCATTCGAACAGTAAGTCAGAATCATGCATGGAGCATACCGTTGGAAAGGTTATGCAAGTTACTTCGACATTCTAAGTAGATCGTTGGGTTTGAAAAGTTTAATTTGGTCAATCGGGGCCCGAAAGCACCTAGTAACCTTTCGATGTAAAAAGGGTCATTCATCCGTATCATAAGGTTGATTCGCACACGGGGTGGATCATTGAAAATGTTATTTAGTTACCTTCAAATATTCATTCAGTCTCATTTGAGTTGAAGAATTGACCTTAGTCAAACAGAGCTCGGGAATGCCCAGTGGCCTCCAGATCAATTTTCAAGGGAAAATGGATAATTCGTCTGAATGGTATGCCATTTCACACATGAGGTAGACCATTGGAAAGGGGTTTAAGTTCCCTTCAAAAATTCAAAGAGATTTTTCTCCGAAGAGGAAGTTAACTGGAGTTAAATTAGGGCTCGAAAGCGCCCGATGGCCTCTAAATCAATTTTTGGTGGTAAAATGGTCCGTTTGTTTGAACTGTTATGCCGATTCGTGCATGGGACAGACTGTTGGAAATGGGATTCAGAACCATCAGAAGATCCATTGAGCTTTCGCTCTAACAATAGAATTTATTGGAGTCAAAGGGGCCTGAGAGCACCCGATGGCCTCTAGATCGGTACTCAGAGTATGACCTAGGGTTTGTAGTGAAATAGGGAGGTGCTAGGGACCTAAGGATAGACTTAGGTAGTCCTAGAATGTGGTGTCTACATATATCTCTACATATATATATATATGAATGAAACTATTTTTATTCCAAAGACCTTATTTGTCCCGATTAATTCACCTTAATCTTGTAAAAGAAATTTTCTTTTACTTAACTTGACTTTTATTCCTTGATTTAACTAACCCGATTAAATAATTAAAACAAATACACTTTGTTTAAGGAAAATCATTTCTTATCCTGAAATTTCTCCATTTATTTATACTCATTCATGTTAGTATTTTCGTTTAAATTCACCTCTCAAGACTTGGAACCACTTTGTTAGAAAATGCTTATTTTTCTTTTGAAATATATTTCATAAACACATCTCTGTGTTAATTATGGGTTAAACATCTTTAGGCTGCTTAACAAACCATTTAAATCCATTACTTTACCATTCCTTTACTTTATGGATATTAATAAATTTTCACATTACTTTTCCATTTTACCTCTTACTAGAACATTTATTATTTCATTAAAGATAGGTTATATTTTCATATATTCACCATATAACCCATTCCATGACATGTTACATTTTCCATATATTTTTCTCAGAATCTTCCAATAGCTGCATACTTTAAAGGTCTCCACACCGTCGGTTATGCTACCATATGCGGTGGCCCGTGATTTTACGTCTTTCACCCAGGGCTCCGACCCTCCATAATTATACCCGTGTCATTCGAGTTCTATAAATGGGTTTTAACATTTTGCAAATGTCCACATTATTCCAATTTTCCTTTTTACCCAACAGAAGCAACCCCCCCGGGTTTCACCCCAGTTTGTGTTATACTTTAAAGTCATCTTTTCTTGTCCTTTAGACTTTAGCATTGATTTTATTCCAAAACCATATTCATTTAGGATCTCTTTTTTAACAACCTTTTCCAACATTTTTATTTCATAAAAATGTTCCACTTTACATAATATTGCCATTTTAACCTTTTGTTTCCAAACTTGTCATTTTATTCCAATTTCATAAGTGTTAATCTCCCAAAACATTATTAAGTCATCCACAACCTTCTCAATGTTCTATCCCATTAACACGTATTCAACACCTTTTCTAACCATTTTTTAAGTTAGAAATTTCTTCATTTTCTTTGTCAAAGAAGCCCAATTACATTTAACGACTACTTTCTAAGGAAATATCTTTTTTCCTTTATTAATACATATAGTCTTATAACCTTACACTTATCAGACTTCCAACTTCTTTATCACACACTTAAAAGGGCTAAAATTTATATATTCTTTATTTCATGTTTAAACCTAATAAAACCTTCATTAAACATGTTTATGTACTCATTATAAAAAAACTACAAGTTTATATGCATGAGAATATGGATTTTAATTCCAAAAAATCCTATTAAATGGGTTAAACATACATTTCATTTCTTGAAATTTCATAACACTTGCAAAAAATTACTTTTCAAGACTAAATGACATTTTTATTCTTCAAAACTCAAACAAATTTCAGACTTGTATAAAACCTTCATTTTTGCATGAAACTTTTGAAAGACCGTGAGTGATACTGATATAAATAGTTGCAAAAATTTCAGTGATAAACTTATTTAACTAGTGTCAATTTATGAATTAAATCAATCTAGCCCTTGGACTCAAATAACTACGTGTGTGCAAGTGTCAAACCAACATAAATAAAGTATGCGACACAATAATTTAGGAAAAATTCCATCAGGGCAAAACCTTTTTATTTCACTATAATTGTAAATCTCAACTTATATCGGTTAAAATGAAATACAGTTTGGCACTCGAATACCCGCAGGCATCGGTCGACGTCGTCAACAATAAATCCACACGCAAAGAACCTACATGAACCGCAGTCCAGTCTTCAACCCAAGAACACTGTAGCACTCCCTAATGACACGCAGTCACAAAAACTCCGTCGAGACTAACTCCATAATTGCATGCAGCCCTCAGTTATAGAGATCTCCCAACAAACTATGAACAGTAGCAAACTATGCTTTGGGGTTCTACAAAATAACTCACACAAAAGTAATTGGGATTGTGCATGGTAAAACAAAAGATTGAACACTAATACCCCGTATTTTTATGGCTTTTAATTATGAGATTAATTAAATGAAATTACTTTTAATTGTGGGATTAATTAAATTAATTTGGGATGGAAATTAATTCGGATTTAAATATCTAGAGAGACGAGAGCTAGTATTTAAATATGATGATAATGTTGAATATTACTGAGTGATTATGGTAATATATAATTTATTAAAATTATCGTGAGACGAAAATACGACAGTTTCGGTAATTTAGTTGGGACGCGCGTGTCAGTCGTGTCAGGACCCAATTTAATGGATTTAAATGTATTTTATTTTTATGTCATCAGTATGAGCATTTTGAGTGCGTCAACGTGTCCGGAAGGGTCGAGATAGTCAGAAAACACTAGTCGAGGGTTTAGTTTGGGTCCCGGGGCATTTTTAGGCCTAACTAGCAACCCGAGGGGGGTATATTAGTCATTTACATTTTTGGTGAACAGTAACCCATGCAATTTAGAAAGCTTTATCGACCAATATGTTAGAGACTTAGGGTTTCCATCACCAAGTTTCACAGACGGTCATTAGAGATGAAGTTACCAAAGGAGAACCACCATCTTTTGACTTTTTGCACCATCGTCACCACCATCGGATAGATCGGAAGGAGAGAAGCATTTCTATACCATCTACTTCAAAGGATCAGAATCTTCATTACCAATAAAGTGATTTAACTTGCAATAAATTAGTGCATATATCATCCAAGTGTAATACCCCGTATTTTTATGACTTTTAAATTTTGGGGATTTATTAAATTTAATTAGAGATATTAAATTAATATTAATCCAGAAAATCATTTAAATACTTACTAGCGTGATGAGAGTTAGTAATTATTTTGTTATGAGTTACTTATGGATAAAGTAAGTGGTGTATTTATGATGAGTAAAAATATCACGAGAATCTAACTGGGTAATTTTGGAAATTTATCGGGACGCGCTTGTCAGGATTAAATTCGGATTATTAAAAGTAAATAAATTATAAGTCACCCATATGATAGTTTTGAGCTCGTCAATGTGTCCAGAAGGGTCGAGATAATCGAAATAATGTACCCGGGGTTTTAGTTTTGGTCTCGGGGCATTTTTTGGCCTAATTAACACCCCGGGAGGGCGTTTTGGAGATTTTACATTTTTGGGCCTGAAAACCCACGAAAATTCTAAGGCAATATCAGATGGTGAGAGTCACCTTCTAGGGTTAGAAACACCATAAACCAAAGACGGCCATTGGAGAGGAAGAGGTGAGGTTTTCTAAGGTGTTCTAGGCCAAGAACTTCACCGTTTGCACCGCCGTCGCCGCCAAACGTTAGATCGTACAATGAGGATCACAACCACACCAAAATCTCCACAAGTCTAAACCAAAAATTCTTAGGCAAGTATCTATATTGCTCTATTTCAGTTAATGCTCCAATAATATTAGCCTGGAATGGATTAGGACTAGTTTTTGTGAAAGAAAAACCTATTTTGGAGATTCGAATTCGCATGTTGTATGAGTAATAGATGTATTTTGGACATTTTACACTTTTGGGCCTGAAAACCCACGAATGTCGTCAGCAATAAATCCACACGCAGAGAACCTACATGAACCGCAGTCCAGTCTTCAATCCAGGAACACTGTAGCACTCCCTAATGACACGCAGTCACAAAAACTCCGTTGAGACTAACTCCATAATTGCATGCAGCCCTCAGTTATAGAGATCTCCCAACAAACTATGAACAGTAGCAAACTATGATTTGGGGTTCTACAAAATAACTCACACAAAAGTAATTGGGATTGTGCATGGTAAAACAAAAGATTGAACACTAATCCCCGTATTTTTATGGCTTTTAATTATGAGATTAATTAAATGAAATTACTTTTAATTGTGGGATTAATTAAATTAATTTGGGATGGAAATTAATTCGGATTTAAATATCTAGCGAGACGAGAGTTAGTATTTAAATATGATGATAATGTTGAATATTACTGAGTGATTATGGTAATATATAATTTATTAAAATTATCGTGAGATGAAAATACGACAGTTTCGATAATTTAGTTGGGACGCGCGTGTCAGTCGTGTCAGGACCCAATTTAATGGATTTAAATATATTTTATTTTTATGTCATCAGTATGAGCATTTTGAGTGCGTCAACGTGTCCGGAAGGGTCGAGATAGTCAGAAAACACTAGTCGAGGGTTTAGTTTGGGTCCCGGGGCATTTTTAGGCCTAACTAGCAACCCGAGGGGGTATATTAGTCATTTACATTTTTGGTGAACATTAACCCATGCAATTTAGAAAGCTTTATCGAACAATATGTTAGAGACTTAGGGTTTCCATAACCAAGTTTCACAGACGGTCATTAGAGATGAAGTTACCAAAGGAGAACCACCATCTTTTGAATTTTTGCACCACCGTCACCACCATCGGATAGATCGGAAGGAGAGAAGCATTTCTATACCATCTACTTCAAAGGATCAGAATCTTCATTACCAAGAAAGTGATTTAACTTGAAATAAATTAGTGCATATATCATCCAAGTGTAATACCCCGTATTTTTATGACTTTTAAATTTTGGGGATTTATTAAATTTAATTAGAGATATTAAATTAATATTAATCCAGAAAATCATTTAAATACTTACTAGCGTGATGAGAGTTAGTAATTATTTTGTTATGAGTTACTTATGGATAAAGTAAGTGGTGTATTTATGATGAGTAAAAATATCACGAGAATCTAACTGGGTAATTTTGGAAATTTATCGGGACGCGCTTGTCAGGATTAAATTCGGATTATTAAAAGTAAATAAATTATAAGTCACCCATATGATAGTTTTGAGCTCGTCAACGTGTCCAGAAGAATCGACATAATCGAAATAATGTACCCGGCCGGGGTTTTAGTTTGGGTCTCGGGTCATTTTTTGGCCTAATTAACACCTCGGGAGGGCGTTTTGTACATTTTACATTTTTGGTCCTGAAAACCCACGAAAATTCTAAGGCAATATCAGATGGTGAGAGTCACCTTCTAGGGTTAGAAACACCATAAACCAAAGACGGCCATTGGAGAGGAAGAGGTGAGGTTTTCTAAGGTGTTCTAGGCCAAGAACTTCACCGTTTGCACCGCCGTCGCCGCCAAACGTTAGATCGTACAATGAGGATCACAACCACACCAAAATCTCCACAAGTCTAAACCAAAAATTCTTAGGCAAGTATCTATATTTCTCTATTTCAGTTAATGCTCCAATAATATTAGCCTGGAATGGATTAGGACTAGTTTTTGTGAAAGAAAAACCTATTTTGGAGATTCGAATTCGCATGTTGTATGAGTAATAGATGTATTTTGGACATTTTACACTTTTGGGCCTGAAAACCCACGAATGTCGTCAGCAATAAATCCACACGCAGAGAACCTACATGAACCGCAGTCCAGTCTTCAATCCAGGAACACTGTAGCACTCCCTAATGACACGCAGTCACAAAAACTCCGTTGAGACTAACTCCATAATTGCATGCAGCCCTCAGTTATAGAGATCTCCCAACAAACTATGAACAGTAGCAAACTATGATTTGGGGTTCTACAAAATAACTCACACAAAAGTAATTGGGATTGTGCATGGTAAAACAAAAGATTGAACACTAATACCCCGTATTTTTATGGCTTTTAATTATGAGATTAATTAAATGAAACTACTTTTAATTATGGGATTAATTAAATTAATTTGGGATGGAAATTAATTCGGATTTAAATATCTAGCGAGACGAGAGTTAGTATTTAAATATGATGATAATGTTGAATATTACTGAGTGATTATGGTAATATATAATTTATTAAAATTATCGTGAGATGAAAATACGACAGTTTCGATAATTTAGTTGGGACGCGCGTGTCAGTCGTGTCAGGACCCAATTTAATGGATTTAAATATATTTTATTTTTATGTCATCAGTATGAGCATTTTGAGTGCGTCAACGTGTCCGGAAGGGTCGAGATAGTCAGAAAACACTAGTCGAGGGTTTAGTTTGGGTCCCGGGGCATTTTTAGGCCTAACTAGCAACCCGAGGGGGTATATTAGTCATTTACATTTTTGGTGAACATTAACCCATGCAATTTAGAAAGCTTTATCGAACAATATGTTAGAGACTTAGGGTTTCCATAACCAAGTTTCACAGACGGTCATTAGAGATGAAGTTACCAAAGGAGAACCACCATCTTTTGAATTTTTGCACCACCGTCACCACCATCGGATAGATCGGAAGGAGAGAAGCATTTCTATACCATCTACTTCAAAGGATCAGAATCTTCATTACCAAGAAAGTGATTTAACTTGCAATAAATTAGTGCATATATCATCCAAGTGTAATACCCCGTATTTTTATGACTTTTAAATTTTGGGGATTTATTAAATTTAATTAGAGATATTAAATTAATATTAATCCAGAAAATCATTTAAATACTTACTAGCGTGATGAGAGTTAGTAATTATTTTGTTATGAGTTACTTATGGATAAAGTAAGTGGTGTATTTATGATGAGTAAAAATATCACGAGAATCTAACTGGGTAATTTTGGAAATTTATCGGGACGCGCTTGTCAGGATTAAATTCGGATTATTAAAAGTAAATAAATTATAAGTCACCCATATGATAGTTTTGAGCTCGTCAACGTGTCCAGAAGAATCGACATAATCGAAATAATGTACCCGGCCGGGGTTTTAGTTTGGGTCTCGGGTCATTTTTTGACCTAATTAACACCTCGGGAGGGCGTTTTGTACATTTTACATTTTTGGCCCTGAAAACCCACGAAAATTCTAAGGCAATATCAGATGGTGAGAGTCACCTTCTAGGGTTAGAAACACCATAAACCAAAGACGGCCATTGGAGAGGAAGAGGTGAGGTTTTCTAAGGTGTTCTAGGCCAAGAACTTCACCGTTTGCACCGCCGTCGCCGCCAAACGTTAGATCGTACAATGAGGATCACAACCACACCAAAATCTCCACAAGTCTAAACCAAAAATTCTTAGGCAAGTATCTATATTTCTCTATTTCAGTTAATGCTCCAATAATATTAGCCTGGAATGGATTAGGACTAGTTTTTGTGAAAGAAAAACCTATTTTGGAGATTCGAATTCGCATGTTGTATGAGTAATAGATGTATTTTGGACATTTTACACTTTTGGGCCTGAAAACCCACGAATGTCGTCAGCAATAAATCCACACGCAGAGAACCTACATGAACCGCAGTCCAGTCTTCAATCCAGGAACACTGTAGCACTCCCTAATGACACGCAGTCACAAAAACTCCGTTGAGACTAACTCCATAATTGCATGCAGCCCTCAGTTATAGAGATCTCCCAACAAACTATGAACAGTAGCAAACTATGATTTGGGGTTCTACAAAATAACTCACACAAAAGTAATTGGGATTGTGCATGGTAAAACAAAAGATTGAACACTAATACCCCGTATTTTTATGGCTTTTAATTATGAGATTAATTAAATGAAACTACTTTTAATTATGGGATTAATTAAATTAATTTGGGATGGAAATTAATTCGGATTTAAATATCTAGCGAGACGAGAGTTAGTATTTAAATATGATGATAATGTTGAATATTACTGAGTGATTATGGTAATATATAATTTATTAAAATTATCGTGAGATGAAAATACGACAGTTTCGATAATTTAGTTGGGACGCGCGTGTCAGTCGTGTCAGGACCCAATTTAATGGATTTAAATATATTTTATTTTTATGTCATCAGTATGAGCATTTTGAGTGCGTCAACGTGTCCGGAAGGGTCGAGATAGTCAGAAAACACTAGTCGAGGGTTTAGTTTGGGTCCCGGGGCATTTTTAGGCCTAACTAGCAACCCGAGGGGGTATATTAGTCATTTACATTTTTGGTGAACATTAACCCATGCAATTTAGAAAGCTTTATCGAACAATATGTTAGAGACTTAGGGTTTCCATAACCAAGTTTCACAGACGGTCATTAGAGATGAAGTTACCAAAGGAGAACCACCATCTTTTGAATTTTTGCACCACCGTCACCACCATCGGATAGATCGGAAGGAGAGAAGCATTTCTATACCATCTACTTCAAAGGATCAGAATCTTCATTACCAAGAAAGTGATTTAACTTGCAATAAATTAGTGCATATATCATCCAAGTGTAATACCCCGTATTTTTATGACTTTTAAATTTTGGGGATTTATTAAATTTAATTAGAGATATTAAATTAATATTAATCCAGAAAATCATTTAAATACTTACTAGCGTGATGAGAGTTAGTAATTACTTTGTTATGAGTTACTTATGGATAAAGTAAGTGGTGTATTTATGATGAGTAAAAATATCACGAGAATCTAACTGGGTAATTTTGGAAATTTATCGGGACGCGCTTGTCAGGATTAAATTCGGATTATTAAAAGTAAATAAATTATAAGTCACCCATATGATAGTTTTGAGCTCGTCAACGTGTCCAGAAGAATCGACATAATCGAAATAATGTACCCGGCCGGGGTTTTAGTTTGGGTCTCGGGTCATTTTTTGGCCTAATTAACACCTCGGGAGGGCGTTTTGTACATTTTACATTTTTGGCCCTGAAAACCCACGAAAATTCTAAGGCAATATCAGATGGTGAGAGTCACCTTCTAGGGTTAGAAACACCATAAACCAAAGACGGCCATTGGAGAGGAAGAGGTGAGGTTTTCTAAGGTGTTCTAGGCCAAGAACTTCACCGTTTGCACCGCCGTCGCCGCCAAACGTTAGATCGTACAATGAGGATCACAACCACACCAAAATCTCCACAAGTCTAAACCAAAAATTCTTAGGCAAGTATCTATATTTCTCTATTTCAGTTAATGCTCCAATAATATTAGCCTGGAATGGATTAGGACTAGTTTTTGTGAAAGAAAAACCTATTTTGGAGATTCGAATTCGCATGTTGTATGAGTAATAGATGTATTTTGGACATTTTACACTTTTGGGCCTGAAAACCCACGAATGTCGTCAGCAATAAATCCACACGCAGAGAACCTACATGAACCGCAGTCCAGTCTTCAATCCAGGAACACTGTAGCACTCCCTAATGACACGCAGTCACAAAAACTCCGTTGAGACTAACTCCATAATTGCATGCAGCCCTCAGTTATAGAGATCTCCCAACAAACTATGAACAGTAGCAAACTATGATTTGGGGTTCTACAAAATAACTCACACAAAAGTAATTGGGATTGTGCATGGTAAAACAAAAGATTGAACACTAATACCCCGTATTTTTATGGCTTTTAATTATGAGATTAATTAAATGAAACTACTTTTAATTATGGGATTAATTAAATTAATTTGGGATGGAAATTAATTCGGATTTAAATATCTAGCGAGACGAGAGTTAGTATTTAAATATGATGATAATGTTGAATATTACTGAGTGATTATGGTAATATATAATTTATTAAAATTATCGTGAGATGAAAATACGACAGTTTCGATAATTTAGTTGGGACGCGCGTGTCAGTCGTGTCAGGACCCAATTTAATGGATTTAAATATATTTTATTTTTATGTCATCAGTATGAGCATTTTGAGTGCGTCAACGTGTCCGGAAGGGTCGAGATAGTCAGAAAACACTAGTCGAGGGTTTAGTTTGGGTCCCGGGGCATTTTTAGGCCTAACTAGCAACCCGAGGGGGTATATTAGTCATTTACATTTTTGGTGAACATTAACCCATGCAATTAAGAAAGCTTTATCGACCAATATGTTAGAGACTTAGGGTTTCCATAACCAAGTTTCACAGACGGTCATTAGAGATGAAGTTACCAAAGGAGAACCACCATCTTTTGAATTTTTGCACCACCGTCACCACCATCGGATAGATCGGAAGGAGAGAAGCATTTCTATACCATCTACTTCAAAGGATCAGAATCTTCATTACCAAGAAAGTGATTTAACTTGCAATAAATTAGTGCATATATCATCCAAGTGTAATACCCCGTATTTTTATGACTTTTAAATTTTGGGGATTTATTAAATTTAATTAGAGATATTAAATTAATATTAATCCATAAAATCATTTAAATACTTACTAGCGTGATGAGAGTTAGTAATTATTTTGTTATGAGTTACTTATGGATAAAGTAAGTGGTGTATTTATGATGAGTAAAAATATCACGAGAATCTAACTGGGTAATTTTGGAAATTTATCGGGACGCGCTTGTCAGGATTAAATTCGGATTATTAAAAGTAAATAAATTATAAGTCACCCATATGATAGTTTTGAGCTCGTCAATTTGTCCAGAAGGGTCGACATAATCGAAATAATGTACCCGGCCGGGGTTTTAGTTTGGGTCTCGGGGCATTTTTTGGCTTAATTAACACCCCGGGAGGGCGTTTTGTACATTTTACATTTTTGGCCCTGAAAACCCACGAAAATTCTAAGGCAATATCAGATGGTGAGAGTCACCTTCTAGGGTTAGAAACACCATAAACCAAGACTGCCATTGGAGAGGAAGAGGTGAGGTTTTCTAAGGAGTTCTAGGCCAAGAACTTCACCGTTTGCACCGCCGTCGCCGCCAAACGTTAGATTGTACAATGAGGATCACAACCACACCAAAATCTCCACAAGTCTAAACCAAAAATTCTTAGGCAAGTATCTATATTGCTCTATTTCAGTTAATGCTCCAATAATATTAGTCTGGAATGGATTAGGACTAGTTTTTGTGAAAGAAAAACCTATATTGGAGATTCGAATTCGCATTTTGTATGAGTAATAGATGTATTTTGGACATTTTACATTTTTGGGCCTGAAAACCCACGAATGTCGTCAGTAATAAATCCACACGCAGAGCACCTACATGAACCGCAATCCAGTCTTCAATCCAGGAACACTGTAGCACTCCCTAATGACACGCAGTCACAAAAACTCCGTCGAGACTAACTCCATAATTGCATGCAGCCCTCAGTTATAGAGATCTCCCAACTAACTATGAACTGTAGCAAACTATGATTTGGGGTTCTACAAAATAACTCACACAAAAGTAATTGGGATTGTGCATGGTAAAACAAAAGATTGAACACTAATACCTCGTATTTTTATGGCTTTTAATTATGAGATTAATTAAATGAAATTACTTTTAATTGTGGGATTAATTAAATTAATTTGGGATGGAAATTAATTCGGATTTAAATATCTAGCGAGACGAGAGTTAGTATTTAAATATGATGATAATGTTGAATATTACTGAGTGATTATGGTAATATATAATTTATTAAAATTATCGTGAGATGAAAATACGACAGTTTCGATAATTTAGTTGGGATGCGCGTGTCAGTCGTGTCAGGACCCAATTTAATGGATTTAAATATATTTTATTTTTATGTCATCAGTATGAGCATTTTGGGTGCGTCAACGTGTCCGGAAGGGTCGAGATAGTCAGAAAACACTAGTCGAGGGTTTAGTTTGGGTCCCGGGGCATTTTTGGGCCTAACTAGCAACCCAAGTGGGTATATTAGTCATTTACATTTTTGGTGAACAGTAACCCATGCAATTTAGAAAGCTTTATCGACCAATATGTTAGAGACTTAGGGTTTCCATCACCAAGTTTCACAGACGGTCATTAGAGATGAAGTTACCAAAGGAGAACCACCATCTTTTGACTTTTTGCACCACCGTCACCACCATCGGATAGATCAGAAGGAGAGAAGCATTTCTATACCATCTACTTCAAAGGATCAGAATCTTCATTACCAAGAAAGTGATTTAACTTGCAATAAATTAGTGCATATATCATCCAAGTGTAATACCCCGTATTTTTATGACTTTTAAATTTTGGGGATTTATTAAATTTAATTAGAGATATTAAATTAATATTAATCCGGAAAATCATTTAAATACTTACTAGCGTGATGAGAGTTAGTAATTATTTTGTTATGAGTTACTTATGTATAAAGTAAGTGGTGTATTTATGATGAGTAAAAATATCACGAGAATCTAATTGGGTAATTTTGGAAATTTATCGGGACGCGCTTGTGTCGTGTCCGGATTAAATTCGAATTATTAAAAGTAAATAAATTATAAGTCACCCGTATGATAATTTTGATCTCGTCAATGTGTCCAGAAGGGTCGAGATAGTCGAAATAATGTACCCGGGGTTTTAGTTTGGGTATCGGGGCATTTTTTGGCCTAATTAACACCCCCGGGAGGGTGTTTTGGACATTTTACATTTTTGGGCCTGAAAACCCACGAAAATTCTAAGGAAATATCAGATGATGAGAGTCACCTTCTAGGGTTAGAAACACCATAAACCAAAGACGGCCATTGGAGAGGAAGAGGTGAGGTTTTCCAAGGAGTTCTAGGTCAAGAACTTCACCGTTTGCACCGTTGTCGCCGCCAAACGTTAGATCGTACAATGAGGATCACAACCACACCAAAATCTCCACAAGTCTGAACCAAAAATTCTTAGGCAAGTATCTATCTTGCTCTATTTCAGTTAATGTTCCAATAATATTAGCCTGGAATGGATTAGGACTAGTTTTTGTGAAAGAAAAACCTATTTTGGAGATCCGAATTCTCATGTTGTATGAGTAATAGATGTATTCTGGAAACCCAATTCATATGTAGAGATTGAACGACGAAATTACAGTAAATAAAGAGTATGAAATCTGGTAAAAGAATGGGAAGAAATCAAACAAAAGAAATATTAGGGTTCTTGATGTTTTTATGGATTTTGCTCTTTAAATTCATTATTCATGATGAAAATTCGCATGCTTGATGTAGGAAATCACTTATTTGAGGTTATAATACTTGTAGTATGAATTATTGGGAGTTTGGTAGTCAAATATAACGTTTTTGATGATGTTGGAAGAGCAAACCCGTAACTGGAAATTCTGCAGATTTTCTATGCCTGTTTGATCGATCGATCGACCTTAGAGTATTGATCGATCGATGCTTCGATCGATCGAACATCTTCCATACATCGATCAACCCCTCCTTCATAACTCACAATCCCTTTTTTTATAGGTTGTTCCAACTTAAATGATTAGACATTCTTCGATATTAATGTTAGAACATTTTGGGATATAAAGAAGACCAGTAGGACGTATTAAAAATATGGAACCTTTAAGGTAAGACGAGATTAACATTTCACGGGGATGTTTTACATATAAGGGACAGTGGGAATATATGTTAAAGGGTGAGACTCGTAAGAAAGTTACACTGTAAAATAAATGAGTACCTTCTGAAATTACGTTTGGGAATAGAGGAATCTATGAGTGTTACGTAGTAAGTTGGAATAATCCCACAAATTAAAATAAGAGACAAACCATTATACGTGATAACTAAATAATGAGTGATAAGGATAAATATCATAATTATGGGTCATGAGAGTGTACCTAAATTTGATATGGGTATAGTAGTATACATATATGACTGTGTTTATGCATATATTATATACGTGTAAAAATCATATCCGCGCTACTTACTATCCCTGAGGTTACTGCGATGGGACAGTCTTATCACGATGTGAACTTTATGGGGGATATTGACTCGTACCCTAGAACATAGAAATCCTTGGTACAAGCTATCAGATCGATAGTCAGATGGTCCTAAGAGACGTGAGGGTATGTGCTGACCTCTTAGTGACTTAGAACTATGCTTCGCCTCATTTTGTATGTGTTTTGTGTTAATATAGTTCGAGAGTGATTCCGAACTAGTATTTCCCTTAGAACGAGTGATACGGGGATTGGATAGCAGAGTATGCCCGCACCATAAATTTTATGTGGGGTGCTGTTAGAATATATATATATATATATATATATATATATATATATATATATATATATATATATATATATATATATATATATATATATATATATATATATATTATATGAGTATTTAATATATATATTTAAATCTGGAATTTGGGAACTACCTACTGTGACTATTGTATGTAAGAAATGAATAATAATTTCAACTTGGAAATAAGTGTTTGAAAAGTACGTTATATTACTGTGAAACTTTATAATCATATAAGGCTTAGGTGAGAACTTTTCTGTTAAATAAAATTAATCTCCTTAACATTTGAAATTGTCGGTATGTAACCTTACGAGTAACTTAAGATAAGATGAGTTAAATTGTTGGGAATATTAGTGCGATAGGTGTGCACATTAGAAGAGAGGTGAGAATTTCTCAAGGAAGTGTCGCACTAATTTGTTGGTTGCATTAGCCGGTAAGCATTTGAAATACTTGCTAAACTAATTTTAAACTGTTTTACAATCGGGCACTGACCCGTTTTATACTTTCTCTTCTCTCTTGTATATATATGTATATATTACAGGTGCCCAACCATAGGGGCGTCTTGCATAGGATCCTTCGAAAGGAACGCGTTGCAACTTAGGTGGGAGTTGCAGGCCTCTTGCTTAAACGACCTCATTGTTGATTACACTTCTAGCACTATTTATTCCATTGGGCATGTGTCTCCCTTCTTCATTATTCAGTTGTTTTATCGGAGATTGTGATTCGTTTATTTCCAGTATTTATACTTTGAGATTTATTACTGTCAGGATGTTTTCCTTTAAGTTTTAAAGTTGGAATTAATTAGTTGGATGTTTAATTGTTTGGATTATATGTTCTAGTATAGTTGTTGTGTGATTCCTTAACTATGAATTATGTAAAGTTTTAAATGTTGGTTTTTAAAATAAAATTTGTAAATTGATGTCAAAAAAATGGTTTTGACACTTAGATTAATTATTTAGGGTGTTTAAATTGGAAAAGTTATTTTTGCGACAATGATGCTAAGAATGAACCAACCGTTCACCTTGATTGTAATTTAATAAAGGACTGATCACCCGGTACTTAATTAGGTGGGGTGTTACAGGTGGTATCAGAGCATCAGGTTCTAGTGTCCTTTAGGATCTGTACAGCTTATTTCGCTTTCAGCTTAGCGTTCTTGTTATAGAGCCCTATTTTTAGGATTGTTGTATTTTTACTTTTACGATTATGTTTTCAGATATTTGAGATTTGATAATAACTGTATACTAATAAATTTCTTCACGTTTCAGATGCCTTCGAGACGTGCACCAAAGGATAGGCGTGCCCAAGCCGAGCAGCCAGTAGCTCCGGCTCAGGGAACAATGAATGCAAATGAGGTATCCGCTATCGTTGCTCAGGCAGTTAATGCAGTGCTAGCGGTAGTACAGTAGGCTCCACCCTAAGTTCAGGCAGTGGTGCCAGTACCGGCACAGCTTCTATTTGCATGGGAGCGAGTTAGGGATGCCTTTCAAAAGGCGCATCCCCCAGAGTTTGCAGGTGGTTCATATATTATTGTAGCCAGCCAATGGAAGAAAGATATCCATATGCATCTGCACATGTACGAGTGTACGGACGTACAGAAATAGTTGTTGGCTTCCTTTAAGCTGGTGGGGGTCACTGTGCATTGGTGGGAATCCACTGCTACCTTGGAGGAGAGGCATACTATTACTATTCAGTCATTTTGGGAGCGGTTTGATAGCAAATACTTTCCATCCATCGTGCAGACTGAGATGAGGAGGAAATTACTGAGTCTGAAGTAGGAGAATTTGACTATTGCTGAGTATGAAGAAGAGTTCACAAGACTTCTCACTATAGTGCCAGATGAGGCACCCACTGAGGGTAAGAAGATACTATTGTTTGTGGACGGGTTGGCTTGGAGGATCCGTCAGCACCTTATAGGAAATATGTCTCTGTATACCTACACAGATGTACTCAATGCGGCTTTGCTACACTGACAGGATCACCGCTTCCATCTGCAGGGAAGCAAGCGAGCATGAGAGTCCGGCTAGCAGGGCAGGACAAGGGGTAGTGGTGCTAGTGGAGCACCGACATCTCTGGGACAGACTCGTCAGCATGAGCAGAGTTCCCATCAGGGGGACCCTACCAAGTGGTTCCAATCAGGTGATTCCAGGAAGGTATTTGGGGGATTTAGGCAGGGTCAGCAGGGCTAGCAAGGTCAACATCGTCAATCGCAGGGCTAACAGCGGTTTCAGCAGGGTCAATAGGGCCAATAGCGGGGTGGTAACGGCCAGCAAGGACGTAATCAGCAGGGACTGAGGGGAGGAAATTTTAGGGGCCGATGCTTCAGGTGTGGTAAAAATGGCCACAGGCACCAGGATTGTCCAGAGGGTGATAGGGCCCCACAGCAGCAGGGTGCTCGTAATGAGACACAGAGGCCACTTTTTCCAGCCGTCCTCCCAGCACCAGCTCAGGTACTAGCCCTACTAGCCATACCAGCCGCTCTAGTGTAGCAGGTTAGTTACAGTACGGACGTGTCTATAACGTCCACCAGGCAGCAGCTCCACAGGCGCCACCCGCGATTGAGGGTATGTTTCCTATCCATGGTACTATGGGTCGGGTTTTATTTGATACTGGGGTGACACACTATTTTATAGCTACCCATTTTGCGAAGGCCTTAGGGTTATTAGCCACAGCAGAGAGCACTGTAACATGTGTAGACTCACCACTGGGAAATGGATCGTTAATTTTCTTCATATGTAGGGGTGTGGGAGTAGAGATTGGTAGCTTGGTATTACCAGCAGACATGTTAGTCTTAGATATGGATCAGCACGACGCTATTATTGGTATGGATTAGATCGCATATTATAGAGCCATGATAGATTGTTTCGGTGGGAGTATTGTCTTTGCCATTCCGAGGTAAGAGATGGTTGTAGTGGCGATGCCCCGCCCAGAGGGAGGGTCGATCGCTCATTTGAATTACATAGAGGAGGATACCTCTAAGGAGGTCGTGATTCCCTTAGATTAGATCCCAGTTGTTCGTGAGTATTCTAATGTATTTCAGGAGATACCAGGCCTACCCTCCAGTCGAGAGATAGATTTTGTCATAGATTTATTACCGGATACCCGACCGATAGCACGCGCTCCATACCGTATGGCTCCGACGGAGATACGAGAGTTAGGAGATCAGATAGAGCAGTTGTTAGGTCAGGGATTCATTCCCAGGAGTACCTCACCTTGGGGAGCTCCAGTCTTGTTTGTGAAAAAGAGAGATGGTTCACTGAGTCTATGTGTGGACTACCGGGAGCTGAACAAGGTCACGATACGGAACAAGTATTTGTTGCCTCGAATCGATGAATTGTTCGACCAGCTGAGGGGAGCAACTTTCTTTTCGAATATAGATCTGAGGTCAGGGTACCATCAGCTATGTATTAGGGAGCAGGATGTTTCAAAAACTCATTTCTTGACGAGATATGGGTCCTATGAGTTCAGAGTGATGCCATTTGGACTAAAAAATGCTCCAGTTGTATTCACGGACTTGATGAACCGAGAATTCAGAGAGTTCTTGGATCAGTTTGTCATCGTCTTCATAGATGACATCCTGATATATTCACACTCTGAGGAAGAGCATGCCGGTCACTTGAGGAAGGTTCTTCAGACTCTACGAGAGCATCAGCTGTATGCTATGTACGATAAGTGCGGGTTCTGGTTATGGAAAGTGCAATTCTTGGGACATGTTGTTTCTGAACAGGGAATAGCGGTTGAACCGAGTAAAGTGTCAGTGGTGAGGGCGTGGGGATAGCCCACGACACCGACAGAAATGCGTAGTTTCTTGGGGTTAGCCGGATACTACAGGAGATTCATTCAGGGGTTCTCCAAAATAGTGGGTCCATTAACGAACCTGACTCGTAAGGGGGTACCATATGTTTGGGACAATGCTTGCCAATTGGCTTTCGACGAGCTGAAAGACAAGCTTACTTCAGCACCGGTACTTGCTTTACCTAAGCCGGGCGTGGAGTATCTGGTTTACACCGACACCTCTTTACGAGGACTCGGGGGAGTAGTTCAACAGGGGGAAAAGGCTATACATTTTGCCTCCCGCAAGCTTAAATTGTACGAGAAGAATTACCCCACACACGACCTAGAGTTAGCAGCAGTCGTCTTTGCATTGAGGATATGCAGACACTATTTATTGGGGGAGAAATTTTGCTTATTCACAAACCACAAGTCACTGCAGTACCTATTCACTCAAGAGAGCTGAATATGCATAAACGCATGTGGTTAGAGTTTATGAAGGACTATCATTTAGACATACAGTACCATCTGGGGAAGGCCAACGTATTTGCCGATGCGTTGAGCCGTAGATCGGTATACGATGTAGTGGACATCTGGAAAGCAAAGTGGAAAGAGTTGGGTCACTAGGACGCAGTAGACCATTCCTTCATATCTGTCATGACAGTGACACCCGAGATTGTTACGAGGTTAATACAGGCACAGAACGCAGACCCATTTTTCCAGGAGCAGATTGTACGACTTTTAGATAAGGGTGCTGAGTCCTATTCTGTTAGTTCTGATGGAGGTTTGAGGTTTAATGGGAGATTGGTTGTCCCAGAAGGAGAAGACTTACGTCATGCAGTGCTGACCCAGTCTCACGGGTCCCGATTTGCAGTGCATCCTAGAGAGATAAGATGTACCAGGATATGAGGCGGCAATACTGGTGGAGTGGGATAAAAAAGGACATCGCTGAGTTCGTGTCCAAGTGTTCTACCTCCTAGATGGTAAAGGTGGACCACAAAAAATCGTTGGGGTTACTTCAGCCATTTGAAATACTCGCGTGAAAGTGGGAGAGTATTTCCATGGATTTTATTACTGGGCTACCTACATCACAGCGGGGCCACGACTCCATCTGGGTTATTGTGGACCGTTTGACCTAGGTGGCACATTTTCTTCCAGTGCGAACAGACTATACCATGGGTTTGTATGCTCAGTTATTTATTGCTGATATTATAATATTACATGGGGTGCCCCTAAATATTGTGTCAGATAGAGACAAGATTTTCGTGTTGCGTTTCTGGGAGAGCTTTCAGGAGGCCATGGGTACGGAGTTGAGGTTGAGTTCAGCTTATCTCCCACAGACAGATGGGCAAATAAAGAATACCAATCATATGTTGGAGGATATGCTACACATGTGTGTACTTAATTTTGGAGGAGGTTGGGAGCCACATCTTCCACTGGTAGAGTTCGCTTATAATAACTCTTATCAGTTCACAATTGGCATTGATCCATTTAAGGCATTGTATGATAGGACTTGTCGTTCCCCAACTTGTTGGCTAGAGGTGGGGGATAACAAGTTACTCAGACCATAGGTAATTCAGGAAACCTCCACTAGGATTGAGATTATTAGGAGTCGCATTCGGGTAGCCCAGGACAGGTAGAAAAGCTACGCCGATGCAAAACGGTTCTGTCGAGAATTTAATGTGGGGGCCCAAGTATTACTACGTGTATCTCCTATGAAAGGAGTGATGAGGTTCGGGAGAAAAAGAAAATTAGCCCCGAGGTACGTGGGAGAAAAAGGAAATCTCCTGCATAACTCACATTCCCTTTTTTTTATAGGTTGTTCCAACTTAAATGATTAGACATTCTTGGATAATAATGTTAGAACATTTTGGGATATAAAGAAGATCAGTAGGACGTATTAAAAATATTGAACCTTTAAGGTAAGACGAGATTAACATTTCACGGGGATGTTTTACATATAAGGGACAGTGGGAATATATGTTAAAGGGTGAGACTCGTAAGAAAGTTACGTTGTAAAATAAATGAGTACCTTCTGAAATTACACTTGGGAAGATAGGAATCTATGAGTGTTACGTAGTAAGTTGAAATAATCCCACAAATTAAAATAAGAGACAAACCGTTATACGTGATCACTAAATAATGAGTGACAAGGATAAATATCATAATTATGGGTCATGAGAGTGTACCTAAATTTGATATGGGAATAGTAGTATACATATGTTACTGTGTTTATACATATATTATATACGTGTAAAAATCATATCCACGCTACCTACTATCCGTGAGGTTACTGTGATGGGACAGTCTTATCTCGATGTGACCTTTATGGGGGATATTAACTCGTACCCTAGCACATAGGAATCCTTGGTACAGGATATCGAATCGATAGTCAGACGGTCCTAAGAGACGTGAGGGTATGTGCTGACCTCTTAGTGACTTGGAACTATGACTCGCCTCATTTTGTATGTGTTTTGTGTTAAATACAGTTCGAGAGTGATTCCGAACTAGTATTTCCCTTAGTATGAGTGATACGGGGACTGGATAGCAGAGTATGCCCGCACCATAAATTTTATGTGGGGTGCTATTAGAATATATTTATTATATGAGTATTTAATATATATATATATATATATATATATATATATTTGGAATTTGGGAACTACCTATTGTGACTATGGTATGTAAGAAATGAATAATTATATCAACTTAGTAATAAGTGTTTGAAAAGTACGTTATATTACTGTGAAACTTTATAATCATATAAGGCTTAGGTGAGAACTTTGCTGTTAAATAAAATTAATCTCCTTAACATTTGAAATTGTCGATATGTAACCTTACGAGTAACTTAAGATAAGATAAGTTAAACTGTTGAGAATATTAGTGCAATAGGTGTGCACATTAGAAGAGAGGTGAGAATTTCTCAAGGGAGTGCCACACTAATATGTTGATTGAATTAGTCGGTAAGCATTTTAAATACTTGCTAAACTAATTTTAAACTTTTTTACAATCGGGCTCTGACCCGTTTTCTACTTTCTCTTCTCTCTTGTATATATATGTATATATTACAGGTGCCCAGCCACAGGGGCATCTTGCATAGGATCCTTTGGAAGGAACGCGCTGCAGCTTAGGTGGGAGTTGAGGCCTCTTGCTTAGACGACCCAATTGTTGATTCCACTTCTAGCACTATATATTCCGTTAGGCATGTGTCGCCCTTCTTCATTATTCAGTTGGTTTATCGGAGATTGTGATTTATTTATTTCCAGTATTTATACTTTGGGATTTATTACTGTCATGATGTTTTCCTTTAAGTTTTAAAGTTGGAATTAATTAGTTGGATGTTTAATTATTTGAATTATATGTTCTAGTATAGTTGTTGTGTGATTCTTTAACTATGAATTATGTAAAGTTTTAAATGCTAGTTTTTGAAATAAAATTTGGAAATTGATGTCAAAATATTGTTTTGACACTTAGCTTAATTATTTAGGGTGTTTAAATTGGAAAAGTTATTTTTGTGACAGTGATGCTAAGAATGAACCAACCGTTCACCTTGATTATAATTTAATAAAGGACTGATCACCCGGTATTTAATTAGGTGGGATGTCACACCAAGTTAGGTTAGAATTGAAGAATAACCTTGAATAATGATAATTGAATGGATTTGAAGAATTGAAATCATAATTTGGGTAGGTTTTGCATGTAGATTAACTTCTGGGATTTTAGCAGCCCCGAAATCATGATCCATGTGTAGAGATTTATGAATTTGTATTGAATTATATAGTGTTCTTGAATAAATAGGAGAACTAGGGTTTTTATATGATAATCATGACTTTTGATCCAAGAAACTATTGATTGAGGATGATTTAATGACTTTAATAATGTTATAAATTGTGTAAACATGTTGGTATGATTATGTAATACCCCGTATTTTCTGTGATATTTATTTTTGGGGATTAATTGAATTAAATGTTTATTAATTGGAAATTAATCCGGATAAAAATATTAACGAGATGTGAGTTAGTATTTTATTATAATGTGTATACTTGGCATTATATGATTATTGGTAATACTGAAATTATCGTGAGATTTATATACGGCAATTTGGGAATTTTACTTGACGCGTGTGACCGCCACGTCATAGTATATTGTTATTAAATTAAAAAGTGAATTTTAGTTCCATTATTCGTATGGTCGTTTTGAGTGCGCCAACGTGTCCGGAAGGGTCGATATAGTCAGAAAACACTAGCCGGAAGTTTAGTTTTGGCCCCGGGGTATTTGTGGGCCATACCGGCATCAAAAAGGGTATTTTGGTAAATTGCGTTTTTGGGAATTAAAAAGTGACGAAAATGGAATTAATAAGCTGACTATTTCCTTAACCCACTTAACCCACTTAACCCACTACTACCATTTAGAGACTTAATGGGCTACGGGAGAAGTTGAAATATACTCCCAACTCCCA
The DNA here is from genome assembly GCA_949130495.1 of Sambucus nigra. Lineage (NCBI taxonomy): Eukaryota > Viridiplantae > Streptophyta > Magnoliopsida > Dipsacales > Adoxaceae > Sambucus > Sambucus nigra. Next base: position 283,158,678 of record OX422215.1, read on the forward strand.
CAAACCATTTCACACATCCATTCTCCATTATCTTCAACCTTGGGAAAAGCTTGAGAGAGAGAGGGAGAGAAGGAAACCTTGAGAAGAGCTTGAAAGAGAAAGAGAGGGAAGAATTCTGCAGAAAAGTGAGAGAAGGAACAACTTGACTATCAAAGATTCTACACCAAATTCTGAGATAATTGAGGCAAGTGATTTAAACTCTTTTAATTCAAGATATGTATCCATGTGTAGGAATTTTCGAAATTGACTTTTGGAGATAAATTAGACCCATGAATTGAAGGTTAAAGGACATGAATTATGTAGGAATTGCATGTAGTATATCCTGGACGAATTTGTATGTTGAAAAATGAACCTTGATGATCAAAAGGTAGAATTAGAAGAAACTCAATGATGTTCTTGAATGGAAGAAATCTGGGAATTATTTTGATGTAATTTTAATCCAAAGTAAGCCTTTAAATGATGAATTATGGGAGTTAGAATGTTATTACTGATGTAGGATGTTAGTATAACGTTATAGTAATCTTATCTTGAAGTTTCATGCTTAAAAATGGTGATTTGGGACGAAACTGTAACTGCAAAATGAAGCAGCCCGTAACAGACCTGTTTAGTCGATCGATCGACATTCATAAGTCGATCGATCGACCAAATCGATCGATCGAAGGTCAAGGTCGATCGATCGACCTTCCCAGAATGACTAAAGTTTTTCTTAATTGAATTTTAATGGTGTTAACCCTTGGATAATAATATTGGAGACATTATGATTACCCTATATTTTAAGGAAGACCAGTAGGCATGATTTTGATATTGGACTGTAATTGGAATTTAATTTGAGGAATTATTCTAAATTAATGAAATTCGTTATGTGAGATTATATTTGGGGCAAATAGTGCAAATTTGAATAAATTGATGAAATAAGGTTCGGGGCAGAAGTAAAGACCTTAGTTATATAGATGTTATATGTGGGAATTATGGGAACTTAATTGTCTATTTGAGATAGGCCTTAAGTTAAGAAATTACGACGTGAGACGTGTCGACTATTTAATTTATATATTATCGGGATACTTGAAATATATGAATTGGGAATAATGGTATAATGATGTAGAGTATACCCTTATTATTATTGAAATATCTAAGATGTGTGAATGCTTAGTATATAGTTTATGTGTATAACATACCTACCATACTTGCTATCACGGGGGAGGTTTACGTTCGCTTAGGACCCTCTAATCCTTGTGTGCCTACGGGGGGGATATAGACTGGTACCTTGATGAACATAGGTCATAGAAAGACTTATTGTGATATTAATAAGTCCGCTGACCATGGGAGCGTAGGTATGTGCGTGACCCATGTGATGGTGACTATGTTCGCCTCCACTATTTGTGATGTTGATATCGGAACAATTCCTGAGAGATTCGGAATGTGTGATCCTTATGTACGTGATGTACCGGGATGGATAGCAGAGTATGTGTGCACCGCAGCTTAGCCTTTGGGTGCTTGTATTGTATATTTATGATGTGAAAATATACGGTTATATGAGAGGGAATTTACTATGTTAAATTGTGAGTATAATTATAGTAATGTTATGAAAAGATAAAAAGGGAACTTTTATCAATTAATGGTCTTATTAATAATTGGGAATCCGGGAATTAAAGTAGAACTCTCTATTGAATTGTAAATGTTGGAAATTAAATGTGAACCTAGTAATAGTGTAGAAACTCTTAGATAGTTATGAGATAACACATGAATGGGTACAGGAACGTTAGGAGTGCACAGTTAGACGAGAGGTGAGTATATCATGCGAGAGCACGTCCTAACATGTACTTTGCATATACTGTTTTAAATGTTTTTAAAGCACTTGCAGGTTTTTAAAATATCTACACATTCGGGCTCTGACCCGTTTGCTTTCAAATCTATCCTTTTTGTAAAACCATTTTAGGTTCCCAGCCACAAGGTCACCATGCATAGGACTCTCACTCTGATGACGAGCTGTAGCTGGTTGAGGCTACAGGGATTTGCTTTTAGACGCTTATATCATTTGGATTCCCTATTCATTATTCCTCAGTGTAGGGAATGTTGCCCAAGTTATATTAGATACATTTCCATTCCAGTTTTCAGACTTTGGCATGTATTCATTCAGTATTCAGTATTTCATTATTTACTTCAGTTGTGGGATTGTATTATGAGGAGTTTTCCCTCCAGCTTTATTTATATCATGTGACGCTTATCTTATTTACTCATTATGGTGAATGATGTTTTTTTTTTATTCTTCTTTACACTTGTTGCATGTTAATCAGACTTTAAATTAAAATTTGGCAAACTTACTTTTTAAATACTAGGTGGTTAGTAATCATAAAATGTTTTCGACAGTGATGCTATTAACTGAGCCAACTTGGCGTTTTGATTTAATTTAATAAAGGAGTAGCTACCCGGTATTTAATTAGTCGGGGTGCTACAGGTGGTATCAGAGCATCAGGTTCTAGTGTCCTTTAGGATCTGTACGGCTTGTTATGTTTTCCGCTGAGCTTTCTTTGATATAGAGCCCTATGCTTAGGATTGTTGATATCTTGGTTGAGATTTCGTTCCCCTGCTTTAATACGTATAGTAGTGAATCTTATTTACGATCGGGTGTATTCGTGTACCGAACAATGCAATACGTTAGGCGAAGACAGTTGGGTGAACAGCAGGAGGCAAACTTATATTGAGAATAATTGATATATTTAAAGAGGGACGACCGTAGTCGAAGTCACCGATGTTATGGCACGAAAGTCCTGGAAGATATAGAAGGCTAAGGCGCGACTTGAAACTTCCGGGTACGGCTATCGTATGAATGGGGTCAATTCGACACATCCAACAAGGTTGGAATGAGAGTTAGAATTAGATATAACATTGAGGAGAACCAGCAGTAGCAATACTCTAAGGGAGAAGACGTCATGTGCTAGCCAACCTAACACAAAGTATCCAAAGGTTTGGATTTGTGTCGGAGTATGGCTAATCGAGAGTGAAAATTTAAGAAAAATTTTATTATCCCGTGAGAGCGGAGTTTCTATGGGGAGAAACAATCACCACACTTATAGTGGGATGTAACGTCGAGAGAAGGCGTACGCGAATGGTTTGACCATAAGTTTCGTGATCAAATATTTAGGGTGAGAAACGAATGTCGTTCTGAACTCACACGAAAGGTTCGGACAGAGGTCACTTTGTGAGGAGAAATAAAATTATTTAGTGAACCCTACACTGGGTGAAGTAGGTAAAACGGGAAAGGGGTTATTAAAGAAAGAATTTACAAAGAAGTATCGCAAGTCCTTCGAGCAGGATTCTGCTTGGACGATTAAAGCAAATGGTATTGCTGCATAGCGTTAATTTGGAGGTAAACATCCCCGAGTGGGGAGACACAAGAATCGAGAAACTTACATAAAATAAGACTGGTGTTGGAGAAGCACCACAATGAGAAGACCCAATGGAGAAACCGTTAAAATAATCCGATAGAGGAATTATTACCGAGCGATGGTAATTTCAGTAAAAGAGGTGGGAAATTAGTAGCATGATCCTTAGGGCCGCCAACACTAAGGAAACCATAGAGATAGTCGTTTGAGTCGAGACTACCAACGTCCAAGAGATGAACCAACTTAACATGATTGGTGAGACAAGAGATAAGAGGAGTATGTGTAGAAGTATTTCTGTGGGGAGTGAAACCCGTGCGTTATAAAATTTTTCCCAATGCAAAAGTAGGGATCAAAGTATTGTGCCTGGCGAGAACAACAATTATTGAAAAAGTCGGTGTGGGACAGTTAGGCGCGGTATGTCCAGGAACCATTTGAGTAGCCAGGTCGATTGATAAAATAGAAGTATGAGTTACATTCTCAGATGATGATGCATGTTATTTATGGCGTGAATGAGTTGCTACAATTGTCACTATTACTATTTTCACTTGAGAGTCGAGGTTGGTAAGTATATCAATAATTTCGTCATATACAAAGATATTTTTCCTTATAGCGTGGGGGATTTACTTTTATTGTCATCTGCGGAGGATGAATGGGTATAATAATAGCGGTGTTGATTTATTAATATTACTCGTTTTGGTGTTGTAGTATACGAGTATGTGGTGATATTATTTATGGTTTTATTTATATAATTATACCGATAGCACGCTCCGAAAATCTCGCGAGTGACATTCTCTTTAGTTTCGTATTATTTGAACTTATATTTGAATTGTTAAATTCATTGGAATCTGGAAAATAACTGTTGTTATTATTTGATCCTTGTGGTATTATTATATGGTTGAGGAGCACGTTGTCAAGAGATTTTGTTATGACACGGATGTTGGGCACCCGCCAAAATTCCTGTTTCCCGGGCTATGGCTTGATAAAGCATATACGGAGGTGGTGAGGCCTGGTGACTCGATCAAAGTGTTGTGATTTTAAAAAAATATTGTAGTCTCAGATATTGAATCCCATTATGCGTAGGGATTTCATTATTATGAGTAGTATGTGATTACTTTTCTAGTCAACAAAGAGTTAATTGGTTTTTATAATTAACAATAGAGAGGTAGTAACAAAAAGGAGTGCATTGTCTTATTCCCCGTTAGAGATTTGGGAGTTAATACTCATAGTTGTATGACTGGGGACGGGATTCTGAGAACCCCGATCTTACTTACGTGGTGTATATGAAATGCGATTACCATCAGTGTCAGGAGAAGGTGACATTCGAAGGGAGATCCTTGTTTAAGTGTCATTGCGGCAAAATGTAAATTTGTTGAGAAACGAGAGTGTAGGGGTACTTGCTATGGACAGGGCTTAACTAATTCCGATGATCAACAATGTTAGGTAGTAGTGTATCGGGGGGGTTCCTTGTTTGGATTTCGCTTTGCGAGACACTCCACGCATGAAACTTAGCATAAGATTGGTAGTAGGGAGAAGTGTGGCCCTTCGTTCATGAATTGGATACCTCTATAGATACGGAAGTATATAGTTATAATGGGAAATTACAAAGAGTAAATTATGTTGTAAGGCCATTAGAGCCAGATGTTAGTAAATTACGATGTAAGTACTAATAATATTAGTTTTGGCACGGCATGTTGAGGGACGCCTTGAGGATAAGGAGGATTTAGGATGTATAATTCAGAAGCGATTGAGAACGCCCTAGTGGTATAGAACCATTGTATTTACAGTGACAATAAAGAGTTTGAGATTTGTATGAAGCGTATATAATGTTTAAAAACCGTATAGTTGGGTTATAAGGGGCATAGACACCTTGAATTGCTAAAGTGTAAACCAAAGGAAGAGAAACATGGACGGGCGAAATTATTGCTATCAAGGTTAAACGTCATAAGAAAAGGTGTAAGTGAATATCATGTGTAGTCAGTGTAGCACGTTCAAATTTGGAGATTTATTTTATTTTCAAGATAGTTGGATTGTTGTAATTATTTCGAGAGATCTATTGTATTAAATTGAAGATGAGAATAGTGGGTTCTTGTTTGATTGAGGGATTTGGATGCTGTACACCTTGTTATTTGTGGATTAGTTTAATTGATAGTAGCGCATCGTTCGCTCTCTCCGAGCGGGCGGGGTGTTTTTCTCAAATCGAATATTGAGAATAACTCAAGCGTAAATAAAATGAGGATGTCAATCAGGTATGAAGTCTAGTTATGTTCAAAGTAGTGAAAAGGGGTATAGTTCCAAACTTTTGGTATTCGTCAGGAGAATAAGATCATCAAGAAATTCGAACGGGGGAAAGTTTATGTGAATATCGGCATTGAAAGAGGGATAGTAAATAGTAGACCAGTTGGGGTTAGATGAACAACCAGATAATTTTGTATCAGGCGACGATTCCAAGAATGGGAGTGTCAAGTTAAGGAATTTCTTGCGAGGTAACCAACCTATTGATAAGTGATGAGTTCCTTTGACTATGTGGGACATGTGGTCCAGAAAGAGAGAAATTGTTATATACTTGGGGTAATTTACACTATTAGATAGTGAACACGCCGGCACGTGGTTAGACGTAGTATTACTTAGAACTGGGATGAAATCCCCGAAATCCGAATTCCGGTGGGGTGACGATTCCAAGGTGACTAACGACTGATTGATTGTATGAAGAAATTTTGGATTCATTGCGATATTTCCAATTCCAAATCGAGTATAACTAGTAAGGTATATTGTAGTGATGAGGAACAATTATTACCTAATTGTAGTGTTGGGGAGGAAAAAGCACCCATATATATTTTAGTGGACAAAGTACTTATAAAGGTTGGTGTAACACCAATAGGTTGACGTGGTCTTCCCTTGTGTAAAGGTCATAACGTCGGGAATAGAGATTCAAAGAGTGAACAAGTAGTCAGATTATTATTAATTTCTTCCAGAAGGAGTGTTTCATGTTTTGATAAACGCGGGAGTTAATGCGTAGTGAAGTACGGACTCATAATGATATTGAGATAATATAACCAGTGAAGTATAAGGTATTTTTTTTCTATGTTGTTTAAATAAGAGCACAACGTGAGGTACATTGATCGAAGATTATTCAGATTAGGTATCGAGTATGTCAAACAAGCTTGTTGTGAAGATTTTACTGATTTGGGCTTTTCGTATTATTTGTTTTGTATACTGGAGGTTACCTAAATTTTCTAGTCAGCTTTACTATTTCCGAATTTCGGGACGAAATTCAGTTATTAGGGGGGAAGTATGTAATACCCCGTATTTTCTGTGATATTTATTTTTGGGGATTAATTGAATTAAATGTTTATTAATTGGAAATTAATCCGGATAAAAATATTAACGAGATGTGAGTTAGTATTTTATTATAATGTGTATACTTGGCATTATATGATTATTGGTAATACTGAAATTATCGTGAGATTTATATACGGCAATTTGGGAATTTTACTTGACGCGTGTGACCGCCACGTCATAGTATAATGTTATTAAATTAAAAAGTGAATTTTAGTTCCATTATTCGTATGGTCGTTTTGAGTGCGCCAACGTGTCCGGAAGGGTCGAGATAGTCAGAAAACACTAGCCGGAAGTTTAGTTTTGGCCCCGGGGTATTTGTGGGCCATACCGGCATCAAAAAGGGTATTTTGGTAAATTGCGTTTTTGGGAATTAAAAAGTGACGAAAATGGAATTAATAAGCTGACTATTTCCTTAACCCACTTAACCCACTTAACCCACTACTACCATTTAGAGACTTAATGGGCTACGGGAGAAGTTGAAATATACTCCCAACTCCCACAAACCATTTCACACATCCATTCTCCATTATCTTCAACCTTGGGAAAAGCTTGAGAGAGAGAGGGAGAGAAGGAAACCTTGAGAAGAGCTTGAAAGAGAAAGAGAGGGAAGAATTCTGCAGAAAAGTGAGAGAAGGAACAACTTGACTATCAAAGATTCTACACCAAATTCTGAGATAATTGAGGCAAGTGATTTAAACTCTTTTAATTCAAGATATGTATCCATGTGTAGGAATTTTCGAAATTGACTTTTGGAGATAAATTAGACCCATGAATTGAAGGTTAAAGGACATGAATTATGTAGGAATTGCATGTAGTATATCCTGGACGAATTTGTATGTTGAAAAATGAACCTTGATGATCAAAAGGTAGAATTAGAAGAAACTCAATGATGTTCTTGAATGGAAGAAATCTGGGAATTATTTTGATGTAATTTTAATCCAAAGTAAGCCTTTAAATGATGAATTATGGGAGTTAGAATGTTATTACTGATGTAGGATGTTAGTATAACGTTATAGTAATCTTATCTTGAAGTTTCATGCTTAAAAATGGTGATTTGGGACGAAACTGTAACTGCAAAATGAAGCAGCCCGTAACAGACCTGTTTAGTCGATCGATCGACATTCATAAGTCGATCGATCGACCAAATCGATCGATCGAAGGTCAAGGTCGATCGATCGACCTTCCCAGAATGACTAAAGTTTTTCTTAATTGAATTTTAATGGTGTTAACCCTTGGATAATAATATTGGAGACATTATGATTACCCTATATTTTAAGGAAGACCAGTAGGCATGATTTTGATATTGGACTGTAATTGGAATTTAATTTGAGGAATTATTCTAAATTAATGAAATTCGTTATGTGAGATTATATTTGGGGCAAATAGTGCAAATTTGAATAAATTGATGAAATAAGGTTCGGGGCAGAAGTAAAGACCTTAGTTATATAGATGTTATATGTGGGAATTATGGGAACTTAATAGTCTATTTGAGATAGGCCTTAAGTTAAGAAATTACGACGTGAGACGTGTCGACTATTTAATTTATATATTATCGGGATACTTGAAATATATGAATTGGGAATAATGGTATAATGATGTAGAGTATACCCTTATTATTATTGAAATATCTAAGATGTGTGAATGCTTAGTATATAGTTTATGTGTATAACATACCTACCATACTTGCTATCACGGGGGAGGTTTACGTTCGCTTAGGACCCTCTAATCCTTGTGTGCCTACGGGGGGGATATAGACTGGTACCTTGATGAACATAGGTCATAGAAAGACTTATTGTGATATTAATAAGTCCGCTGACCATGGGAGCGTAGGTATGTGCGTGACCCATGTGATGGTGACTATGTTCGCCTCCACTATTTGTGATGTTGATATCGGAACAATTCCTGAGAGATTCGGAATGTGTGATCCTTATGTACGTGATGTACCGGGATGGATAGCAGAGTATGTGTGCACCGCAGCTTAGCCTTTGGGTGCTTGTATTGTATATTTATGATGTGAAAATATACGGTTATATGAGAGGGAATTTACTATGTTAAATTGTGAGTATAATTATAGTAATGTTATGAAAAGATAAAAAGGGAACTTTTATCAATTAATGGTCTTATTAATAATTGGGAATCCGGGAATTAAAGTAGAACTCTCTATTGAATTGTAAATGTTGGAAATTAAATGTGAACCTAGTAATAGTGTAGAAACTCTTAGATAGTTATGAGATAACACATGAATGGGTACAGGAACGTTAGGAGTGCACAGTTAGACGAGAGGTGAGTATATCATGCGAGAGCACGTCCTAACATGTACTTTGCATATACTGTTTTAAATGTTTTTAAAGCACTTGCAGGTTTTTAAAATATCTACACATTCGGGCTCTGACCCGTTTGCTTTCAAATCTATCCTTTTTGTAAAACCATTTTAGGTGCCCAGCCACAAGGTCACCATGCATAGGACTCTCACTCTGATGACGAGCTGTAGCTGGTGGAGGCTACAGGGATTTGCTTTTAGACGCTTATATCATTTGGATTCCCTATTCATTATTCCTCAGTGTAGGGCATGTTGCCCAAGTTATATTAGATACATTTCCATTTCAGTTTTCAGACTTTGGCATGTATTCATTCAGTATTCAGTATTTCATTATTTACTTCAGTTGTGGGATTGTATTATGAGGAGTTTTCCCTCCAGCTTTATTTATATCATGTGACGCTTATCTTATTTACTCATTATGGTGAATGATGTTTTTTTTTTTATTCTTCTTTACACTTGTTGCATGTTAATCAGACTTTAAATTAAAATTTGGCAAACTTACTTTTTAAATACTAGGTGGTTAGTAATCATAAAATGTTTTCGACAGTGATGTTATTAACTGAGCCAACTTGGCGTTTTGATTTAATTTAATAAAGGAGTAGCTACCCGGTATTTAATTAGTCGGGGTGCTACAGATTATTAGTATATTTGGTTGAGAGTTTTGGACGTTGAAATGAAGAATTAGTGGTGTAAAATGAGGAAACCCATAACTGTTTAAGGAAATTCTGGGCGAATACATGCTTGATCGATCAATCGACTCAAGAATGTCGATCGATCGACTGATCGATCGATTGACCCCTTTTTTTTCGATCGATCGACCTCTTCACATTTTTCGTAATTGTTTACCTTTAAGGTTTAAGGAAAATCCCAAAGCCGATAATGATTCTTAGGGTGATTAATTTGATATTTTGGGACGTAGTTAAGGTTAGTAAGGTCTTAGTTGAAGCCCAGAAAAATGGATTACCTTAGGGAATTGAATACTATTGCTTACGAGGGACTACCGAGTGAGGTACGGTTAGAAAACGTTCAAATCGAAACTATAAGGGGAATAAATGTTGAGGTAAGGATAAGAACAGTAATGGAGTTGCTTTAAGTTACTGAGATAATATTAGAAACTAATAGGAGGCCTAGTAACCTTTTGGGGTAGGTTTAGGTACTCAAATTGATACGACGAGAGAGAGTTATCAAGTTAAATATATAATTACGTATGATGTTCGGGATAATCTTAATACGCACGAGACTTACTAGATAGAATGTGAATATCTATATTCAAATATGAGTAATAAGGTTGTATGAATGCCTAGTGAATGGATTTCTTATGTGTATGACATACCTACCATACTTGCTATCACGAGAGGTTAGTTTTTGGAAAAAGGACCCTCTTATCCTTGTGTGCCTTCTGGCGGATTTAAACTGGTACCTTAAGGATATAGGACTGTGAATGACTTATTTGTCAGTTGATAAGTCAGCTAACCATGGGAGCGTAAGTATGTACGTGACCTATGGGTATGTGAACTATGTTCGCCTCCAATATGTGTGATTTGTATTCTGACGGTTCCTGAGTGATTCAGAACATGTGATCCTTACGTACGAGATGTACATGGATTTGATAGCAGAGTATGCGTGCACTGCACCTTAGCCTAGGGGTGCCTTATATGTATACTAGAGGAATGCCCATGCCTAAAGGCATGGTGAACATTTTCAAAGTTTGTAATCGCAAAACGACAAAAAGTTTCAAAGTACGTAATTGCAAAAGGAAAAAAAAATAGATCCCCAACAAAACAAAGTATAACTTTTAGAAAAATTGTCTATAATCTCCTTAGTTTATAAGATTATCCACCCTGCTTAACGAATAAAAATTTATCTAACAACATTCAAATAGTCTAAGTTCATCAAACCAATTCACATATAACATGAAATATATAATATTCATCAACTGAATTCACATTATGACACAAATAAATAAAGTGTCCATTTAAAAAAAATGGACCTAATCTCCTTTGTTTATGGACTATCTACCTCTTAAGGGATAACAACCAATCCAACAATATTCAATGATCTTAATTTCATCTGACAAATACTTCATCGTAACAAATTTCATAAAAAAAATCACATATATATCAACATAGGTTCAAGGGTTTTCGACGGTTCTTTTTCTTCTTCGTCATCCTTGCTGAATGAGTATGCCATGTCCTTCAAAGCATTAGAGATTGTCGAGATGACAACTTATGGAGAATTTTGACCTAGCATAACTGTATATGCAAGCAATATAGAAAAATTATGTCAATTATGAATAATGCGAGAAACATAAAACAACAAATATCATATATAAAGAATAGAAAAAACAATACATTTCATCCACCTGAGTTTGTCTATTGAGACCCTTAACATATGTCGTTCTAGAGCATGGCCATATGAGTCATCTGTCAACAAATATACATAATCACAGAGTTTTATAGAGAGGGAGATATGGATCATTCGTGATGATAGTGATGTTTACGAACATACCTTTGATAAACTTTGAAATACTTAACATCATGAAATACATATATCTACTCCAATATTGAATGTTATCCTTTGCTATCCAACAAAGCTGTGATAATGATCAGACACAATTTTATATCAATAATTAGATAAAGATGTTTTTAACACTTACAATAAAAAAATTACCTCTTTACCATAAACATATTGTGTCAAAACTTGTCATTGCATCCATTCGAAGAACTAAAACTTTACTAAAAAAATAGGTTACGGTAGTACATCTGAATCACCCTTCTAAACATCCACGCATTAGATCTCAAGGTATCTCCAAAAGAGATTATGGTCGTGCAAGAAAATTTATAAATATGAGGAATAGTCCCAACCTATAAAGATGAGGAATCTATAAATATCAATCGGTATTTCCAAATGTGCTAACAAATTCTTATTGTGAGACAACTAATCATAGTATCAATCCCATTAGTACAATATCTAAGAGTGGTACTGTACCAATTACACCTTTTAGTGGCATAAATCACTAAACTATCATTTAATGCTTGTGTTTCAAGAACATTTTATGATTGTACCTACACTTAGATTAAGATCATTTAATGCATTTAGATTACAAAAGTTGGCATACACTTAGATAAGCACATATACATTCAAATTTGTAGTAACCCCCGTAAAAAAATCAAACTCAAATAGAGAAAGAGATGTCATTACATAAATTTTTGAATGAAAAATGAGCCATACATTTCATGTAGTTTACTGACCATGTCAACTGAACTGCTATAATATTGGCTAAAGAATAACTGAACTGGTACTATATATGCTAAAGAATAACAAAATATATTCTAAAGAACTGGTGCAACTGAACTGGTACATTTCAGGTTTGCTATCGTGGACTAAATTGGCCCAAAATTTTCTCCAAAGAATAACACCATCATCAATTAAAAAAAGCATATGCCCATGACACGCTGTCATGCCTTGCAAGTGTCAAAAGACATCAAAACATTGAGGCGAAAAATTCCATGTGTAATGCATATGACACGCTGCCACCCCTTGAATGTGTCATGCATATGAGAACTGTAACATTGAAATCCATGGAAAGGTCATTTTTTTGGTCTGGAAAATTAGGAAAAAATGGCATAGGCACACCATGACCCTGAATATTTTTCCTCGTGTTTGTCTATTTGAATGTTTCGTACATAGGCCTATCAAAGTACCTAGCTATCTCAAACAGAGTGCTCAGATAGAAGTTATTTTTCAAAGCAGGTAATGCCTACTTGACTTATTCATTAGCCTTCCTCTTGTTAGTTGCTTGCTTTCTCCGGGGCTAGCTCTCAAATTGGAGGTATCTGTACCGGCTTGCTTTCCTTACTTCCAAGGACCCTTGATCGCTATAAACCCAACACCATCAAAGGAAAAACACATCTTATTAGAAAAAATAAATAAAATAAAAAGTCTCTAGAGAAAGGAAAAATTAGTTAAATCGAAACCTTCATGACTCTATACATTAAAACATCTGCCATATTCATCCAAACGGCTTTCTTCTTTCTTCCATGACTTGAAAATTGTACACAAATAATAAGATGTACCCTTTTTGGATTAATTTCTCAATGCACTTCGTATAGACTATCGGCAGCACACTTATTATTTGGATTCATTTGGACCTAATGCGGAGTATTTAAGGAAGAAGGTTGAGACTGAATTGTGTACAAAGATGATACACTCGAAGATGAGATGCAACGGTCTTTGTTCCGATTGCAAAAATGTCACAGCTCTTGGGACTTCGTGACTTTATCGTTCTTATGTTGAGCGTAGACCTTAGTTTCAGTGAGCCAATAGAAGAACCTGTGCCTTCGTGAACTCTTCTCTGCATTATTTTCTTTGTGAACTCTTCTCACCTGATCTACTTTTGCTTATGCTAACAAAATAAAAATAACTTGGCTTAGAAAGTAAACAAATTGAGTAGAATTCAGAAAAAAATTAAGTAGAATGCAGATCTAAGATGTTGAAAGAAAATAAAATAATTATCAAAGCAGAGGATATAATTAATAGATCTAACACACAGAACGAACTTCAATAAGAAAGGGAACGAGGTTGTTGTTTAGCAAAACCAACTGCAATAAGAATATAGCAGCACTAACTGCAACTATATGCATCTCATTCTTTTTTAACCCCAAAATGGGGTAAAAATCTTGAAAACTCAATGAATATAATTCTTAAAATATTTGTTTAGTATTTTCCCATAATGGAAGTACACGGATCCTAATTATCTTCTCCTCAAATTTATGCCAAAACAATAGGATAAACCTCCCTCGAGAGAGTGACCATTCAGTAAACTACAACATTTGCAATAGAACACGATATCATCCTTTGACTATCGCCCGTATTATCTTCACATCGTGGATTGGAATATCAATGTTATCTGTTTGAACACTACCAAGTCTCTTGATGAATTTCATTCTCTGCATACTCTCCCAAATATCATGTGTTTTCCATTTAGTGATTGTGCTAGTGCCAGTGTAGTATATGGCTCCCATTTGTATTTGGAAAAACATTTGTCATGGATATAGTACCATCTCCACAGTGCTTTAACTTAGGGTGTATCTCGTCAACAAATTTTGGACCATATATAGATTCACCACCTCTTCCTATCCCAGTGGGGTCCCAACCTTGCAGTATAAAATCCTGAATGATTATGAGGAACTTAAGGTTGTTTTAAGAGCCCCTGTGAGATAACTCGATGAAGTTTTTGCATGTTTTTGGGGCATGCTTGTAATACATATCGACGGTAAAAGAACCTGCGGAGGTCTCCAGAGTAACCTCCGGTGGCGGCCCTCCTTCTGCACCCACCCCATGTATATCTAGAGTAACCTATGGATAATTAAAGGGGAAAAAAGACACTTCAAATGAAAATAAGACAATAAATTTAACAAAAAAAATCGAAGAACACTAAAATTTAACAAAATCAAGAATACACTATAAAAGAAAACCACACAACAAAACTCAAATGAAATCCAACCCTAGATTTCAAGGCATAAAAACCTAAGATTTGAAGATGGAAAACAAAGGGGTTAGATAAAAAAAAACTAATATAAGAGAATACCATTGGTTGTTAACTTGTTCGTGGGTTATCCACTGCCAATGCTTGAGACATCGGTGAGATGTTTTGAGAGAGTCGTGTTTGGATTGTTAGAAAAGCATGAGATTGTACTGAGATAAACTTACGATATGTGAAAAGATTATGATATAAGATTGTTGAAATGAGCCTAAACAAACCATTAAGCTTTATTACATATGAAAAATATGAGAATCCGTTCACATTCTTTGAATTCAACACATCATATATGTGATTAAAATTAAGGTTTTAAACAATAAAAAAAAGATAAAAGATATTACCATGGATGAGTATGAGAGAATATCGATTGCATGGTTGAATCTGTAAAATAAAGCACGAAAAATGAATTAGATATATAAGTAAATAATGGAGTAGGGTGGGTTATAAATAATGGTAAAAGTGTTGTTTATACATAGATGAATCTAAAATAGAGTTGATGTAACATATTGAATGCATCATTGTTAAAATTATCATCTCAATTGTTAACATAAACAGAGACTGGTAACAGCATATTCATTTTCACATAACGATTTTAGAATAAACACATATATGTTAAAATAATAATCCTAAAGCCCTTGAAACAAACAGTTATGAGAAAAATATCATATGAACATCTATTAGAGATAATCTACCATCAGGGGTAAATGTACTAATTATTTATGAAATTGCATTGGACTTCATCTAATACAGTAATAATTTTATCATGTGTTGTACAATTTTTATCACTAGAACTGCTAGAAACTGGTACACAATATCACTAAAATAAACAGAACATAACACATTTCAGTTAACATTCCCAGCATCAAATTTAACCAAAAGTGCAAAATGTCTATAGTGTTGCTTGAGCTAGAGTTTTGTTAACAGTCCAAATTGTCTAGAATTTCTTGAGACAGAATTTGATTGATCCAGATAAAATTTTCAATCAAATTCAACCACAAATGCAAGTCCAAAAAAAATTACTTGGAACCCGGAGTTTTCTTGACTGTCCAAAAAACATTAGTTACCGTCCACTATCGAAATTAGAGACTGATTATTCAACTATTTCCCTCCATTTGATGTGTCATTGATCTTGTTTTCCCCATCATCATATTATATTTCATCTCTCTTTTGTTGTTGCTCAATTTTCTTTAGATTCCCAACTAATTCTTTATCTTTGTCATTTTAAAAAATGCCTTGAGTGACCCTCCCTTAAGTTATGCTCGTGTGTAAAAAATCTTGATTGCCCTTATATGTTCCGCTATATGATTATGCACTGTTACTTTTCGTGAATATATTATTCACCCAATGATTTTATAGTTTTGGGTTGATTGAATGTTAGCTCGGGACGTATTTGTTTACTAGACATAACTGAGACACTCTCACGATGTAAAATAGGTGTTTCTCAATTCTGACTGCCATTAGGAGGTTGAATGTAAATTCCTTGCTATATTGTGTATCTTTTGTTAGCGAAATTAGATGACATTAACGCAGTTACAAACAGTTCATCAAGTTGAAATACAAAAGGAAAATGAAATAAAGGAACTAAAAGAGGCAAACAAACTACATTACATAAGCATACAATGTAAAATATCATCAGTTGGTGTATAGACACTAACCTGAAAAAAGATAACACAGTCTAAATATATAGTCATAATAAAGACCATTAAATTGAAAAAGAAAACAAATTTTGATCTCCTATCAAAATATGTTTGATAGGAAATCTAAATATACAAAAACACAATGAGAAATGGAGAGAGGGAGGGAAACATCTGTTGTTTTCTCAGTGGTGATTTTAAAGGAGATTCCGGTGGGGTTATGAGTCAAAAGAGAGATTATCTACATCCCCTCACACCACTGCCCTACCCCTTGGTGACAAATGTGATCACTTGTAAATAGAATATAAACAAAGTTATTCATATTAATCAATTTACAAAGAAAAAGATAAGAAATTTGAAACACTATATTTTTCGTAATTAAACATGGAAAACACAATTTACTCATATGCGGATACTTAATGGAGAATCACCACTGCAAATATATTATTCTCTTGTAAGAATACTACAAATAGAATAAATGCCTTAAAAATTAAAATGCAACATCTGTGATTACATGAGTGATGTGTTGTTAGAATTCTTTCGTATGTAAAAAATACATGAGATATGATAAAAATAAGTGTTAACAAAATAAGTCTACACAAAATAAGTATGATAAAACTAAAACACTTTTATGTTCACCTTTGTGTAATCTTTGAATTTTCACCTCCACATACAATATGTGAATTTTCACTTTTAACTTCATAATAGCTATTGAATCAGTTTTAGGGGAAGTAGCATCGCAATTGAAATTTAAATGACAAAAAACTATAACTAATGACCCTAAAAATCAGTCCTAACAAATGGTAAAAAAAAAGTACTAGTAGAAAATGAATGCTTAAAAGTTACTTTTAAAAACGATGCAAATCAAATTTTGTAACCCCATTTCAGATAATTGGGTCAAAATTTTCCATTGGAGATGATTGGGTCGAAATTCATTGTTGTAGATTATTGGGTCAAAAATCTCTCAAAACACAATGAGATCCACAAAAAAATGCCACTTACATGTCGTTTGATGGGTTAATCAAGATAAGGCCTTAATATAACAAATAAATTATAATCAAGATAATAAAACAGGACATTTCTAAAATACTAGCATTGCAATAGAATAAAACTAATAAAACAATGAAAGTCAAAGTGTTATTTCTAACATACTAACATTGCATTAGAATACAACTCAATGATTTGAGTCCCGAACATTTTCCAAACACCATCTTAGATCTCGTGAAGACAACAATGTTCATAGGGTTATTTCATCGAACACTTTCTATGCCCTACAGAAAATTAAGCAAAAAAATGGATAGGTATACCTTTGAGTGTGAGTGATAAGAGATATATACATTTTTTTTTTGCTAAATGAGCTATGAAAACAGAACAAATATATTATTCCTAACTATTAAAAAAACCAAATATAAGATTAAAACCCTAGGGATTCATGGGCCTTTATTAAACACAACTTTTGAGAATCTTAAGTAACACAAAAAATTCTCCTCAGAAACAAAGAATTGAAACAACCTACACAACATCAACATCAAGAAAAACATGATGAGATTTTCTCCTACCCACACAAAGAGAGATAAATACAAAGAAAAAATAGTCAGATATTTAAATAAAACCAGATCTAGAAAAAATATTAAACACACAACTTTTGAAAATCTTACTTGATCATCTGATCAACCACACAACATAAAACCTGTAAAACACTGAATAGATAATCAATATAATAAATTTTTAGGGCTGAAAAATAAATTCAAAAAAGGGAAAGAAAACCATTTTTTGTTCAAAATAAATCGAGAGAGAGAGAGAGAGAGAGAGAGAGAGAGAGAGAGAGAGAGAGGTCACTATTGAAACAACCCTATTCGCGCAGGTAAATCTGAAAACACCGAGAGCTCACGATTGAAACCTCTAACCTATAAATTTAAAAACTCAAAACTTAAGTAGGTGAAACCCCAAAATATTACAAATATGATGGATTAAAAGGTTAAAAAATCGAAGTCAAAGCCTGTAAGTTAACCATGATGTTAAAGCCCTGATCATTCATAGAGTAAAACATATACAAAGTAAAATATAGTAAGTTAACAAAATAAATCATCGTAAAAACATATTGGATTTCTTTAACTGAGGTTGAACCCAAATCGTAAATAAAATCATACCATCTTGGAGGTGAAGTTAATCAATATCACGGCATGAGAGAGAGAGGCTTGTAAGAGAGAGTGTGATTGCGTGTGGGTTTCGAGAAATAGACAATGTGTTTCCCTAGGGTACAGTTGTTGAAAGTGCTTTGAAATAAAGTAAAGAGAAATATGAGGATTTGGGCGGGATGATGAGAAAGCTAATGGAAGATGATCACAACCGTCCATTTCGTGCCTAGTTGGCAACATCATCACCCCTAATTAAGTTATCATTTTATTGAATAGTAAAAACGTTCTACTCCTTGTTATATAGATATATGTACTGTGAGTGAATTATATATACTTGTGACTGGTTCACTGTTGCTTAGTAAATGTGAATAACTAAGATATTTGAATGGGCTAAGAATGTGAGAATTTAATTAAAACTTGAGATAAGTAATATAATAAATGTGAATATGGGTTATGAATATAACTTGTTTGGGTGTTACGAGTAGATACCCTATGATAGAGTGCGAAAGAAAGAATGGTACAAACTAGTTAGTTGGCGGTGTAACTAGGATGGGTTAAGGGATTTCGTTAGGCGTGAACATTAGTTGAGAGGTGAGAAACTCATGTGAGAGTATGCAACTAACATGTTTATAATATGTGTTGTTTAATTGTAATTTAAACACTTGCTAAACATTTAAACTGTTTTCACCTCGGGCTCTGACCCATTTTCTTCCAAATCTATTTTTCTTTGTAAAAACATTTTAGGTGCCCAGCCACAGGGATGCCAAGCATAGGAGTTACATTACATTGACATGCTGTAGCTGCTGTGGAAGTTATAGGATCTCGGTATTAGATGCCTTCATATTCTGTACTTGATTCTACTCAGGGTTACTCATCTGTTAGGGCATGTCGCCCATTTCCATTTAGAGATAGCATTCTCAAACTTTTAGTTTTATTTTAGATATTGGTTTACTTATTCAGACTCTTTTATCGGGACTTTATTTTACTCTGGTATTATTATTGGAGTGTTTACTCTAGACTCGGCTTATTTATTTTCGTTGATTATTCATTTGAGATTCTTTATGCGATTAATGGTTGTTGACTTAATTACTTAGATTATGTTAACTTAATTAATAAAATTTGGCATCTCTCTTTTTAAATATTAGGTGTCTAGTAATTAACTAATTATTTTCGACAGTGATGCTAAGACTGAACCAACATGATATTCTATATTGATTTTATAAAGGAGTAGCTATCCGGTATTTAATTAGACGGGGTTTCACAGGTGGTATCAGAGCATCAGGTTCTAGTGTCCTTTAGGATCTATGCATCTTATTATGCTTCCAGCGTAGCTTTATTTGATGTAGAGCCCTATGTTTAGGATTATTGATTTCTTTGGTGAGATTTCGATCTACTGCTATAATGAATATGATAGTGAATCTTATTTGTATTCGGGAGTCTTCGTGTGCCGAACAATGCAGTATATCGCGCGAGTTGGGCGGACAGCAAGAGGCAAAGCTCAATTGAGGTTATAAGGTATATTCAAGAAAGATGAGCGTAGTTGAGGTCACCCCTATTATGGCACGGAGGGCCAGGACGGTAAGGACGGTTAAGGCACAACATATGACTTCAGGTATCACTATAGTAGAAAGTGGGGTCGTATTAGACTCACCCAACAAGGTTGGATTGGGAGAGAGTCAGACGAAATATTAAAGAGAACTAGTGGTGGAAATTCTTGAAATGCGGAAATGGCGTGTGTTAGCCAATGAAGGTTAAATATCCAAAGGCTTGGGTATATGTCGGAGTATGGCAAATCGGGAGTGAAGATTTATGGTAAGATTTTTCTTAGCTCGTTAGAGCAAAGTTTCAATGGTGAGAGGCAACCACCACACTTAGAAGTGGAATTTTTTATCAAGAGAAGGGGAGTAGGTATGGTTTGACCATAAGTTCCATCATCAGATGTTCAGGATAAGATGAGAACGTTGTCTTGAACTTACACAAGAGGGTCGGACAGCAGTCACTTTGTGAAGAGAAATTTAATTAATTAGTGAACCTTACACCAGATGAAGTAGGTACAATGGAGAAGAGGACATTAAAGGGGAAAATTAACTTACAAGAAGAATTGCTAGAACTTTTGGGGAATTATGCTTGGATGGTCAAAGAAAATGGTAGCAATGTCACGTTTGGTTAATATGGAGGTAAACACTTCCTTGTGTAAGGAGTTACAAGAATTGAAAATTTTAGTCAGAGAGTAAGGGTGGGGGGAAACGGTGTTGGTGAAGCACCACAAGGGGGAGACCCATCAGGGGACCCACTTAAATGATTCGGATAGCTGAATTGTTATCGAGCGATGGTGATTTCAGTAAGAGTAGTTAAAGCCACTAGCATGTTCCTTAGGGTCGTCAAAGCTAAGGGAACAATGGAGGTAGTCATTAGAGTCGAGACTACCAACGTCCAAGAGAAAGACAACCTTAACATGGTCAGTGTGATCGGAGATAAGTGGATTATGTGTAAAGGTATTTAATTCGACTACCAACGTCCGAAGTGAGTAGAGGAATAAATGGTATGGTGACTAGCAAGGGCAATAGTTATAGAAATTTTCGATTTGGTACGGACAACAGTGTTAAGTCCAGGAAACATTTGAGCAGCCAGGGCAATTGGCAAGATAGAAGTATGAGTTATGTCCTCAGATGATGACGTGTGTCGTGTGTGTAAGGAATGAGTTACTACATTTTTATTATTGCTATGTTCACATGGGAGTCGAGTTTAGTGTGTACATCAACAATGTTATTATTTATGTGAATATTTTCCCTGGTATAATGGGATTACCTTAGTGTTATCCGAGGAGGATGAATGGGTGTATTGATAGTGGTATATACTTTATTGAGATTACTCGTTTTAGTGTTGTGTTATACGAGTATGATATTATCCTAATTATGGTTTTATAATATGCTTAAACTAATAGTTTGCAGATATTGTAAGTCTATCGGGGTTACTACCTTGGTGTAGAATGTTTTGTTCTGGCAAGGCCCCATATGCGAGAGGGTCGAACTCGCATTTATATATTTATATATATATGTATACATATATTATTGAGACTTCGAAAGTATAATGGTCTTGAATATTTGTTCCCGATATGTGTAGGGACTTTATTGATATGATTCAGAGTGTATTTGGTTTATTGTTTAGCAAAAAGATTTAGCTGGTTATTATAATAAACGCTCAGGATGTGGTAATAAGAAGAGTGCATTGTTATATCACACTTTAGAGACGTGGAAGTTAATACTCATAGTTTTATGACTCGGGACGGGATTTTGAGAGCCCCAATTATATTTGCATGATGTTTATGGAATGTGATTACCATCAATGTTAAGAGACAGTGTCTTTCGAAAGGAGTTCCTTGTTTAAGTGTAACTGGTGAAGGAGATATAACTTTGTTGTCAAGAGATGGGAATATAGGGGTACATGTTATGGACTAAGGGCCTAACTGATTTCGATGATCGACAATGCTAGCTAGTAGTGTATCGAGGGGTTCCTTATTTGGATTTCGCTTTGCGAGACATTTCACGCATGAAACTTAGTGTAAGGTTGGTAGTAAGGAGATGTTTGTCCATTCGTCCATGATTTGGGTACCTCTATCGTTAGGGAAGTATGTAATTATAATGGGAAATCATAGAAGAAATTATGTTACAAGGCCAATAGAGCTAGTTGTGTGTTGAGGAAGTGTTAATAATTTTGTTTCATTTTGGAGGGTTGAAGGATGAAATGATGTTTAGGAGGATTTAGAATTTCGAATTCATGGGTGATTGAGAATACCCAAATTGGTGTATCCACGTTGCAAATGTAGGGACAATAAAGAGTTTTGTAAAGACACAAATTTCCAATTGAGTCCATATATTGTTTTGGCTCAATTCCGGACAAAAATATTTATTCATAGGATTGTATTTAAGTGTAATATTCTCAAGCCTATGAAGAGTTTGTTGAAGACGTAGGGGCAAAGAGTATAAAGCTTCATCAATATGCCGATTTGCATGCCTCGTTTCTATGTCATCAACTATGGTTCCATGCTCCCAAGGTATGAATGCAATATTATATATATAGGAGCTTGGAATAAGTTTAATTGGGTGTTAGGTTTAATTAAAACTGTGTTGTATTTTCATAAAGATTTAATTAAAACGTTAAAATAAGTTTATAAAGTTTTTTGGGCTAAAATCGAATTTTCCAAACTTTCTGGAAGTTCGTTCGATATGTCGTTCGAACGAGATTGTCGTTCGAACCAAATGTTGTTCGAACGAGATTGCCAACGACTTCCAATTATGGCATACTGGAACTTCGTTCGAAATGTCGTTCGAACGAGATTGTTGTTCTAACGAGATTTCTAACGAGCTTCTAACGAGTTCATACTGGAACTTCGTTAGAAGACTCGTTCGAATGAGAGTTCGTTCGAATGAAATGTCGTTCGAACGAGATGCCAGGCGGGAACAGTTTTTTGCAGTTTTAAGCAGTTTTTCTCCCACCTCCCCACTTGTTTCTTAACCAACTTTTCTTAGACTTTATTATGTGCGGGAATAACATTTTCCAACTTAACTTTTTCATTCTATTTCATCTCTTAGAGAGAGTTTGAGAGCTAAATTGTTTAAAGAAAATGTTCATGTTTTGAGTGAGATTTTTACATAGAGAAAAATATACACCACTCTAGTTTATACCCAATTGTTTGTTTATCGAAGTTTCAATATATATACATCTTGCTTGGAGTTTTGGCACCGGGTTCATCTCTTTCGTTCAAAGAGAAGTTTTGGGTTTGCTTCTACAAGTTTCAATATATATACATCTTGTGGTGGAGCTCCGTGGTTATCCGCTAGGAAGAGGTATCTACAAGAAGAAGCGTCGGGGCTTGATAGGGATCGAGTCGTGTGTTGTAAGACTTTATGTCTTGTATTTGTAAATTCCATACTTAGTGGATTTGAGGCTAGGGTTGTCCGAGGTTGTTTCCCGTCTTGGGTTTTTCCTCGTACATCGCGGCGTAGTGGATTAATTGTTTATTTTATCTTTTGCAAAATCACCTAAAACACATGCTTAGGTAAAAGTATAAAAATTGGTTTAATTTAATCTCTACGTGTTTAATTTGGGTAATGTGTAGTTAATTAATTCAAGTCATTCAATTTAATTGTTAAAATTGGTTCGGCCTAATTTGATAAAATTCCGCATATGACTTAGGAAAATTCTAGGACTTGAATGATTTAACTTGGTTTAAGTGAAAATGATTTTAATGCATTAATTTAATTTCACTCGGTTTAATTTTAATTTGTTTAAGAAAATTAAAATTTGATAATTCGTTTGGTTGTGAACCATCACACTTCTTTACACTTCCCCATCTTGATATATATATAAGGAAATAATATTTTAATTGAGAAAATTAAAATCTGGGGCCTATCCTTCTACAAATTGGTATCAGAGCCTAAGCGATAAATTATTTCGTTAAAGATCCTTTAAATAATTTTTGGCTAAAATGGAATTTTCTCCATTTTCAAAATTTCCTATTTTCGATGGTTCTAACTACGCGTATTGGAAAGCGCGAATAAAATCGGCACAAAAATCTATCGACGAGAGAGTTTGGATGTCTGTTGTTAACGGGTGGTCCCCACCAACTCACTTAGTTGAAAATGAATGTGTTCCCAAACCGGCCGATAGATGGACTGAGAATGAGTTTAAACTTGTGGTTTGAATGCCTTGTTTAACGTTGTCACACAGGATGAATTCCGACGTATTATGACGTGTGAAACTGCTAAAGAAGTTTGGGATATTTTACAACTAACTCATGAAGGAACTAGTGTCGTTAAAGCATAGAAACTCCAAAACCTCACCACTCAATTTGAAACTATCAAAATGAGCGATAATGAAACTTTTGATGAATTTTATGCTAGACTTTCCGATATTGTCAATTAATCTTTTAATTTGGGAGAGAAAATATCAGACAACCGAGTTGTAAAGAAAATTTTAAGGTCCCTACCCGATAGATTTATACCAAAAGTGACCGTGTTAAATTCTTTACCAACTTTAGCCTCTACGAAATTAGAAGAGCTTGTAAGTGATTTACAAACCTATGAACTAGACATGTTTCCCTCTAAAACTGAAAAGAATATAGAAAAGGGCGTTGCTTTAAAAGCCCGAAAAGAGGTCAAACAAGTAGTAGAGAGCGAGAGTGATAGTGACTCGGAAGACATGGCCTTGTTTGCTCGGAAATTTAGAAAATTTCTTAAATTTAACGAAGATAAATTTAAAAATGATTTTAAGAAATTTGAAACTTCTAAGCATGACAAATTCGAGAAGATCCCTAAACCTATTAATGAACAACTAAATAGGGACGAGTCTAATAGGTGTTTTGGTTGTGAGGGTTATGGCCATAGGGCTTCTGAATGCCCCACTAAACTAAGGAAAGAGGGTAAACTACCCATTGCTTATAATGCGACCCTTAGTGATAGTGATAAGGAAGAGGGACCCGATTCCCCCACTAAGCCCAATTTTGTGGCTTTTATGGTTAGTCATGTCAGTGATAGTGAGAACTCATCGATTGATGAAACGTTAACACATGACACTTCCAAGGTCATAGTTTATGATTCTCTTGTTTTTTATGATAGTGAGAGTGGAGAAGAAAGAGAGAGTGAAAATGAAGAAGAGGTTAATGTGAGTGAACTTCAAAATGCTTTTCAAGAACTTTATAAAGAATCTATTAAATTAAAAAGGGCAAATTTGAAGTTAGAAGCTTGTTTGAAAGAACGTGTCAAGGTCGTTGATAATAATATATTGGTTGAAGACCTTAGGACACGAGAGAAAGCTCTTCTAGAGAAGCTTGAATATATAGAAGGCAAGAGAGATAGCCTTAAGGGTTTAATGGAATCTTTGAAAAAGGAGCTTCTTGCTTTTGAAGAGCGAAATATTTTATTAGAGTCTAACATTTTAAAATTTCAAAATAAATTGAAAGACTCTAGTAATGTCAAATTTGATTTGGAGTGTCCTTCGGAAAAATTAGATAAAATATTAGGAACGGTCCAAATTAAAAATGACACTTGTGGTTTAGGCTTCAATACTTGTAATGAATTTACTCCTAAAGCCAAAACCAACGTTTTAGGAGAATCGTCTACGAAAGCTTTTAGAGATCACTCCATAGGGAAATCTTTTCGGCATGTTTTTACTTGTACTCATTGTGGTCGACAAGGTCATCTTAGGAAATTTTGTTTTGATCTTAAACGAATTCCTAGAGAATCCCATCGTAAAGTAACCACGTTAGTTAAAGTTCCTACACCCCAAGATAGTCATTCTTCATTAATTTGGGTTAGGAAATCCGACTTGGTTACCTTGCATAATAGGGTTTTTGATTCTCATTTACTATCACATGCTTCCTCCCTTGCTAAATCTAAAGGATGAATGTGTTAGTCTTTTGCATACACTATCTTTTGTACCTCATGTTATATCATATTATGCTAATTGTATGCTTGTTTAATCATTTTCTAGTCATTACTTTATTTCATACCACATGCTAGAATAATGATTTTTGTTTATCTTTTGTATTTTATTTCTTCATTTTGATTGCATTAAATGTAAAATACAAAAAGATTTTTATTTATCATTTGGGCTTTTATCTCTTTATAATTTAAGCTTAATGAAAAGTTCAAATGATTTTTGTTTGTCTTTTGAGTATATATTTTTATTTTTGGTTAAAAAATGTCAAAAACTCAAAAAGATTTTATTTTTGTGTGTATTTTGGTTTGACACACTTTAAGTGGCATATACTTGTGTTAGAATCCCATATTTTAGGCTCCTATGTGGCTAGAACTTTTGGTTTAGATTATCAATCCTTATTATGTTCTTTACCATATTTTATGGAGTAGTTGGATTTTGTGTTGTTTAAATGGATTCTATTTTTATATGCCTCTATTCACACATGCACGAGTTCCTTTGAATTTTTAACTTCCTATGTATATTTGAGCTATGTGAGGTGTTCTCCTTCCAATCTTGTCATCTACATATTTGTGACTTAGGAGGACTAGTGCATGTCAAAATCCGTTGCACATGAGATTTGTGTGAAAAATGAAAACATGATAAATAAAAATGTGCACGGGGAAGGGCTCCGAAAGGACTAAGTGATCCTTTGCGATTGTAATCCACCATTTTGAATGGACCTAAAAGAAATACGTGGTCCAAAGGCCTAAAAATTAAAAATATGGCATTAAAATGAAAAACAAATTGCCAAGGCCTATGTTTGATTAATATATTCATTCAAAATTAACATAAATGATTATTGAGGGAGATTGGATGGTATATCAACGATTTGCGCAATGTTCGTTTATCCTAGTTGCGTATCTCATGTCATGACTCTATTGGTTTGTAGAATCATCAATATGCTAGGCTTGTATGCGTTGTGTATGTTTGTTCATTGAGTTCAATTTATATTGTCACATGCGGTTATATTCAAATGTGATGAAGTTTGCAATCAATTGAGAACTCCGTGAACATGTTTTAATTGATTGGGTCTAAATTTAATCATTACTAGTTCACACCTCAACATTTCCATTTCCATATGTCACATTTGTTTTGCCATACAAGTGTGAAAGACTTCTATTATATTTTGTGTGTGTCATTTGTGTGTTTATATCTATATATATGTGCATGTGCATTCTTGATATATTTCTAGTACACACACACACACACACACACACACACACACACACACACACACACACACACACACACACATATATATATATATATATATATATATATATATATATATACACACACACACACACACATATATATATATATATATATATATATATATATATATATATATATATGATATTTTGTTTTGCCTTTGCCTTGACTTCTAGTTCTTTTATGCTTATACTTTCGTTTTGGTATCTATCCTGGATTAGTTATACTTTTGTTGCCCATATGCTTTCATGACTTATCACTTTAAGCTACAACAGGCTTTTATATTTGTTCTTTATCCTTTGTATATTACTGAACAAAAAGGGGGAGAATGATAGGGTATCTTATCCTATTCTAATCTTATCGAAGTTTAGGAGATTTAACTTAGGGGGAGTAGGGAGTAGCTAACTTCTTGGGTTAATCATTTTGTTAAAGGGGAGAATTAATTTAGGGGGAGTAATTATTTAATTGCATTTAATATTTTGATATTCCCTATGCGTTTGGTAGTTTGCTTAAGTGTGCAGGATTACTTTAAAATGGCAACATTCAACATCGGCAAAGATATTGATCCTTGGGTTGTTTGAGTCAAGCATTGTATTTTTATTTTGGGTGGGACAGTGTTTTTGGGTCTAGTGAGCTTGACAGCCCTTTACGATTTTTGTTTGGTTTTTGCCCCAGAATAGCCAAAGGGGGAGATTTGTAAAGACACAAATTTCCAATTGAGTCCATATATTGTTTTCGCTCAATTTCGGACAAAAACATTTATTCATAGGATTGTATTTAAGTGTAATATTCTCAAGCCTATGAAGAGTTTGTTGAAGACGTAGCGGCAAAGAGTATAAATCTTCATCAATATGCCGATTTGCGTGCCTCGTTTCTACTTCATCAACTATGGTTCCATGCTCCCAAGGTATGAATGGAATATTATATATATAGGAGCTTGGAACAAGTTTAATTGGGTGTTAGGTTTAATTAAAACTGTGTTATATTTTCAGAAAGAATTAATTAAAACGTTAAAATAAGTTTATAAAGTTTTCTGGGCTAAAATCAAATTTTCCAAACTTTCTGGAAGTTCGTTCGATATGTCGTTCGAACGAGATTGTAGTTCGAACCAGATGTTGTTCGAACGAGATTGCCAACGACTTCCAATTATGGCATACTGGAACTTCGTTCGAAATGTCGTTCGAACGAGATTGTTGTTCTAACGAGATATCTAACGAGTTCATACTGGAACTTCGTTAGAAGACTCATTCGAATGAGAGTTCGTTCGAACGAAATGTCATTCGAATGAGATGTCAGGCGGGAACAGTTTTTGGCAGTTTTAAGCTGTTTTTCTCCCACTTCCCCACCTGTTTCTTAACCAACTTTTCTCAGACTTTATTATGTGCAGGAATAATATTTTCCAACTTAAATTTTTCATTCTATTTCATCTCTTAGAGAGAGCTTGAGAGCTAAATTTTTTAAGGAAAATGTTCATGTTTTGAGTGAGATTTTTACATAGAGAAAAATATACACCACTGTAGTTTATACCCAAATGTTTGTTTATCCAAGTTTCAATATATATACATCTTGCTTGGAGTTTTGGTACCGGGTTCATCTCTTCCTTTCAAAGAGAAGTTTTGGGTTTGCTTCTACATCCATCAAAGAAAGAAGAAGTTGTTTGTTACAGCATTACCCACTTGGAGAAAGGCTCCTTGTTCGGGTGACGGTGACCATACAAAGTCCGATCGGTGGACTCCGAGACCGCGGTGGAGCTCCGTGATTATCCGCTAGGAAGAGGTATCTACAAGAAGAAGCGTCGGGGCTTGATAGGGATCGAGTTGTGTGTTGTAAGCCTTTATGTCATGTATTTGTAAATTCCATACTTAGTGGATTTGAGGCTAGGGTCGTCCGAGGTTGTTTCCTGTCTTGGGTTTTTCCTCGTACATCGCGGCGTAGTGGATTAATTGTTTATTTTATCTTTTGCAAAATCACCTAGAACACATGCTTAGGTAAAAGGATAAAAATTGATTTAATTTAATCTCTACGTATTTAATTTGGGTAATGTGTAGTTAATTAATTCAAGTCATTCAATTTAATTGTTAAAATTGGTTTGGCCTAATTTGATAAAATTCCGCATATGACTTAGGCAAATTCTAGAACATGAATGATTTAACTTGGTTTAAGTGAAAATGATTTTAATGCGTTAATTTAATTTCACTCAGTTTAATTTTAATTTGTTTAAGAAAATTAAAATTTGGTAATTCGTTTGGTTGTGAACCATCACACTTCTTTACGCTTTCGCATCTTGATATATATATAACACGAAATAATATTTTATTTGAGAAAATTAAAATCGTGGGCCTATCCTTCTACAAGTTTGGAGTACTTATGAAGCTTATATGATGTTTGAAACCCGTTTGCACGATGTATAGGGGGTATGGACACCTCGGTTCATTGGTTTCAGGATTACCGGAAGAAGAGACATAGACGGGTGAAATTCTTACTTCTGGAAATAACAAAATGGAAGTGGTAGAGTGGATTAAGAGTCGTGAGAAGGACAAAAAATCTATAGTTTCATGTGCAATCAGAGTACCATGTCGAAGATTGGTTGAAGGGCAGCGGGAAGACATTTAAAAATGGGGTATCCCTTCAAAAGACAAATATTTAACTATTATGGACAATTTAGAGCGGAGTTCCACCCAATCAAATGTTAAGGGTGGCTTACGCATAAATGGTGTGAGGATTTCAATAAGGTATAAAGAGTCTTGATGTGCACAACATGGTGAATAGTGCATTGGCCAAAAATTTTGGTATATGCCAAAGGAAGAAGAGGGTTATTAAGTACCACTTAATGGGAGGAGTTATAAGTGGAAGTCGGTGTTGAGCGGGACATAATTAGTAGCCCCCAAGAGCACCACTTATATATAGAAATAGGTTGGAGTAAGGGTATCAACTAGAAACTTGGTGTCGAGCCGAAGATTCTAGTAGCTAAAGAGTCAAGATGGTAAATTTTTCTGATGGGTTGCAATCATAAAGATGAGTAATGAGTTCCTTCGAATGTGTGTAACGTATTCTCAAGAAGGAAAGAAATTGTTATATTCGTGGTTGATTTACAATATTAGATAGTGACTGCGTCGGTATGAGGTCCACCCAGTATTAA
This sequence comes from Sambucus nigra, assembly GCA_949130495.1. NCBI lineage: Eukaryota > Viridiplantae > Streptophyta > Magnoliopsida > Dipsacales > Adoxaceae > Sambucus > Sambucus nigra. Next base: position 283,188,864 of record OX422215.1, read on the forward strand.
TCCGAATGAGGATGACATACCCTAAACCCACCTTCAGTATGTGGTATAAGTAGTCGGAAGTTACTTTTGAGAAAGTTATATCACCGATAGCCCGAGGAATAGGAGCAAGGTGATTGACGACTCACGAAATCGTATGAATGAAATTTTTTATTCATTACGATCATTTCATTTTTAGTAAGTGAAATATAATGTGGTAATGTGGAGAGGATATTACATAAGAGGAAAGTTGTGCGAAATCACCCGCACCTATTTATAATGGACAAGGTTCTTACTAAGGTTTAGAGTGGATAAACCTTACCATTCTTCCTCTGAATTCTTAGAGGTGAGCAGATTATCAGAGTATTCGATCAGTCAGAAGTTTAAGTACGATGACTAGAATGGGTTAAACTAATCGTCTGAAGTGGCTTTTTCTTGTATAAAAGTCACAACGTCGAGAACAGAGATTTAAAGAATGGACAAGAGTGATCCGATGTTTTATGGTTTCTCCCAGGAGGAGAGTTTTATGTTTAAATAAACGTGGGAGTTGACACGAAGTGAGGTACGATCTAATAATAATATTAAGATAATACGGCCAATGATGTGTAGGCTATTCTTATTCGAATTTTATTTAGTAAGAGCACAACGTGAGGTGCGTTTATTGAGGTATAATCCTATAACTGAGATAGTGTCAAGAGTGTTCAACGAACTTGTTGTGAAGCGAGGACCATAGTGATTGAGCCTTTCTTTGTATTTTGTTTTGAGTACGGGAGGATACCTAATTTTTCCAGGTATGCCTATTTTTTCGAATTTCGGGATGAAATTCCGTTATTAGGGAGGAAGTATGTAATACCCCGTATTTTTATGGCTTTTAATTTTGAGATTAATTAAATGAAATTGCTTTTAATTTTGGGATTAATTAAATTAATTTGGGATGGAAATTTATTCGGATTTAAATATCTTGCGAGACGAGAATTAGTATTTAAATACGATTATAATGTTGAATATTACTGAGTGATTATGGTAATATTTAATTTATTCAAATTGTTCTAAGTTCAAAATACGGCAGTTTCGGTAATTTAGTTGGGACGCGCGTGTCAGTCGTGTTAGGACCCAATTTAATGGATTTAAAAGTATTTTATTTTTATGTCATCCGAATGAGCATTTTGAGTGCGCCAACGTGTCTGGAAGGGCTGAGATAGTCAGAAAACACTAGCCGGGGGTTTAGTTTGGATCTCGGGGCATTTTTAGGCCTAACCAGCAACCCGAGGGGGTATATTAGTCATTTCCATTTTTGGTGAATAGTAACTCAAGAAATTTAGAAAGCTTTACCAACCAATAGGTTAGAGACTTAGGGTTTACATCACCAAGTTTCACATACGGCCATTAGAGATGAAGTCAAGGAAGTTACCAAAGGAGAACCATCATCTTTGGACTTTTTGCACCACCGTCACTACCATCAGATAGATCGAAAAGAGAGAATAATTTCTATACCATCTACTTCAAATGATCAGAATTTTCATTACCAGGAAAGTGATTTAATTTGCAATAAATTAGTGCATATATCATCCAAGTTAGGTTAGAATTTAAGAATAACCTTGAATAATGATAATTTAATGGATTTGAAGAATTGAAATTGTAATTTAGATAGGTTTTGCATGTAGATTAACTTCTGGGATTTAGCAGCCATGAAATCATGATCCATGTGTAGAGAATTATGAATTTGTAATGAATTATATAGTATTCTTGAAGAAATAGGAGAACTAGGGTTTTTAGATGATAATTATGACTTGTGATCCAAGAAACTATTGACTGAGGATGATTTAGTGACTCTTATAATGTTAGAAATTGTGTAAACAGTTGGTATGATGATTAGAATATTTGGTTGAGTGTTTGGACGATGAAATGAAGAATTAGAGGTGTAAAATGAGGAAACCCGTAAGTGTCTAAGGAAATTTTGGGCAAATACCTGCTTGATCGATCGATCGACTCAAGAATGTCGATCGATCGACTGATCATTTGATCGACCCCTTCTCTTCGATCGATCGACCTCTTCTGATTTTAGGTAATTATTTCCATTTAAGGTTTAATGAAAATCCCAAAGATGATAATGATTCTTAGGGTGATTAATATTATATTGTGGGACTTAGTTAAGGTCAGTAGGATCTTAGTTGAAGCCAGAAAAAATGGATTACCTTAGGGAATTGAATACTATTGCTTACGAGGAACTATCGAGTGAGGTACGGTTAGAAATCGTTCAAATTCAAACTATAATGGGAAGAAATGAAGAGGTAAGGATAAGAACAGTAATAGAGGTGTGTTAAGTTACTGAGATAACATTAGAAACTAATAGGAGGCCTAGTAAACTTTTGGGGTAGGTTTAGGTCCTCAAATTGATACGACGAGAGAGAATTATCAAGTTTAATATATAATTACGTATGATGTTCGGGATAATCTTACTATGTACGAGACTTACTAGATAGAATGTGAATATCTATATTTAAATATGATTACTAAGGTTGTGTGAATGCCTAGTGAATGGATTTCTTATGTGTGTGATATACTTACCGTACTTGCTATCACTCGAGGTTAGTTTTTGGAAAAAGGACCCTCTTATCCTTGTGTGGATTCGGGGGAATTTAGAATTGTACCTTAAGAATATAGGACTATGAATGACTTATTTGTGAGTTGATAAGTCAGCTGACCATGGGAGCGTAGGTATGTGCATGACCCATGGGTATGTGAACTATGTTCGCCTCCAATATGTGTGATTTGTATTCTGACGGTTCCTGAGTGATTCGAGATGCGTTATCCTTACGTACGTGATGTACATGGATTTGATAGCAGAGTATGCATGCACTGCATCTTAGCCTAGGGGTGCTTTATATGTCTATATATGTACTGTGAGTGAATTATATATATACTTTTGACTGCTTCACTGTTGCTTAGTAAATGTGAATAACTAAGATATTTGAATGGGCTAAGAATGTGGGAATTTAATTAACACTTGAGATAAGTAATATAATAAATGTTAATATGGGTTATGAATATAACTTGTTTCCGTGTTACGAGTAGATACCCTATGATAGAGTACGAAAGCAGGAATGGTACATACTAGTTAGTTAGCGGCGTAACTAGGATGGGTTAAGGGATTTCATTAGGCGTTCACATTAGTTGAGAGGTGAGAAACTCATGTAAGAGTATGAGACTAACATGTTTATAATATCTGTTATTTAATTGTAATTTAAACACGTGCTAAACTTTTAAACTTTTTTCACCTCAGGCTCTAACTCGTTTTCTTCCAAATCTATTTTGTTTTTAAAAATATTTTAGGTGCCCAGCAACACGGGCGCCAAGCATAGGAGTTCCATTACATTGATGTGATGTAGCTGCTATGGAAGTTATAGGATCTCGGTATTAGGCACCTTCATATTTTGTAATCGATTCTACTCAAGGTTACTCATCTGTTAGGGCATGTCGCCCATTTCCATTTAGAGATAGCATTCCCACACTTTTAGTTTTATTTTAGATATTGGTTTACTTATTCAGACTCTTGTATCAGGACTTTATTTTACTCTTGTATTATTGTTGGAGTGTTTACTCTAGACTCGGTTTATTTCTTTTCATTGATTCTTCATTTGAGATTGTTTATGGATTAATGGTTGTTGACTTAATTACTTGGATTATGTTAACTTAATTAATATAATTTGGGATCTCTCTTTTCGAATATTAGGTGGCTTGTAATTAACTAATTGTTTTCGACAGTGATGCTAAGACTGAACCAACTTAATATTTTGTATTAATTTTATAAGGGACTAGCTACCCGGTATTAAATTAGACGGGGTGTCACATGAACCCTCAAATATGGTGTGAGAATAGAAAAACGTATTCTCTCAAAAACCAGGTTTTCTCCACGCGAAATTCAGAAGCCTGACACCCTTATTTATAATAAAAATCAAGGCGATGACGTGTCAGCTAAAAACACATGTCGTTCGAACTACATGCGAAGTCGTTCGAGTGAATCTGCATCTCGTTCGAACGAGATGTGACGTTGTTTGAACGATAGTCACTGATCCCCTAAAAAATACTTTTAAAGTTTTAAATAACTTGGAATCCTCAAATCTTAAAACTGTTCACGGGATCAGGAGATATTTATCCAAAACTTTTATGATAAAATATTTTCAAAAAAAACATTTATTAAAAATTCCAAATATCATTTTAACTTTTGTAAAAATATCCCAACACTTTTAACGTGAAATGTAAATGAAAATTAAACACATTTTACCAAATTCATCCTTATTGGGCTTGAATGTTGAAGTCGTCTGGAAATTTTCAATCCTTCGACGATTTATAGCAACTTGTAGCGGTATATGGCATACTAAATTGTGACGGACATTCTCCTTACAAATTTCCCCCTATGTCTATGCCAGTACAAAATAAAAATATTGAATTATGAATCTAAAAATGACCTATACAAATTTACCCTCCCAAAAATTGTAAACGTGGAAAGATAAACTATCAAGTCTTCAAATCTTTTTAAACGATGCTTCAACAATCAACTTTTTAAAACTCCAAGATTTTCCCATCAGGGTGTGCAATAAAAAAATCTTCTATTGTACCTACACACGTGAGATAAAGAAAAAATCTAGTGACGTATCGAGTTTGAAATGATATGAAGCATAAAACATGTAAGCATAATCAAATCTCCATAATTTTTTCTCCCCCTTTTTATTTGTCCGAAACAGATAAGGAAAAGAATAAATCACGTAAAGCAAATTGGGGTGTCACGGTAAAAGAAAGCAAACCTACTATTTTTTATTTTTTCAATTTTTTTTATATAAAAAATGAAAAAATGATGTTACAAAAATCACACACCAAGAATTTATATTAAGATAAGCAAATTGTGGAAACAATATGAATGGGTGTGAATAGATTCGATAGGAAATAAAACTTAATCACGTCATATGTGCACGATGCATATTGTGTATTCCTAACGAATAAGCATCAAAATCTCCCTTTGGTGTAAAATTGTTGAATTTAGATGACATCGCCTTAAATTAAAATCGACAAATCAAAATCTACATGATTTTCACACCAATAACGCCTAAAAACTTTTTAACGCTTTTTCAAGACTTTTTAAGGACGTGCAAAGTCGTTTTGATTCTCCAACCAAACTTCGTCATATATATTTTCTCTTTGAGGTGATCTAAATTCTCAAACATTGGAGAATTGGTGAATAAACCTAATGGATCATTTTGGCATAAATTTCTTTTTATTGTCTTTAAATTATTTCGGGCTCTTTTAAACCTCTTTTGACCCCAAATAATTAAAATACCTCAATTTTTAGGTCCAATTAAACGGTGGCTTAATCACAAAGGATATATGTGTACCTTTTGTAGCCCTTCACCGTTTTTAAAATTCACACAAACTCACGCCAAAAGGTTAAAACATTCACACCTTTAATAATCTTGTATTATCGCATTTGATTTATTTTAATAGAAAAAATTGAGATGAAAACACGTAACCAACATGTGATTTGACAAGAAAAATATTCAAACAAATTCGTGTTCATGTGCATCAAAGAAAATAATGAGTCAATCATGTAGGTAATAACACTTAATTTCATCTTAATGACTCCAAACACTATTAAGCACATGGATGACATGACATATTGTCTCAAAACTCTATCAAATAGTCACATGGATATGGCATGATATTTTGACTTGGTCATCCTAAGTGTGCATTCATATAAGGTGCAAAAAAAATAAAAAACTCTTTTTGGATTTTTCAAAGTTTGTGCAAAATAGAAAATCTTTTTGTATTTTTCAAACACTTGTTCAGAAACAACCTAGCAGTACAAAAATAATGCAATATGAACCAGGGGACTGCCAACAGATGTTTCCAAAAATCTCAACTTGTCGATCGAACGAGATTCCATGTCGTTTGAACGACATATGTAAGGACATAATTTTATAAATGTCTGGGGTAGAATCTAGGAATTTTCTTTTTTTCCTAGATCACAGTTTGTATGTCTTATACCGCTATATTCGGCACGTCATCACGATCATCCACGACGATATTTATCCGAATCCATGCATCCATCATCTTCACACGTGCATCATGCTACATGTGACGTACTACTCAACTATTTCCCACTACTCCATGACGCATTATTGGTAAAATGATTTATTGGAGTTGTTTATATTTACATAAATATTTGGGAATTTTTTAGAAAATATTTTTTCGAAGTCTGATTTATTTTTATCAAAAGCATAAATTTTTCTATGTAGAAGAGGAGTGCCTCGGTCGACGAGATCATTCAAAAGAGTTCACACTGTCATTCGAGCAGATAAGCATCTCGCGCGATGTCGTTCGAACAACACATGTACTTCATTCGAGCGCCGCCGCCTCAATTTTTGTATAAATATCTGGCTTCATTCTATACGTTTTCCAAGTCTTTTCGCACAAGTTTCTGCGTTTTCACAGCCCAGAAAATAGAATTTATGTTTTAAGGTTTCATACCATCTTTATTCACATAAACACTCATATATATGTATGTGAATATTTAAACCTTCAAGAGGATCATTTTACTCATCTGGAGTAACTTGTGGAAAAGCCGTCTTCTTCTTCATTGCTGCCCATCTGGAGTTCTTGCTGGAGATTCCATCCGAGACATCGAAACCGACGCCTGAGGGTATTTCGTATGTCGCTCTTATTTTCATTGTAATCCGTTTAACCGTTTTTACAAATTATAGTGAAAATGAAAAGGTTTTGCCTCTTTGGGGGATTTTTCCTCATTTGTGTATTTCGTTTGTGATTGACTGTTCTTTCATATTCATATTGATTTCAATCACACCTAGATGCATGTTTTAGGATTTAACTCACTTTTTCAATTAAATCCTAAAACAAGCATCTAGGTGTGATTGAAATCAATATGAACATGAAAGAACATTCAATCACAAACGAAACACGTAAATGAGGAAAAATCCCCTAAAGGGGCAAAACCTTTTTATTTTCACTATAATTTGTAAAAACGGTTAAACATATTACAATGAAAATAAGAATGACATACGAAATACCCTCAGGCATCGGTTTGGATGTCTCGACTGAAATCTCCCTCAAGAACTCCAGGTGGGTAGCAATGAAGAAGAAGACGACTTCTCCACATGTTACTCTAGATGAGTAAAATGATCCTCTTGAAGGTTTAAAGATTCACATAGATATATGGGAGTGTTTATGTGAATAAAGAAGGTATGAAACCTTAAAACATGAAGTTTATTTTCTGGGCTATGAAAACGCAAAAACTTATGCGAAAAAGACTTGGAAAATGTGTAGAATGAAGCCAGATATTTATACAAAAATCGAGGCGGCATCGACGCTCGAACAAGATAGGCATCTCGCTCGAAAGAAGGACACGTGTCGTTCGAACGACATTACGCGAGATGTTTATCTCACTCGAACGACAGTGTAAACTCGTTTGAACGAGCTCGTCGATCAAGGCACTCCGCTTATACACTTAGAAAAACTTCTGCTTTTGATAAAAATAAATCAGACTTCGAAAAAACATTTTCTGAAAAATTCCCAAATATTTGTGCAAATATAAACAACTCCAATAAATCATTTTACCAATAATGCATCGTGGAGTAGTGGGAAACGGTTGAGCATCACGTCGCATGTATCATGATGCACGTGTGAAGATGACGGATGTATGGATTCGGATAAAGGCCATCATGGATGATCGTGATGACGCCGAATGCAGCGGTATAAGACATAAAAACCGCGATCTCGGAAAAATAGAAAATTCATAATTTCTACCCCATACATTTATAAAATTATTTCCTTAAAACATAGGATCTCGCGATAAAACTTTGCGCGACATGTGTTCTCGCTAGAATGAGAAAAGGAAAAGTTTCCCAGATTAAGCAAAATATATTGCAGTTTTGTCCAGTGAGAAAATTTTGATAAAACAGTTCGTGGAATGGGTAAACAGATCTAAAACAATGCTAAAATAGTACCAATATTAAGAAAAGAGAACAAAAATGATAACTAAGTATAAAACAAATGGTACATACTAGCAATAGGCAAAAGTGTCATTATGTAAATCACCTTATGCTAGCAAACATCTTTAGACCTCAACCGGTAGGTGTGGTGGAGTTGAAACAACTCCATCATATCATTTGAATTCTTGACCAAAAACTTTACTTTCTCGCGAATATGTGCAAACTCCTTATCATTATGTGCAAGCAAAGTATCATGGGTGGGGTGCATGTGTGCGAACATGTGTGTCTGCAAAGCGTGACACATAAACTAATTTTTTTTTAAAATCCCCAAGGTGTCCTCTCTTTTTCTAATGGGAGCAAACATAAATTGGACTAGGTACACATATCTCAAAAACTATAGGAAATTCTCTCCTAATAGGTACGGGATGCCTAGGTGAGTCGGGTAGGGTCGAAAGTCATGTGAGTCTAACTCTAAATTAGGAACCGGCTCGGGTGCAACAAAAGAAGTAGATGCACCGTCATGACTTATTCCTAAACTCTCACCATTCCCCAAAAAATTATTTAGAACTATCTTTCCCACCTTCTTAGATGCATTTTCTAAAGTGACTTTAGCCTCTAGGGTGTGCTTAAGAATTGTCTCTAATTGTGACATGCAGGCTATCAGCTCACTCTTTTCCCTATTCAACGCAATCAACTTCTCACTCAAAGAAAAATTCACTTTCTCTAGTTGTCTTTATTTTGTCTCAAACTCCTTCACACTCTCAATATCTCTCTCCAAATATTTCACCTTAGACCCAACTTGTTATTCAAATTTTTAGTCTTTAAGGTCTCGTTGTATAACTCTCGAAACGCAATCTGAATCTCACTATCATCATCACTAGTGAAATCGCTCTCAGACTCGCTAGAAATACTCAAAACCTCCTTGGGAGTATCACGTGCACAAGTGTCCTCATCATCATGGGACAAAGTGGGTGTGATCTCGTGACTGGCTAAAAAGGAAATACACTTTCCTTATGAAGACTCGTCCTCAGAATCATTCACATCTTCCTCACTATCACTTAGGGTGGCTGGCATGGCAACCTTCTTTCCCTTTCTCCTAATTCTAGTGAGACACTAAAACGACTTGTGCCCTTTCCCCTCACACTGAAAACATTTTAAATTTTCAAGCCTTTCTTCACCCTCTTTCTCTTTCTCACTGTTTTCTTTGGCCTTGTCTTTCCTTTTATTTTTCTCCGAAAATCTTTTATTGGAAGAATTTTGTTTCAAAAATGGGAGAAATTTTTTAAGATTCTTTACAAGCAGGGCCATGTCAAAATCAGACTCAGACTCACAAAAACTCACTTTATTTTTCTTATCTTGGTCTTTAAGCGCTATCCCACTATTCTTAGGTTTGACAGTGTCGAGGAACATGTCAATTTCGACGTATGTAGGTCTCCTACCAAGTCTTCTAATTTCAGAAGATTCAAATTTCCTAAGGTATTCAAAACAGTCACTTTAGGAATAAAATATTTAGGCAGTGATCTTAAAACCTTTTTAACCACTCGAGTATAAGGTATAGGCTCACCTAGTTAAAACTAGTGTTGATAATGTCGGACAATCATGGATAAAAGTTGTCAAAATACTCAGTCTCTAACATTGTGATGGTCTCGAATTGAGTGATCAAATTTTGAATTTTAGACTCTTTGAATGCGTTAGTGCCTTCGTGGGTGAGTTTCAAAACATACCACGCTTCTTTAGTCATGGTACGCATCATAATACGTCAGAACTCGTCAGGGGTGACGTGTCCGAAAATCTCTCTTAGCCCACGTGAATAATATGTGATCCACCTAAACTCATCCTCAGTCCAGTCTGACACAGGTTTTAAATTCGTGACATTATTCGCGGTGACAGTAGGAGGAATCCAGCCTCTTTCACAAACTAACCAAGCTCTTTCATCAATTATTTTTAAATGGGATTTCATTCGGACTTTCCAGTAAGCATAATTAGATCCGTCAAAAATTGGCAACCGACTATATAAGTTTTCTTTTGGAAACATTGTGACAAACTTTCAAAAATCAGATTTTTCAAAAAAATCAATATCACACAATTTTGAAAAAAATAGGAGTACGTGATAAATTAGCATAACTTTCTCTGATACCAATTTTAAAGACCATGTGCGATACTGATATAAATAGTTGCACAAATTCCAATAAAAATCAATTCACGAATCAAATCAATTTATGAATCAAATAAATTCCAATTACAAACACAATTTAACTAGTGTCAATTTACGAATCAAATCAATTCAGCCCTTGGACTCAAATAACTACGTGCGTGCAAGTGTCAAACCAACATAACTAAAGTATACGACATAGTAATTCAGGAGAAATATCCTTAGGGAAAACCCTTTTTATTTCACTATAATTGTAAATCGCAACTTACATAGGTTACAATGAAATACAGTTTGACACTCGAATACCCGTAGGTGTCCATCGATGTCATCAACAATAAGTCCATAGGCAGCGAACCTACATGAACCTCAGCCCAATGTTTAACCTAGGAACACCGCGGCACTCCCTAATGACATGAAGTCACAATAAATCCATCAAGACTCACTCCACAATAGCATACAGCCCTCGGTTGTAGAGATCTCGCCACAAAGCATGAACAGTAGCAAACTATGCTTTTGGGTCCCACAAAACAACTCACACAAAAGTAATTGGGACTGCGAATTATAAAACAATAGATTAAACCCTCAAATATGGTTGGAGAATAGAAAAGCGTATTCTGTCAAAAACCTATTTTTCTCGAAGCGAAATTCAGAAGCCTGATACCCTTATTTATAATAAAAATCAAGGCGGGGATGTGTCAGCTAAAAACCCATGTCATTAGAACGACATGCGAAGTCGTTCGAGCGAACCTCCATCTCGTTCGAACGAGATGTGACGTTGTTTGAACGACAGTCACTGATCCCCTAAAAAAGACTTTCCAAGTTTTAAATAGCTTGGAATCCTCAAATATTAAAACTGTTCACGGGATCAAGAGATATTTATCAAAAACTTTTTTGATGAAATATTTTTGAAAAATAATTTATTAAAAATTCCAAAAATCATTTTAACTTTTATAAAAAATATCCCAACACTTTTAATGTGAAATGTAAATGAAACTTAAACACATTTTACCAAATTCATCCTTGTTGGGCTTGAATGTTGAAGTCTGCTTAAAATTCGGATGTGTAGATGTAATCTTCTCAATCCTTCGACGATTTGTAGAAATTTGTAGCAGTATATAACATACTAAATTGTGTTGAACATCATTTAACCAAAATATTTTTAGCAAGATGATTACCATTTTTAAACATTCTATTCTATAAAAAATTTACTACTCAACTTCTAAATACGTCATTTATTCAACATTCTTAAATTCCCCTTTGAATCCATTATTTTGAAATCACAAGAAATATCATTCTTATATCATAAATGCATCATACTCTTATAGTTTAAACAATAAAACCAATAATATGCAAAAAGATTTTAAATACTAAGATTAGAGTTTTCCCACATCAAATGACGCTCCTACAATAGTAGGATCAAATGTATAAAAAGATGGTATCATCCCACCTCCTAAGGTGTCCTTGGAGAAGTTGCCTAGCTCCACTAAACTTTCTCCATGAATTTATCAATCAAAGACCTCTTCAAGCTCCGTGAATCTTCCATTTTCATCTTTTTTTTTTAAAACCGAACACCTTTAAAATTCTTAGTTCAGCTTAATAATATTAGAAATGGGTATGTAGGGATTAAAGTGGTGGAATATGGTGGTGCATGGTGGTTTGTGCTGGACAAGTACTGAAAATGGTGGGGGAAGACCCACCCCACTATCCATCTCCATCTCTTCTTATAACTCAAAAATAACCCAAATGAATAAAAAAATCCTTCCAAACACTAAAATCTCATTTTTACCAAATCTAAGATCACTAGAGCTAGATATCGCATCAATCCAATGGTCCAAATCATGACAACACACAAGTGTATAAATCAATTTTAAAAAAGATTTTTGCGCTCGTTCGAAAAAGAATGGTGTCTTATTCGAATAAGAAAGGCATCTCATTCAAACTATCCTCCAAACGACCTTCATTGGCACGGACCCATTTTCATAATTAATGTGGGTCTGCGCCATCCGTATTGACCAATCACGTATCTAAGACATCAAACTTTTGATGTCGCAAAGACATCAAACTTTTTTCCCTTCAAAAGAGTATGCTCTAGTATGTAGTTAGGTCTCCTTCAATCTCCTCTTAGAACGGCCTTGGGTCCTCATTTGAATGACCTTTCTTCATTTGAACGAAGAAACACTTTTGTTTGAATGACCCCCCAACTCGTTCGAACCAAACTTTTATAAAATTTCTCAATTTTTTCCCAAAAAACTACTGATAATTATCATCAAGACTCCAAAAACAATCAAATGATGTTATAATCCCAGTCATAATGATTCTAGTCCCAAGGTTTTCTTATTATTAAAACTTATGCTGGAAAAAGAATGAAATATTGGGCATGGGAATTACATTAACAATCCCAATCCACCTCGGAAATCCATAGGACCATTTTCTACCAACCCTTACCAGATCACCAAGAAAGAGAAAATCACCACTCGGCCTGGGGAAGATGACTCGACTGCGGCCCTCGTCAACCTTCTAGAATTGGGTTTTGCACTATTCCTGTACAATTATGTATCCTCGAACTCGGTTGACACATTTCCAATGAGTCTAAGATGAGGTTAACGGACGATACTAGAGGACGAGATAGATATCTTTTCACGAGGGTTAAGGTCCCACAGATTCACCCTCGCTCATCAGGGTTGGTCGGATTCCTTAGCCTAGACCGTACAGCCGATAACAACAGCTAGCAAAGCACATAGTTTGGGAGACACGTGGAGCAGTGCGTGTGGGATTTAGGTCCTACTTGGATAAAATCATTACAAGCGAGTCGCTCCCTCCCATGAGGGAATATTTCATCATCTTCTACATGTGACAGTGAAAGATGGCACAACCTTAATGGCTAGGAACATTCCACACCTGCATAGGGGTACAATGTACCCCCAAGTCCTATATATACACTTGATCTTCTCCTAGAGAAAGGATATCATGATTCACAACCCTATCATAACTCTGTCAAAATTTACAGAAGAGAGGGAAAAGCTTGAGTGTTGTATTTATAGGCCATTAGTGCCATAATTATAGTGAAAACCACCATTCACACTGCACAATGGACGTAGGCTCTGACCAAACCACTCATATTTGGTACCATCCTCTTCTTTGCCTCATCTCCTTCTGTCTATACATTAATTTCATATGTACACGATTGTTGTTTGGTTTGAGCTTACACACATCTTGACCTGGTGATACCATTTCTGGTATCATCAGTCTGGCGTTGTCTGTGGGAAACGAAAAGCATCATCTCTTCCCTTACTTATCTTGTCCTCACATGAGTCTCTGGTGGTGAACCACTCCTCCCCTTTTGTGGAGTTATCTCATCATTGAAAAATTTCTTGCTGATCTGCAAGGCTTTCCTTTTTCGATTCTAAGCTCATCCACCAGGCTTTAGCATGGCGTCAGAATTTCCACCACCTCCACCACCAATTGGTGACCCAAGTTCTAGAAACTCCCCTCCTCAGTTAGAAATGGCTAAACTAGTGGCCGCCTTAAATTCCTTAGTATCAAGCCAACATGCGATAAAAGAGAAATTGGTTGCCTTCATCCAGAACGTAGTAGTCCGGACAATACGGAGTCTCACTGGAGATGATTACGCTGACTACCGGGGAGCCTCCTCAAGGGGTCAGGGAACCACCCCAGGCGACCTGCAAAGATGGACCTCCTCCTTAACGGAGGACAGATGTTGCTGACCTTAGTCACTTACGCCTGGGGAGGCAAGGCCAACCCTACTCGGAGGACCGATATGATGATTATGAGGCTAAAGATGCTCAAATTAATTATTGGGAGCCATATAAAGTATCTAGGAATACGGTATGCCCCATTCAGGGAAGCATAGGCTGTGATAGGAGGATGAGTCAAGATTCCCAACTAAGGGGCTCCACTTTCGACCGATTAAGTAGAGGGTCAACCTTTGAAAGGCTCAACCCGGTGGGAGATCTGAGAAAAAGGTTGTTCGAGTCAAGGAGTAATGCTGGATCAAGTAGAGAGGGGGCAAGTGGCCTACCCCATTGCATTCGAGATGAGGGTAAATATGTGGTGAATAGTCGGTGCAGATCAGAGATCAAAGGACCCTCAATTTGGATGATAGAGGTGGCAGATGATAACATCGGCCAGGCCGATGATGTCGAAGCGGCTAAAAGGACTTGGAATGAATCCATTCAAAGGATATAAAATAAGATCGCAGACATCCTTAAGAACCGTGACCCTTTGTAGAGGGGATACTCAAAAGGGTCTCCTTTTGTGGCAAGAATTATCAACTTCCCAACCCCTGCCAAATTCAAGCCGTCGGTGGTTACCCTAAAGTATAATTGGAGTACCAGCCCTATGCAATACGAAGAGATGTACCCATCGGTCGTAGATATATACTTTGTCTTAGATGAGATAAATTGTCGTGCATTCTCGATCACTTTGATTGGAGCTGCCCATATCTGGTTCACCTCACTCCTAAAGAGCTTCATTGAAAATTTCAGCAACTTGTAGAACTGTTCATCCATAACTTTTGTTTTGGGCTAAGACCTTAGAAGTAGACAACCCACCTGATGTACGTTAAGAAGGGAAAGAACGAGAGTCTTAGGGAATACATCGCGGGGTTTAATAAGGAGAAACTGAAAGTGGAAGTCTATGAAGAAAGCATTGCGATGATCGCATTAATAGGAGGCTTGTAGAAAAGGAAATTTCTTTGAAAACTTACTGAAGACCCACTGAAGTCCATGGCTGAGCTATTAGCAATGGACGGAAATGTCATGAATGCCAAGGAAGCTATGGAAGCTAAATATGAAGGCGAGAAGGGTGGGAGAAAGTTTCAGAAGAAGAATAAAGATGGAAAGAAAAGGTCAACTGATGAAAAGTTTGTTGGGTATACCCCTCTCACGGTCAACTGCGAGCACATTCTGAATGAGATCAAGAATGATCGGACACTAAGATAGCCTAAGAAGCTGAAAGCTCCCCCGCACAAAAGGAATAAGAGCTTATGGGGTGAATTTCACCAAGACCATGGGCACTTAACAAACAATTTTTTCCCTAAAAGATGAAATTAAGAAAATGCTCAAGGCTGGAAAACTAAGGAGGTATGTGAGCAGTGATGGCCCAAAGAGGGGACGAGATGACCCCAGAAGGAAAAGGGTTGGCAAGTGTAGGGAAGATTTCCTAGGGAAGAAGAATGATTCCATAGATGACGATGATGATGTTGATCCATATCTACCGCCAAAAGACGATGATCTGAAGGGGTGACTCCACATAATCTCATTTGACATGAAGATGATCTGCGAAGGCCTCGTAGGGGGTGCAGAGGTGGACGGCAGAAAGAAAAACCTTGCAGTGGTCAAAGCCCTCCCTAAGGTTGAAGTATTCCACTTGGCTGCAGTAGATACAAAACCAGAGAAGAGACCGAAGGTAGATATGGAAACCTTAGTTGTGTGGTTTTCAAGACTTGACCTCGAGGGAATCCTAGCTCCTCGGGATGATCCATTAGTAATCACGACTAGAGTGCATGTGTATGACGTACCAAGGATTTTGGCTAAAATTATGTTGTATACTTGTTTCAAGGGTTTAGGACTTAGCAGGAAGAGGCTCGTCCCTTACCATCACCCTCTGATAGGGTTCAATGGTGAAAAAGTGCAATAATAAGGAATGTATGAAATGGATGTTAGAATGGGAGATCTTTGGCCTAAGAGGCTTACAAATAAGGTCAATTTATTTGTGATGCATGAGAGTGAATACTCGGCTTATAACATTATCATGGGTAGAGTAGCCCTCAAAGAGTTTGAGACCGTGCCATCCACTGTACATCAAATGGTAAAATTCCCAACCCCATAGAGGGTAAGGGAAGTCTAAGGTGATCAAGTTTTGGCATGCGAAAGCTATTTTAACTCAGTCAAGGATAGGGAAGCTCATAAGAAAGCGACTACCACCTACAGTATTGACATCTAGACTCTAGGGATGAGACCAAACTGAAGAAAAGAGAGGCCGCGGAATAGGTAGAATCCATCATCCTTAGTGAGGACGGGCCAAAAAAACCGTCTAGATCGAAAAATCCCTGAGAGGAGATATCAAGGAAGAATTAATCAAATTCTTGAGATAGAGGTAGAGTATCTTCGCATGGAGTCATGAGTATATGTCGGGCATTGATCTGGGACACTTTTGCCATAAATTAAATATGGTCGATGATGCTAGGCCGATACAATAAAAAAGGAGGATTTATTCCTTAGAAAACTATGAGGTCATCCGGGAAAAGGTAAAAAAGATGGAAAAGGATGACTTCATAAGATAGGTGATATATCATAAGTGGCTGGCTAACGTTGTCATAGTTCCTAAAGCCAATGGGAAGTGGAGAATGTGTGTACACTTCACTGATCTGAACAAGGCTTTCCCTAAAGACAGTTTTCCTTTTCCTAGGATTGACCAAATGGTCGATGCTATAGTAAGCCATGAGTTGATGAGTTTCATGGATGCTTACTCGGGCTCCAACCAGATAACTTTCACCTAACCGATAAGGAAAAAACCGCCTTCATAACCGATAAAAGGACTTACTGCTACAAAGTCATGCTCTTTGGTCTAAAGAATGCTGGAACTACCTACCAGATACTTGTTAACAATATGTTTGAGGATAAAATTAGGAAGACGATGAAAGTTTATGTGGACGATATGATTACTAATAGTCTTAGGGCTGACTCTCACGTGGTCGACCTCAAGTAAACATTTGATACAATGGATAGGTGTAGGATGAAGATCAACCCTCCAAAGTGTGTATTCATCATACGGGCTGGTAAGTTCACGGGATTCATCATAAATCAGAGGGAAATAGATGCCAACCCTGATAAAATCAAGGCCTTGATCGATATGAAGACCTCAATTTCAATCAAGGATGTGTAGAGGCTGACAGGAAGTGTAGACACCCCATTCTGTTACCCCCTAACTTTCCTTAGGTCCCTAGTACCGCCCTTCATCACCGTGAACCCAGGTCATGTCCCGAGTACTGACCTGGAGGCCATCGGGCACTTCCGACTCAGTTTGACCCAAAAGTCAAACTCTTCATCTCAATCGAGACTAAATGAATCTTTTAAGGGCACTGAATACCCTTTCCAACGGTTTATCCCCTGCATGATTCTGACTTACCATGCAGACGAACAATCCGTTTGCGTCCGAAACCTGACCCAGAGGCCACCGGGCGCTCCCGGGATCTATTTGACCTCATTCAACTCTTCAGCTAAATTGAGGCTAAATGAATCTTCAAAGGGTACTGAATACCCTTTCCGACGGTCCATCCCGTGCACGATTCCAACTTTCCATGGGGACGAATGATCCGTTTGACTCCAAGAGGCCACTGAATGATTCTCGGGCCCGGTTGACCAAAGTTAACTCTCCAAATCGGGTCAAACTCTTTGGAATGTCTAAGTACATGTCCTAACCTTTCCAAAAGTCTTCCCTGTGCACGATTCGGATTTACCATGAGGATGAACGATTTATTTGCGTCCGAGCGATTCCCCGTCCAATGGACCGACAAACGCTTCTAAGCCATATTTGACCCAAAGTCAACTCCCAAACCTAGGAATGGTCCAAATGAGTTTTGAAGTCTATGAATTACCTTTCCAACGGTATGCCCCGTGCGTAATTTTGACCAACAGTTTGCCCTCGGCAGCCGATTTTCTGAAAAAGCTTGAAGCGAACAACCAAATGGTAGGTTCTAGACCCTACCTATCGGCAGGTGCCGATAGGCAGGAACATGTCTATGCCGATCAGCACGCACCTATGCCTATAAAAGGAGTCGTTCACCTCATTTTCAAGAGGAGCCCAGATCTGATAAAAATCTCTCTCAACGAATCCCAGAAACCTCTCTCGAAGGCAGCGTGATTTCAACATCCAAATCCCCTTTTTACTTCCACATTTCATCACCCTTTTCATCAAACTTTGTGAATTATCCACCCTCCATCATCATCCAAGTTCAAGGGATGCTCTCCAACATTCAAGATCAAGCTCAAGATTTTCAAGAAGGTCCAACTTTCTCAAACTCTCTCTTAAATTCTTTCAAACTCTCAATAACTTGTTTTCTTACTTAGCGCTTTTATTATCTTATCTCCCACATCCTATTTTAATATCTCATCTTCCACATCCTACTATACTTTTTTATTTATTATTATTGCACATCTACTATTTTCATATAAATAAAACCCAAAAAATAAAAAAAAGAGGGTTTGCTCATAAATTCCAAATAGGGATTCTCATACTTTTCGCACACTTTCCTCAGAACTAGAATACTTTTTCTACACACACACACACACACACACTTACAAATAAGAGATTCCCCATTTGTATCTATGGGATAAACCACACCCCTCGTTTTGTATGCGAACTATATGGACTTTGATGCCTTTATAGGCTACGTAGGCATCTCGGGGTAAAACCCGAGACTCGAGTCCTTTTCTCACTTTTTCCTCTTATTTTCCTATTTTCTCTAAACCTAATCCTCTTATATTCTATATACTTGCCCTTAGTGACGTATTTCTCCATATGCGTTATCGTTTCATTATAACGGTCAACGTAGGGGTAATCGCGTAAATCTTATTTTTCTAATACTATTCTTATATCTTCCTATGGATGACTCGCTTTATCTTTTCCATGATACAAGTTGAGGATTCCTACCTCCATTCTATATATATACACATGAACACATATCACGGGGAGAAACAAAAGGAAAATAGCAAATATTCATGAGAGACCGAAAGGGCGAAATGGGTGCCTGATACGACGCAAATATTGCGTATTTCACCCGTTAACCTACGCATTATTAGCCCCCTCGGGTACCTTAATCCCTAAATTTATGCTTATTAACCAGACAACCTCGGATCTCTATATATACATGCTTTTCAGTGTATAATTGAGCTTTTTTTGGTATTTGGATGCTTAGTATGAAGTTCAGACGCTTTTTGGAAAAGTTTCGTCGACTTTTGCCGCATCGGGGGCATTTTAGTAATTTCAGCATTTGGGTTTGCATCCCGATCTCTTCACGGAAGTTGAAGCCATCTGATTTCACTTCATGTGGCCTCCGACGGTGCATGATTCCGAGTTGTATCGATGGAGTTATGGCATTTTTAGGATGATTTTGACTTAAAAAGCACACTTAAGGTCACATTCAAGGGCATTTTAGTCATTTCATAATTTGATTTTTTTGGCCTAATGTCTTATTGGATGTTGTATCCCTTTGAGTTATCTTCGCGTAACCTCAGACCGTGCCTAATTCCGAGTTATAACGAAGAAGTTACGGCATTTTCCGTAAAGTTGGACAAAGCTGAGAATTCAGCACTGTCAGGTACGAATCGATTCGGAGAGTGCGAATCTATTCGGGTGAAAGTCTGCAAATCTCTATTTTTAAGTGGGTTTTGGTGGGGTATTTTGGGGTAAAAGAATTGTATTAAGTGGGATATCTTTTTTAGACTTCATATAATTCATTGTAGGTTAGAAGAGGGGATTTTAGTGGTGGAGCTTCTCTCTCTAGGGTTTGCACCATTTGGGTTTGTAAGTAACACTATTCATCTTTTTCTCCATTATATAGTTGTATTTCCTTTTCTTGCTTTATTTCCATTGATGTCATTCCATTTCTTGCCTTGATAATTAGTTGTAGTTATTTATTTCTTGCTTTAATTAGTTAATTAGTTGTTTAAAGTAGTTTAATCCATGTATTGTCCGTAGATAACGGGTTGGGATTGCGTTTTTGCCATTAATGGGAGTCGAGCTCCGAAAGTTAGGTTTTGCGGAAAATTGCATTTAATTAAAACCTCGGGTATTAAAGTCGGATTATTATGCGTTTAACTTTCTTTGTCTCGCAACGTTAGTGTTTATTGTGGTAATCCGAATTTAATCCGCGTGCGACCGTTTTTGATTAAATGTTTAATCTCGCAACCTTGGGTTAAATTCCTTATTGTGTGATGTTTATGCTTAATTGAAAATACTTGATTAAATTTTTTCGAAACTAAATTCTAATTATTAGTTATTTAGCCTGTGGCTATCCCCGATCCCCTCCGCGGAGGGAGGAAGGGATCCTTCGGGTCCCGCGCGTCCCCTCTCGGGAGAGCGCTTCGGCCGGCGTTGATTTGTGAGGTGTGAAAATGTAGAGAGATTTAGAGTCGCCAGTCTATTTTACTCAAAATAGACAAAAGAAAAAGGGGAAGCCACCCCGAAGGATGGCATCCAAAGACATACTGGTGCGTGCGAAACCAAAATGATTCGAGAAGGGTTCGGAGGCTTAGTTACGAAATGGGAAGGTGTTAGGCACCCATTCCACCCTTTCGGTCTCTCATGAATATTTGTTATTTTCCTTTATGTTTTCGCCCGTGATATGTATGCATGTGTATATATAAAATGGAGGTAGGAATCCTCGACTTGTATCATGAAAAAGATAAAACGAGTCATCCATAGGAATATGAAATTAATCTAGAAAATAAGATTTATGCGATTACCCTACGTTGATCGCTATAAGGGAACGATAACGCATGCGAAATAATATGCCACTAAGAATGAATCTATAGAATATAATAGAAAATGGGATAAAGAGAAGATACAAAGTAAGAGAAAAAGTGAAAAAAGGACTCGAGTCTCGGGTTTTACCCCGAGACGCCTACGTAGCCTATAAAGGCATCAAAGTCCACATAGTTCGCTTGTAAAATGAGGGGTGGGGTTTAACCTATAAATCCAAATGGAGAAATCTCTTATTTGGGAATGTGTGTGTGTGTGTGTGTGTAAAAAAGTGTTTGAGTTGTGAGAAGAGTGTGAAAAAAGTGTGAGAATCCCTATTTGGAATTTATGAACAAACCCTCTTTTTCTTATTTTTGGGGTTTTTATTTATATGAAAATAGGAGATGTGCAATAATACTAGATAAAAAGTGTATTTATGGTGTGTGAGATGAGATAGTAAAAGTGCTAAGTAAGAAAACAAGTTATTGCAAATTTAAGAGAATTTAGGAGAGAGTTTGAGAAAGTTGGACCTTTTTGGAGACCTTGAGCTAGATCTTGAATGTTGAAAAGAAGACCTTGCACTTGGATGATGATGGGAAGTGGTAATTCATCAAGTTTGATGAAAGGGATGATGAAAAGTGGAAGTGAAAAAGGGATTTGGAAGTTGAAATCACGCTGCCTTCGAGAGAGGTTTCTGAGGGTTTGCTGAGAGTGATTTGCTTCCCATCTGAGCTCTCCTTGCAAATGATTACAAGACCTCCTTTTATAGGCCCATGGTTCTGTCGATCGGCATAGAGCCCTTCCTACTTATTGGCAGGAAGGTGCCGATAGGCAGGTTCTGGGACCTGCCATTTGGTAGTGTGTTTCAGGATTGTTTGGGAAAATTAGCCGCCGAAGGCAAATACACTTGGAAAGGTATTTCAGAGACCTTTTAAATTCCTTCGACCACTCTCGAGTTCGGGAGTTGACTTACGGTCAAATGTGGCTCGGAAGATTTTATCGGTCCATTGGACGGGGAATCGTGCGGACGCAAACGGATCGTTCGTCCGCATAGTAAGTCTGAATCGCGCATGGGGCATACCATTAGAAAGGTTAGGAGATTTACTTCGACATTCCAAAGAGTTTGACCTGGTTTGGAGAGTTGACTTTGGTCAACTGGGCCCGGGAAACACTCGGTGGCTTCCCGGAGTCAAACGGATCATTTGTCCGCATGGAAAGTCCGAATCAGGCACGGGATGGACCGTTGAATAGTGTATTTAGTTCCCTTTGAAGATTCATTCAGCCTCGGTCAAGATAAAGAGTTGACTTGGGTCAACAGAGCTCGGGAGCGCCTAGTGGCCTCTAGGTCGGGTTTCAGACGCAAATGGATCGTTCGTCCGCGTGGTAAGTCGGAATTGCGCACGGGATGGACCGTTGGAAAGGGTATTCAGTTCCCTTTGAAGATACATTAAGTCTCGGTCGAGATGAAGAGTTTGACTTTTGGGTCAAACTGAGCCGGGGAGTACCCGATGGTTTTCAGGTCTGTCTCGGGATGTTACCATAGTTTACAGTGATGAGTGGAGGTACTAGGGACCTAAGGAGAGTTAGGGGTAACAGAATCAGGTGTCTACATAGCCCATACTGGAGACGAGATCCCGACTCTCATTTTATTAATTCTAGTTTAGACTTAACTTCTTAATTTTTCTCTTTTCTTTATTTCCAACCTATCACCTTTTACACTTTTATTCCTGAAGTAATCAAACAATTAACATCAAAAATTCAATCACTCCCTGTGGATTTCTTACGATACTTGACTTACCGTTGTGCTTGCTTGTCAAGTGTAGTTGTAGTTTAGGTTTTTTGCATATAGAGCGGGAGCGGAAATCAACGACAGTGTCCCTACACTAACACTCGGTTTCCCCTCTCATCAAAATGGCGCTGTTGCTGGGAAGTGTGTTTTAGATAGTAATTGTTTTATTATCTCATAGTATTTCTTTCATTCATATATGTATTCTTTATTTTTTCCTTTCTTTTTAACTTGTGCTAGATTGTTTGGAGAAATTGAAATTTTGGTGCCGGTCGCCTCTATTGAATAGCTTATTTTGAAATGTCTCGCTATAACTCTTTAGATAACCTTAATTATTATGAGAATAGTTTTTCATGTTATACTCCTAAAACAATGAGAGAATTCCTACAAATTCTTGAAGATGAGCGCATTGAGCGTGAAATTCAGGAGTATGTAAGTAATCCCTCATCGCCTTATGAGGGTAATTTCGAATGCGAGGAATCTGTTAGCTATGAGCAACTCGCACAAGAAGATGAAATGTCTTCTTGTTTGTTTGATTATGAGTTAACGATTAAGAAAATGAATAACCAATTTGAAAGTTCTCAAGCTCGGTTTCTAAAAAATGATGCCATGCTCGATGAGATTATTTTTTCACAAAATCAGGTTGAGGTTGAAACTTGCATTTAATCTCCACCCCTTTTTGTTGAAGAAATAATTGAGACTGAGTCAAGCTTTAGCACTTTCGAATTTCAACCTCTCATTAATTCTTCTGATTGTATTGAGGTTGTTGGTCCTTCCTTTCCTTTACTCCCTACTATTAGCGAACCATTAAATTTATCATAAGAATCGGTTGAAAGTCTTGAGGACTTTGACCCGATTCTTGAACGATAATGTTATTTTGAGATGGTTCATCTCATGGGCTATTCACTTGCACTAACCCCACCTCCCCTTCCAATTGAAGAACCTTGGGTATGTGATTTCTATTTTTTCGAGATCAATGTGGTCTTGTCCCCCACTTTATCCAAATCGCCCATGGTCCCTATCAAATTTGTAATTGACGATGGTTCATTTCTTACGCTTTACACATGCCTTTCGTTTTTCGAATGGAATTATTATTTTTCGGGCGGTATGTTCGCTTTGGAGGGTCCACCATTGATCTTTCAAAGTCAAATCCCTGTTTGGGTGGACCCTCAACTATTTAAACTCCTAGTGTATAGTTAGTGTGCAGTCTAAATAGTAGGTTGTAAATAGTTAGCTTTTTTAATTTCCATTCTTTCCTCTTTTCTTCCTTTTTTATTTAGTCTAGTGTAATTGGTTAACTTTTTGTTATTTGTTTTTTCTAAGCTCGGTACTAACTTATTTTGTAGATTTCATTGGACTCGTGCTTATGGGGATCACTCCAATTTTGGGTAATATCGTTCTTTTCCTCTCTTTGTGTTGTGTTCTCAATGCGCATTGAGGACAATGCAACATTTAAGTTGGGGGTGTAGGATATTTTATCCATTTCTTTGTTTTGTCCATGGATTTGCTCACATTTAGTTACTTAGTATGCTTTTTGTTAAAAATTAAAAATTTCAAAAAATATCTTCTTTTTTTTTTCTCCTTTTTTGGGCATTTTGCCTATGTTTTCGATGATAAATTTCAATAATTGCCCGATCCAATAGATAACTCAATGCTGCATGTTCTTGATTTGAGAAGTTATTAGACTTTAGTCCTCAAATTATTGATATTATGAAAAACTTCATGAATTAAACTTTAATCCCATGAGCAGATGCGCTTTCTTGATTTATTGATTTGGTTTAAGATTTTTATAACTCGATAATCTTTTGTTGCGTTGTATATACTTACACCGAGTAAGTTTTGTACCTTTCGTCGTTTGTGAGTGTATACACTATTGTTTCCTCTTTGAAAACGTTGAATTCGTCGGTAATCTCTCTATTCTTTCATTGGTCGTTCATTAATTGAGTTTATATCTTGAAATGTGTTACTTGAGCATGTTTTTCATATATTGTTTTGACTCGAGAATTGCGTAAACTTTATGAAATGATCATAATCCCTCTTTGTTATATCACCCACATTAGCCTTGACCTCACCCTTATATGTTTACCCTCATTAACCCCTTTGAGCCTAAATATAACCCTTCGTTTCATAACCCCATTCCCACAACCAACTCCAAATTGGAGTTTTAAACCACACATACACCTTCCATACCTTGGTTTGGAATGTTCCTTGGGATTGAATGTTGTTGTTATGATGTTGGTTGCAAGTTAGACATTTAAGAGTGTGATAAGAAAAGAAAAGAAAATAGATGTGAAAAAGAGAAAGCAAAAAACAAATGAAAACAAAAGAAAACATGAGAAAATGAAGAAAATAAAAGAAAGAGAAAGTTGTATGTTGTGTATAGTTTTCAATAAGCTTTGTTTACTCTCCCCATTGTTATATTCAATGCCTTATTTGGAAATCGTTTTCCAATTTTTTTATTATTGCCCGCATTTGCCCATTATTCCAAGTTTTCATCCCGAACACTTTGAGTACATATATACATTCCTTCATTTCGTACCCTATCCTAGCCTACATTATAACCCTATTGAAGTCTTATGTGATCTTAAGTTGATGTAATTTAAAAGTCACAATAGTTTTAATAATCTGTGAAAGTGCATTTCGCCTCTTTTAGTGTGCGGTATCCTTTCATTGAGATTACAATTTTTCATTTTATATATAGCGTTCTTCATCTGTGACATGTGCGCGACCTAGTTTCCATTTCCATTTACTCTTTATGCCCGCATGTCCCGTGTACTACCTCCCTTTTCATAATGAATTCATTTGTTGAGCATAATGCCCGTGAGGATTGGATATATGCATGCTTTGATGTTTATCCGATTTATTTAAGTTTTTACCACATCATACTATGCATTTTCTCTCCCCCTCCCACTTTTAAAGTTTCAATTCTATGAGGTGCATTCAACCTGTTAATAACAACAGACTTTAGCTTGAATTCGTTCAATATGCTAATAACATGCTAGAAATATTTTTCGTTGTTGTTGAGTTTATCGCATGCTGGGTTGGGCATATTTTGAGGAAAATGTATGATGTTTGTGGGTTTCATCCCTAAAAACCCTCACGAGACAACACTCATCCACTAGGCTAACCTAGGGGTTTAACGGCTTATTGCATATGCTAAATGCAATCGTTCGCCCGCGAAAGTGGCCTTATCTTTTTATTTCTTTTTATTCCATTTTGTACTTGTATCCTGCTTTCAGTTTACTTGCAATTCTTGTTGCGTCCTATTTCATTGCTTGGGACTAGCAGTGTGTAAGTTAGGGGTGTGATAGGACGCAAATATTGCGTATTTCACCCGTTAACCTACGCGTTATTAGCCCCCTTGGGTATCTTAATCTCTATATTTATGCTCATTAACTAGATAACCTAGGATCTCTATATATACATGCTTTTCAGTGGATAATTGAGCTTTCATAGGTATTTGGATGCTTAGTATGAAGTCCGAACGCTTTCCAGAAAAGTTTCGTCGACTCTTGCAGCTTCGGGGGCATTTTAGTACTCTCAGCATTTGGTTCTGAATCCCGAGCTCTTCACAAAAGTTAAAATAATCTGATTTCTCTTCATGTGGCCTCCGACGGTGCATGATTTCGAGTTGTATCGATGGAGTTATGGCATTTTTAAGATGATTTTGACTTAAAAAGCACACTCAAGGTCTCATTCAAGGGAATTTTAATCATTGCATAATTTTATTTTTTGGCCAAATGTTTTCTTGGATGTTGTATCCCTCTGAGTTATCTTCGCGTAGCCTCCGACCGTGCCTAATTCCGAGTTATAACGAAGAAGTTATGGGATTTTCCATAAAGTTGGACAAAGCTGAGAATTCAGCACTGTCAGGTGCGAATCGATTCGGACAGTGCGAATCGATTCGGGTGAAAGTCTGCAAATCTCTATTTTTAAGTGCGTTTTGGTGGGGGATTTTGGGGTAAAAGAATTTTATTAAGTGGGAGATCTTTTTTAGACTTCATATAATTCATTTTAGGTTAGAAGAGGGGATTTTAGTGGTGGAGCTTCTCTCTCTAGGGTTTGCACCATTTGGGTTTGTAAGTAACACTATTCACCTTCTTCTCCATTAATATAGTTGTATTTCCTTTTCTTGCTTTATTTTCATTGATGTCATTCCATTTCTTGCCTAGATAAATAGTTGTAGTTATTTATTTCTTCCTTTAATTAGTTAATTAGTTGTTTAAAGTAGTTTAATCCATGTATTGTCCGTAGATAACGGGTTGGGATTGCGTTTTCGCCATTAATGGGCGTCGAGCTCCGAAAGTTAGGTTTTGCGGAAAATTGCATTTAATTAAAACATCAGGTATTAAAGTCGGATTATTATGCGTTTAACTTTCTTTGTCACGCAACGTTAGTGTTTATAGTGGTAATCCGAATTTAATCCGCGTGTGACCATTTTTGATAAAATGTTTAATCTCGCAACTTTGGATTAAATTCCTTATTGTGTGATGTTTATGCTTAATTGAAAATGCTTGATTAAATATTTTCGAAACTAAATTCTAATTATTAGTTGTTTAGCCCATGGTGGAGACGCGATCCCGACTCTCGTTTTATTAATTATAGTTTAGACTTAACTTCTTAATTTTTCTCTTTTCTTTATTTCCAGCCTATCACCTTTTACACTTTTATTTATGAAGTAATCAAACAATTAACATCTAAAATTCAATCACTCCCTGTGGATTTCTTACGATACCCGACTTACTGTTGTGCTTGCTTGTCAAGTGTAGTTGTAGTTTAGGTTTTTTTCATGTAGAGCGGGTGCCGAAATCAACGACAGTGTCCCTACACGAACACTTGGTTTTCCCTCTCATCAAAATGGCGTCATTGTCGGGAAGTGTGTTTTAGATAGTAATTGTTTTATTATCTCGTAGTATTTCTTTCATTCATATTTGTATTCTTTATTTTCTCCTTTCTTTTTAACTTGTGCTAGATTGTTTCGAGAAATTGAAATTTTGATGCTTGTCGCCTCTATTGAATAGCTTATTTTGAAATGTCTCGCTATAACTCTTTAGATAACCTTAATTGTTATGAGAATAGTTTTCCAAGTTATACTCCCAAAATAATGAGAGAATGCCTACAAATTCTTGAAGATGTGCGCATTGAGCGTGAAATTCATGAGTATGTAAGTAATCCCTCATCGCCTTGTGAGGGTAATTTGGAATGTGGGGAATCCGTTAGCTATGAGCAACCCGAACAAGAAGCTGAAATGTCTTCTTGTTCGTTTGATTATGAGTTAATGATTAAGAAAATGAATGACCAATCTGAAAGTTCTCAAGCTTGGTTTCTAAAAAATGATGCCATGCTCGATGAGATTATTTCTTCACAAAATCGGGTTGAGGTTGAAACTTGCATTTCATCTCCACCCCTTTTGTTGAAGAAATAATTGAGAGTGAGTCAAGCTTTAGCACTTTCGAATTTCAACCTCTTATTAATTCTTCTGATTGTATTGAGGTTGTTGGTCCTTCCTTTCCTTTACTCCCTACTATTAGCTAAACATTAAATTTATCACAAGAATCGATTGAAAGTCTTGAGGACTTTGACCCGATTCTTGAACGATAATGTTATTTTGAGATGGTTCATCTCATGGGCTATTCACTTACACTAGCCCCACCTCCCCTTCCAATTGAAGAACCTTGGGGATGTGATTTCCATTTTTCTGAGATCAATGTGGTCTTATCCCCCACTTTATCCAAATCGCCCATCATCCCTGTTGATGTAAAAAATTATATTATCCCTAATTATTTAATCATAGATAAAAAATAAATAAGACAAAGGATTTTAAAGTGGTTCAGCCTCGAATGAATGGCCTCCGTCCACTATTTTGTTATTGATGACTGTTTGGAATTCTCAATAATAGATGTTTTACCAAGAAATTCTGAGTTCCCTGCTGATGAGGAGGTTACAATGTATTTATAGCCTTGAGGCTGTACATGCGAGAGAATATTACATAGTTATCCAATAGGTGTGTACATCTGTATGATAATAATCAGCATTTAATGCGCATTCAATCCTCTTAATTATTCGATTATAAATGCTTTGTACGAGGTGCAGCTCGGACCGCCTAAGTAGCTCGGTACAATAAAGTTCCTCGGAGAACACTTACTGCTCAGAGCGCCTGATTTGGTCGGGGAGGTTGAGTTCCTCGGAGTCAAGGTGTTGTCAAAAATGTTCGAGGGTGCCATGTAGATTGACACATGTCTTCACATAGTCGGTCCACGTCAGCAGACTAAATTTAGTATCAACAGAAGCCCCCAATGTTTCATGGTTTGATGTTGAAGAAAAATATGGAACATTTATGCTGCCTAAACTTTATGGATTTTAGACAACCATTCATTGTACATAACTCCTTTTTTTGAGTACATAGTATCAGGCTTTTAAAGTATTTTGAATTTCAATAATCGCTTCGTGTTTCGTGCCTTTTTCTTCTTTTTAGCCGCCGGATATGCAATCGTCTATCTTTGTAATCATTGCTTTTCTCCATTCTTGAGGTAAAGTATTTAAATGCTTTAGAAAACTCGATCGTCTTTTACTTTTTCAAATCTGCATCTTTAGAACTTCTTCAATTCTTCTCTGTTTTGTGCATCCGTTTCTTCCATTGTTCGTTGTCACCTGATTCATATTTTTCCTGTAAGATCTTATTCCTTCTCTTTTATTTCTTTTGTTCATCATGGTTTACGTCGTTGAATCTCTTGACAAATTTCGTTCTGAGTTTTTAATTCCTTCTTGGGTCATATTGGAGGAACTCTCTGAACCTTCTGACTATTTCTCTTTGGCTGAGGGACATTGGTTCCCCAATCTCTTTGTGGCCGAATGTGGCTTTTCTTTTCCTCCAAATCCCCTATGTTTGGAGTTCTGTCAGTATTTCGATGTTGTTCCTGCAAAAATAGCACCCAATACTTGGAGAATAGTTAATGGAGTTCATAGGTTAAATCAAATTCATGGAACCCGTTTAGGAATTCCAGAAATTATGTTTTATTATAAATGGGTTGTTAGTGATGGAACATTTTATTTAAAAACTATGTTTTTAAATAGGGCTTTAGTTGTCAATCTCCCAGATGCCAACAGGGATTACTTTGAGCATGGGGTTGTTATGAAAAATTGGCAACATGCTCCATTAAATGGAAATGATGTGTATCAGGGTCCTAGATGCCCTCCCTATGGCAATGGGATAGGTTGTTTTTATTTTATTTTTGAGATTGTGTTTGATAAAATGCGTCATTGACATTTTAATTTTTATTTATTTGCAGTTGATAGCAAAAAGAAATCCCCTAAATAAACTTATGTCAATTTGAGGCACTTGAAACTTATCTGGAGTTTGCACCAAACTGTTGCTGACGAACATATGAGATCAGCCTCGTACTTGTTGCAGTACAAGAGTTACACTTCTTCTTTTACTGCTCGTCCAGTGATAAGTGACATAGAACCAGCACCAGCTTCTGAAGGTTCCTCTCCTGAATCAAATATTTCTCTCAGTGACAGAATAAAGAGAAGAAGAGCTCCTGCCTTCTTTGATAAGCATGCCTCTACTGCTGGAGAGGCAAAGAAAAATAAGCCAAATGTCCCAGAAGAAGGGACGAAAAATATTATTGCATCCCCTCTTGCTGCTGTTAAAAAGGTTGACGAGAAGCCCCCTGTGGCTCCGAGCAACATTGTAGTTGTTTCTCCTCCAAGCGAGGTTATAGTTATATCACCTACCAAGACAACATCCTTGGTCGAGAATGTTCTTGCTCCCAAGAGAAAATTGAAGAAAAGCTCTTCGAATAAATTGGTTGAATCCATCTCTTAGCCTCTAACTGCTGGAAGTGGTGTTCCCACTTTTGTTGCTCCGAGCTCTGCCATGGGCTCTGTGAAGTCTTGGATTATCCCAAAATCCAAGGTCTTGAAGACACTCTTTCTCGGGATAGGGTTACCACCTTGGCAGCTCAACATATTGCCTCAGTAAGTATTACTAATCTAAACTTTCATTTTTCAAATATCTATTCTTGTACTGACTCAAAATTATTTTTCTTATCAGCTGGTAACATGTTTCAATACTATTTTGAAAAAGAATGAAGCTCTTAAAGCTTCGAGCACCTCGGGAGGTGTGGAGGAGGCTTTTGTAGGTCTGAATCAATCCTTAAAGGATTCTCGTCAGAAATATGAAGAAGATATGGTTGCTTGGGAGAAGCAACTGAAGTCCCCTGAGCAAGAGAGAGAAAAAGTTGTGGAGGCCCTCAGGAGTTGGAGAGGAAAATGAAAGAGTTTAAGAAGAAAAATGAAGAGCTTGAAGAAAAGCTCAAGAATGCTAGAGAGCTTGAGACAAAGCTTAAAACTGCTGAAGAGGAACTGGGAAAACTCCGTGAAGCTGATTGTCAGAAGGAAGAGGCAGAAAGGAAATTGAAAGCTACTGAGGAACTTCTATCTGAGAAGATTTCCTCAGAGAAGGTGATGAGGAAACTGGCTGTTAAAGAGTCTTTCAGCGCTGGCTGGGATAAAGCTTGGAACAAAGGCCTAGCTGCCATGTTCTCTCAGATGGAGTTTGCTAGCCTCAAGTATTTCAGGGACGGATGGGTCGTAGCTCTGCACGAGTTAAAGGTATTTGAGGATTCTGAGCTGTTTCAACGTCATGTTCATAGTCCTCCTCCCTCCCCTGGAGAAGAAGAAGAGGACGAAGCTGCCTCTGAAGAGTCTTCAATGATGGTTGGGGATCAGGTCCCTACTGTTGAACTTCATTACGAGCAGCCCCAACCAACTATTACTCCTACCGAGCAGCTTCAATCTACCAGTACCTTTGTCGAGCAATTGCCAATATCCTCCGAGCAACCAGCCTCCTAATCTTAGCTTTCCGAGGAAGTTGCAAAACACAAGGAGAAGGTGTAAAGTTGCTCGGGCTTTAATTTTATTATTTCTTTTGAATGTAACCCTGAACCTTGTACTTGTCTTTTGATGAATAAAAATTCGAGCTTTTGTTGTTCATGTTGACTTTCTTTATCTTGCTCTGCCTTTATCATTTATTAATCCTATTTGTTGCTTCTCTTTGCTAGTTTATAGACAGGATGGAACTCTTGTCAGCTCACGATACTGAGTTGATGAAAAAATGTACTGAATATTTCAAAGCTAGTCATACAGACTTGGATGAGTCACAAATTTTTGATATCCTAGGCGCAGCTGCCTCTAAACGAGCAATGGAAGCTTACCAATATCAGAAATGCTTATTCGATCGAGCTGTTACCAATAATGTGGCTTATTACAAGATGATTGAAGATCTCCAGGGTACCATCGAGGAACTTCAGCAACACTACAAGGAATCTTCTGCCCTTTTGCATCAGGGGTATGAGAAAAAATATCAGCAACTAAATGCTAACAAAGGATATGATAATTTAATCACTGCTTATGATTTTAAGGAAAGGAATTTGAAGACCGAGGTTGAAGAGCATAGGAAGATCGTGAAACTGCTGGAGCAGGAAAATAATAGCTTGCGAGGAGAGATATCCCAATTAAAATCTGCAGCATCTACCTCGGGAGCCTTGGTCCCTGTCAATGACGAAGGTTTCTCATTTCTGGAGGTTGAAAATGCCAATTTGAGAGACGAGTTAGAAAATTTAAAGAGGTTGGGACCCTCTACATCTGCTCGTGGATGAGAAAGGGCTTCTTGGGGATGAGCAAGGGCTTCTTGGGTAACTATTGAAGAGGAAAGAACTCAAGCAGCTTTAGAAAATCAAGCAGTTCAGTTGGTTGTGAAGAATAAAGCTCTGGCAGAGATGTCCAAGAAGATTCTAGACCTTAACGAGAAACTTTCCACACAAGGATCCACCTTGGAGAATAAATAAATTTTTTTGAAGAATCTCCATGAGCAGCTGGAAAGGTTGACTTACCAATTCCACAAACAGCCTAGAGATTTTTGGATGGCTGGATATAATGAAGCCCTCTACCACCTTGATGATCGAATCCAACAAGCGAATAATGAGGGTTATAAACAAGGATGGTTTAATTCACTGGGTGTATTAAAATTGGAGCAGGGCCATTATCTAAGGGATTATCATAACCCTGGATTGCTCGAGTTGCCCGTGCCACCTTTCAAAACATGACATGAGCTGGATTCCTACTCGGGCAATCCCTCAATGCTTAATCTCCAAATATCTCGACGACTACAGTCTTCATTCCAATGTTGATATTTCTCGCCCTGAGCATCTGCCTGATCGAACATCAGTGATGAATGTTCGAATGCTTCGAGATCTGAATTTTATAAGTTCCCCTTATGCCTTAGACGATCCTCCTACTGGAGTAGAACCTGTTTCAAAAGAAAAAAGGAAGAAACCAATAGAATAGGATTTTATGTAATAATTTCTACTTTCCACAGCATATGTAATCCTTCTGGTTTTGAATGAAAAATTTTGGTAATACATTTCTCACGTCATTTACTTAGTATGAATGAAAATTTTCCTTTTGTCATTTCATTTTCTTCTAAATAATTTGTAGAATGTTTTTGCTTGTTGGTTGCTTATTTCATTGCAGTGATTTATCAATCTTTGATCTTTATGTGATAAAACATCTTTTATCTCATGATCCTATTTAATTTAAACAACTGGATATGATTGTAATTTGCTTACCGACCAACTAAAATTTATTAAGATATTTGTTTCCGACCAACCGGAGTTGGTGAACTTTTATTCCCCGACCAACCGTAGTTAGGGGATTTTATTTATCGACCAAATATAGTTGGTAGACCGACCAACCGTAGTTGGTGGGATTTTATTTATCGACCAACCGTAGTTAGTAGACCGACCAATCATAGTTGGTAGACCGACCAACCATAGTTGGTAGAGCGACCAACCGTAGTTGGTGGGATTTTTATTTATCGACCAATCGTAGTTGGTAGACCGACCAATAGTAGTTGGTAGGGTTTTATTTATCTACCAACCGTAGTTGGTAGACCGACCAACCGTAGTTGGTGGGAGTTTTATTTATGGACCAATCGTAGTTGGTAGACCGACCAACCGTAGTTGGTAGGGTTTTATTTATCGACCAATTGCAGTTAGTAGACTGACCAACCGTAGTTGTTAGGGTTTTATTTATCGACCAACCGTAGTTGGTAGACATACCAACTGTAGTTGGTAGACCGACCAACCGTAGTGGGTAGGGTTTTATTTATCGACCAACCGTAGTTGGTAGACCGACCAACCGTAGTTGGTGGGATTTTTATTTATCGACCAATCGTAGTTGGTAGACCGACCAACCGTAGTTGGTAGGGTTTTATTTATCAACCAACCATAGTTGGTAGACCGACCAACCATATTTGGTGGAATTTTTATTTATCGACCAATCGTAGTTGGTAGACCGACCAACCGTAGTTGGTAGGGTTTTATTTATCGACCAACCGTAGTTGGTAGACCGACCAACCGTAGTTCGTGGGATTTTTATTTATCGACCAACCGTACTTGGTAGACCGACCAACCGTAGTTGGTAGGGTTTTTTATTTATCGACCAATCGTAGTTGGTAGACCGACCAACCGTAGTTGGTAGGGTTTTATTTTGAATTTGATGCATAGTGTGTACCACTAATACTCCGAAAAAAAATTCGACAAAAGGACAGAATTGGGTAAAACATCCAAAGCTTTATTCATATTGAAGAAAACTGCATTACATAAGGATTGAACTACTGATAATATTTGCGCAGATGCTCTGCGTTCCATACATTCTTAAACTCTTCTCCTTCTAAGGTTTCAATCCTATAGAATTACTTTCTTTATCACGTAGTCTCCTTCCTTCAAATCACAGTTTTTTACCCTCTTATTGTAGAACAGAGCTGCTCGTTGTTGGTATGCAGCATTCCTGATTGCTGCTTCTTCTCTAACTTCCTCGAGCATATCCAAGTCTAATCTTCTCATCAATTCACTGATAGGAGAATTAAAATTTAGCACTCTGTGTGTGGGGAGGCCCAGCTCGGTAGGTATAACAGCTTCACTTCCAAATGCCAGCATATATGGAGATTCTCCTGTTTCTACTCGTGGTATAGTACGATAAGCCCACAGTACAGAATGTGGCTCTTTGATCCAATTTGCCTTCGCATCATCCGGTCTTTTCTTCAAACCATTCTGCAGCGTTATGTTCGTCACCTCAGTTTGTCCATTGCTCTGAGGATGGCCTGGTGCAGAGTGGGTTTTTAATATGTTTGATTGGTGACAATATGCAGCAAACTCCTCGTTATCAAATTGGGTTCCATGATCGGTAATGAATGCATGGGGAAGACCATATCTGCAAAGGATATTCTTCCAAATAAATTGATACACCTTCTCATAAGTCATATCAATAAGAGGTTCAGCTTCCACCTATTTAGTAAAATAATCCACAGCGACGACGAGGTATTTGAACCTTCCTCTTGTCGTCGAGAGTGGCCCGACCAAGTCCACTCCCCACATGGAAAATGGCCAAGGGGATGTTATGGGTGTTAGCAATGCCTAAGGAGTTCTTCAAAGGGACGAGAATCACTGACATTTGTCACATTTCTTGGCATACGCTTTACAATCAGCCCTCATCGTCGGCCAATAATATCCCTGCGTCATTACTCTTTGTAAAAGCGTCTGACCTGCTACATGAGCTCCACAAGACCCTTCATGGACCTCTTTAACCAAATCTTTCACCTCGGAAGGGTGCACACATCTTTGCAGACCTGCTACAATTCCTCGTCTATATAGAATGCCATTAGTTAATACATAACGAGCAGCTTTAAACTTCAGTTTCTTGGCTGCGAGCTTATCAGTTGGCAAAACCCCTTCTTCAATATATGCCATGATGGGATCCATCCAATATGGTCCTAAATCAAGGGTAATAAAATTCATCATCAGATCTTCGTCGATGCTCCTGCTAGTCAAAATCTCTATTGGAATTGTTCTTCGTAGCTCGGTGCGTGTGGCTGAGGCTAACCGAGCTAAAGCATCTTCTCTTTCATTATCCAATCTTGGTGTTCTAATTAATTGTACAGAGTTAAAGCTCAATACAATCTCCATCGCTTTTACATGGTACATGATCATCAATTCTCCCTTTGTGGCATATACTCCCAGTATTTGATTTACGATCAACTATGAGTCACTGAATACGATGACCTGCTCTGCCCCCATGGTTTTTGCTAAACTAAGACCTGCAATCATAGCTTCGTATTCAGCCTCATTATTAGAGGCTTTTGAATTGAAAGCGCAGAGCATACTCCACATCGATTTCATCCAGGCTTCTTAAAATAATCCCTGCTCCACAGCATGTTCTGCAAGATGAGCTATCCACATATAGATTCCATATAGGTACTTCATCCTCAAACTTTTTATCGGATAGAGTTCCTCGATGGAATATTTGTTGCTTATTTATCTCCTCCCCTAGCACCTCCGGCTGCTCGTCAACCATCTCCTCTTGATTGTCAACCGACTTAAGTTGGTCGGTGTTGAAATTTGATGATTCTGTAACATGCACAGGTTGGGCGGTATTCATCTTTTTCTCCTCGGAGGTGTCAGTATAAGTGAATTCTGCAATAAAATCTGCTATTGCTTGCCCTTTAAGAGACAACCTAGGCTCATAAATTATATCATATTCACCAAGTTCTACTGCCCAGCACATCAATCTCCCTGATTTTTCTGGTTTATGAAGAGCTTGCCTCAGTGGCATATCGATATACACTACTATGGTATGAGCTTGGAAGTACGGCCTTATTCTTCTACTTGCTTCGATCAACGCTAGTGCCAACTTTTCTAGTCTTGGATATCTGATCTCTACTCTTCGAAAGGCCTTGCTAGTGTAATAAATTATTTTTTGCACTCCATCCTCCATTCTTATCAATGCCGAGCTAACTGCATTCTCCAAAACTGCCAGATACAAGTACAATCTTTCTCCCATCCCTGGCCTGGACAACAGTGGGGGTGCTCCCAAGTATTTCTTTAACTCTTGAAAGGCCTTCTCGCATTCATCATTCCATTCAAACGTTTTTTAGAGTGTTTTGAAGAATGGGAGGCATCTATCAGTTGCTCGTGATACAAATCTATTAAGTGCTGCAACTCTCCCTATGAGACTTTACACTTCCTTATTCGTCGTTGGAGATCATAGCCCCAATAGAGCCTTGATCTTTTCTGGATTTTCTTAAATACCTCGTTGGTTCACAATATACCGGAGGAACATGACTTCTCGTACTCCGAATATGCACTTTGTAGGGTTCAACTTCATTTGATATTTATCTAATTGATCAAAGGTTTGACCTAGATCAATTAGATGGTCAGCATCTTTCTTGCTCTTCGTCAATATATCATCAACATAAACCTCCATATTGTGACTGATTTTCTCTGCAAACACCTTGTTCATCAGCCACTGATATGTTGCACTTGTATTTTTCAAACCAAAAGGCATAACATTATAACAGTAAGTTCCCCTAGGGGTAATAAAAGAGGTACTCTCCCTGTCTTCAGGTTTCATTTTAATCTGGTTGTAACCAGAATAAGCATCCATGAATCTCAACAGCTCGTGTCCCGAGGTAGGATCCACTAATTGATCAATTCGGGGTAAAGGAAAATGATCTTTTGGGCATGCCTTGTTGAGGTCGGTGAAGTCTACACACATCCTCCACTTGTTGTTCTTCTTCTTCACCATCACCACATTAGCTAACCAGTCCGGATATTTGACATCTTCAATAAAGCAAGCTTTTTGGAGCTTCTCGACCTCCTCTTGTATATCTTGGTTCTTCTCGGGGATGAACACTCTTCTTTGGTTCTTCACAGGTTTGATTTCCTTGTTCACATTAAGTTCATGACACAAGAAATTTGGGTCTATTCCTGGCATAGCTTCATGGCTCAATGCGAATGTTTGTTTTCTGCTTTTTAGGAAGGCTATCAATTCCCGTTTTAGTGGGGTGTCCAACGATGAACCGATTTGAGTTGTTCGATCCGGGTGTCCGTTGTCCAGAATGACATTTAAGTAACTTCCATCACCCGACCCTTTACGAGCTGCGACTCGTCTCTAGGATCTAACGTTTCAATTTTTGCACCTTCATCCACTTGATAGGTGGTAGTCTTTTTCCTAGATTCTTCCAGTTCTTCTTACTCGACAGACGAATAGTAGCATTCCCGAGCTATCTTTTGGTCACCCTTCATAATTCCTACTCTAAAGTTGCTTGGAAATTTTAGGCATTGATGTACAGTAGATGGTACTGCTTCGAACTTCTTCAATCCTACCCTTCCCATGATGATATTGTAAGCTGACTGAACATTCCTATCCATCACAAAAAACCCACTCTTTCTGTTCTACAAGCAGGCCATGTATCGATGAACATATCCAATTTGATGGTCCCAAGTGGGAAAACTTTCTCCCCAGCAAAATCGAGGAGGGGCCTGTAATATGGCTCCAATTGGGATAGCTTTAGGTTCAAACTATCAAAACATGGGTAGAACATAATATCTGCCGAGCTGCCATTATCCACCAAGACTCGTGAAATCACTATTTCCTTCATCATCATTTTGATCACCAATGGGTCATCATGAGGGTATAGCACACCTACGAGGTCATTTTTAGAGAAACCGATGACCAGTTTATCTTTGTTCACCTTCCTCGAGCGATCTTCTTCAGCTAGATTTACCCGTTGAATATACGAACAAGCTTGAGCCTCGTTGAGGTAAGCTTTCCTTTCTGCAGTAAGGTCTCCACCTCCTGCATCTCCACTAGTAATAATATTGCAATCAAATGACCAAAAATGGATAGAAAATACCTCACGTTTTGGCTGTCTTGGTCTTTTAGGGAGATCGGGGTCATCTTTTAGATCATCTTCATGATCTCTTTTCTTTTTTTCTTCTGCTCGACGAGGGGATCTAGATCTCTATCTTACTTGGTCGTTGTTTTTTCCTTCATTTCTACAATCAACATACTTGGCCAGCTTTCCTCGTCTGATGAGCACATCAATTTCATTCTGAAGAGCTATGCAATTTTTGGTCGTGTGACCATGGTCTTTATGGAACTCGCAATATTTGGCCTTATTCCTTTTGTCAGGATCTGTCTTCATTTTCTCAGGCTATTTTAACTCCTCACTGTTCTTGATCTCTTCCAGAACGTGGTTTATATCTACCTTCAAAGGAGTATAGTTTCCAAATTTCTTCAACTGTTCCAACGCTTGCTTTTCTTTTGACTGCTTGTTACCACCATTATTCTTCTGATCCTTCTTCTCAATCTTCTCGGCCTCAACTTTGGTCTACTTAGTGTCCATGCTCTTCTTTGCAGCCATGGCTTCCTCGTCATTCATGATTTTGGATCCTTTTGCCATTAATTCTGACATGGTCCTAGGTGGATCTTTGGCCAGATTATAGTACAATTTATTTGACAACAATCCACTCATCAGAGCAGTGATTACTGTCTTTTCCTCATAATCAATAACTCCGAGCCTCTCGTTATTGAAACGAGTAATATAATCCCTGGTGCTCTCACCTGCTTTTTTTCTAACACTTAACAAGTGTGCTACTCTCTTAACTGGTTTTGCTCCAAAACAGAAGTTTCCAATAAAAAACTCGGCCAGTTGAAAGAAAGTGGCAATCTTCCCCCGAGGAAGATTCTTGTACCATATTTGAGCAGATCCCGTGAGGGTTCCTGAAAATGCCCTACATCGCATCTCGTCTGGAACAGCATAGATATCAGCAACTGCCTGATATTTTTCTATATGTAGAACAGGATCAGTTTTTCCATCATATTTTGGTGTTACCACTGGGGCTTTGAACTTTGATGGTGTGGGAAAATCCACAATTGCTTGGATAAAAGGTGTCCCTTGGACAAAAGTTATTTGTAGAGGATTTTTGGCCTTAGCCTTTTCCACTAGTCTATCCTCCAATCTCTGAATAGAACCTTTCCATGCGTCATTTGCCTCCTCGGTCCTGTTGGTCCAATGAACTAATCGTGTTGAGTTTGCCTCTTAGGATTTTTCACGACGAGCATCTGGTCGGGATTGGGCAGAACCTTCCTTTAAATCAGAGAATCGTTGAGAGTTACTCGACACCATCTTAGGGGGACTTTTATTCCTTCTAGGACCCAAACGATCAATGGGAGAGACTCTACTCAGTCTTTCAAGAGCACTGGTCCTTTCTGGAGATAGAGTGACGTTTTGCTCAGTATCTGTGGCTCGTACTGATGAAGTTCGTCCACGTTGATAAGAAAAACCATCAGATCTTTCAGTGCGATATGAATCGGTATGCCTAGTACGCGAAGAAAGTAAACGGGTGTTTCTTTGAACGCTTCGTTGTCTTGACTGGGCAGGTGCTCCACCCTGGATAGTTTGCATGAGTTGTCGCATGGTTTCCTGCATGGCAGTCTGGCCCTAAGCTTAATTAGCCATTATTCCAGCCAGATCTTGGACACTTGGAGGAGTGGATGGATTTGGGGGGTTTCCAGCGTTTCGATTACTGGATTCAGGATTATCAGACATTGGAGATGAATTGCTTTGGTGAAAAATGATAGTTTCAGTCGTTTCCCATAGACGGCGACAATCTGTTGATGTAAAAAATTAGATTATCCCTAATTATTTAATCACAGATAAAAAATAAATAAGACAAAGGATTTTAAAGTGGTTCAGCCTCGAAGGAATGGCCTACGTCCACTATTTTGTTATTGATGACTGTTTGGAATTCTCGATAATAGATGTTTTACCAAGAAATTTCGAGTCCCCTGCTAATGAGGAGGTTACAATGTATTTATAGCATTGAGGCTGTACATGCGAGAGAATATTACATAGTTGTCCAATAGGCGTGTACATCTGTATGATAATAATCAACATTTAATGCGCATTCAATCCTCTTAATTATTCGATTATAAATGCTCTGTACGAGGTGCAGCTCGGACTGCCTAAGTTGCTCGGACCGCCTAAGTAGCTCGGTACAATAAAGTTCCTCAGAGAACACTTGCTGCTCGGAGCGCCTGAGTTGGTCGGGGAGGTTGAGTTCCTCGGAGTCAAGGTGTTGTCAAAAATGTTCGCGGGTGCCATGTAGATTAACACCTGTCTTCACATAGTCGGTCCACGTCAGCAGGCTAAATTTAGTATCAACAACCCCTATGAAATTTTTAATTGACGATGGTTCATTTCTTACGCCTTACACATGCATTTCGTTTTTCAAATGGAATTATTATTTTTCAGGCGGCATGTTCGCTTCGGAGGGTCCACTGTTGATCTTTCAAAGTCAAATCCCTGTTTGGGTGGACCCTCAACTATTTAGACTTCTAGTGTATAGTTAGTGTGCAGTCTAAATAGTATGTTGTAAATAGTTAGCTTTTTAAATTTTCTTTCTTTCCTCTTTTCTTCCTTTTTTATTTAGTCTAGTGTAATTAGTTAACTTTTTGTTATTTGTTTTTGCTATGCTCGGTACTAACTTTTTTTGTAGATTTCATTTGACTCGTGCTTATGGGGATCGCTCCAATTTTCGGTAATATCGTTATTTTCCTCTCTTTGTGTTGTGTTCTTAATGCGCATTGAGGACAATGAAACATTTAAGTTAGGGGGTGTAGGATATTTTATCCATTTCTTTGTTTTGTCCATGGATTTGCTCACATTTAGTTACTTAGTATGCTTTTTGTTAAAAATTGAAAAATTTTAAAAATATTTTCTTTCTTTTTTCTCTTTTTTTGGGCATTTTGCCTATGTTTCTGATGATAAATTCAATAATTGCCCGATCCAATAGACAACTCAATGATGCATGTTCTTGATTTTAGAAGTTACTAGACTTTAGTCCTCAAATTATTGATATTATGAAAAACTTCATGAATTAAACTTTAATCCCATGAGCAGATGCACTTTTTTGCTTTATTGATTTGGTTTAAGATTTTTATAACTCGGTAATCTTTTATTGCATTGTATATACTTACACCGAGTAAGTTTTGTATCTTTCGTCGTTTGTGAGTGTATACACTATTCTTTCCTCTTTGAAAACGTTGAATTCGTTGGTAATCTCTCTATTCTTTCATTGATCGTTCATTAATTGAGTTTATATCTTGAAATGTGTTACTTGAGCATGATTTTCATATATTGTTTTGACTCGAGAATTGCGTAAACTTTATGAAATGATCATAGGCCCTCTTTGTTATATCACCCACATTAGCCTTGACCTCACCCTTATATGTTTACCCTCGTTAACCCCTTTGAGCCTAAATATAGCCCTTCGTTTCATAACCCCATTCTCATAACCAACTCCAAATTGGAGTTTTAAACCACACATACACCTTCCATACCTTTGTTTGGAATGTTACTTGGGATTGAATGTTGTTGTTATGATATCGGTTTCAATTTAGACATTTGAAAGTGTGATAAGAAAATAAAAGAGATGTGAAAAAGAGATGAAAAAGAGAAAGCAAAAAGCAAATAAAACAAAAGAAAATATGAGAAAAAGAAGAAAATAAAAGAAAGAGAAAGTTGTATGTTGTGTATAGTGTTCAATAAGCTTTGTTTACTCTCCCCATTGTTCTATTCAATGCCTTATTTGGAAATCGTTGTCCAAATTTTTTATTATTGCCCGTATTTGCCCATTATTCCAAGTTTTCAACCCGAACACTTTGAGTCCGTATATACATTCCTTCATTTCGTACCCTATCCGAGCCTACATTACAACCCTATACAAGTCTTATGTGATCTTAAGTTGATGTAATTTAAAAGTCACAATAGTTTTGATAATCTGTGAAA
This sequence comes from Sambucus nigra, assembly GCA_949130495.1. Taxonomy (NCBI): domain Eukaryota; kingdom Viridiplantae; phylum Streptophyta; class Magnoliopsida; order Dipsacales; family Adoxaceae; genus Sambucus; species Sambucus nigra. The sequence goes on from OX422215.1 coordinate 283,230,956, forward strand.
ATGCATTTCGCCTCTTTTAGTATGAGGTATCCTTTCATTGAGATTACAATTTTTCAATTTATATATAGCGTTCTTCATCTGTGACATGTGCGCTGCCTAGTTTCCATTTCCATTTACTCTTTATGCCCGCATGTCCCGTGTATTACCTCCCTTTTCATAATGAATTCATTTGTTGAGCATAATGCCCGTGAGGATTGGATATATGCATGCTTTTATTTTATCCGATTTATTTCAGTTTTTACCAAATCATACTATGCATTTTCTCTCCCCCTCCCACTTTTAAAGTTTCAATTCTATGAGGTGCATTCAACCTGTCAATAACAATGGACTTTAGCTTGAATTCGTACAATATGCTAATAACATATTAGCAATCTTTTTCGTTGTTGTTGAATTTATCGCATGTTGGGTTGGGCATATATTGAGGAAACTGTATGATGTTTGTGGGTTTCATCCCTAAAAACCCTCACGAGACAACACTCATCCACTAGGCTAACCTAGGGGTTTAACGACTTATTGCATATGCTAAATGCAATCGTTCGCCCGCGAAAGTGGCCTTATCTTTTGATTTCTTTTTCATCCCATTTTGTACTTGTATCCTGCTTTCAGTTTACTTGTAGTTCTTGTTGCATCCTATTTCCTTGCTAGGGAGTAGCAATGTGTAAGTTAGGGGGTGTGATACGACGCAAATATTGCGTATTTCACCCGTTAGCCTACGCATTATTAGCCCCCTCGGGTATCTTAATCCCTATATTTATGCTCATTAACCATACAACCTCGAATCTCTATATATACATGCTTTTCAGGGGATGAGCTTTTGTAGGTAATTGGATGCTTAGTATGAAGTTCAGACGCTTTTCGGAAAAGTTTCGTCGACTTTTGCAGCTTCGGGGGAATTTTACTAATTTCATCATTCGAGTTTGAATCCCGATCTCTTCACGGAAGTTGAAACCCTCTGATTTCTCTTCACGTGGCCTCTAACGATGCGTAATTCCGAGTTGTATCGATGGAGTTATGGTATTTTTAGGATGATTTTGACTTAAAAAGCACACTCAAGTTCTCATTCAAGGGCATTTTAATCATTTCATAATTTTATTGTTTGGCCTAATGTCTTCTTGGATGTTGTATCCCTCTGAGTTATCTTCGCGTAGCCTCTGACTGTGCCTAATTCTGACTTATAACGAAGAAGTTACAGCGTTTTTCGTAAAGTTAGATAAAGCTGAGAATTCAGCACTGTCAGGGGCGAATCGATTCGGACAGTGCGAATCGATTCGACTGAAAGTCCACAAATCTCTATTTTTAAGTGGGTTTTGGTGGGGTATTTTGGGGTAAAAGAATTTTATTAAGTGGTAGATCTTTTTTAGACTTCACATAATTCATTTTAGGTTAGAAGAGGGGATTTTAGTGGTGGAGCTTCTCTCTCTAGGGTTTGCACCATTTGGGTTTGTAAGTAACACTATTCATCTTCTTCTCCATTAATATAGCTGTATTTACTTTTCTTTCTTTATTTCCATTGATGTCATTCCATTTCTTGCCTAGATAATTAGTTGTAGTTATTTATTTCTTGCTTTAATTAGTTAATTAGTTGTTTAAAGTAGTTTAATCCATGTATTGTCCGCAGATAACGGGTTGGGATTGCGTTTTCGCCATTAATGGGTGTCGAGCTTCGAAAGTTAGATTCTGGGAAAAATTGCATTTAATTGAAACCTCGGGTATTAAAGTCGGATTTTTATGCGTTTAACTTTCTTTGTCACGCAACGTTAGTGTTTATAGCGGTAATTCGAATTTAATCCGCGTGTGACCATTTTTGATTAAATGTTTAAACTCGCAACTTTGGGTTAAATTCCTTATTGTGTGATGTTTATGCTTAATTGAAAATGCTTGATTAAATATTTTCGAAACTAAATTCTAATTATTAGTTGTTTAGCCCATGGTGGGGACGCGATCCCGACTCTCGTTTTATTAATTATAGTTTAGACTTAACTTCTTAATTTTTCTCTTTTCTTTATTTCCAACTTATCACCTTTTACACTTTTATTTCTGAAGTAATTAAACAATTAACATCTAAAATTCAATCACTCCCTGTGGATTTCTTACGATACCCGACTTACCGTTGTGCTTGCTTGTCAACTGCAGTTGTAGTTTAGGTTTTTTGCATGTAGAATGGGAGCCGAAATCAACGACAGTGTCCCTACACAAACACTCGGTTTCCCCTCTCATCAGTGCCTAACACCTTCCCAATTCCTAACTAAGCCTCCGAAACCCTTCTCGAATCATTTTGGTTTCGCACGCACCAGTATGTCTTTGGATGCCATCCTTCGGGGTGGCTTCCCCTTTTTCTTTTGTCTGTTTTGAGTAAAATATAGTAGCGACTCTGAATCTCTCTAAATTTTTACACCACAAACGACGCCGATCGAAGCGCTCCCGAGAGGGACGCACGGGACCCGAAGGATCCTTTCCTCAACGCGCCCGCCCGTACGGCGAGGAACGGGGATGGCCACAGTGGCGACTCTGCTGGGGATCTTATTTCTTTTGTAGGCTTGACTCTATTTACATGGATGTTATATTTGCTTATGTTTCCCCCCATATCTGCATGTTACCCTTTCTCATATGTATCCCATGCTTATGCTTATATTCACACACTTGTAAAAAATTCTCCATGTACACTTCACACCACGTGCACCTGGGATCACATGTATATCCCCATGTTGCACGCATCACCCATCCATACTTGGTGTACCTTTTTAGGGTACTTATACTTTTCTCCTTATTTGGCATAATCAAAAAAGGCATTCTCATCATAAGATACTAATAAGAGAATCAAGCATAATTCACACGACATCACCAAAGATCATTGACATTGACCAAATTTTACCCAATAACTGGAGGGTCACTTCATGATGGGCGCTGGTCCGACATGTCGCAGTTAGCCTAAGCGATATGACTCTCACCTTCCATTGGCCAAGTACCTTCGACTTATATCGAATGGTTCCCCCGCATCGTATCGCTTGACCGAAGTCATGACGGGAGCTATATCGCAGGGAATTCGTTCACGTACGCCGAGTATATCGAATTTTCTCTCATATGTACCGTCCCCACGAGGTATATGGTGAGGAAATCCACGTACACTCAGGTATATCAAATGGCATGTTCACACGTATCGATTGCCCGCAAGAGAAAGACATATATCGTGGAAGTCACGCCAAAGGGGGGAACCCATGCCAATTCACCCAAATAACTTCATACCCGTATATAGGTGTCAAACCTAGGACATGCACTTTTGATTGTCGGTTTCAACCCGAAACTCTGCCAAAATTTTATGTCGACCTGCCGCCCAATTTTCGCGCATTTTTAAAATGGGGCCCTGTCCGTAAGCCTGGTTACAAGTCCAAATCGTAGCTTTACATATACTAAGAACCCCACTTTTTCAGGCTCGGGTCTCGTCCGGCATTGCATTTAGGAGAATTAAATACAAGTGAAAACATAATAATTGTAATAATCATGCTGAGTTCCATTTCCAAAAACATTTCTCCCTTCTTTATAAAAAATCCAAAAAAATTTATCCCTTCTATATCGAAAATTCAAAAATAGTTCTTCTTTTTTTCTCAAAAATAAATCTCATCCTACGCCTTCTCAGGTCGATCGCAAGCCCTTGGCCTGGCTCCCTATTGGCTTCGGTCTTCAGTCAAATCACCCCGAAGTTTCATCTGTTCCTCTACTACTTCTTCCGAGTCCATAATCCATCCATCTTCCATGGATAATACAGATCAAGCACCAGTCATACAGCCGGATCTGACGACAGTCCTAGCTCAGCTCGTGTCTAAGATTGACAACCTTCAAACTGAGGTCCGAGAGATGTAACAAAACCAGGTTCCTATTCCTCAAGAGCCCGAGGCCCTATTCCCTCGTGCTACCCGAGCCTATCTGAGCTCCGAAAGAATATCAGCATGCTCCACGTGCCCCTCCTGTCAATGGGTCGCCGCCTGCCCAGCTTCCAATGCCAAACATTGTCTAGCCTATGGCTAACCTGCCTATGGTGGTTGGTCCAAAGGAGGAGGAGTTGAATAAAGTCAAATAGGATCTCAAGATGCTCACCAAGAATTTTAATCAAGTCAGGATCTCTGGAAATTACATGGACCACACCCACATGCGTCCTTATCCTAAAGAAAGGTTACTCGAGAAGTTCAAGATGCCAAATATCGAGAATTTCGGAGGGATTGGACCCCCAATTGTTCATCTTCGCAGTTATCATCGTTCCATGACTCTACTAGGGGCTTCTGAAGAGGTGATGGCCCAATTGTTTCAGCAAACTTTAAAGGATAGTGCCCTCCGATGGTTTTTATCCCTTGAGGAATCCAGAATTCGTAGCTGGGAGGATGTAGCCCGAGAATTCATGTCACAGTACAAATACAACGAAGAGCTTTAGGTCACCCGTCGTGATTTAGAGCTTCTCAAACAGAATCCGGGAGAATCAGACAGTAACTTCATAACCCGGTGGAGGGAGCAAGCAGCTACCATGGCTAATCGTCCATCTGAGGAGGAACAGGTCCACATAGTGAAGAAAAAACTTCTTAACCTATGTCCGAGCGATGATGGGAGGACAATACTATCCCCACTTTCAATCTCTTAGAGAGGCTGGAGTGGAAATCGAGGAAAGCCTCGTTAAAACAGAGGTTGAACCAAAGAAGGTGTCCGGACAATTCACCCCTAAAAAGTATGACAAGCCTTCGAGTGCTACCATTTCGACCATCAATAACATCTCTTAACCAACCACATCATACGCACCAGAAAGCTGACCTTCCCCCATCCGAAGGGAATACACTGAGCTCCATGCTCCCCTCTCCAAAGTTTACCAAGCCTTGTTAAGCCGAAACCTCATCAAACCCTTGGATCCACGTCCATTACCAAACCCACTCCTAAAAAACTTCAACATCGATGCTCATTGTGCCTTTCACCAGACTGTCGGCCATACCACCGACCAATGCTTTCACCTTCGGAACGTAATTCAAAATCTCATTGACCAGGGTACCATCGCCCCACCAGCCAAACACTACTCACAACCCACTCCCAAATCACACTAATGCCATCTTCTTAGAAGAAAACCCAGATTTCGATCCCTCAACTCAAATCACACCCATATACTCCCCTAAACCTCTTCAAATTTGCCTATATTTCCTCTTACACCTTACTAGCCTCGCTAATCCAGCACTGTTACTCCTTACCAGAGCATGCATCGCTATCCGTACCCGTTCTGAAAATGGAAGTATGGAATTATTAGAGGTGTTAAACCAACTTCTAGAATTCGGGCTGAAATTACCCTCACAGATGGTCATCGTTTGTCCGAAGTTCAGCATACTATTCTTGGAGGCACGTAAATGGGCCCGAGATTCAGACAATTGCGTGGTACCAACCGACGAAGTCAGCCTAGATGATGTTGTCCAGACTATGGCAGAATTATTCAGGCAAACAAACAACATTTACAGTATCACCGGGTTACTTGACACTTTGAAGCTACTAGGGCGTTTGGTCCCTTCAATCACACATATCCCCATAGAATGGGAGATTTTGTATGAAGAAGCCATTGAAGTTGTGGAATGAATTGACTTTACATGGAAAGACAGAATTGTTGCCACCGGATGGGGGGAAGAATTTGAAGATTCAAGTAGAGAACAAGCTTCAGGAAGAACTGGCCCAGTAGCCAACATATGTGGGATGATATCATTTGAATAACTCCTCGGAGAAATAAATAGGGTGGCAGCACAACCTGAGATTGACGAGGAAGTGAGATTCATGTTTTTTCCTTCTTCAGTAAATCACATGACCAGATCAGGGAGACATTACCAAGCTCCCATATCACTACCAGCAAATGACAAAGGGAATGGCATTGAAAACCTTCCTATGCCAGAGATGACCATCGAGGAGAGCAAGATCCTCGATCAACTGAATAAAACCCAAGCTAACATCACTCTATGGGGTCTTTTCATGTCTTCCCAGCTGCACATAAATACTTTAATCAAATTACTCACTGGACCCATAGTTCCTCCATCTACCACACCAGAAGAAGCGGTAAATATGGTCAGATCCTTAACCTCCACCCGAATGCTATCATTTTCTGAAGAAGAAATCCCCAGAATTGGGCCGAATCACAATCATGCACTCAATATCTACGTCGAAGTTATGGGAAAGGTCGTGCCACTCTCCCTTGTCGATAATGGATCCGCCTTGAATGGTTGCCCTCTGAGAACTTTCAAGTGTTTAGGCCTGAAAGAAAGTGACCTCGCTCCAACCTCCGCCGATGTGCGTGCCTACGATAATACCCGTCGTGAGGTCATGGGGTCCATAAAACTTGCAATAGGGGTTGGCCCTATAAACCCTGTCGTTGAATTCCAAGTCATAGACATCCCATCTTGTTTCAACCTATTACTCGAACGACCCTGGCTCCATAATATCAAGGGTGTGTCATTCTCACCCCATCAGAAATTGAAGTTTTTCGCCGGCGGGCGAGTTAAAACCATTTTGGGCGACGACGAAAATGTCGGGGGTGCAAACACCAGCAGTCCAATTCTAGAGATACAGCACGGGTTAAATGATATTCTTTTATCAGGATTCCGAGTCGAGCCACTCCTACTCCCGGCAGGGGACGGTTTCAAAGAAAGGGTTTATCTAGAATATGACCCTCACGGCAATGCTAATGTGATTCAGATGTTCAGAAACATGCACTTCATGCTCGGACTGGGGCTTGGGCAAAGGCAACAAGGGATACTCGAGCCCATCAAATTAAAGAAAGATTTCCCTCTTTATGGCTTGGGGTATCAACCATCAGAACAAGAGCTCAGAATGATCCGCCAGTCTCAACCAAAGAGAAGATTAGACTGCATCCGAACTATCTCAGGAGACTCCTTAATGGACGATTCATCAAAGAGGGTGAGGACTTCCCCTTTTGCGGTTTTCCAGAACCATGGTATGACCACACAGACAAGAAGATGAAGCCTGGAATAGAGATCTTTTTCCAAGATAGCTACCTAGGGGTCGAAAGTTTCCCACACCAAGTACAACCGCTCATCAAAGATGACGAAGAGACTGAGGAAAACGATTCCAAAGATTCCTTCAACTTACAGATACTGGGGCTGGCACTCTACATGGTTCATTCAGGCACTACATCAATGGACCCATCCCGTCTGATTAAAGTTGCTGATACTCCTCTCCTCAATTGGCATGCTGCGCCAGTTCTACCCTTGAAATCTCCCCTAACCCCAATGTTTACTCTATTTCTTCTTCTGTTGTTTATCCTTGCTCAAATGTAATCGAGACCTCTTTTAATGAGGTTCTCAATGCTGTTTTTCCAATCAATGAAATAAACAAAGATTTTGAGTATCTTGTTGTGCCTTACATTAACTGCTTGGATTCTAATCAAACTTTTGATGATGATGATTTTGCAAATGAATAATTCTTAACTGATCTAAATAAGGTTAATAATAAACAACATAACCGCGTTCATTAATGAAGACGAGACTGTTGTTATTAATCTCGGTTCTAGTAGCCAACTACGCGAGATTAGGATAGGGGACACCCTTGACAAGCATGAGCGCGCACAACTCAAAAAATTACTGAAGGAGTTCGTAAATGTCTTTGCATGGTCCGATGATGATATGCCTGGCATCGATCCTGAAATAGCTTAACACGAGATCCCCACTCTCCCAGATTACAAGCTGATTAAACAAAAATTGATAAAAACTCTGCACCGAATGGTCGCTAAAGGTCAAGGAAGAGGTGGTCAAATAGTTAAACGTGGGTTTCATTTGTGTGATCGAATATCCCACATGTCTAGCCAACATTTTACTGATGCCAAAATCAGGAGGGAAGGTTCGAATGTGTGTAGATTATCTAGATATAAACAAAGCTTCTACGAAGGATGATTATTCGCTACCCAATATCGACATGATTATGGACAACACATCCAGCCATGATCTCAAGTCATTCATCGACGGGTTTGCCAGATACAACCAAATTAAGATGCACCCCGACCACCAAAATAAAACCGCATTCATCACCCCATGGGGAACTTTTTGCTACACACTTATGCCATTTGGTCTCAAGAATGCTGGGGCTACCTACCAAAGGGCTGCTACAACCATCCTGCATGATCTGATTCATAAGGAGGCCGAGGTTTATGTGGATGATATGATTATCAAGTCCAAAACTAGAGAAGGTCATGTTCCCGCTCTCTGAAAGTTCTTCGAATGACTGCGACAGTCTTAGATGCGACTTAATCCACAGAAGTGTGTCTTCGGTGTTACAAAGGGAAAACTCTTGGGATTCATGGTCAGCGAAAAGGGGATAGAAGAAGATCCTGCAAAGATGAACTCCATACTTGAGATTCCACCACCCCGAACAGAGAATGAAGTTCGAGGGTTTATTGGAAAATTACAATATATCAGCCGGTTCATCAGCCAGCTAACCTCCATCTATGAATCGATCTTCAAGCTCCTTCGAAAAGTTTCAACCAAGGTTTGGAATGAGGCCTGTCAAGAAGCTTTTGACCAAATCAAATAATATCTGACCCAAGCTCCAATTCTCATGCCACCACAGTCTGGTCTCCCTTTTCTCCTATACCTGACCATAACCGACACTGCAGCCGGGGATTTGCTAGCCCAATACCTTGAAGACTCACGCAAAGAAAGAGCCATCTATTACGCCAGTCACAAATTGGTTAGGTACGAGGTCAACTACACTGCTTTACAAAAAGGCATGTGTCGCACTTGTCCGGGTCACCCAAAAGTTACGACACTACATGCTCGCCTTCCTCATAAAACTTGTATCCCGAATGGATCCCATCAAATACCTTCTTGAGAAACCCGCCTTATCCTGTCAAATGGCCCGATGGTTGATGCTCCTAACTGAGTTCGATATCGTGTATGTCACACAGAAAGCCATTAAAGGAAGAGCCATCTCTGACTACCGCGCCGATTACCCCATAGACTAAGTAGATGTCCAGATCTTCGAATTCCCAGATGAAAATATCCTCTGCACCACTCAAGACCGCCTTTGATGGAAAATGTTCTTTGACGAAGCTGCCAAGAAAAAGGGATATGGCATTGGGATATTTTTTATCACCCCAAATGACTCCCACACTACCATCGCCATTAAATTGGATTTCACTTGCACCAACAACATGACGGAATACGAGTCATGCACAGTGGGCCTCAAGGTTTCTCTCAAGAAAGGTGTTCAATACCTTGATGTCTATGGGGATTCTTCCCTTATCATCGGTCAAGTTCTCAGAAAGTGGAAAGTAAAGGACGAAAAGCTCCAACCCTTTCATGCCCAATTAAAAGAGTTAGCCTTCCGATTCTGAGATATCACCTTCCATTACCTACCCCGAGCAAAGAATAACCTAGCAGATACTCTCGCCACCTTAGCCTCCATGGTCGACATGCCCGAAGGAATAACAATGACCCCCTTCCTAGTTCAAAATCAAGACAAACCGACCCATTGCTTCCATATGGAGGTTGTCTCAACTGAAGATCCCGAACTAGACGATTGCTGGTACTATGATATCTGGTGCCTCCTCAAACATGGTAGGTATCCCGAGGGTTCCAACAATAAAGATCGAACAACCCTTAGAAGACTGGTCGCCCAGTACATCATCTGTCATAAAGCTCTACTCAAGAGGAATTTCAATGGAACTCATCTACACTGCATTCCAAGGGCTGAGATTGAGAAAATAATGCAAAAAATCCACAGCGAGGAATGAGGACCCCACATGAATGGTCACATGCTCGCCAAGAAGATCATCCGACAGGGCTACTAGTGGACCACCATGATCCAAGACTGCGTTGCCTATGTCCGGAGGTGCCTCAAATGCCAATAATCCTCCAACCTTCAACACTTACCTCCGTGATAATTATACAACATGACCTCTCCATGGTCGTTCTCCACCTGGGGTGTCAACATCATAGGGAAGGTTACACCAAAGACTTCAAACGAACATGAGTTCATCCTGGTTTCCATCGATTACTTCACCAAATGGGTCGAGGCTGAGTCATACGCAGTATTAAATGCCAAGAAAGTGGCCAAATTCCTCAAGAAAAATATCATCTGCCGATATGGGGTCATGCACGAGCTGGTATCAGATAACGGGTTACATTTCGAAGCAGAAGTCACAGAAGTAGTCAAAGAGTACGGTATTCAGAGACACAAATCTTCTCCCTACCGACTTCAGACAAATGGTGCAGTTTAAGTCGCCAACAAAAACCTCAAACCCATCATCAGCTAGATGATCGAAAGTTATAGGGATTGGGACGATCGGATCCCATATGCCCTCTGGGGCTATTGAGCCTCAATCCAAACCTCTAGTGGGGCTACCCCTTTCTCCCTGGTCTATGGCATGGAAGCAGTCCTACCTGTGGAGCTATAAATACCCTCTCTACGCGTCATGCTCGAAAGCAAGGTTAATGAAGAAGACTGGTGCCAAAGCCGTCTTAATGAGCTAGCCCTCCTAGATGAAAAAAAGATTAAAAGATCTTTACCACATACAGGGGTACCATCACCGAATAGAGCGATCATTCAATAAGAGAGTCAAGGACCCCGGTGTCTAAGAGGGAGATTTAGCCCTCAAGGAGATAATAGACCCCATCTGGGACCCCAGATGGAAATTAAAGCCTAATTGGAGCGGCCCCTATATTGTGAAGAAAATCTTATCTGGTGGTGTCACCATGCTCACTGACCTAGATGGGGAGGAGATGGCTCGTCCAGTCAACCTGGATCGTCTCAAGAAATTCTACCCCTAGTTCAAAATCTCAGCACGCTACGACTCTTCTCATCCCCCTTCTATTCTAAAAATTAAAAAAAAAAAAAAAACTCTTCATTTCCCTCTACCCAGAACTACGTGGGCCTGATCCTCTACAAAAACTATTTTAAAATATTTTCAAAAAAACCCAGAGGTACGTAGACAGCTCATGCACCTCACATGAGTGCGGCCCCTTTCTTTTTCACAAAATACTATTCTTTTCTTACCTCCGAGAACGGCGGTTCATTCTAAAAATATTTTAACAAAAGGATTATGTATGCCTAAGCGATTTGTATAGATAATTTTAAAATACAAAAACTCGTCGAAAGGCACAGCTGGATGATCAGAAACTTGTTTATTACATTAATAAAAATTACAGTACGGATTACATAAGAAAAAGGAACGGATAACTCCCTTCCCCACTACCATAAAAAGCCAAATAAAATCCCCAGACCTATCACACAAATAAACTCTCCAAGAGTCCTACCCACAGCGACCAGAGGGGCCGCCACCCTCATCATCTACATCCTGAGGTCCCCAAGTTTCCCCTGGTTGAATGGAGTGCCGTAAACACTCCATGGATCGATGAGCCTTAACCATCTTCGAAAAAACCATAAAACCCCCTTCCATGGTGTCAGATAAAACAAACCATCTTTGTCCAGTCTCTACTGCCAACATCTTACTGACTACTTTCCTCCATAACCCACTTCATATAATCTTTGGGGATATGCCAAACCTTCCCGAAAGACTGAGAGGGACTGGTCTAAGGATGTCGATTTTCCCACAGAGACCCAAGCAACAGACGCAGACGCTCAGTCAAATCTTCTACCGGAAAGAAGTTTGAGGTCCGAGGGGGCACGACCTGCGCCCAGCCGAATTAGCACAAAATCCGCCAAGGGAGATAAAAAGAGGTCTGTCTGAGACTAACCAGACGCACATATGAATACTCTTCTAGCTCTATAACAGGCTGCAACTGTCCCCACCAAGGAACTGACCAATACAGACCACAAGCCCCATACTCCACAAGCCAATTCTCCCAATTCTCAACATACAGGCCAATGCAGATGAAGTAGAGCGAAAAGAAGTTGGGTACGGAACCTTTCAGACAACCACATGAACAGCATGAATAGCATCACAGGGCTACCCCTCAAAAAGTCAGAACGACCTTCTCTCCAGGCATCCAGGCCATTCAGAGTCTCCGCTAATATCACCGCCGCAGTATTTCGATGGTATGACATCCATGAAGTAATGGTTGAAAGTTGTGGGTCCACTTGCACCTCCCCAGTCACCAACAGCAATTTTGAAACTAGTCCCAGAACAACGGCTCCAGCATAGCCAACATCACCTACTTTCCGCAAATGCAGGGACTGCAGTACCGCCGGGAGGGAGATCATTCCTCCAGCAACCAATGATCTAGCCGCCGAAGGCGAAATGTGAAGAAGCCCGGCCAACAAATCCCTAGGAGAATGGGAAAATTCGGGCAAAGTCGCAGAAACGCTGGGATTTACACCCAGTATGGCAGAAAATTCCTTGTAGGTAGGACAAACTTCTTCAACCCAAAGCGGAATACATGGTCTTTGGGGTACCAGAATTGTACCGTCGCCGTCAGCATATTCCTCTCAATAGGCCGATTGCGCCACAAGGAGACTTGACGCATGTTGAAAGCATCGTAGTCGATATTATAAGAGCACATAGCTTCCAAGGCTTCGAGGTAGTTGGAAAACTCAATTCTACCAGGGAGAGCCATCTTGCAGGGCTAAGAGGTGGTGGGCAAGTAGGTAAGAATGCAAAGGTGTGATGAAAACACTCCACCCTTACCCTTTTTTATACTTGAAAATCCTCACAAGGGACATAATCCCTGCAGAAATCAGAGGGAATCCTACCCCACAAGGTACCAAAGGCTGAAGAGGGTAACATTCAAAGCTTTGAATTGATGGTACTGGTCTGAACTGCCGATAGGCAGGACAAGGTGTTTGTCAATCGGCAACCCCCCCCCCTCCCCATTTTTAGAAATTTCCTTTTTTCCTCTTTTGTCAAATCAGAAAACTCAATGAAAACAAATTGATATTCTCAACGAAATTTCAAAATCCCTTTAATTCCCCTTTTTAATCAAAAACCTTCCTTAAAAAAAAATCCAGAAATATTCCTTTTTACGGTCTCAGCAGGAAAGTAAAAAGCGCATGTCCATGCATTCATTCATCATTAGATAAAAGATAATAAAAAAACTCCATTGCATTGCATATATTTGTGTTCTGTGTTACATCAATTTTGCAGGAAATAAAAAGAAAAGGCAAAACAACGGGACTCAACCCAAACCCACATTCTTTCTCTCTCTTTCTCAAGAGCTTCCACCCCTACGGCGTGCTCTCTTCCCCCTACGGTGAGATGACGCACCACCACTACCCGAACCAGAGTCCTCTCCAGATGAGGCAGATGGAACCAAGCAAGAAGGAATAGGAACCGCGTCCTGGATATGGGCAGTCGCCGAAGATATCCAGTCTTTGATGTCCCTTAGCCAAGTGGTCGACACCCGAACTTGCTGCAAGGAAAGGCAAAATCAGTATCAAAGCAGAAATGAACAAAATAGAAAAGAAAGAAAGAGAAGAACAGAAAGGTATAGTGCAGGTATAAGGACCTCCTCTGTCAAACCCAACTCCTCCGAATCCATCGCATGAGGATGGTGCAGCATAGGCACCATCCCTCCATCAACCCGCCAAATGTTGTATGAAGGGGCATGTAGCCGTACAAATGGGACTTCCGATGTCGCCGCCGCAGATACCGACAGACCACCACCGCTGTGGAAAGACCCCACCGTCAGACCCGAACCCGCCGGAGGGAAGGGCAGCGCATCATATATGCTGGGTGCCATCAACCAACTCGTCATAAAATCCATATAGTCATACGGCACAGCCGTATCGGTGTATAGCAAGTAGGACTCGCCGATCATCACCGCGATCCTCTCATCCTCCGACATCAGTTGCTCCTGCCTCATAGACGTAGGAGTCTGCGTGGGTGGCACCGCCACCTCCTCCTCAGCAATCTAACGAACCATCCTCTCCCCGAGATACCAGGAATGGCCGAACTCATGCGCCAGCAAATGCCTCATCCACGCGTTCACCCCGATCGCCCCCGCATCCTGAATGGTTGTCCCCCATGGGTAAAAGTTCACCTGAAAATCTCCGAGAGAGCATAAATCCATACAAGATCAGAAGGTGCAAAAAACCAATATTAAAATGGAAATAATCTTACCCTACCACTAGTCATGTCATTCAAGACCTGACGCACCGCCTCTAGGGAAAGAGATCCCTTCGATTGTCGATTGGCCTTACGCCATCGATAAAGACGACAGAAGTCCCCAATAGTGTCATCCTTCAAAGAAATCAGCGGGGTATCGCACCCAATCACCTCATAGAACCACGTTTGAATTCACAAGCAAAAAGAGACGCATAAGGAAAATGCGAATGCATGAAAGGAAAATGCGAGTACATGAAGGGAAAATGCAAATGCATGAAAATAAATGCACGAACTGAAGAATACCTCAAGAAGGTACGTGGCCCCAATAAAGGTCTGCCGACAGCACCGGCTGAATGCATCCAGAGAAAAGTAAAGGGTCTCCAAGGTCAGACTCCACCAAATTATAGGACGGGATGTTCGAAAACATCCTCAAGTACGGCAGAAACCACAAATGAACGACGTCGCCACTCAACGCCACCATGAAACCTCCCAATACCAGCAGAATGTAACCGGGCCATCTGCCTCACTTGCAGCCCGTCCTCCACATCAATCATCCTTCTCAGCAGAACATCCTTCAGCAGGGACAGCAGGATTGAATCCTCAGAAACTATCCTCCCTACATCACCAAGTGCCACATGCACTGCCTTCGGTCTCACCCATAAAGAGCGATCCACCTCTAACTGCTCTCCATTACAATCCAGCCCCAACAGCTGATTCACGTCTATGGGAGTCACCATCATCTCCTCGAATCTAAAATAAAATGTGTGGGTAGTGTCCCACGACCTCTCTCCCAAAGCGTACAATACCGTTGTCGAACAAGGCGTCTCATCCAGCGCCGATGACAACTGCCCAAAACCCACTGATGAGACCACCCAGCGCACCATAGGTGGGAGATGCTCCCAGACATCCTTGAGCCCGTTGTCCCACGGGAACGCATGTTCTTCAAAGAGATATCGAACTGGCAAAAAGAAAAGTCTCATCAAAGTTCAAGAAAGAAAGAAAAAACACCAAAAAGAGCAGAATGCCAAAGGTCGGGTTACTTACATAACCACCGAGACCCACTCTCAAAGAGTGATGACGCGATAGCTCCCGCAGCAAGGTCTGCTCATCCACAACATGCTCAAGCGTATCAAAGGAGTTCTCACTCCCCAAAGCAAGAGGCTCCCTAGCCCTTCACTCCACATTCGCCCAATCGTCAATGGTCAACCACTCCCGGTGGACTGCAGTGCTCACAAAAGCAGCCATTTCTTGAAGATCTGAATGATAGAACGATTTGCAGAAGAACCACGGAGAGAGAGAAAGCAAAAGAAGCTGTGAAAAAATGAGGGGATTCCCCCCCTTTATTCATTCTGCTGAATGGCACCCTTCATACTATGCCGATCGGCACCCCCCTTAAATTTCGTACAGAAATTCCCCAAAAATACCAGAAAGCCTCAAAAAGTCCTCAAAAAATTCCCAAAAATCCAACGAAGGATTTGAAGCCTTTTTAAGAAGAAAACTTCGTGTTCCCTCAAGCAAAACCCCTCTTCCCCAGCGGAATCCTCAAAAATCAAGTGAAAACTCCTCCCGACAAAGCTCCGAAGGATCCCTAAGGATCACTTGATCACTTCCCCAGTGAAATTCTCTTACAACATCCAAAATAGGTTATTCCCCTTTGTGAGGTCTCCTAAAGGTTTCCCCAGCTATTAGCTCCCCGGCTCAGATCAAAATCACAAAGCTCTTTCTCCAGCAGAATCAAAATCCAATCTTTATCCACTCTTGGGTCAGAATTGGCCTCAGTCTTGGATCTTCACCTGAGTTAGATCAGAATTGACCTCGATCCTCGGTCGTCACCACTCTTGGGTCAGAATTGGCCCCGGTCTTGGATCGTCACCTGAATTAGATCAGAATTGACCTCGGTCTTCGGTCGTCACCACCCTTGGGTCATAATTGGCCTCGGTCTTGGATCGTCACCTGAGTTAGGTCAAAATTGACCTCGATCCTCGGTCGTCACTACTCTTGGGTCAGAATTGACCCCGGTCTTGGATCATCACTTGAGTTAGGTCAGAATTGACCTCGGTCCTCGGTCGTAACAACTCTTGGGTCATAATTGGCCCGGCTCTTGGATCATCACCAGAGTTAGGTCAGAATTGACCTCGATCCTCGGTCGTCACCACTCTTGGGTCAGAAATTGGCCGCGGTCTTGGATCATCACCTGAGTTAGGTCCGAATTGACCTCGGTCCTCGGTCGTCACCACTCTTGGGTCAGAATTGGCCCCGGTCTTGGATCCTCACCTGAGTTAGGTCAGAATCGGCATCGGTCCTCGGTCGTCAGCACTCTTGGGTTAGAATTGACCTCGGTCCTCGATCATCACAACTCTTAGGTCAGAATTGACCTCGGTTATTAGATCTTCACCCTAAGCCCGCAGAATTGCCTTTGACCCGCAGAATTGGTCACCCTCCCCAACACCAATTTAGGTCCTGAAAATTGACATAAACCTCTGATCATCAATCATCCCCAGCACACTCCTTAGGTCCGCAGAATTGGCCTCGACCCTCTGAATCGACCGTACTCCCTCAAAAGCATCATGTGGTGTCTACTCGACGGTCATCATTTGTTCTAAACTCAGCTATCAAGGGGCTTCGTACACACCTCATTCTGTTTCCCCCTAACTTTACTTAGGTCCCTAGTACCTCCCTTCAACACCGTAAACCCAGGTCATGTCCCGAGTACTAACCTGGAGGCCATCGGGCACTCTCCGGCTCAATTTGACCCAAAATCCAAACTCTTCATCTCGACCAAGACTAAATGAATCTTTGAAGGTAACTTAATACCCTTTCCAATGGTCCATCTCGTGCACGATTTTGACTTACCATGTGGACCAATGATCCGTTTGAGTTCGAAACCTGACCCAAAGGCCACCGGGCGCTCCAGGGCTCTATTTCACCTAAGTCAACTCTTTATCTTAATTGAGGCTAAATGAATATTCAAAGGGCACTAAATACCCTTTCCAGCGGTCCATCTCGTGCGTGATTCCGACTTTCCATGAGGACAAACAATCCGTTTGACTCTAGGAGGCCACCGAATGCTTCTCGGGACCAGTTGACCAAAGTCAACTCTCCAAACTGGGTCAAACTCTTTGGGATGTCAAAGTACATCTCCTAAACTTTCCAACGGTCTGCCCCATGCGTGATTCAGACTTACCATGCAGACGAACGATCCGTTTGCGTCCAAGCGATTCCCCGTCCAATGGACCGACAAACGCTTCCGAGCCATATTTGACCCAAAGTCAACTCCCGAACCCAGGAGCAGTCCAAATGAATTTCAAAGGTATCTGAATTACCTTTCCAACGGTATACCCCATGCACGATTTTGATCAATGGTTTGCCCTCGGCGGATGATTTTTGGAAAAAGCCTGAAGCGCACTGCCAAATGGAAGGTTCCAAGCCCTGCCTATCGGCAGGTGCCGATAGGCAGGAACAGGTCTATGCCGATCGGTACTCACCTAGGCCTATAAAAGGAGGCCTTCACCTCATTTTCAAGAGGAGCCCAAATCTGATGAAAATCTCTCTCAACGAATCCCAGAAACCTCTCTCGAAGGCAGCGTGATTTCAACATCCAAATCCCCTTTTTACTTCCACTTTTCATCACCCTTTTCATCAAACTTAGTGAACTAGACACTCTCCATCATCATCCAAGTGCAAGGGATGCTCTCCAACATTTAAGATCAGGCTCAAGATCTTCAAGAAGGTCCAACTTTCTCAAACTCTCTCTTAAATTCTCTTAAACTCTCAATAACTTGTTTTCTTACTTAGCGCTTTTATTATCTCGTCTCCCACATTCTAATATACTTTTTTTATTTATTATTATTGCACATCTCCTATTTTCATATAAATAAAACCCAAAAAATAAGAAAAAGAGGGTTTGCTCATAAATTCCAAATAGGGATTCTCATACTTTTCGCACACTTTCCTCACAACTAAAATACTTTTTCTACACACACACACACGCTTACAAATAAGAGATTCCCCATTTGGATTCATGGGATAAACCCCACCACTCGTTTTTTATGTGAACTACGTGAACTTTGATGCCTTTATAGGCTACGTAGGCGTCTCGGGGTAAAACCCGAGACTCGAGTCCTTTTCTCACATTTTTCCTCTTATTTTCCTATTTTCTCTAAACCTAATCCTTTTATATTTTATATACTTGCCCTTAGTGACGTATTGCTCCATATGCGTTATCGTTTCATTATAACGGTCAACGTAGGGGTAATCGCATAAATCTTATTTTTCTAATACTATTCTTATATCTTCCTATGGATGACTCGCTTTATCTTTTCCATGATACAAGTCGAGGATTCTTACCTCCATTCTATATATATACACATGCACACATATCATGGGGGGGGGGGGGGGGGGGGGGACAAAAGGAAAATAGCAAATATTCATGAGAGACCGAAAGGGCGGAATGGGTGAACAAAAGGATATGTATGACTTATCAATTGGGATAGATAATTCAAATGTAAAAATCCTCAAGAGACATAATAATATATTAAAATCCTTTTTTATTCCATTATACGATGATTTGGTTCAATTACATGAAATATCAGCATAGGGCGTCAAACAACTACCCTCGCTAATCAAACTACCCCTAAAAATAAGCTACCCAAACCTACCCAAATTATTCCTACAATACCCAAAATAACCAAACATATCTCCATCACAAAAGATTCACAAATAAACACCAGCTTCATAAAGGACCCTCTCTCTAGCTATCAGAAGACCCAACCCAATCATCATCTACTCCTTGAGGCCCCGAAACTTCCCCTTCTTGGATGGTATGCCGAAGGCACTCCATGGAACGATAATCCATGAAAAACCTAGAGAAAACCACTACACCCCCTCCACAGTGACGAACCATCTCTGCTTGGTCACCTCTGCCAAGATCTTAGCTAGTACCCTCTTCCAGAACCATTTTATTTATTCTTCAGAAACATGCCAAACCTTTCTAGTAGATTGAGAAGGACGGGGTGACGACCAACAATTCTCCCATAGAGAGCCCAGTCGCATGCTCAAACCTTTAATAAAATACTCTATAGGAAAGAAAATAAGGTTACGGGAAGTCACAATTTTCTCCCATCTGACTTGATGAAAGAGACTCCAAGGGAAATAAATTGAGGTCTGTCGTAGGCCAACTAACCGAAAAAATCGGTATTCCCCCAGTTCCATAATACACTGCAACTCCCCCAAAAATGGCACCGACTAATGCAGACTTCCATCTCCATTCTCAACAAAACTAGTTTACCCAGTTCTCTATGGATAGGCCAAAGCTAATGAAATAATGAGTGCAGAAATTCGGCATAGCTACCAAGGGATATTCATAAGAGACCGTCAAACAGAATCTTTCGGCCAACCACATGAATAGCATAATCGGCTTCCTCTCAGAAAATTAGAATGGCTTTCACATCAAGCATCCAGAACATTCAGGGTCGCTACCAGTATCACCACCGTAAGATTATGACCATATGACATCCACGATGTAATAGCAGCCAATTGAGGGTCCACCATCAGGTCCTCGGTCACCAAAAGTAACTTTAAAGTTAAGACAAGGGCAATAGCTCCAATAGAGCTCGCATCATTGAAATCCAATAGACACACAGAATATAATACATCTAGGAGAGAAATAATTCCCCTTGTAATAAAGAGTGGAGCCACTGAAGGAGAAATGTGGAGAAATTCTTCCAACAGTACCCGAGGAGATCAAGAGAATTCAGGCATGTCCGTCACCATAATGGGATTGACCCCCAACATAGTTGAAAACTCCTCATAGGTCGGACATACCTCGTCCAAGCCAAAGCGGAAAGAGTGATCCTCGGGATACCAAAATTGTGTTTCCCCTGTTATCATATTCGAGTCAATGGGTTGATTACACAAATTAAATGCGTCACTGTCGATATTGAACAAACACATACCTTCCCAATTATTGAGATATAAAGCAAATTATGCACTCATGGGAAGGGTCATTTTGGAAATAATAAGACAGGAGATAAGAAATAAGCAAGAAAAGAGAGAAAATGTGAAGGGGTGAAGAAACGTCACCACTTTACCCCTTTTTATACTTGAAAATTTTGGCTAAAAACAAAAAGTATATAAAATAAAAACCGCGCCATCAAGTACTAATAGACGAACAATGTCCAATCAAATCCTTGGGGTAATTTGACTAGGATAACCTTCCGATAGGCAGGACAAGGGGCATGCCGATCGTCACCCCCTATTTTTAAAAAATTCTATCTTCCCTTTTTTGTCAAAATCAAGAAACTAAAAAAAAATCTCCACCTCAATGAATCCTGAGTTCTTTCTTCCTAAATGACCCATTTTTACTCATACTTTCTCAAAGTAAATTTTCTCTTGATCTATTCTAATCCTTTTTACGATCTCAGCAACAGAGTAAAGAGTGCATGTATAATAAGTAATTTAAGCAAAGATAAATAAATAAAAATGATATTCACACTATATATATATATAAATATATATATATATATATATATATATATCCACCATTACATTTTTTATAGAGAAGAAGAAGAAAAGCAAACGGTACTCAACCCTAAACCCCAAACTCTCTCTCTCTCTCTCTCTCTCTCTAGGATCCCATGTCCCTATAACGTGCATGCTTCCCCTAGCGATGAGTTGAGGAGCCTCCGCTACCTGATTCAGATCTCTCCTCAGAAGAAGTAAATGGCATAAGTCATGAAGTAACCATAACCTAATCCTAAATATAGGCCATTGCAGAAGTCACCGCCGCATCTCGAATGCCCCTGAGCCAAGTAGTTGACACCTGAACATGCTGCGAGAAAGATAAAAGAGAAAATCAGTCATTCCAAAGCAAAAGAAGAAATCAAAAAAAGAAAGGACAAATAAATGAAAAGATATAAATCTTATTGAAATATTTCCTCCATCAGCCCTAACATCATCGGGTCCACCCCATCAGGGTGGTGCTGCAAGCATAATGATCCCCATTCATCCAGTATTATACAATTGGAATGAGGAGAAAAATGAAGTAATGGAACCTACATTTCCCATTGCTAATGACGATTCACCAACAGTGTTGTGGTCCGACCCCACCGACTAACTCATCCCCCTACCTGAAGTTGTAGGAGGTGGAGGCATGTTCACCGTTATAGATGCAAGAAGGCATCAGCCAGCTAAAGATAGTCGTAAGTCATCACCATAAACATATACGATGAGTAGGGCTCGCCCACCATCATCGTCGACCTAGCTTCCCCAGATATCTCCCGTATTCGCCTCATGTATGTAGGGGCATCGATGGTGGGACCATCACTTCATTCTCCATGATCTTTCGAACTACTCTCTATCCCAAATACCAAGAATAGACAACTTATGTGCTAGTAGTCGGCGAATCTATGCATTCATCCCTGTTACCCCTGTATGTTGAACAGTCGTCCATAGAGATAGAAAGTCACGTGCATTTTTCCAAATGAAGTCAATACTTGCACAAATAGAGAAAATGCAATAAAAGGATTCAAAAGAGAAAAGACAAATAATCTGGTCGCTCGTCAGGATATTCAAGACAT
The DNA here is from genome assembly GCA_949130495.1 of Sambucus nigra. NCBI lineage: Eukaryota > Viridiplantae > Streptophyta > Magnoliopsida > Dipsacales > Adoxaceae > Sambucus > Sambucus nigra. The sequence continues at coordinate 283,252,553 of OX422215.1, forward strand.
GACGCACTACCGGTAGGAAAAGAGACCGCTTTGATTTTCGGTTGGACTTCCGCCATCGGTACATCCGATAGAAGCCCCCCACCTGCTCATCCTGTAAACCAATCAAATGAGCATGAAGCCCAATCATCTCATAAAACCACGTTTATAGAAAGGACGAGATTCAGCAACCAGAAAAAATCACAAGGAAAAATACAAGAAAATACATAAAAAGAAATGAGAAAACTACCTACCGAAGATGCATGGCTCTAGTAAAAGGCATCTGAAAGCACCGGCTGGAAGCATCTGTAGAAGAATAAAGGGTCGCCAAAGTAAGGCTACCCCAATCATAGAGAGGGATATTTGAAAATACCCTAAAAATGGTAAAAACCAGAAGTGGATGACATTGACGTTCGATGCTACCAAGAAACCCCCCCCCCCACCAAAAGAAGAATAAATAAATTGGCCATTTGCCTCTCCTGCAGCCCATCGGTATCATCAATCCTCCAACTCAACAGAACCTCTAGGAGAAGATAAATACTTATTGATTCCCTTGAGACTATTCGCACCACATCTCCCAACGCAGTATCAACCACCACAAGTGCCACCCTCAAAGATCGGTCCACCTCTATCTGCGTGCAATCACAGTCAATCCCCAGTGGTTGTTTAACATTAATGGGTCACCGTCATCTCTACAAATCCCAATTGTATGGTGTGGGTAGTGTCCCACCATCTATCCCCCAATTCAAATAGAGTGACTGTAGAGCGCATCATCTCATCTAAAGATGACACCAAATGACCAAAACCCACGAAAGAGACCACTTAGCTCACCACTGTAGGAAGGTGTTGCCATAAATCTCTAAATCTCATCGTCCCCCTGGAACGAAAGCTCGTAGCATGTATATCAGTCTCTCAAATCAAAAGAGAAACCTTTTGTTCAAATTCAAATAAACCAGAAAATGCAAAGAAGAAAAAGAATGCCAAAAGTCAATATGGTTCTTACATAGTCATCAGGGTTCCTCACCCTAGACTATCGATGGTGCGAAGGCTCACACAAAAAAGTGCAATCATCAGAAACTGGATCGAAAAAATCAAAAGCATTATTGTTAGCCAATGATAAGGGCATGTGGGACAATCATTAACGAGAATCATACCATGTTCGTCCAATCGTTAATGATGAACCACGCCATGTGGGCCTTGCTACTTAAGAAATCCGCCATTTTGTAGTCTTGAATGAGGAAAGAATGCAGGAGAAGATTACAGAAGAGAGAAGCGGAAGATAGAAAAGCTAGAAGTTGTGAAAATGAGTAGAATTAGCCATTTTTATAGGAGGCCAAGGGGCAGGCCGATCGGTAGTCCCTTGACACCTACCAATTGTCACTATCTCTTTCCCTTCCCAAGGTTACCCAAAAGACCATGCCACTACCAATTGGAAATTCCTGGTACCCTCCTATTGGTAGTACCCCTGAACTTTCGTACAAAAAATTCGATAAAATACTAGAAAATTTCAAAAAAATTTGAAAATTGCCAAATAAATGTTGGAACATTTCTTCACCAAGAAAACCATTTTTATGGCTTCCAAATCCCCACTCAGATTAATACCAAATTTTATCCCCGTCTTAAACCCTAAAAATCAACGTACTAGCATCCCAAATATCTCACTAAAATCGAATCCTAAAATCTCCTTCTCAACGGGGTTACATAATATCTAACCTCTCTCCACAGCAGGAATTCCTGAATCAATATTTATCCCCCCAAAAATTCCAATTTCCATAGAAGCCCAGTGGAATCTCCAAGAAACACATTCCTGAGTGGAATCCCAAAACCTCAAGTCATCATCTGTTTTCCTAGCGGAATTTCTAGACTAAGAATTTCAGCCCCCCACCAAAGCTATCTTTTTTCAAAAAAGATATAATCCCAGACAGATGTCTCTTCCCTAATAGAGTCTCAAAAAATGTAAAGCTAAGAGTCCACAGAGAGAAAACACCCATATTACCACTTTAGACTTGTAGAATTGGGCTCGACCCTCAGAATTGTTCGCCCCTACTTAAGGTCATCATAATTGACCTCGGCCCTTTGAATTGTTCACCTCCACTTAAGGTCCTCAGAATTGACCTCGATCCTCAGAATTGATCTCCTCCACTTAAGGTCCTCAAAATTGACCTCGACCCTTAGAATTTGTCTCCCCTACTTACGGTCCTCATAATTGACCTCGACCCTCAAACTTGGACGCCCCTACTTAAGGTCCTCAGAATTGACCTGGACCCTTAGAATTGGTTGCCACAACTTAAGGTCCTCATAATTGAACTCGACCCTCATAATTCGTCACCATAAGTTCTGGTCCTCAGAATTGACCTCAGCCCTCAAAATTGGTCGCCTCCACTTAAGTTCCTCAGAATAGATATCGACCATCAGAATTAGTCGCCTCTATTTAAGGTCCTTAGAATTGACTTAAACCCTCAAAATTGGTCGCCTCTACTTAAGGTCCTAAAAAATTGACCTTGACCCTAAGAATTGATCACCATAATTTAATGTCCTAAGAATTGATGTCGACTCTCAGAATTGGTCGCCTCCATAAGTCCTTAGAATTGACCTCGACCCGCAGAATTGGACGAACCTACTTAATGTCCTCATAATTAACCTCGACCCTTAGAATTGGTCGCCCCTACTTAAGGTCCTGAGAATTGACCTCGATCCTCAGAATTGGTAACCTACACTTAAGGTCCTCAGAATCGACCTCGACCCTCAAAATTAGTTGCATCTACTTAAGGTCCTTAGAATTGACCTCGGCCCTCAAAATTTGTTGCCCAACTTTAGGTCCTTCGAATTGACATTGGACCACCAAATCATCCATCGCCATCATTTTCATAGGTCCTCAGAATCGACCTTGAACCTCTTAATCGATCATCCTCATCCCTTTAAGTTCTTAGAATCGACCTTTTTCCTAGACATTATGTGTTATTTATTCGACGGCTTTCACTTATTTCAAGCTCACCTCTCGAGGGGATCTGTAGACACCATATTATAGGATCTCCATAATTCTCTCCTTAGGTCCCTAGCACCTCTCCATTTAACACAAACCCTAGATCAAACTCTGAGTATAAATCTAGCGACCATCGAGCACTCTTGGGCCCCGTTTGACTTCGATTAACTGCATTGTCAGAGTGAAAACTCAATGAATATTAAAAGGACACTAAACCCCAATTTTAATGGTCCACCCCGAGCATGAAATGACATAATTGTTCATACTAATGATCCATTTTCCCTTAAAAACTAACCAGGAGGCCATCTAGCGCTCATGGGCTCCATTTGATTAAAGTCAACTCTTTATCTTAAAGGATACTTAATGAATCTTGGAAGGGAATTGAATACCCTTTCCAATGGTCTACCCCCTGTGCAAATTCACCTTAAGATACACACAAACAAATTGTTTTCCTTCGAAAGGTCACCGGGTTCTTTAAGGCCCCATTTGACAAAATTTAACTCTACAAACTGAACGAAGCTCTTTGGAACATTGAAACGCCTCAAATAAAATTTCCAATGGTCCACCTCGTGCATGATTCAAACTTTCAATTTGAAGAAATGGTCCATTATCTTCTGACAATCTTCTATCCAAATGACGGACGGGGGATATGAACCCCATTTGACCCAATGTTAACTATCGAATCCAGGATTGCCCCAAAGAATTCTCAAATGTCTCTAAATTTCCTTTTTAACAGTACTCCACGTGTATGATTTGGACTAGTGGATTTCATTTTATGACCATTTTTCTGGAAAATTTGCATGAGACTACTAATTGGCAAGTCCATTTTCCTACCTTTTCCCGATTGGTAGGGCATGGACAATTCTGTTCGGAAGCCCCCCTATCCTATATAAGGAGATCATGAGCTCACTTCCAAGGCACCACAGAAAACATCAACTTCAGTGATCTCAACAACATTCTTCTTTAGTTAGCGAGGTTTCCTTATTTGAAGCCTTTCCCCACTTTTCATTCCCATTATTATCACACACGACTTAGCAAAAATCCTCCTTTATTCTTCACCCACTTGCAAGGAAGCTCATCAACAATCAATATCGATCCCCAAATCTCCAAAAAAGGTCCAAATACTCTTTTTTGTTCTTAAATTCCTTTCAGTTTCGCATTAATTATATAAATTCTTAATTTATCTTTTCATCACATACATTAATATCCCATCCTTTATTAGTTATATTTTACATAATTTATTTTCTATAAAAAACCAAATCAAAGAAAAAGAGGGTAACACCTATAAATTCATATGGAATTCCTCGTCATATTTTTTCAAAACTAAAAATCTCTAAACTTCGCACACACATATAATAAACTCCAGTTCGAATCTATGTGATAAACCCTGCCCTTGTGCCATATGCTAACTACATGGACTTTGATGCTTTTATAGGCTAAGTAGGCATCTGGGGCTAAAACCTGAGACTTGATTCCTATTTTCTCACTTTCCTATTTTTCTCTTTTCCTTATTCGTACATTATTTCTATACATCTTCTTTGTAATTCATAGTTTCATCTTTTGTAACACATATTATTGTTTCAGTATAATGATAAATATCTCGATAATCGCACACATCATATTTTTTATTATTAATTTGAGAGCATTCCTATGGATGACCTCACTCCGTCTTTTTCCATGACGCAATTTGAACAATTTCAATCTCTATTTATATATACACACACACACATTTCATGAAGAAATTAAGGAAAATGGTAACATAATCCCATGAGAGATTGAAAGGGCGGGATATATGCCTAACACCTTCTCACTTCGTAACTTATTCCCTAAGCCTATGAACTATTGGCTTTGTAAGCATCGGTTTGTATTTGATGCCACTCTCTTGAGGCTGCGATATGTTCTTTTTCTTGTTTTATGCAAAATAGGCTGGATATTATCTCTTTACATTACCCCATATTGATGATGGTCAAATCACCCTCCTTAGTAGTGATGGGGCGCGAGACCTTTATCCTCTTTTATTTCCCCTCGAAGTGGCCAGATAGGGGGGAGATCTTGGGATTTCCACACCTAGGATTTGGAAAATGATGAGGTTAGAGTCCTAGCACGCATTATCTTTCGTATTCTCCTTTCGAAATATATTTTCATTGCCACAGTACAAGCTTCGTACTTGACAATATTATTGGTGTAATAAAATTTAAGTTTAACATTTGTAGGTTGATGTAATTAATAACTTCTTGATTCCAAAAAATTTCTTGTTTGTAGCTCCGTCAAAGTATAGTTTCCATTTGTACTATTCTTGAGTTTTAGTTACAAGAATGTCTTTAGTTGGGAAATGGGAAACGATTTCTTAATTCTCATCCAAGGGTTATTTAACCAAATAATTTGTAACGTCCTGTCCCTTAATATACTTTTCATATATGTACTCGATGTCAAATTTGGCAAGCATGAATAACCATTTGGTCATTCTTCTTGTTAATGCAGGTTTTTTGAGTAACTATTCCATGGGATACATTTGGGAGATCATCTTGATTTCAAAATCAACCACGTAATTTATCATCTTCTGTGTCGCCCATACAAGAGACAAGCAAGATTTCTCTAGGGTCTTGTATCATTATTCACATGTATTGATCTTTTGACTAGCATAACATATTTCTTATTATTTTTTAGATTATTAGGCATCGTAGGCTAACATGTCTCCTGTTGTACTATCAGTGATCATGAGATACATGAGAAGAGGTGAGGCAAATACAGGAGGTAAAGTTAGATACTTCTTTATTTTATCAAAAGCCTCTTGGTAGGTGGAGTTCCAAATATTGGTAGTGTCATTACAAAGAAGCTTAAATATTGGCTCACATATAATGGTCATCTAACAGATGAACCTACAAATATATTATCACTTCCCCAAGAAACCCTATATTTACTTCTTAGTGCATGGAGGTGTCATCTCCGAGATGATCTTGACTTTGGTCAAGTCTACCTTGATCCCCAGTTCGCTAATGAGGAATCCTGGTATCTTCTTTTTAATGACACTGAAGACACACTTTGGGGAGGTTTAGGCACATTTAATACATCTTCAGTCTTGTGAATAATTTTTTTAGTGTCGGGATGTTCCCTTCCCATGCCTTGGTCTTGAATTTCATGTCATCTATATATATACTTTAATCTCTTTATGGATCATGTCATGTGTAAGAGTAGTAGCCCCTCATTGATAAGTTACACCATCATTCTTAAGTCCAGATGGCATCATTGTGGAACAAAAAGTTCCCCGGGGGGTAGTGAAATTCATTTTCTATTGATCTTAAGGTTGTATCTTATTTTCATTGTATTCGTCAAAGACATTTGATTAGTCACGAATATTTCATATTAGCTCCCGTAATCGTTATGCATTCTAGCACTTTTTTGTTCCATATTCTTAAATTTATTCTCGTTAGCCAAATAACCTCTATTTTGTATGTTTATATGCTTTAAAAGGTATAATTATGCTTTTTTAGGTATTGGAATGCTTAGCGTGCCAATTATTTTCTTTTTTAGGAAGTTTTGTCATCTGACTCAATTTCAAGGGCAATTTAGTCATTTCTTAATTCATCTTTGAATCAATGGAATTCCACGAATTCATAGTTCGTCAAGTTATCTTTGCGTGGCAATAAACGACACACCATTTTGAGTCCTGACGAATAAGTTAGAGCCAATTCCGTAAAACATATTTTGTCCCATGTGGTGAACAAAAGGGACCTAAAAACAGAGCACCGATCGATCGTCCATGAGCCCTCGATCGATCGGCCAAACCAATATTTCCCATGATCCAAACCAGCAAACTTCAGACTTGACCCCGGTCTACCAGGCCCTTGGCCACGGTCGACTAGTCGCTAAAGATATCTGACGCTTGTTTTCTCTTTTAATTCGTTTTTCTTTTATTTTTTTCCACTTACTGTATAAATGTTTTTAGGTTTGTATTTGTTTGGAGATTCATTTTTTGTTTTTAGGTTTAGTGTTTACTTTGTTAGCTCCTCTCTCTAAAGTGTCATACCCATTTGTAAACATATTACCATTGATTGTCTTCTCCACGTTATTTTAGCTTTATTTTGTGTATTTCTTGTTGTGTAACGTAGATTTACTTGCTTTCATTTATTTCTTTCATTTACTCTTTTGCATTTAATTAATTTTTTTATCATGTTTTTTATCTAATTTATCCTAAGTTCATATTGATTGAACATAAATTGGATTAATGGGTTTCTTTCCCACGGTGGTGGGTTTTATGAGTTTAATTCGATTGGGTTCTTCTTGATATTACGCCTACAATATTTAACGGAGCATATTATGTATGCTCCATATTTACGAACTTGTGTGTGTAATTTCCAGGGTATTTGGTAACACCAAAATCATATTGGCTTTTATGCGAATTTAGGGGGTGACAACTCTTGATTTGATTAATTATTGAAATGAGATTTAATCTGGGTAGACTTTTCTTCCCATGTAACCCTTTGTACGTATTAACCCGAGGTGAGAGAACTTAGTCTCAACCTATAGATTTTATTCCCTTTGTTAATCTTAGTTGAAACCCATGCCTAGTATTATCTATAGTTTTGTTAATAATTATCTTTTACACTTTTATTCCTGAAGTATTAAATTATTAGAATTCTAACAACTAGTCTCTGTGGATTCGATACCTAGGCTGGCCGCTATACTCCTGTAAATAGTTTAGGTTTTTGTATTGATGAGGTGAATCGAAAACAACAAATGGCGTACTGACACTATGCCACTTTTCACCCTTGATCAAAATGGTGTCGTCGCCGAGGACTTGTTAGTTTTTAGAATTTAATTGACTTAGTATTTCATGTATTTTCTTTCTATTTGTACTCTTTGTTAACTAGTTTTGAAGTACTTCTATATTTGAGCTATAAGAAATGCTTGAATCTATCAGACGCACATCACTTTGTGGAATTTGTCCATCTTGAGCTTCTTTTTGGGTAAGCATGTCTTATTCCAATTTTTCGGTGATCATAATGATAATTTTCAAAATCCCCCTAAACCTGTTACTTTTTTTTAAAAGTCAGAAAGTCAAAATCTTGAAATATCTAAACTGACTTTGGGAGAGTAATACAAAAGTCAAGTTTTCGTTATAGGAATTTTTAAAATGATTGTTCCAACAATGGGCCATAGACTTATAATAAGAATGTTGAATATAATTTTATTAGTTTTCCAAATTCTTATACTAATGATTTTTATAGTAGTTCCAAGGATTATTTTCAAAGTTCTCATTTTTAAGAATCTGCACCCCCACCCATGACGTTACGTGAGGGCTTGCGTATTCTTCAAAATGAGAAACTTGAAACCATTATCAGGAAGAAAATAGTTGTTGGTAACAAGAGTTGGATTTATAATTTGAATTCAACGATGATTTTTCTTCTGAGACTTTTATAGTTGAGGAGTGCTTTGAACCAAATGAGGAATCGATGTCCACTTTAGAACAAACCATTCATCACTTGGCCCAAGATATAGTAAAGAATGAAAATGAGAAAGAAATGGACATAGTATCCATTTGCAATGAAATAATTTCTTCTTCGGCATCCAATGAATAAAGTTTCATTGAAAATTATCATATTTTCGTCATAATTCAATCTTCTAGCAATGATCAGTCATCTCTTGAGTTTGAATTTATGTCCTCCCCATATTTATTCTATATTGTCAAACTGATACAAGTATCCAATGAAGTAGTCGAAAACTTTAAAATGTTAAACCATTTCACTAATGAGGATTAGTTGCTCGAGTTGATTTCCATGGAGCGAATTTTGCATCCATGTGTGACACCTCCTATTCCAATTACTAATTATTTGGGAGGAAATTTAATTTTTCTTTGATCCCATGTGTCTTCATGACCCAATCAATCCAAATCCCCCATCATCCCCTCAAAAATTTTAATTGGTGACGGTTCATTTCTTTCGCCTTACACATACCTTCTGTTGTTCAAACGGAATTCTTATTTTTCAAAAGGTATGCATGTAAATGAGGGGACACCAATTATCACTAAAAGTCAGATCATACTTTGGATGGACACTCAAAAGTTTCAACTTTTACTGTATAGTTAATTAGAAGCTAAAATTGTAGGTTTTACATATTGGGTTATTTTTTCTTCTTTTTACTTATTGTCTAATGTAATTAGTCAAAGTTTTAGTTCTTCTTTTTTTGTTATGCTTGGTGCTAACATGTTTTGTAGAATCATTGTGGGTAACATCACTATTTTCCTCTCTTTAACTTAGTTCTTAATTAACTTTAAGGACAATGCACGATTTTAAGTTAGGGGGTATGGGATATGCTTCATATTAATTGGTAGTTTCCTTTATTTGATTATATGTTCTTACAAAGCATGTTTTTGTTGTAAAAAATTAAAATTTTCAAAAAAACTTTTTTTCTTTTTTCTCCTTTGTTGGGCTTGTTGCCTTTGTTTTCGATGATAAATTTCAATAAATGCTAAATCCAATAGATAATACAATGATGCATGTTCTCGATTTTAGAAGTTATTAAAATTTAGTTATCCAATCATTCATATTATGAAAAACATCATGAATTAAAATTTAAACCCATGAGAACATGAGATCTTCTTGTTTTAATGATTTGGTTTAAGGAGGTTATAACTCGATAATCTTTTATTTCCATGTATACACTTACAAGAAGTGAGCTTTGGGCTTTTCTTCGTTTATGAGTGTTATAAACTACTCTTTCCTCTTTGAAAACATTACAGTCATTAGTAATCTCACTATTCTTTGATTGATGGTTCATTAATTAACTTGATATCTTGAAATGTGTTACTTGATCATGAAGTTCAAAGATTCTCTGAGTCAAGAATTGCGTAAAATTTAGGAAAGGTCATAGTCCATCTTTGCTATATCACCCATATTGGCCTTGACCTCACCTTAAATGTTTTCCCTCATCAACTCCTTTGAGCCTTAATATAGTCTTTCGTTTCATAACCCCACATCCCATAACCACCTTCACATTGGAGTTATAAACCATATACATATCATCTTCCATACTAATGTTTGGAATTATGGATTAAAATATGTCTTTATTTTGTGGTCTTAATTGAGCATGTCAGGGTGGGAAAGAAAAGAAAGGGTGAAGGGAAAAAAAAGAAAATCAAATGAAAATTGAGAAAAAGAAGAAAAGAAGAAAATAAAAGAAACATAAACATGTACATATTGTATTTAATGTTCAATAACCTTTGTTTTCTCTCTCCAATTTTATATCCATTGCTTGTTATGAAAATTATATTCCTATTTTGAAATTTCCCACAATTTTTCATTATCCCGTGTTTTCATCTCCAAACACCTTTGAACCTTTACATAATCCTTTCATTTCATAACCTAAACACCATACCTATATTAAAACCCTATTAAAGTCTTATGGGATCCTAGGGTAGATGTAATTCAAAAGTCATAATAATTGTGATCATTTGTGAAATTATATTTTACCTCATTTAACGAGTGGTATCCTTTCATTGAGATTATAATCTTTTATTTTGTATATAGTGTTATTCATTGATGACATGTGTGAGGCCTAGTTTCCATTTACATTTACTCTTTTTACCCAGCATGTCCCGTGTTTTACCTCCCATTCGAAGTGATTTCATTTATAAAGAGAAATACCAGGGGAGGATTGATATATGCACGCTTTAATGCTTATCCGATTTGTAAAAATCTTGCCAAATTATACTTTGCATGTTCTTGCTCTTCCTCCCACATTTTAAGGTTTCAATTCTATGAAGTTCATTCTACAATGTTAATGACAAAGGACTTTTGTGTGAATTCATTCACTTTGCTAAAAAATTATTAAGATCATTTTCGTTGTTGTTGGTCTTGTCACATTTAATTTGGCCATACTCGTTTGAGGAAACTTTTATGTTTATGGGTTTCATCCCTGAAAACCCTCACGAGACAGCACTTGTCCAATGGGATAACGACTTATTGCATATACTAAATACAATCATGTTCCCTACTAAAGTGGCAGTTAATTATTTTATGTTTATATACATTTTGTACCACCTACTGTTGGACTAGTTTTATTTTGTTTCATCACTAGGGACTAGTAATGTCTATGTTAGGGGTGTGATTAGTCTCTAATATTGCATATTATCACCCGTTATATGTATGCATTCTAGCACTTTTGTGTTCTTTATGCCTATATTTATACTCATTAACTAGAAAACTTATATTTTTGTATGTTTACAGGCTTTACGAGATATAATTTAGCTTTTGTAGGTATTAGAATGCTTAGCGTGTGAATTGGTTGCTTTTCTAGGAAATTCCTTCGTCTGACTCAACTTTAAGGAAAATTTAGTTATTTCATACATCATTTCTAACTCATTGGAATTTTACATAAGCGTAGTTCATTGAGTTAGCTTCATGTGGCCACAAACGACATGCCGTTTTGAGTTCGGATGAAGAAGTGACAGTCAAATCAGTAATGCCATTTTATTTTAAGTGATTAACAAAAGGGTCATAAAAATAGAGAATCGATTGATCGCCCCTGAGCCCACAGTCGACTGGCCAAACCAATATTGCCCATGATCCAAATCGTGGGACTTCAGACTTGACCCCCGATCAACCATCTTTTTGTCCAAATTCGACCGGTCGCTACAGATATCCAATGCTTGTTTTCTCTTTTCATTCATGTTTCCTTTATTTATTTTCCCACTTGTTGTATAAATGTTTTTAGGTTTGTATTTGTAGGGAGATTCATTTTTAGTTAGTTTTAGGTTTTGGGTTCACTTTTGGAGCTCCTCTCTCTAGGGTTTCATACCCATTTGTAAGCATATTACTATTCGTTGTCTTCTCCACTTTATTTAAGCTTTGTTTTGTGTATTTCTTTCATTGTAACCTGATTTAATTGCTTTCATTTACTTTCTTGCATTGAATTCATTCTTTTTATCATGATTTCTAGTTAATTTAACCTAGGTTGAGATTAAGTTGAGGTATTTGTTGACTTAAAATCAAGAGATTAATTGCACTCACCTTAGATTAATGGGTTGCTTTTCCATGGTGATGGGTTTTATGATTTTAAGTCAATTAGTTTTTTTCTTGATATTACTCCTAGGAGATGTAACGGGGTGTATCATGTATGTTTTTTATTTACGACCTTGCGTGTGTAATTTTTGAGATATTTGTTGACGCCAAGATTATATTAAGTTGTTATGTGAATTTAGGGGGTGACATCTCTTGATTTAATTAATTATTGAAATGAAATTTAGTCTTGGTAGACTTGTCTTTCCATGTAATCATTTGTACGTATTAACACGAGGTGGGGGATATTTGTCTCAACCTATAGTTTTTATTCCCTTTGGTAATCTTAGTATAAATACATGCCTTGTGTTATATTTTATTTGTTAACAATTATCTTTTACACTTTTTATTCATGAAGTATTAAATTAATAGAATTTTGACAACTAGTCTTTGTGGATTCGATATCCTGACTGGGCGATATACTCCCATAATGAGTGTAGTTAATAGTTTAGGTTTTTGTATTATGGAGGTGAATCAAAAACAATGACTGATGTACTGACACTACGCTACTTTTCACCCTTGATCAACGTCAATGAAGGATTTTCAATGATCAGTAGTGTAATCAATGATCGTGTTGATGTTTGGCAATGATAATCATCTTCGGGATTTTAGTTGTTCAAATTTGTATAATTAACACACAACCTTTCCTTCCCTCCTACTTTGGGGACATGTACGTTATTAACCAACCATGTGGGGTATTCATCATCCTTTAAAAACCTCACGTTGAGCTATTTTATTACCACATCTTTGACCTTGAGGTACCAATCTGATTTGAGATTTTTAAGTTTTTTCTTGATTGGTTTGGCATCTGAATACACAGGTATTTGATGGACGAGTATTTCGGGATTAATTTCTAGCATGCGATGTAAATCCTAGAAAAAACATCGACATATTCTTTAAGGAGTTGGATGAGTTCGGGCCTTTCTAGATCATTTAAAGGAGATACTATTTTTATTTCTTTTATCTCATTTAAAGATACTAAATTAACAATTGTTGGTTTGTTAATAGGTTGTACGTTATTGGTTCTTTTATTATCAAGCTATTTTAAGTGTTCTTAAATTCGTTATATTGATTCGCACATTTCATCAACAAAGGGGATGACATGATTGAGTACATAAAAATATTTTATCGCAATGTCCTTCCCCTCAAAAGGGAGGTTGAATATAGTTATCAAAGGTTCTTCCTGAAGTATATAGGTAATATCATCTTCAAAGGGATTCTTGATTATCGGTAGATGGCAAAAGATCTAATTGTTTTCCTTTTCCATCACCTCCTAGAACATTCTAGTTTTTTCCAACTCCTAAAGGGGATCCCATATTTTAGAGTGCTTGTCCATATTCCTAATTAGGTCTGCTATCTCATGCACTTCTCCCTTTAACCTTATGGGTCAATCCTTAAAGAATATCTCTTATCCTAATATATGTCTTCCTGAGTTGGCATCAACCCGCGATTCTGAGAATCCATAGAAGGGAAAGTATTTTCCTTACTTGATAATGTATCCATCGAGGCTAGATAATGGTTGTATGGGCATCCCCTGGTTTCTTGAATTCTCACCTCTTAACCTTTGGTGCTTTGGATGTAATATCATCGCTCTTCCGTTTGTACACCAATACATGGGTTCTAGACTACTGGGGCATTGTCATGGATTTTTTTATCCCATGTTGATTTTTTTCATGTCCCATCCCTAGTAGGAATATCATTTTCTTCATCATATGGGTATCGTTCCAGCAGCCATATTCATACTACAAATGCGGTATCTTTTCTTTGGATTCGACGTAGAAGATATGCACTGGTAGATCTATCTAAAAACCGTTGATACATTTTTCTTTGATTTCATGCTGGTTATCAAGGAGTGGGGTGTTGTGTCCCTTCCCTTTGAGCAGGCTAAAATCTTTGAATATTGTGACTATATTTTCTCCACAAAAAAACTTTAATTTTTGATACAACTATAAATACCCCTAATCTCATGGAACCATGGTATCCCCAAAAGAAAATGAAATGAAGCATGTATGTCATTCACTTTAAAATTGGTGACGTAGTTGAGTGGGCCGATTCTAAGACTGAGCTTAATAAATCCCATCAATTCTCTTCGGGTGTTGTCGTAGGCTCACACATCCTGAGTAGTAATTATGAGATCCTCATATTTAATTCCCAGATATATGGCGGTTCTTAACAGGCAGACATTCAGAGCAATTTCATTATCAACGATTACCATGGGAATCCTTTGTCCCTGGACAACATCAGTGATGTTTAGGTCCCTATTGTGATGATTTCCTATCTTAGGCAACATGGTGTTTGCAAATGATACACTTCTTGCAAATTTCAGGTTACTAACTCGTTCCATAAGTTATTGTGGAATCGAGGAGATAGGTACCAATGTCTGCAAAAATTGTATGAGAATTAATCTCTATGGGGAAGGGAAGACATAATGAGTCCCCATATAGAGATATTGGCTTGTATCTTTTTCAACTGGTCTAGAACCCTATTTTCTTCAATTTCCCCTCATGATTCTTCATCGAGTATTATATTTCCTTTACTTTTGTTCCTCTCCCCATATGAAATGGGGTTCAAGACAGGGTCATTATAAAATCTCCCATATTTGGTGACATGGAAAACTTCCACAAATTACCATTCATGTGAGGAATTATGCCAATATTTCATCAAATTTCAAAGTGAATACATATTACTCATTACCCCGAGGAAAGGAATATATCAAATCATCAAAATGGAACAATAGGTTTTCCTTTTTTGACAATTCGACTGTTGAATCGCTCTTTGATTCCCATGCCCATGAACCTTGACTATCTTCTATTTTGAACCCTATCCTAGCCAGTAAGGATGATTTCTCTATCTGCTGGCCATATTACATATCCTATCACTTTTTCACCTCGTCATACATTACTTCCCAGTGTTCACAGAGTTTTTCATGTATGTGGACAATATTTGATAAAAGAAGATCTAAATTCTCCTAGAACACTATTTACATTAACTAGTACAAGCTTACTTCTAGAGGATCATTGGCGATGACATTCAAAGCTCCCAATGTTTTAACCATTAGATCCATGTGGGTTTGTGTTGTCACCACATGATCTAAATGCTTATTGATGAGGCTTCCCAAGAATTGTTGTATCTTTTTAATCGAGTTAACAGGCTTTATTAAAAGGGATAAATCTCTTAATTCATCTTATGTGGTGAGGGTGTTCACTCTTGAGCCATAATTGGGTAGAGGATTAATGTTAACATTAGGATTAGGTTTAGTTAAAGAAATAATCTTTACGTGGTAGATCAAATTTTGTATAAAAAAATTGACAGCTCGATAACCTTCCAGGTTATGTCATGTCATCTAATGGTAATCGCAGTAGAGGTCATTTCTGAATCCTTTTGGTAAGGGATCGGGTAATGGTAAGGGGGCTTTATGAGTCCATTCTTCTTAAGGTCTTGAGAAAATATACATATGGGAGCATCAAAGGATGTAATGTCCGTCGAACTCTCTTAGTGTTCCAGGGTGTGGGTGTAGGCGTTGGTGTTTGAATAACATTGATGACATTAGTGCCTAGTTTGTCAGTATTTATGTTTATGCACGGAAGGACATTCCTTTGGTTGTTATTCTCACTCTTAGGTGTGATTTCATGATATCGTTCTCTAGTTGGTCTCCCACATCCATCAAGTCTTTCAAGTGGGGTAAATAATGCTCTTATAGCTGGTCTAAATAGGGCTAAATCATTTTCTTCTTTTGAATAGCCACCTTCTCTTCTTCTGAGGCTTAGTTTACCATTTCGGCAATTTTATTTCTCCAACAGGTAATAAAAGTGCCAAGGTGTTCACTGATATCTTCCTTTGTCATTTATAGATCCCTTCGAGTAATTTCTAACTCGTCGTTATACTTGTATTGCTTTATGAATTCATAACAAATGTCACTCCGACTTGTGGTCCTTCCATCTCCTATGGAAAAGAACCATTTGAGTAATACTCCAGATAAGGTGTGCCCAAACATTTATGTCATAACCTCCTAAAAAGACCATGGGTCTTGCATTTCTCAAATATACAATTCTAGGTGGACATTCAATGGACCAATTCTTGTGAACTTCCCGATATCTTGCATCTTGAATTTATCAGGCAACCTAGCCTTGGGGAAAAGAGACAGGCATTGAATGTCTAGAAATAATGAGAAGGTTAGAGATCTAAAAATTATACTGGAGGGTTTGGAACTCCATTATGAGGCATCAAAGATCTATTGGAACCTTAACGACATTGGTCATGACTGTACTTTTGATAGTTGTGATAAGAGGGTTACTGGTAGCTTGAACCATTACTAGGAGGTTATAATGATGGCAAGGTACGAATTTGATCCCTATCTGCTAATATTCCTAATTAGGTTTCTAATGGAGGCTTGCTCCTGACCTAAGGTTGACATATCACTACTCATAGCAGTTAGGCTAGAGAAGATGTCGGCTAATGACACTCTTTCTTCATTCTGAATGTTGTCGAGACTATGAGATATCAGAGTTCGAGAGATGCGACTTCGCCCGTTGTCTAAGACAGTGACTACACGGTTTCACGAAATAGTAGAATTGTGACTTTTTCCTGAGTGATATCTTAGGAGCAAGCATGAGTTTAAACATACATTTTTTTGGGGTAATTTCTTATGGTGATCCACATCCTACGCTACTCCTCAATTAACTCGCAGCCCATGGTTCGGAGTTTTGAAAAGTGAGAGGATTTTTTAAGTCGTGGAGTCCTATCCTATTGAGGATACTTTCTTGGGTGATACAAAACCCTTCTAAGCAATGTCATTATTTGGTGAATCTCTTGTCCTATTTATTTGACGGTGTCCTAGAATTCTATTGCATGAGCTTATGTACGGTTTTTCGCAAGGCTAAAGGCTCCCTTTTATGGCTATGACCCATCACGATATACATCAAGGGTACGTGTGGTAGGGTAATTTTGATATATCCAAATGTATGTGAATTGAGCCACCCGATATACCTCATGGGGACAGTACGTGGGAGAGATGACTCGATATACTTGAGGTACACGAGTGACGTTAATCGAGAGCGTGCCACTCCATATACGCTGAGGTTATGAGGACAAAAAGAGTGGAAACTATCCCTAAGGACCTATGTAGGTTAGACTTAAGTTCCGTAACTAGGTTTCCCAAGGTAATGTGGTATGTAATAATGTGCAAATGGTATACAGTGATGTAGTGTCAATCTTTTAGAAAGTCTTTTATTATCTTGAAAGATCCGTTTTCAATTATGATTATTACGTATCTTAGCATTCATGTCATGAACAATATTCAAGGGACGCATAGGGTGTAACCATATCCCTACAGGAGCATATAGTAGTTAAGTTTCTATACCTAATCAGGTTAATAAAATGGAAATGAACAGGAATGTACAAGGGAAAAAAATCTAAAATAAATACAGGTCTACATTAAATTGAGTTCGGCCTTCTTGATAAAACATATCCTCGACGAAGTCGCCACGGTGAGATCCCCTACCTTTTCTTCCTTCCTTGTTCGGCGATGCACGGTCACCGCCTCAGTGGGTTTGTCTCTCTCTTTAAGAAATAGAGAAATAATAAAAAGGCAGTCGTCAATCTATTTTAAACAAAACACACAAAAGAAGGGGGTAAGGCTCTGTGGAGACCTGGTGATTGCAAGTCATCTACGGGTTAGCCAGAGACTCTAAGGTTCGGGGATAAGTTTATGGATTTGGGAGATGTTAGTCACCATCTCCCCTCTTTTCGTCTCAAATGTAGACATATAATATTTATTTTACCATGTTATAGTATAAAAAAAAATATCAAATCAAAAATAGTTAATATGTAAGTATGTTATGCAACGCAATATGGATGTGTGTGTATGTGTAAATAATATAGTCCGAGGATAATTAAATACAAGATTGCACTTGTCCACTCAAACGACAGTCCGAGTGAACCTATGCACTTGCACAGAGCGATTGAAATTCCACTTAGTTTGTTAAGAAACAAGAGGGATTATTCCTCTTAGAGAGGCTTGATATAAGAGGTCTAGACTTTGTTCGATCTTTCAAGGTGTTTTAGAGTGAAATAAGATTGGATGTGAAGGTATAAATGATTTATGTTCTTGAAAGAACTTGGATGAGATTGATTCACTCATACAGTTATTTTGATGATGAAAAAAATGACAAAAATGACAAAACTTCCAACACTAAACACAAAATAGTAGATAAAATTTTCAGATCTAGTGATTCTATACTCTATATGACAGTATCTCATGGTTTTGAAGCTTTTTGTTTGGTTTTGAGACATTTTATAAGCATAAAAATAAAAACACATCAATATATATAAGATTTGTCTTGAATTTTAGAGATCGGACTTCTCTAATATGCATATGTATCCACTTAGAGAAATATCAAGTCCTTAAGAATAAAGAAACACATAAAAGATTAACTTGGGATGGTGTTGCAGTATAACACAACCCTTTCTTATGGAAATACTTTAACATAAGTGAGCAAGGTTCTAAAAAACGTGAGGCGTGATTGAGGCTGGAGGCCAAGCCTTAAGCCTTAGAAGCCTAGGCGGGCCTTACGCGTAAAAAGGCGTCAAAAGGCGTTTAGGCCTTCTTAATATATTTTAATATTTTTTAACCATAACAAGGCTATTAAAATCTAAAATTGTACATATCATAAAAATATGTCTGAATATATGCAAATTAAAATACTATTTGAGTATTTTGGATGAGATAATGGTCCGATTTATAAAAAAATTCTTTAAAAGGTGATATCGTTTCACTAAAGCGTTGTTGTTTTTAGAAAAAAGTGTGCCTTAAGGGTTTTACCAAGAATAAGGCGTGAAAAGCGTAAGGCGGGACATTTCTCCCAAGACTCAAGCCTAGGCATGCCTGGACGGAGCCTAGGCGAGTTTTTTAGAACAGTGTGAGTGAGAACAATGTAACTGAAAGGTTGCACGTGTTATTTTTATTTTGACAGTTCTCCGTCTTGGAATCAACCTTTTTGTGATCGATGTAAGGTTACTTTAAAGATAAAGTAACTTTAAATAAAAAGAAAGTAAAGAAGAAGAAAAATGGGTTTATTGGTTTCTTTCAATTTAGTTGAGAAAGTTAAAGTTAAGTCTTTCGGTTGAAACTCTAGATCTAGGCTTGTAAGGGGTTTTGAAGGCAAATGAAGAGAGTTTGGGGATTTTTTCAGAGAAGAAACAACTTCTGAGCATAGAACTACCTTTTTAAACCGGAGTAAATGCTCCTCAAATGGTAGGTAAGGCTCTCCTTTTTAAGCAAATTACATAAGGCAAGAGATCGATCGATCCATCGATCAATGTACTGTACACCCAGGACCGACCGATCAAGCACGCTTTCCCTTGTCCTTTGGGCTTCTTTTGGGCTAGCTTGACATATTTTCGTAATTTATTAATCAGCTTCTTAGTCTTTGGGGCCTTTAGGAAGACATCCTTTAGTTTTGAATTCTGTTTGGACCTTTGGGGGACCATGATAAGGATTATTACCTTTATGGAGTAAAATGGGATGTCTACATAAGCATTTTATCTCACTAGTTGAATGAGATATTTATCCTCTCATTTAGGTATTATTACATTTAAAATGAAATAATAACACCATAAGAGGCATACAAGTATAAAACAAAAGAGAGAACAATATTAAACCATGTTTCCTTCCATTTTCATTGAACTCCCAATCTTCAACATGAATAATAAACCCGCAAACATGGGTTTTACAACAAGAATATGAGAGAAGAAAAAAAACTACTAATCTCACACTTGGCACTGAAATTTAACTCACAAACTGACATTCAACTCACTAAAAAATAAAAAGAACAAAAAACAACAGTACACTAATCCTAAAATTACCCTACAAAAATACTCATAAAAATAAGCTAAAAAATGACGTGGAATGTGTGTGGAATCCAACCTCTCAAATGCAGCTGCTCTCTTTGTATAAATAGGAGGATAAGAGAATAAATGGATAAGAAGGGGACATCTGTACGGATGTAAAGAGAGACGATGGGGGTGGGGGAATAAAAGAGCACGTTGGATGTGAGGGACGATGAGAAGGCGAGAGAAGGGGGGAAATGTGGGATGAGGGGAGGACATGTGGATTCCTGGGATTTCAAACAACAATGAGCAGGTTGACCAGTGAAGAATGAAGGGGAGTAAGGGTGTGAGGATAAAAGAGAGACGAATGAAGTGAGGTGACAAGTAGGGAGACACCGGAGGTTTAGGCGTAAGATTGTTGGGTCATTTGGAAAGTGAGGTGTGGATAGCTGGTACGACAGGTGGGGGAAATAACGGTATGAGGTACAACTGTTGGGTGTAGGCTATGTGGCACCCTGGGAGAGGTTGATATGGGTTTGTAGTTGCGTGGTGTGTGTGAAGGTAGAGATGGACCAGGTTATGGGTTTGCATGGGTTTGTGTGTACAGGTGTTTGGGAGTTGGAAGTAGATCTGCATGGTTTTACAAGAGGATTTCTGGGCGGTGAAAAGGAGGGTGTAGAGGGAAAAAGATGGGAAAAGGGGGCTGCCTATGTTCGGGTTACACCTGCCAGCGTGCTGGCTTGAGTAGTACGCAAGGTTTTAGGCGAGTGAGGTAATGAAAGGTTAAACTAGTTTAGTTGGTGTTTAGAAATGTGATGAATGTGTGTGTGTGTGTGTGTGTGTGTGTGTGTGTGTCTATATATATATATATATATATATATATATATATATATATATATATATATATATATATATACCAATGTCAAAAGTACCTAATCGCAAAACGTCAAAGTACCTAATCGCAAAACGTTAAAAATTTCTTAAGTACGTAATTGCAAAAAGGTAAAAATATCGTTCTCTAACAAAACGAAGTCTAATTTTAAAAAAATAGGTCATAATCTCCTTTTTATAGGACTATCCACCATGCTATACAAATTACAAATTGTCCAACAACATCCAAATAGTCTAAATTCATACAACCATGGCATTGCACTATTGTAACTTCCCCACGGGCACGCACATGTCGATACCCTATGCAATACAACTTATAAGGTTATATAACCATGGCATGCTCATGAACTTTGTCATACATAAAATATTTATATGATATTAAAATTCATTGTTAATTACAAAAATAAAAATGAATTCAACCAGAGTGAAAAAACTTGGCCTTTGCTACCGCTAGCCTTTCTACTAACACCTGAATTTAACCACAGTGAGAAAACTTGCATTAGTACAACAATTATAATGATATAACTAAAACTAAACATTCCCCAAAATGAAAATGCGAGTAATTCAAACAATACTCTAATTAGATGATATACTCTTCCTGCTTATCCAAAAAAGAAGGCGTTAAACTTTTTAATCTCTCTCTCCAACACCTTGGCAAAATCAACAACCTCAACTAACGCCGAGTCCGTTTCATCGCCCAATCTCAGCCGTTTACTCACCCGACTACTCTTCTTCCCTTCTTTGGGATAAATCAGCTTCAACTACTTCTTCAAATATTTGCATGACAAAAATTATCCATCAAATTCGGTAAAATCTCTTTAAATAAATTCCTCAAGCTCTTCCAGAACTTCATACTCTTAATTTAAAACAACTCTCACTCTGTATAATATGGAAAAATAAATAAAAATGTATGCAGGTGTTAGGTGGGTGTGGGAGATGAATATCGGATAGAAAAGTATATATAGAGAATGTAATGAAGGCAATAGAAAATAATATTCGGAGAGAAAGAATATGTTATGGGGATATCCTCTTGGATATCTTGTGCTTGAATACTTTATTCTATTTAGTTTTGCCTTTTTACGAACAATCAATTTCATACTTGATGAAAAACATTGTACAGAGATGTGGATTATGATTTGGGGCAAGGGATTATAGATGCTAGTGGTGCATAGTATGCGACTTGGGATACCTGTTGTGCTACATACGGTGGCGTTGGTTCATAATTAAACAGTAGAATCAAATGTTAATCAACAAACTTTCAAACAATCAAAAATTTAGGACGAAATGAAATTTATCAAGACGAACCATAACAAATTTGGTGCCAAGTAATTAATTCGAAATGGAAGAGTAATATTACCTGTGATTCGAATCAACGGAATAGATGAGTATTTCGAAATAGACCTGAAAATGACAATTATAATATAATAGATCATTTGAATCCCCAACACTAAATAATTCAATAGTCATACATAAGAATGAATTAAATATTAAGGTATAATATGAAATACATAAATAATATAAATTAAATGAAGAAAATGCAAACTAATCAATAATCATACACAAATAATATAAATTAATAAAATACGCGAAGTTCTAATCAAAGAAAGAGCATGTATACCTGATTGTTTCAATCTGGAAAAAAAAAACATAAACACCAACTTAAATATAAATGACCAAGATGGAATTTTGGTTGTGTAGGTTTAATCTAAGTATATAGGTTTTGAACAATAGTATATAAATGTATATTCAAGTGTTAGAAGGTACCTTTTCAGTTAGCACGAAACTAAGATGCAATAACGATGCTAATATGAGACTTGTGTCTAATCTGGAAACTTAGTCAGATGGAAACTAAGGAACCATATGACTTGTGTTTACCACATTATGACAGCAGGTGATATGGTCAGAGATAGTATGGTAGTTTCACATCGAAATCTACCTCCATCTTTAAAAACCTTCTCTAGAGGGTGGATACCAACCGCTTCCATTTGTTGATTGGGGATAGGTCTGTAATTACCTAGATATCTCCCCCCCCCCCCCCCCCCTCTTTTGATCTTAGTGGATGGTTCTAGGCTGCTGTAGCAAGAGCAATGAGTTGCGATTTTTCGCTTTTAGGCTGGATTATAATTATTTTTGTTTTAAGTGATATCGATTAGTATACTATTCTGGATTGGGGTGTTTTTGAATTTGCACATAATTGATCCTTTGCATCCATCTTCAGTAAAATTATCTCTTTTCTATTAACAAAAAGTGTTTTTGTAGAGAATTAGGAAAATTATTATAACTATAAATGTTTATCATATAATGAACTATTTTTGTTGAGAATTAGGCAAACTTTTGTTTAATAATCAAATGTCAATTATTATAATAACTATTGGACAATATTAACTATAAATGTTTATCATTTAAATGTTTTATCATATTATGAACTATAAATGTTTTATCATATAATGAATCTTATTATTTGCATTTGAAGAAGCTGGAATCTTCTACGGGAAACATATTCAACAGTTGAAGAAAAGTACACTCCAGTTGTATCTCCACGCCACATTCCTAACACATGTACTGCAATGACCCCTTTCCTACGATTTTAATAAAAACCTACATTTGTTACAAAATAAGTGAACATAATAGAAACTTCATAGGTTAACAAAGTTGATACCACAAAGAGTAACACATATATTGTGAAAAACAAATATGATACTCGATGTTCTCAATAGTCAATGTCTGCGAGTATGAATTTCAAAACACAGAAGAACATATGGATGCATATAAAGTCGTGATGAACTTCTGCAGCATGTATACGCCAGAAAAGTGGATGGAGCAAGCCATTGAACGAAGCCAAGTAGAAGTTATAAAAGCATGTTAGGAAAAAGAAAAGAATTAGTAAGTGACAACTTCAATGGAAGTATTATAATCTACATATTCTATTGCTGCTACATCTACTCATATGCAAGTGTGGTGTGTGTTAGTATGGATTGGAACAAAAAAAAAAAAAAAAAATGAACAGTTTCAGCTGAGGGTACCTATTTGGCAGCCTCTTAAGTCGGCCATCGCCTTCGATAGCTTTACTGGATGCTGCTGAAACAGCTCGATAGCTTTGATGACAACTCGATAGCTTTACTGGAAGATCATCTATACACCTGAGTGTTGATTCGATAATATATAGATTATCAGTTTCTTTTCATAACAGCTCCTATTTTCAAATAAGCAACATCTTTAATCACTTCGAATCTGCAATCATTTCAAATATATCACTTCATATGGAAAGATAACTACCACATGAGTGCAAGGATAAATAAGAACAAATTACTTCTCTTTTAAAAGAACACTTTAAAGTTGAATGGGGGTTAATCAAACGAAAACATCAATCATTTAACTATCTGAATGGGATCCACCATCACTGCCATAGCTCGTTGATTGGGGGAAAGTAGGGGGACAGTAGTGAAGCTTCAGGAATAGTGAACTAATCCTAACATTATGCATTATATAATCTCCAATATGAGCTCCAATAACAAACTGGGTGACTTTACTATTTCACTTTCAAATTTAGATAAAACCAACTTAAATTACATTAATGACCCATGTCTAAATTTCATATAAATTCCATCAATTAGATCAAATAAAAAAATTCAACATTAACATAATTGTAAATGTATGTCTTCGTGTAAAGTATAAGCAAACACAAACTGATATAATGCAAGCTAGTAAGAAACAAACAAAAAAACAAAAAAAAATCTTCTGTTTTAGAAGGGGGCGAAACTAATCAGAGCAACTCCACTAAGTAACCACAGTTGTGTAGTACTTGTTAAATGGATCCAAAAATAGTATTCCAACTGTAAAATAGTGGAAGTATTTAAGAGACATGAAATCCCACATGTAGGAGGTGTCTTTTTGGTTGCTTGTTTGTAAAGAGAATTATTTAAAACTATGTTTAGACTATATAGTAATATCAGAATTATCATTATTCTGTTGGGATGTTCAGTTTTTCTATTTTCCTTTTATTAAATCTATATCAAGATGATTAGTCTTACACTAATAGCTAATTTCAAAATGATCTTTATACAACATATTTTTACAAGAAAAAAATAACTTCCATTATTTTACCTAGTTTTCTCCATGGTTATCTAAACTCAAAGCAAGGTAAATTTAAACCTTCAAATCAGTCAATCATGTATCACCTGATCTAAAATGTTAAATGTCCAAGATATTACTCAAGAATAATCTGATAAAGTTTGTACAAAAAAATCATTCAAATAGCATTTAGTTATCTCCATGTCCACAGTGAGTTTAATTTAGAATGGGATAAAAAAAAAGAATCCATTTTAAATCTCATATGCTCATGGGGAACAAACATTTAAGCAATCTACCATAAGTCCAAAACATGTTACGCCTTTCGATGATCAAAGGTACGATACAAAATTCTGAATCGAACTATTAGACTTATGGTTTCATTTGTATTCTGTATACATCTCATACTTTTTTTTCCAAAACTGAGTGATAGTTAGAGCATCCACCGAACTGATGAAAAAATCCGAACACATTCTCTAAATTTATAAAGTGGAAAGGCAGTGGTGGTGTATACAACACACACATAAAATTTAATTATACAATTCGAAATGTCATTTCCAAATAGTATGTCCTTATCGATTACATGCAATATGAATTGAATACCCAAAACAAGGTATTGTAGCATTCAAACTCCCAACCAATCCAAAGATGTACAACCACCATTTTGAGAACATTCCAATTTTCTTTAAGAGTCATAACTGTACAACCACCATTCTACAGCAAACTCATTCAGATACATCATAAATAAATGGAGCATCGCTTCTTTATGGCCTTGAATTCGACATTCTAGATTATATAGAATCTGGCTAGAAAGATAAACATACGATAATGCCAAGTGTAATTTCTTTGACGTTGCTTTAATGAATCTTACTTAAGAAATTCTTATTTGCAATATGAAATGATTATTTGTTAAAAACACTAAACATGTATAAAAAATCATTAACAGAAAACTAATCCATAACAAAAACAAATACCAAGGACAAAAAATACCGATTGATTTGAGAGGAGCAAGAGAGATGGCGATAAATAGACAAAACATCCTCTTTTTTTGCATTATAGACCCATAGAAAATTAGGGGTGTTGGCAATCATCTCCGCTACTCAGACCCTTCTACCTCCTCTCTCACGCCTTCTTTTTTTCTCTGATCAACTGAAATTCATAGATGTAAAACCAAACAAAGAAAAAGGAGCAATAAAATAATAAAATTCCTAACTAAATTCATCCAACATTTATCGTATATTTCCAACCAGATTTGACTCCGAAAATAAAAATCCAAAATTATATTTCTAGTCTCACCTTCCAGATAATGGAGATGGACAATGCCTCCTCAATCCAAAATTTTGTTTATAGTTTCCTAGAGAATCCCTTAGTAAAATGAAGCACCAAATATGTCCTCTACAAAAAATACATGAAAAATAAGAAACATACAAAGTCAAACAATCATACACTAGAAAAAATAATATATATCGAATAACACAATTTAGAAGGAAAAGGCTCTAAATTAGAGAGAATCCCAAACATGACCCTAAAATCTATATAATAGAGTTGAGAGGAAACCATGGCAGATGATGATAGGGAACCCACCAAATGGAAATAATTAGAACAAATCTGAACAGAGAAAACATACATTCAAAACCCAACATGATAATAATAATGATAATGATAGTGATAATGAAATAAAAGAACCTCATAGAGGACTAAATTTAAACAATTGATGATACAGATTAATTATGTATTTTCCAAACAAGGACAGGCAAAGGCAGGGCATACATTGAAAAAGAATTTAAAGTCTTTCTTGATGTTCTTCCACCACTAGGATATTTATTTAGGGGCTTGGTGGTGTAAATAATAAGTAAGAATAGAGATACTTAATAGGCACCTGGGCA
Source organism: Sambucus nigra (assembly GCA_949130495.1). NCBI lineage: Eukaryota > Viridiplantae > Streptophyta > Magnoliopsida > Dipsacales > Adoxaceae > Sambucus > Sambucus nigra. The sequence goes on from OX422215.1 coordinate 283,279,240, forward strand.
CAAAAATGTTCATTCCCAATATCTAGTATCAATGTGTCTAGGTTAAAAAACTATTGCAATTGAAATAGAAAGGGAATTATTGTCGCACTAATAACAGCATTATTGTCACACTTGCACATAAAGATGGTAAAAATGGCATTATTGTCACACTTGGACCTAAATATATATGTACCATAACCCTACTCAGCTGTGACATCAATAATAGAGAAGCTACTAATGTTATACCTTAGCAATGATTCTTGCAAAACAGAAATAGTCACAGATAAGTCCCAAAATTGGTCGATTTGAACACTACTTCTTGAAAAAAAAATAAGCCTTGATATTTTCATATCCTAGATTCTCGTTAAAATTTATAAACACAACATATATAACAATGAATACATAATCCTGTAACATCAAACATTTTTTTTATTAATAATTTCAAACAATAGAGGAATATCACTCCAGCCTTTAAGGAGCAACACGAACAACCCAGAGAGAGAGAGCATTGTTTGAGAGAGAGTGCGACGTGTGAGAGAGAGAGCTTTCGTGATTTTGTGGTTTTGTCTGATAGGAGAGAGTATTCTCGATTGTGTGTGGAAGGAGAGAATGAGATCAAAATAGGTATAATACCCTTTTACCCTTGTTTTTTAATTTTTAAGAAATGGAGAAATAAATTAGTGAGTAGGAAAAAGGGGGAACACAAATATTTTAGGGATGAAAATGGTAAGAGGGGTATTTTGATTTTAACCATTGTATCATTTCCTTGTTGGCTCAATCCTAGCCTCTGATTAAGTCATCAACTTATGGAATAGTGAAAACTATCCTACTCCTTACTATATATATATATATATACACTAGCGGAATGCCCGTGCCAGAAGGCACGGTGAAAATTTTCAAAGTACATAATCGTAAAATGGCCAAAATTTCCGAAGTACGTAATTGCAAAATAGAAAAAAGTCATTCCCCCATCAAAACAAAGTGTTAGGATTCCTATCAATAACATTACTACATTAGTCATGACTTGCGAAAGTCAAGTTGCGTATCACGCCAACATATCACAAATACACCATACCAAGTTGCCTGTGATGTGCAGTTGAGGAGATAAGATTGTAGCCATTAAATGGATTGGAATCATTTGTTTGATTAAAACCATTAACGACTGAATTTATGAATAATAAGAAATAACAAATCATATATTGGAAATTGAAATTCTAGTGTAAAATGAAAACTACATCCACAAACCACTACCCTAAACAATTAACTAATAATTGATTATGATAAATCTTAACATAAATAAAAGAACATCTAGTTAAACTGAAAAAGAGACTAATTGGATTCAACATATTCATCAGTAATCAATTTGCATATCATTTTCTCTCTTGAAATCAATAAGCAATTTTCTTGTTTGTAGCAGTAAGCTCCTTCCTTATTTTAGCTTTATTCGGCTCAAACTCCAATGCCTTCTTGAAACTCCGTAATGCAACATCTATATCATTAAGATGATAAGTGCGATTAATATTTACAATTTTTTTGTGAAACAATCAGTTACAAACATAAACATGACATTAATATTTACAAAATTTAAAATAAAATCGTATAAGGGATGCTTAATGCTTCTAATAGTAACAAAACAAGGGGATTCTACACTTTTATTTGGCAAGCCGTCGACATTCATATGGCCATAGACACAATGTATATGCATGTAAATATTTGTTTGGTTCGAATTTTTGTAATTCCCATGAACCTCAAAATAGTAAATCTAAATGACATGAGAGGTCACTATAATTGTCATAAAAGTTTGGTAGCTAACTTTCTTCTTTACTAAAACAATATGGAATCATTGTATGATGTAGGTGGACACTAATATGAATGCCCTTATTTGATGTCCAGGATTTCAAACTAATCATGCATATAAGGTAGTTCAATTTTGACAAAGAGGCTATCTAGATTGTAAATATAAGCGTGTATGAGACGGGGTATTTTGTGTGGAGACGGTATGTGCAAAGGGTGCATTTACATAAGCTAAAATGGATGAAGAATAAAATTGGTCAACTAAAAAATCTACCTCCAGAATATTTGAGAAAGATTTGAGACTGCAGAACGTTCTACTCCTAACACTCTCGGCGCTAACCGGTCCCAAACATCTCTCAACAGGTCATTCTTTCAAATGACAAATTTCACACATTCCATAGCCAAACATTTACCCAACGTTGACTATTTTATATGCATGGTAGCTCTCGAGTTGGAGTACAGGGTCTAGTTATGTGTTCTGCTCCGTGACAATAGAGAAATATGAATCCATTTTTACCATCTCGAAAAAATCTGTTAAAGAGGTATATGCGCTATGTTTTACGTTCTATGCAAGAAATTATTAATCACCTGAAAAAGTATCACTAAATCATCAATATGGACTCAACAATGTGAAATTAAGTTACGTTAGAAAGATCGTGTGAAAAATCATGGGAATGAAAGCACCAAGCCTAAACAATAATAAAACAACTCATATTAGCACAAAATATCAAAAAAGGAAAAAACATTGGACATAAATTTACTAATGATCTGCAAATATCATAACCATCACAGTATAATTGGTCTTTGACAATCTACAATGTTTGTCCGATTAACCAAATGAGATATTAAAAGACTTAGTGAAAGAGAAAAAAAATTTCAAACTTATATACGGCAAAGAAAAAGTCCTGGACTAAACTTTGGAAAGAAATGGGTTCATCAGAAATGAACTCAAATAAATGTTCTAAAAGTTGAAATAACTTTTTTATCACAATTATAAAAGTTGAAATGATGTTCAACTGTTCTAACAGTTGAAATAACTATTCTAAAAGAAATGAGTTAATAAAAAATGAACTCAAGTAACTGTTTTATCACAATTATAAAAGTTGAACAGCGTTTCTCCAACATATACCAATCGTCATTGTTTCGGCGATCAACCTCTTTCGTTGAGACTGATATAACTAAGATATAACTGTAATGCCGAAACTGATATAACTATGAGAAGCTTCTTCCAAACCATTTAGTTGATGTATACAACATTACATGATACCGAAACTGATTTAACTATGCTGGGTGACCCAACTAAAAAATATTTGACCACTCAACAAAAGTAGTAAAAGAGACCTTGAAATGAGAGTTTAAGCAGATCTTTGTGCACTGTAACAGTTTTCAGAACAAATATGCTTCACGTACAAACTCAATTTTGCAAATGCCACAATTTCCAGGACTCTTTTTGGTTATATTCAGAGATGTGTAAACATATTCGCTTGTCTTAAATTAAAAGTTGTGTTTTCTTTTTAGGTTATCGTTTCTAAAAATAGTATATAAAATAGCATAAAATTTCAATATAACTTATCACATAAAAATTTCAATATAACCCATCACATTAAAATCTCTGAATTTCAAAGACTCTTAATTTGGAATCGTGGTAGTATGATCTAGTCCTCAAAATTTATAGCATAATGCTACATGTCAATTTATTCAGGGCAAACCTCGGTAAGCAAGTCCTCCATCTCATCGGTGATCTCGATTCCATCTCCCTCAATCCTCTTTCGCATATCGGGTGTTATTTTCTCGGTTGCGATATACGTCTCAAGCAATAACTTATAAACATGGGAATCAACATGATTCGATTTCTTCATAATTGTGATGAACTTCACGGCCCCATATACATCTCTCTCTTTCATATAGTACTTCATAAATTTATCCAAAAATTATTCCTAGATGATCAAATAATAATTGAGGACTTTAGTTCTCAAAACATGAAATAAACAAAAAGTAGCATTATATAATCAAAAACACGTAATTGATAGCATACATAATCAAAAAAGTAGCAGTACATTATCAATCCCGTAGGCACGCATGACAATTAATGTAGAGACTAAGAACTTACCATAAAAAACTTTACCTCTTCAAGATCATTGTTTAAGGTTGATGCCATGTTTAACATTAACAGTACCTTGGAGGGAAATAAAAATAAAAATCAGTAGCAAAATAAATTAGTATATAAATAATACATATAAACAACTTAACTAATAATACATATTGAAATTTACATAATCCATCACTCCAAAAAATAGTGTTGGAGTGTATCTTACATAATCCATAACTCCTAAAAGATATGTTAACACTTACAGTTAGATGTTGAATCACATCAGACATATTTCAGAAAATATAAATACATAGAAGAAGAAACCAAAGTTTGTTTTATTATAGTAAACCTGCAGATGTTCCTTTAGCAAGTCCATCACTAATAGAACAAACTGGAATCCATAAAATTGAAGTTATATTGCTCAACCATTCTGGAAACTCTATTGAAGCAGTCAATAGTTGTGCATTCTGGACCATAGCTGAACGGACCATCAGTAGGGCCAATTATGAACAGTGAAAGGCACATTATGATCAGCTAATTGTCATAGTCCCATCAAACTATGGCTCTACTATTTGAAATAGCTATGTTGTTTGGCATAGTGATATGACCATCTCATTTAATGCGAAATGTAACGCCAAACCGTCGAGAAACATCAAGCCCCTGAAGCATTATGGAAGAGAGCTAATTAAGTGTGTTTATACAAAATGGGGAGAAAAAAATTATCACACTTATAAAATGAACACCACATGGATCTGTTGTGTTTATACATGGTCATATGACACTCTGCTATGTAAATCCCAATGTCGGGTGGGGAAATAATGGTAATTGAAGATCTTTTACCATATCTAGTTAGTAGATACGAACATTTGAAACCTATCATAGCATCCAAACCTCCAAATAGGCAGCTAAACCAACAAAATTTATTTAAAGTAAATTTAACAAAATTAGAAGAAACGAAATTAGTTGTAGTGGGGGATCTTACCTGGTAGTTAACTCAATGATAAAAAAATAACACAACCATTATCACAACAAAGAACATAAATGAAAAAGAACGGTGTGAGTTAGAGGAAAAAACAACATAAAATATGACATTCAACTAATAGTAAAAAAATAGTCTACAGAATTCAAGTCAAAATTATTAAAAAAAATCACTAAGTAAACTAAAAAAATAGGTAGTTTTAACCCCCCAAAAATCTAAATTGAAAGTAAACTTGAACCCTTCCAGAAACCCAGAGAACAAATAGATGAAAACTCTTTGCAAGGATATCTAACACAACTTAATTTTAACCTTAGACTAAATCGCCCAAACTCCAAGTGAAACTGGAGGTTCATGGTGGTAGATGGAGCTCTAGTTATAGAGATTAAAATCGCATGAAATAGATAAGGTCATAAAACAAATTCAGAGATGAAAATAAAGATAGCAAAGGAAAAAGAGAACCATAGAGGAAGATGGAGATCTATATTAGGGGCTTACCATAAGTCAATCCACTACGGGAGAGAGGCGACAACCTTGGGGCTCTGAGGGTCATGGTGTATGTGTGGGTTTGTTGTGGGGGTAGCTATGTGCGTGTGTGTGTGTGTGTGTGTGTGTGCGTGTGTGTGTACGTGGGGTGGGGGTGGGGGAGATTACCTAAAGGTGAGAATGAGTGAGGCGTAGGCAGAGTAGGAGATTTGAGGGCTGAATCAACTTCCACAAAAACATCATCTGAAAATTTCAATTGCCAAACTCATAATCAGAATATTGAAATTAAAGATCTTACATGAGTATGATAATTTGTCTAGTACCAATGCAATTTATGAAACATAAAAAATGTAAAGAACCAAAACCAGTCAAATATGCAATGGTGTGCCAACTTCAAACACTTTGTGATTAACCATGGTGAAAACCTTGTCAAAATTGTACATTTTGCTCTTATTTTTAGCAAAGTTTAGCTGAACACCAGCACTCGATATATAATGGGACTCACATGACTGAATACACGTATGTTCCCTGTAATGAAGAACGTCAACAATTTAATTTATTTTTTCCTTTTCGCATATGTCCCATATAGGAAAAATTTGGATAAATAACAAAATCAATTCAAATCAATACAAATACCAAAGCTTCCTTTGGTTACCTAACTTACGTAACAACATTTTCATATAAAAGGAAAATAATATTGTACACTATCATGATTAACACAATGTATATTAAGTTACTAAAAAAAGAAGAGAGGTCAAATGAGTCCATACAACATACTTTCTTTACATTTTTTTCCTTATTAATCTCCTTGCTAGTATCCATGAAATAAACCTAAAATATTAATGAAAAAAATCGATCACATGCGATTAATTAACAATATCAACTGAAATACCTGTACTTTACCCCAAGAAATTGATTAGAAACGTGAAGCAAAAATATTCCAATAAGCGAATAGTCATGTTTAAAAAAACTCAAGATATAGACATAAATCATGGAAGTAGATAACTGTCCATCGACAGGAGCATATGGTAGAGTAGGTATATAAAATATTCATTTCATTCTTGATACTAATCCGAATAAAATCTTACCACTTCCACTTATGCCAAAAATATTTGATCAAAATACATGTTCTTGAAGTTGTGATAGATCTGATTCCCAAAGCAAAGATAACACACTATATCAACTAAAAATGCAACTTAACAAAAATGGCCAAAAAATATTAGAACTGGTCATAAAAATTCATAACTAATGAAACATACATCAACTGGCACAGTGTATGGGCATCTGTAGGAAATAGCAACAACTAAAAATAACCAACTGTGATTTTTCGATCATGCAACTATAGGCTGAGGCTAGGACTATTACTAACATCTTATGATTGATTTATCAAAGATGTTACTAAAGTTGACAAAATGCTTTCTACAATTGTTTACTCCATATCTGATCCAAAAGATGTTGGTTGACAAATGGTTGCACTGGGGGCAGTTACCAAATATCAAGCAGATATAGTGATTATCGACGGTGCAAGAGAAGGTGGCTTACCAACAATTGAAGGGAGATCATTCGATGATTCAAATAGATATGGTTATTAGTTGTTGAAGGAATTTGTTTCAAAATAATGCAAATGAGAGCATTGGAACACTGCATTTAATTTCATTCTTATTTTTCATCTTCAAATTGTAATTCTAGAATAGATTATCAATGATCCGGTTGCTGAGAAGTTGAATATATATCGAATTGAACATAGGTAGGAAAAATATATGTCTAATTGAATATAGGTATCCTAACATTTTTCAGCAACCTGTAATACAGTCAATGATTGCCGAGTTCATCTAGCTTATTTGGAGATGATGCAAATGCCTCTGCAATCCAAGTCAAGCAAACTGAAGCATGCTCTAGAACCTAAAAATGCAATAAACAAAAGTTAACATAAAGTCATATAAATACATTTTATGCTTCACAAAAGAAATAATCCCAAATTGAAACTTTGAAAAAAAGGAAACTCCAAGCTGAATAGAAGTGAATTACATATTTCTTCATGCATCTTACTTTAAAAGGGAGGAGAAAACAGAGCAAACAGGAACTAAAACAGATCAAATTGGAAGTCAATATTTTGATATATCCATCAATCAACAAAATTACTTATCAAAAGTAATTAAAAAATTAGATTACCTTAAAACCAAAATAAACACAAAAAAGATAAAACAAGAACTACAAAATTATTAACAACTTTCTCTTATATTTCTTTTATTAACATCATAGCAACTAAAAAACAAAATTTAGCAGCTCATAAATGAGTTGTTGCAATATCTTATGTAGTGTACAAATATTAGCAGAAAAAAATACATTTAACGTAATATTTAATAGACTAAAACACCTATCATGTAATATAGCTTGTATCAAAATAGATCTGATAGGATACCTTGAATGGTGGAGGAAGAGAGAGAATCATCAAAGAAATCTGAAAAATTAATCTAATCAGAACACATTTGAACATAAATTCATCACAAACTCTATATGTTTAAACAAAATCTACTACTTCAAATAAAATGGAGAATCAATCATCATAAGATATAAACAAATCATTATACCTGATGTCGAGAAAACAAAACATATATGAGAACTATCTTTTAAATGGCCAAATGAGTGTAAGGGAGAGAATGCGTGGAAATAATCCCAACCCTTCATTTTTGAGTGATGTGGCTCAATCAGGATGTTATCAACTTATTGAATACTGTCACTATTCCGCTCCTTATTTTATATATATATATATATATATATATATATATATATATATATATATATATATATATATATATATATATATAGAGAGAGAGAGAGAGAGAGAGAGAGAGAGAGAGAGAGGATCACAAGTGGACCTAAAAGCAGAATTTTTAATGGACCTTAACAAAAAATAACTAATAACCCATTAATTTTAATTACTATATTCTAATTGGTCCGACCAGTGGCAACACACAAGCGTGTGAGACACACACCCTCCCCCCCCCCCCCCCCCCACACACACACCCACACCCACATTGACTCACACCCATTGCTCGGATTTCAACCCTGTACTGTTACAATCAAATAAAGAAAAATATATATAAAAACACCTTTTCTGTCCTGTATTTGAAAGAAGGAAAAAAGAAGAAAAAGAATAGGTGCATACGTGTTTAAAGGAAGACATAGGCTTTGTTTTCTTCTTCTTTTTTTTGGTTCCAATCTCACCTGTTCGTGATGGGTTGCTTATGTAGAGAATGTTTTTTTTCTGTGTGTGTGGTTTATATAATAGAGGAGAGAGATAAGGTCAGCTAAACAACTATGAATGGTGGGTTTGATAGAAGGTGGGTTGGATCAGGTATGTGTGACAACCCGCTATCCGAAATAAAGGGTGGCCAGCCCTATACCCTGATAAAATAGGAAATCATGGATAATATCATCCTCAGCATCACGACAATATACAAAGTATAAGGAATAACCACTCTATATTCCAGGAAACGGGTTATCAAAAACTTTGATTTGAAATAAAAAGAAATTTTTTTTCAACAACCCATAATAGAAATAGAGGGTGGAAACCCCCACAAGCGCATATAAGAAATCCCGAAAGATACAAAGGACCGAATGAAACGTCGGTCAATACCATCTATACAACATACATATAGTACCAAGGGTTTCATAATAAATTCATTATACAATTACAACTGTTTGGGGCAACAAGCCCGAATGAACCGAACATAACTAGAAACATAAACAGAGGCGTCTACTCAAAATCCCGTGAAACCCGCACAATGTCACGGCTCCTCACAACATGTGGAAGGAAAGGTCATTACGGGCGACCGTGCGGCGGAACACCTGGACGGATAATATAGATATACATACACAACAAGAAAAGGAGAACCGGTCAGGGCCGGGTATATGTGATCAATAGATAAATGACAAGTATGATAATGATGCACAATTAAGCATGTTAACAGCATATAAGGAACTGAAACTGGTAAAGGACTACATAGAGTGAGATTCATAATAAACCAGAATTAAAAGTGCTTATGAGCCTGTATCATCTTTAATCATATATCAATTTAAATATTCATTTTCCATTCCTTATCAGGAATATAATTGTCATCATGTGCTCTATATGGCACTAATTTCAATAACATGCTCTTTGCGGCATAATTTTGCTCTTTATGGCATTAATGTTCCATCGAGTCCAACTCGATAATTAGAATAGTCATAATTATAAATATAACGCTTCTAAGACCGCTCGTCCGGGTTTCCCCACTGAGCGCGTCCCTAAATAACCATCATCTTCCAGGGCCTAACATAAGACAACCTGGGATCCTATCGAAAGCGTCGGGAAGCGGCCATGAGCCTGCGTGGTAGCCAAGACCACACCCGGAATCTCCCTACCCCCGCAGAACATATAAATAACCATAAGCGCTCCCATGGCCTAGGACTATATCCACCCTGCATTCATTAGCCAGGGGGCTTCACCTATCGAGCGGACTTCCCTTAAGATGGTATTTAGAGAGGTGTGTATCATCCATTTTATTAATTTCAACTACATGATTAGTAAATTATCATTTACCTTAACAATTTCCCATTTTAAATAAATGTATAAGTTAAATCGGGACTACACATGATACGTACCGACATAACATCCTCGATAAGGAATTCAGACTCCAAAGTTATCCCCAAGGCCTCTTTTAGGCTTTAATATAAACCATCAAGTCAGAATGTAACTCAAGTTGAATTCTAAAGTCTCCAAAATTGACCTTAATACCTTCTAGACCCTTATAAAACTACAAGACAAAGAAATGCCTAAGCATCACTTTAAATTCTCCCTTGAATGAATCCTAGATGAACCCTTTCGAGTCTAGGATGTCGACCCAACTCAACTAAAACTCTAAACCCTATGTTTACTTCATTTAAGAAGGTCCCTAATCAATAATCCTAAAGAAAAGGGGTTAAAAATGAAAAAGAAAAATTGAAAAAGTGCAGGGCTACCGAATCGATTCGCCCCCTTGGCCGAATCGATTCGGCCGGAAAAATTGAGGTTCTGCATAATTGCCGAATCGATTCGGATGAGAGACCGAATCGATTCGGTCAGAAAATTTTGGTTTCTGCATAACTGCCGAATCGATTCGGATAAATTCCGAATCGGTTCGGTCAACAAGACCTGGGCACTGGAACTAACCGAATCGATTCGCCCAAGGGGCCGAATCGATTCGGGCCTGCGATTTTGCCAAGAAATGGCTATGGAGTCTTGGACTCCATTTTCTACCCAAACCCAAATTTCTCGAAACCAAACTCATATACCAACATTATAAGAACATCAAAGATGCTATTGATCATCTTAAAACCTCAAGAATCATTTTGGGAGTAAATCAAAACCCAAAACACATAATAAAACCCTAAGTTTGCTAAACTACAATCACACACCATTAATACAACAAATCATTTATCTCAAGACACAAATAGCAAGTAGAAACTTGCCTTGATTCAGCAAATATGCAGATTTCTTTGGTGTAGTAGCAATCTCTCTCAATCTCCAAGCTTTCTCTCTACTTTTCTCTTTTCTCTCTTAGGTTTAGGAAGGGATTTTGGGGAAATAGAAGACTAAAAAGGCTTAAGTCGTGACCTAAGACCAAATGCTCCACTTAATTAATCAAAAGTGCGATAAAATAATACGCAATAGCATAATTAAAGCACAATCAGTCAAAAATGCCCAAAACTACAAAATACAATATGGTACATTATTTGACTATTTCGCACGTTCCGGAATCAACTCCAACCTCCAATTTATCATTTGGACATTTTAAAATTCAATTTAGGTTCCGGTCTCATAATTAAGCCAAATATCATTTTATATTCAGATGATATTAATAAGCATGACATATCAATATTTTCCCATAATCATGATATGTATGCAACCTCATAATAAATATCAACTTTTCTACATTGAATTAACATTCAAATCATAACCCAACACTGGTCTCTAATTACTATGCTAAGTAATTACTATAAAATACGGTCTCACAAGCGAGGGTTATTACAGTATGGTAGGTGGTCGTCAGTTATGGCATTTAGTCGCCGGAGTTGTTGGATTTGGAGGATAGCACGCCGGAGGTTATGGGGTTGGGATTGTGCGAGCAGGGCAGATGACAGGTTTTAGTGAGTCAGTTATGCCATGGTTGGTGCAGGGGGTGGGGGTGGGGGTAGGGGTAAAAGGGGTGTGTCACGCGTGTCCGTTGCCTCTAGCATGGACCAATTACACTATAGGAATTAAAGGTAATGGGTTGTTGGGTGTTTTTTTGATAAGGTCCATTAAAAGAGCCGATTTTTAGGTCCATGTGTGATCCTATCCCTATATATATAATAAGGAGAAAAGGTTTTTAATATTCCATAAATACACAAGTTAATTAGGGGTCCTGATTTGGCCATCAAGGTGAGAAAGAAATGGTGAAAATAAGTTCATACCTATCTTCTCAAAGAATATTTAGATCTCACACTTTCCAATGCAACATCAGATTATACCACCCAAATAACCCCTTTCATTTTAGTTTGAACCCCATTTCATTTCAGACGCAACCCCAACCATATCCCACTCCCTCTCTCGGCTCTGAAAAAGTAGTGCGGAATCTTCATTGTCTTCTTCCCACATATTCATTCTTTTCTTTACTGAACATTACCTTTTTCTTTTTGGGGTGGTTTTCGACTAGGCTTTCCATTTCTCTCGGCTCTTAAAAATTGGGGGTAATGATTCTTGGCTTTTCATTAGTTTTTCTTTCAATTTACTTACAGTAATTGGTGTTATATATTTACTGAAACCTTTCATTTCAATGATTAAGGTTAATTGATAAGGTTACTGAGGAGTTTCTTTATTGTTATATGTACTTTTGCCCCTTTGTGCTCTTTTCATTATTTGTGCATGAGCTTCAAAATGGGGGTTTGAGGTTAAAAATTGAGTTTCATTTTTATTATGGAGTTTTTGGTTTCAATTAGTCTTGAGTAAAGGTCAAATTGTTTAGGATGATCAAGGAGTTATTTCTTATTATATGTTTACGATTATTCTAAGTAAGGTTTGTAATGATTAGGACTGTTACCTTTGTTAAGTGGTGAGTATTTTTTCTTAATTTTCGCCCTTTGTTACATCTCTGATTTCTTGGTATTTTTTCACCTCTACTTTCTTTGTATTTTTTGATGTGTTACATGGATAAGAGATATCAATACACATGCTGGGGTTTTGGTTGAAGGTTGGTCATGTGGGGTTTGATCCACATACCCAAACTCACCATTCTAAAAAATACAGGATGAAAGAAGAACACCTATAAGTTTCATTTCATAGAATTAGTGGCCACAATAAGGGTTAAGAATCTACTTTTCTTGTTTACTTTTGTTTTGATTCATCACACAATGGTATCTCATTTTTTTTCTTTTGTTGTGTTGAATTGAGAGATAATATTTTTTCTTTTTATGTGTGGGATAGACTTTTTGTGTGATGTTAATTATTGAATTATAAGTTTTGAGTCTATTCAATCAGTATTTAACCCATTATTTTATTAGTGTTTTTTTTATTATTTGATGTCGACACTGATATTGTTTTTTTATTTTGTTAGAAGCAGAAATTCGTGGTTTATGTATCTTGATTTCAATGTATAGATTCATGGCTTTCTTAATTTGTGTGGAGCACCGAACTATTCTATATTTCTTGGTGCGAAGTCTCAACATTTTCATAAGCACAACCATGTATGGAAAGATGACGATGACAGGTATGTAGTTGACAAAATCATGATCTATGTTTCTTCTGAAGACGAGACTTCATCAAAGCTCGCCAAATTTACATGCTCCTTTAAAATTGAATCCGTAGAGAGTAGTAACAATGATTACTATGATGATATATTGCGGGGCTTAGAAGTATATGTGGTGATTACACGCTTCTTTAAAATTTACACACTCATTAAAGAATATGTTGCAGGGCTTTAAAGAATATGTTGCAGTGTTTTTGGTGAAAACTGTAATGGTTGGTGTCGTTTCTGAGTGGTAGATAGTTACATGTGGGATCATTTTGATAATAATGGTCGCTGGGAATTTCTTAAACACAGTTCAAACCCTCATGTCCAAGTTCTGATTTAAAGTGAAAATGAAAAGATTTAAAATCAAGTACGAGATAAATGAGGGGGATAGTTCCAAGAATTTATAATTGGAAAAATAATATTTATAGTTGCATTGAGGCTTATGGTAATGTGATGATGAGGATATGATAATTTGATTTTTTTTCCTCATCCCATCATGTTTGAGAGGGTGATTTTAAATTGCATAAAATGATGCTTTTGTACAAGTTCGTTATAGTATTTCAAAATATTAATCATACAAGTTTCTCATCCCATCCTATTTGTGTATTTTATCTGCTAAAAATACTGTTTGACTAAATAATTTACTATAAGCCAAGAGAACATTTTATCTTGCACTCTGTTTATGCAAATGACGTTTACCACCTAGACACCAATTATATTTAAGTAGACCAGCCTTTTAGAAAAATTTTCATTATATGTATGGTTTTCTGAATCTTGGGTCGCTATTCATATGGTTGAGCCTTATTATTATTATTTTTTTTTCTTTCAGGTACACCATCACCAATGTAATTTGGATTCAAGATACATAATCAATATGTTATTTTAACAGGTACTTGCTAACAACACCTAGCCTTGAACTATTGTATCTCAAGTTTTTGTTATTTATCATTCAATATATCTACTTATAGTCTTTTGAGGGGTTGGCCCTGTTTTTTTTTTTTTTGTTGTTGTTTAGCTTCTATTGACTTTAAGAGTTAAAAGCACAAAAAAATAGAGTTCACTAATTTTGTTTTAAACAGACATGTCCAAACTTATTATATGTAAATGCAAGTTTTTCCCTTTTAGTTTAATAGTAATTATGCTTTCTTGGTTGTATTTGGGGTTTATTTTAGTGAATTATGATGGTATGAGATCAAACATTATTGCTTGATTTGGGGACTCGCAAACATGGTCCTGTTACTACTGAAAACATTTATCTTTAGTTTGTTGGTGCTTAGAAATGCATAGTCTCGGTTTAACCTATTGTTTTTAATATGTCAACTAGATAGAACTTACTTACCATTCACATAACATGTTGACCACGTTTAATATTTCACTAAAGTTACACTACATCATATTTTTCAACTTCTTCTTCATCATATTTTTCATCCATCCACCATAAGTATCACAATTGATGAGGTAAAACGACTTTTTACTATTTCCAGTTATTTGTCATTAAGTATCGTAAATTTTTTTTTTTGCCGAACTATCGTTATAGATTTGGTTTTTATGGTTATAGATCAGTTTTTGAAAGAGGACGCTTATTTAAAATAATGTGAATAATTAGGCTCTTTTAACCATTTAAAAAGTATGGCCCTGTACAATATTTTTTGAGTACAAAACTAGTATAATCCCATACAATTATTTGTTTTTGTTAGATATTTTCTATTATGTTATTGCTATAATAAGCATGCATTCTTAGAATGTGAAATACTATCTTTTCTTTTAAAGATCTTTATACTTACAATAGACCCCATCAAATCATTTTGGTAAGCTAAGTAGCAGACAAGAAAAAGTGAGACCCCATCAAATATACTTTGGTTCCTAGCTCTTCATATGCTCCAAGTGTAGAAGCAGGCCATGTTTGCTTCACTCAGGGACTCAATTTGAATTTGAGCGTCTACTTACATAAATTCAATTGTTGAAGAACATTGCATAAATAAATCTTTATTCAGAATTATATTAGACTAATTAGGAAAAACATCTACAAATAGGTTTGATAATGTCAGTTACCTTGAGTGCATGTTTGGTTTGAGTCCTCAAGGTTATAGTGAATTTTAATTAGTAAATTCACACACTTGGTTGTTTCCTGTTGCATATTATTGATCTGTTGCTATCCAATGGTTCTCATTTAGAGAAATTGAGAAGCAAAGTGAGGACATCCTTTGCTGCTATCCATTGCACATGCCCTTTTCTAATGTCCAACACTTTACTTTGTTTGGACAGGATATGGTCAAGTACCGATTACTATAGATTCACTTGAATTATCTTGATTATTTTTTTCCTAAATATATTGATACGAACTTCTTTTTCTTTTCAGATTTGTGTATCGCTATGTCATAGGAGATGTTGTTTAAGAATAATTGAGTCACTTATTTCGACTTTATTTTTGCAAAATAGGTCTCCTATGTGTTATAACAATTTGTAGCGTAGATATTCAACTTTAATGAATAATAATCTATTGGTTGTGTATTTTTTATAGTCATTACCGGATTAATGGTTGATGTCTTGATTTTCCCTTGATCTAGCAGTAAATTATTTAAAATAACTTGCATATGGGTATATTATTGCCACGAATTTTTGTTTGAGTGTTTTTTATTTCCTAAACATGGTGGATAGTCTTATAAACAAAGCGAACTTTGCCCAATTTTTCTAAATATTTTACACTTTTTCTTGTTGTAAAAAAACTTCGTGACTTAATTTTTACACGATTCAGGACTTTGGAATTTTTTAAGGGCATATACCAAATAGTCCCTCGAACATTGTTTAATACACATTTAGTCCAAGTATTTTTATTTGTTCCAAAAAGTCCCTCAACATGCCGCTAGCGCGGACTTTAAAATTAAGAGAATATTACTTAAATGGGTGTTTGAGGGACTTTTTCGTATTTGATCCAATTTTTTATTTGTGCCTTTAGGCACTGCCATTCCTCTAGTTAGTGTGTGTGTGTGTGTGTGTGTGTATATATATATATATATAGAGAGAGAGAGAGAGAGAGTATATACTTATAAAAATACATATATATAATATTAATGTACATAATATATAGTAATAGTATTATTAATAAAATAGTATAACAAATATAATAATACTATAAAAGCATATTCACATATAATAATATATACACGAACATATATAGTATTAAACATACATATCTTAAACACTAAAGACACATATACACTCACATAAATAACAATATACACACAACGACATATAATAATAATAATAATAATAATAATAGTAATAATAATAATAATAATAATAATAATAATAATAATAATAATAGTAATAGTAATAATAATAAATAACACACACATATATATATACATAGACGTGCAAAATAACACACACATGGGTTATGGGTAAAATTAAGAGAGTGGCAAGAGAATGACCAATGATTAGTTTTATTTGGAACACCATGTCTTGGGCCACATAAAATTTGCATTTATGCTTTTGACTGTATTTTTTCTATAATTGCATGTAATTGAGCTTTTGAACTGTAATCACACTTAATGACCTACAAAATAAACAATTTCACAAATAAGGTCAATTTTAACGAGAATTAACAATTGAAATAAATTTATTTAAGACATAAATATAATAGTTTTAGATACTTATCACAACACCCCAAACATACTTTTGCAAGTCCTCGAGAAAAAAATATTGACACGATAAGATAAGTAACAAAAAGTTTGCAACTTTAACAGGTATTTTCGATTCCACTTAGCATGTGCAACAAGTCGTTAAATCTCAAGGTTACCCTAGAGGACGAGTTTTTCTCATAAGGGTTTATAGTGAATATACCGAAGAAAATTTTAAAAAAATTATTGATTTTTTTTTAATTAAAAGGTAGTGAGGAGCCTCTTATTTATATGATGAAAATATCATACAACCCATCATTAAATAATTCAAGGAGTAGGAACATTGATCTATGAAGTGTATGGAAATATAAGTTTATTTAATACCAAATGAGAAAATCCTTCCCAAAAGTCAAAGTGTTTGTGTGAATCATTCATTACAGTTTCAAATATCATAAGAGTAATTCCTAGTTTGCCTTTAGAATCAACGTTTTGACTTTAAATCTCACTAGACACATATCTCTCTCAAATGAATCACTCTAAGATTTGGATAACTGTATATATCTTATGTGTGAGGACGTGAGAATTTTCACGTTCTTCAGTTTGAAACTATCATGACCTGATAAGTGTTAAGTGTCGGAATTCATGGTGAAAGTATGCCTTAAGAGATATTACTTAAGCCTATAATATTATGAAATAACCCCAAGTTTAAACAAGAGTGTTTCAATAATTCTAAAATATGGGAGATGGATACACCACATCAAAATGAGATAAATTGCCTAAAAGGGTTTAAAAATTGGATTTTTTTAGATAAATTTTTCAAAAAAGGTATGATTTTGATAAAATATTTCACCCCCCCAAAAAATAACATCATCCTCAATATTATAAAAAAATATTGAAATAAAAAGAATAGGGTAGGAAATAGATTACCATAGTCAACCACTGATAAATGTTTATCGCAAAACGTACCCACTGAGAAGCCTTAATACAAGTATTACGATACAAAATGTAAAACTATGTAAAGTATATGTAAATCATGGGAGGGAGGATAAAACAAAACCCCCAAACAAGATAAGACTCATACTAAGTAACAAGACATGGCAGGTTGCCTCTCGGTGGTTCTAACTTTAACATCTTCAGCCAAACTTATGGAATCTCACCTTTAACAAAAGATAAACTCCATGAGACAGGGTTTGAAAAAGAGTGAGGATGATAAGTATCACGCCAAAACAAGATTGAAATGTCAAACTTAAAGAATAGGATCAACAAAGGTCAATGCACTTGAAGGGCAAAGTGCTTAACACATGTAACAACCCGAATTTTTTTAAATGATAATTTTTAAATTAATTTTGGAAATCGGAGAAAAATTAAATTTTGGATTTTATAAATTTTATAATTTAAATGTTGGTGTTTTTATTTGAAAATAAATTTTCAAATGGAATTGGAATCGAAATTAAAACAAGGTTTTTATTTAAGTTTTCCTATTTATATAAGCCTTAGAAGAGTCTTCAAAACATAAAACTCTCTAAACAATAAAAAATATTTAAAAATATTGGACCGTCCGATCGAGATGAAATTTTTTGTGCATCTTTATCTCATTTTTCGATACTACATCCCCAAATTTCATCAAATTCCAACTCTCCGATCGTCCGAAATGATTTTTTTAGTGTTTGTATCTTATTATAACTCTTTTCTTAATCAAACTCTTAATCCTTTATATATCATAACTAATTCGTGGATGGACTTTTCAAATAACTTTTTCTCAAACTTTTCAATCAGAAGGCCTCTCCAAAATTACTCCCTTTCATCTACAAACCATAGCCCCAAACTTATTCAAGATTTCAACCTTAGATTAGTAGGCTTATTTGGTGTTTTCTCGAGTTTGGGCTAGAACGAGATTTGATTATTTTGGCGAGAGGAACATGATGGTGCAATCAGATTTAAAGGCTAAAATTATGTGATGATTCATGTGATGATTTTAAGGTACGCGAATTAGACAATATGCTCCTAAATTCTCTCGAGAGTATTTCGTTTATTTTTTTGTGTCGATTACACTCATGTTGAATTATGATATTCATTTGAAATCTGAAAATTATTGGAATCTTGATATTGATTTATTGTGATATATTATATTGTGTTTTGATCATTTTGTCATGAGATTTTAATATGGCACGGAGAATGGGCACCCGCCAATAGTCCAAAAATCGGATATGCTTGAGAATGCATAGGCGTGGTGAGGTGAGGTCTGGTGACTCATTGATGTGTATTGATATAATTCTTGAGTTTTGCATTTTATTTGTATATGCGCATTCGTATTGTTGCGATTTATTTATCGTTCTAATTATTTTTTAGCATCCATTCCGGTCATATTGTGTACTGCCATGTATTTTCTTTTAGTGGCAGGCTAGCTTGGATTGGGAAGCCAAGGACTATTTTGGAGAATTATTTTTGAGCTTGGATTGGATGATTTATATTGATGTAATTATTAGTGGTGTAATCATAGTTGGGAATTTTGTATTTGAGAGAAACTTGAGTGTAATCGTTATTGTGGAAATAGAAGAATCGTGCTTTTGTTATATTTAAATTGAAGAATTATGGACTTGTTATATTTTAATTATGGGAATTTAGTTGCTCTATACTTTATTGATGGTTTTAGTTTAGTTTTATCATTGTAGAATGCCGCGTGTCTTTTCTTTATGGCAACAACCTGGATTTTTTTAAATGAGAATTTTAAAATTAATTTTGGAAATCGGAGAAAAATTAAATTTTGGAGTTTATAAATTTTATAATTTAAATGTTGGTTTTTTTATTTGAAAAATAAATTTTCAAATGGAATTGGAATCGAAATCGGAATTAGAACAAGGTTTTTATTTAAGTTTTCTTATGTATATAAGTCTTAGAAGAGTCCTCAAAACATAAAAATTTCTAAACAATAAAAAGTATTTAAAAATATTGGACTGTTCGATCGAGTTAAATTTTTGTGTAGCTTCTTATCATCTTTACCTACTATATCCCTGAATTTCATCTAATTCCAACGGTTCGATCGTCCGGAATGATTTTTTTAGTGTTTGTATATTATTAGAACTCTTTTCTTAATCAAACTCTTAATCCTTTATATATCACAACTAATTCGTGGATGGACTTTTCAAATCACTTTTCTCAATCTTTTCAACTGAAGACCTCTCCAAAATTACTCCCTTTTATCTACAAACCATAGCCCCAAACTTATTCAAGATTTCAACCTTAGATTAGTAGGCTTATTTAGTGTTTTTTCGATCTTCGGCTAGAACGAGATTTGATTATTTTTGCGAGAGCAACGTGATGGTGCGATCAGATTTAGAGGCTGAAATTATATGATGATTCATGTGATGATTTTAAGGTACGTGACTTACACAATATGCTCCTAAATTCTCTCTAGAGTATTCCGTTTGTTTTTCTATGTCAATTACACTCATGTTGAATTATGATATTCATTTGAAATCTGAAAATTGTTGAAATCTTGATATTGATTCATTATGATTTGAGCATCGTGTCATGAGATTTTAATATGGAACGGATAATGGGCACCCTCCAATAGTCCAAAATCCGGATATGCTTGAGAATGCATAGGCGTGGTAAGGTGAGGCCTAGTGACTCATTGATGTGTTGTTGAGAAATTAATATTGATATAATGCTTGAGTTTTGCATTCGATTTATATATGAGCATTCGTATTGTTGCGATTTATTCATCGTGCTAATTATTTTTGAGCATCTATTCCTATCATATTGTGTATTTCCCCGTATTTTCTTTTTGTGGCAGGCTAGCGTGGATTGCGATGCTATGGACTATTTTGGAGAATTATTTTTTAGCATGGAATGGAAGATGTATATTGATGTAATTATTAGTGGTGTAATCATAGTTGGGAATTTTGTATTTGAGAGAAACTTGATTGTAATCGCTATTGTGGAAATAGAAGAATAGTGCGTTTGTTATATTTAAATTGAAGAATTATGGACTTGTTGTATTTTAATTGTGGGAAATTAGATGATCTATACTTTGTGGATGGTTTTAGTTTAGTTTTATCACAGTAGAATGCCGTGTGTCTCTTCTTTCGATCACGAGGGATGTTACAACACAATGAGTGCTTCGGTTGACCAAGGGAGTGTATAGGTGAGGCCATATGGGGCAAAGGCAAGGATGATGGAGTACAAGCTTCCAGGGCCTTCTTAAGTGTAAAATTAAGGTCTACAAGGGACTTATAATCATGGTACTCTAGTTGAATAGGAAGGCATAAAGGTTTGACAATGGTGATAGGGTGGGCCTCATGGAAATCGTGTGACCTTTATAAGAATGGGAAATGAAAATAATTGAATCGTGACACATCAATGAGTTGGTAGTGATAAAAATATAACTGATGGTCATTATATATGCAAGTGGTAATGAACTCTATGTCATGTGAGTTGAGAGTGTCACCATAAACACTCTCTATAACGATGGGGGTAGTGATACGGCACGAATATTGCATTTGCCACCCGTTAATTTATGCATTTTAGCCCCCTAGGGTACCGTAATCGCTATATTTATGCTCGTTAATTACACAACCTCCGTTTTATATGATAATACTTTATTTGAGATATTATTGAGAATTTATAGGTATTACGGTGCCTATTGTGAAGTTTTGTCGCGTTCCAACAAAGTTTAGTAAGAGTTCGCACGTTTAGGGGCATTTTCGTAATTTCACACTTCAGGATTTTTTCCCGAAGTATTCACGGCAGTTTTAGCCCTCAGGCCAAGATTCTCTTGGCCATGAACGGTGCTCGAATCGGGGTCTGAATGAAGAAAAAACGGGTCTTTAATCGGAGGAAAAATTAAAAGAAATAAATAACAATTTTATTAATTCCCCCCCATGTCCCTTATCTCTTTTACTAAGAATTTCATAAATACCCTCCACGTCCCAAACTCGTTTTTGCAGCGAACTTCTTACACATATGGAAATTTTGTCTTTGTGCTCGAGTTTTGTTTTCGTCCAAAATTGGCGTCTTTCGTCCGAAATTGAGCAAGGATTTTGATGTAAATACGCAAATGGGTCTCTTTGGCTACTTTTGGAGCTTGGGTTTCATGGTTTTAGCCATTAATGAAGGTTTTGGGTTTACCATTTTCATGGTGGGTTTTGGTTTTTGACACACATATGGGTCTCGACTTATACTCAATTGTAGTTGGTCCAACACCCATGGGTGGTTGTCTTGATTTTTGGTGGTTGATCCATAGAGTGCAGCGCTCCATGGCTGCTTGGTTTTTTTTTTTTGTAACTCTATCACATAGAAGAAACTTGAAAAAACAGTATCAAGGTGCGAAGCACCGAATCGATTTGGACACCTCCGAATCTATTCGGTCCCCTTTTTTTCCAACTTTCTTATTTGCAAATTTGCCATTTGCTTTTTGTATATATAAACTTTCTTCTCTTTTTGTAAAGATATCCTCATTTGTAATAGTTTTTAGGGTTTGTTTTGGGAGATCCTTTAACCCTCCTCCCATGTCATTTGGGTATTTGCCCATTTTATGTATGTAAGTTATTATTCATTTGTCTTACTTGTTATTATTTAGTTGTTTTAGCTTAATTTCCATACTTATTTAATTTTCCATGACTAAATAAATTAGTTTAATTAATTTATTTCTTATTTTAGTTGTTAATTAGTTTATCCATGTTGTGTGAGTAGGTAAATAGAGTTTGTGTCGCGTGTCCTCCATTGATGGGCGTTGAGCTCCGAAAATTAGGTTTTATGTAAAATTGCATTTAATCGAAACATCGCGTATTAAAATTGGTTTATTATGCGTTTAACTTTCTTTGTCATGCAACATTAGTATTTATAGCGATAATCCGAATTTAATCCGCGTGTGACCATTTTCAATTAAATATTTTATCTCGCATTTTTTGGTTAAATTCCTTCATGTGTGATGTTTATAATTAATTAAAAATCCCCGGTTAAATATTTTGGAACCGAAATTCTAATTATTAGTTGTTTAGCCCATGGCGGGTAAGAAATCCCGAATCTAGTTTTATTAATTCTAGTTTAAACTTAATTTATTATTTTTCCCCTTTTCACCATAACACCATATCACCTTTTTCACTTTTATTTTTGAAATAATAAATCAATTAAAATCTATATGACACTCCCTATGGATTCAATCCCTACTTGCCGCTACACTTCTATTAGTGTAACAAGTTGTTGTATTTGTTTTGCATAGGGCGTAAACACCCAACGACGTGTTTTAAATTCAAAGTTTACGCCTCATTAGGTAGAGGAAGAACTCATAAGATGACTTGTGAAGCTCGAGGGTGGAGGCAGGGGCAAGTGAAGTAGTGGGTGTAACACCACGACCCAGATTTATGGGTTACCCATGAGTCTACACAATCCTACCCGAGCGTTAGGTGTGAAGTGCAATGACACAACCTAAATAATGTTGATAGTCCAATTTTATTATAATTAACATTTCATTTGTCAGCGTGTGATTTCAAATTTCAAGATGAACTATGTGAGGAACCCATCAGGAGCACCCGAAGTCCAAGTAAATAGAGCTACTAACGTAAAACATAAATACGATACACTTACCAGTATAAGACCCTAAAAATACGAAACTGCTTCCAACCTGTCGTAACAAAGTGGGGATGTGAGCCTACGCCCAGTGGAATTTATAAAATAGTATAGAAACGAAAGGTAGAAGGGAATACTCACATGCTAAAATCAGATGCATGTGAAAATATGTACATATCTACATACATATACCTTTGGTAAATACACATGCAAATGCATTTTTACTTTCAAAAATCTTACTTGTCCAGATTAATGTACCTTAATCTAGTAAAGACTTCATTTATTCATACTTAACATTTTTGCCTTGTTTAACACACCCGGTTCAACACTTGAAACCATTACACTTAATTTGATTCGAACCCATTCCTTTACCAAAATTTAACCCTTTCACTCATTTCTATACACTATAGTATTTTTCTTGAAAATCCCCATTTCAACACACGCATTCACCATGTTAGAAAATACTTATTTAATCTTTGAAAATCCTTTTTACCACACATTCTTATGTTAAATATGGTTTAACCACATAGGTTACAAAATCACCCATTTGTTTACTCCGTTAACCATATTTCATTCCTTTACGACCATTAATAGATTTACGCATTTACTTGTCAATTTTACCTTTACCAGAATATTTATTACATTCATTCAAGTTAGGTTGTATTAACACATTTTACCACATAACTCATTTCTTGACATGTTACAAATTTTCTTTATCTTTTTTCAGAATCTTCATTTACCGGATACTTACAGGGACTATACCCCGACGGCTATGCGCACCATATTCTCTGGTTCGTGATTTAGGACTTTTCACTCATGGGCTCCGGGCCCTTCTTGCATTATCCCGATATCATCTAGGCTCTTTTAATGTGTTTTGACATTTTATAGATGTTCACATTATTCCATTTCCTTACTTTTACCCAGCTGAAGCCAAAACCTGGACTTAACCTTCCGTTTATCCATTAACACTTGGGGAAAGGATTTATTCACACACACGTCGATTTTATGCCAAAACCATTCATGCCTTTTAGGACATAATTCAATTTCAACCATACTAATATAAAAAAAATATCCATTAATATTTTTATTCCATAAAAATGTCCCACTTTAAGTAAATTACAAATTTATCCCTTTCGTGGAAAATTTGCAATTTAATCCTTTAACAAGTGTTACTTTTTCAAAAATGTTTATTAAGTTTCCAACTTAACATTTTAAACACCTTTTAACCATTTGAACACTTGTTCAATATCATAAATACCCCACTTTCTTACTTGCTACTTTGACATCTTTAATATATAAAATTGCACATTTTACATATTAAAGTCCCATTTTCTCAGCATTTGATATACACACTTTTTTTGTGGAAACTTTACATCTTAACAACCACTTCACTTCTATTCACACATTTAACCCGTTTAATTTCCATCATCCACTTTTACACCACAATTTGTGTAAAACCACATCTTTAACACATTTCAACATTTAACCCACTTTACTTTCTAAATGAATTTTACATAATTTAAGTACGCATTTAACATGGGAATCTCCTTTTCTTATTTATCTTCATTTATTGACATAGGAAATAATCCTTTCATCTCACAAAATGGTTCAAACAAACCAAGTACATTTTTATTGATTAAAATCATATTTTTTCCCTTTAAAACATCAACATGACACATTTTACTACACAAAATGTTTAAGACATATATTCTGAACATTTCTACACTTTAAACCCATTTTAAATCATTGTTTTTTAAACCCATTTTCATACAAATGATAAGATGACTACTAGACAACACTTAAATGTAAACCAACTTCATTCCTATATATATTTAGTCCAATATATGTCACTAAACATGATGAACTTATATTATAATAAACAAACATAAATCAAAGCTAGTTTAACCACCTTACTAAGCTCTAATGATGGTGGAAATGGTTAAGAAGATGGAGGACCCCCCCCCCCCCCCCACCTCTAAAGATGGCCTCAAGAGGTTCTCTAAAGCCCACCAAGATTATCGCAATGAATCCATTCCCCATGTTAATATTATCCATTTTCAGTACCCAAAGAAACTTTTTCAAAGTCCATCTTCAAATACCCAATAACATCAAGATCATCACCTCTTCTTCACCCAAATTTTTTCTAGGTTTAATAAGGTAACACAAGGTGTTTGGAGGATTACTAGTGATGGTTTACATGGTGTGTATAGTCTAATGTGGGTGGTTTCCATCTTAATACTTCTATCCAAAAATATTTCCATGGAGGTTAAGAGAGAGAGAGGGATAATGTGTTTTAAATTTGATGGGGTCTTTAAAACCCCTACGATTTCTCTCTCACTATAACTCAAACTAATGAGTTGATAGCTAAAAAGGGAACCTCATATCCCTAAAACCTTTCCATATACGGCCCTAGGTAGTCCAAAATCGACAACAGATCGAACCCAAAGGTTAGTGTTAAGACAGCACAAAAAGGAATTCTCGCCTTGGCCATAACTGGGAGGTGCAGTCGACAGCATCCCCCTGGCCGATCGACCGTCCCTGGTGCAAACAAACCTTTTTTTTCCCTAATTTGTTCCCCATGGTATTGTTATATATATTTTTAGGATCCAATAAATGTGGTTTTTATATATTTCTTGCCACTGGGAGCTCTAGAAAAATCTTGCACAGTTTAAATTTCCTGTGTCACGTGCTAACAAATTATCGTTATGTTAACCATGCTTGTGTCACCTTCGCGCCTCGACCAATTCGTGGCATACATCATCAATTTATCCGTACTAATTAATTTAACACAAATATCCATCCATGCGTACCATGCAACGTAAACATTCATTTTTAATCCCTACATGTGACGCGTCAACTTTTGTACAATTTGGCCTATTTCTTTATGCATTTCTTTCTCCAATAATTTTCTCCATATAAACTATTCAACTTATAACTATAATATTTATTTCTAGGGTGGGGTATTACAAACTTCCCACCTTAGGGAATTTCATCCTCGAAATTCTTAGCCCACAACTTTAGGATCCAATTACCTTCAACTAGTTTCCCAATCCTAGGGTATTCTCAACTCATCAATCATCGTTGTTAGTTCACTCACAACGAACCATAAGGTCTTATCCAAATCTATAGGCATGCCTAACATGCTTACATAACAAAACCTCGAGATGTTCCATATTTATCAAATACGGTACCATCACCAATGAACTCATTTTCGAGGATCGTCTCTACGTTAGGGTTTACAACCTACATTTTGCTCAAACAATTTTGTCCATCCTTTGCCCAGGTTGATACAAACTTAACATCATTATACTAATCAATAATTCCTATGACAATCACATCGCTATATAGGTTGACCCTACTGATATCTCCTATGAGATCATTATGCTGACCTAGAGTCCTACTAGGTATCAAAGCACAATTATATATATATACGAGCGATCACCTCCTCAATCCGTATCATTCTTATCACAGTACAATCCTAGCACCTTATGTTCCATCAACCTCCAAACTTCATAATATTCTCAAATAACCACCTCGGTATACACGACCAAGTGTAACTAGTCAAATCGGTTGACTAAGAAAACACGTTAACCTAAAGCAAATAAGTACACATGCAAACTATATCCAACAATGCGATACCACTCGTACACACAAACTAGTTTAGAATAAAGGTGCATTAGAAGAAGTGCGCACTCACATACCATGACACATCAGCCATAACAGGTTTAACCCGCATCACTACTGAGCTACCAGGATCAAAGGAGACACAAGAATAACAATGAATCGGGTGGCTGCCATGCCAAATAGAACAATAAAATTCAGACAATGATTCAAACCACAGGAAGTACAAACCCACATCGCACACTCGAATTATATAACTTTTTACTGATACCCTTTAAGAATATTAGTCTTGCCACGTGCCCTGACTTGAACTCTTAATCTTGACGAGTTCTACTCAAGGATCATCCATACGTGTCGGTTGGTCAAAATGCAAAACTAATTTACTTCAAGAAGATGAAACACTAGGCTTCCCTCCTTAGGAATAATACTACCTATTCATTACTGGTAAGCACAACTACCCTCAATTAAGGCAAAGTTACTCCTCTCGACACCTGTTATTAGTTACCGATCTATCGCCACTAGGCCTCCAACATTTCATCATGTGGAAACTAACCTCCATTTTTGGGATCACTCTCATCAAGTGAAACACAACGCTCACGTAGTTGTGACATCCCGACTAATTAAATACCGGGTAGCTACTCCTTTATTCAAATTTATACAAAATGTCAAGTTGGTTCAGTTCATAACATCACTATCGAAAAAGTTTATTTAAACAATTACTAGCCACCTAATATTTTAAAAAGTGAGATGTCAATTTTAATTTACTTATATTAAAATGCAACCAATAAAATTATGAGCTAAAGGTAACACAATCACATCACAGTCACAATAGAATAATAATGGAATAAAAATGAGTCTGGAGGAACACTCCTCTGAATAATCCAAATACTGAATAAAACCAAATGCCAAGTCTGAATAATTAATTAATTAAAATCCGAAACTGAAATGGAACTAGGTATGATAAAGATGTCTCTAAAGAAAAGGGGTGACATGCCCTACAGATGAATAAATCTGAAGTGGAGTCAATGTAGGAAGTGGAGGCGTCTACTATCGAGGTCTTCCACAGCAGCTACAGCACGTCACTGGAATGAAACTCCTAAGCTTGGAGTCCCTGTGGCTGGGCACCTAAAAGGTTTTTACAAGAAAAATAGATTTGGAAGCAAATGGATCAGAGCTCGATGTGAAAACAGTTTAAAATATAGAAAGTGTTTAATAACATTAAACAGTGAATATAAAATACATGTTAGTTGCGTGCACTCACATGAGTTCCTCACCTCTCAACTAATTGTGCACATCTAACGTATCCGTAACCCGTCTTAGTTATGCCGCTAACTAACCAGTTTAAATCACGACCTGACCTTACGTTATAATATGAGTCAAAACAAGGCATTCTAAAATAACCTGTGCATGTCATTCTTTTTATTTCTCAGATTACCTTACAATAACTGTTATGTGAAATTTCCATTTTAACTTTACTAAAATGTCACAAGTATTCACACTTACACTAGAATAAAGTGTCCATTTCAATTACAAGCATATAAATCTCACAATTAGGGCATCCCTAGGCTATGCTGCGGTTCACACATACTCTGCTATCGAATCCCGGTATATCACGTATATAAGGACCACGTGTTCCGAATTTCTCAGGAATCGTCTCAATAAGCAAAAATCACGCATAATGGAGGCGAACATATTTCACATACCAATGGGTCACACACATACCTACGCTCCCATGGTCAGCTGACTTATTAACTCACAGATAAGTCATTCATAGCCCTATGTCCTTAAGGTACCAATCAAAATCCCCCCCGTAGGCACACAAGGATTAGACGGCCTAGTTCGAAAGCTGACCTCCTGTGATAGCAAGTATGGTAGGTATGTTATACACATAAGTCCATATACTAAGCAATCACACCACTTAGATATCTTAAAATATTAAATAAGGTATATTCTACATTCCTATACCGTTATTCCAATTTGTACGTCTTTAAGTCTCCGAATGATATATAATATAGACCGCCGACACATATCACGTCGTAGTTTCAAGTACCTAAAGCCTAACTCACAAAGGTTGCCAAGTCCCCTATTATTCCCACGTTTAAATTCACTATTCTTAAGGTCCTCATTTATGCCATTAACCTTATATTATCCAACTATCTAGGACTTACTCATCAATTCTCAATCTCAAATAGTATCACACTCATCGAGCCTTATTAAGTTTAATATAATTCCTAATTTGACTTTTAATTATAATTCGAGTCTCACAAATATGCCAACTGGTCTTCCTTAAATCTAAGAGTATTCACAAAGTCCCCACCAATAATTCCCTAGGGTCGAAATTGTTGAAATCCAACAAAGGAAAAATATACCTTATTCTGGGAAGGTCGATCGATCGACCTTGGAGTGTCGATCGATTGATGGGGTCGATCGATCGAACTGGGAGCGTCGATCGATCGAACGCACCAGATAGGCTACGGCCTGCTTCGTTTTTTAATCCAAGATTCGTCCCAAAACTCCATTACAAGGTATGAAAACCTAAACTAACGTTATAGGCTCATCATATAACCAAAATACATCATTGTTAACATTCCAAAACCTTTTAATCATCAATCATTGGCATTATATGGATAAAAACTTCAATGAAAAAACTAGTTTTCTATTTTCTTCAAGAACATTGATAAATTTCCTCTTAAATTCGTTTTTAGATCATAAAAAGTTATATTTGGGGTACTGAATTCGTCCAGAACAGATCTACATATAATTTCTAACCGAAGTTTAGAGTTTTACATTAAATTCATTGGGTTTTTCATCTAATCTTTCAAGGAAATCATGAATTTCTACACTAAACATGGAGGAAATATTCATTGAACTGATGAAACCAAATCACTTTCCTTAGATTTGTTCTTTTGATTTGTTGTTGGTGATTAAAGGTTGAATCTCTCCTCTTTCCGGTCCCAAATCCTTCCCAATTGGTGGTGGTCGGTGGTCGGTGGTGGTTTGTTTTGGAACTCCTTGAAACCACTCTCTAACTCTCGTAGCCCACTTCTATTTTTTTTTTGCCTGATAATTGCCTTAATGGCCTCTCTAATAATATATAATTAACCTCTAAAATTATTGGGTCTTAACTCCTATATTTTTAAAATTACCAAAATACCCTTCTCGGTTGCCAGTTTGGCCTAAAAATGCACCAGGACCCAAATTAAACCCCCGGCTAGTGTTTTCTGACTATCTCGACCCTTCCGGACACGTCGGCGCACTCAAAATGACCATACGATTGATAAAAATATAATTTACTGTTTGAATCTAATTAAACTGATTTCTGATGCAGCTGACACACGCATCCCAACTTAATTTCCCAAATTGTCTTATTTAACTGTTGAAAATTTTTAATACTTTCAATACCCATATATTACCATATATACGCAGTAATATTCAATATTATCATCATAATCATATACCAACTCACGTCTCGTTAGTATTTAAATCTGGATTAGTATCCAATTAATTCTCATTTAAATTAATTAATCCATTTAATAAAAATCAATAAAATTACGGGGTATTACATACTTTCCCCCTAATAACAGAATTTCATCCTGAAATTTGAAAATAAAGTATACCTGGAAAAAATAACTCTAGATAACACTCGCGCATCTCATCCTCGCTCTCCTATGTGGACTCATCTGCATTATGATGCCGCCACTGAACACATACTAACGGTACTATCTTCGACCTCAGTTTCCTCTCGCTGTGGTCCAGAATAGCAATTGGCCCTTCCTCGTAGGAACTATCAGGCTGAAGATCAATGTCCTCTAAAGAAATATGAGTATGGGCCAAATCGTCCCTAAGATATCTCCTTAGCGAGGAAATATGAAACACGTCATGAATCCTATGCAAGTGTTCCGGTAACCCAAGTCTATACGCTACTGGCCCAATCCACTCGATGATAGGAAATGGGCCCACGTATCTAGGCGCAAATTTCCCCTTTTTCCCGAAATGCATAATCCCCTTCATCGGAGATACTCTGAGTAAGACCTGGTTTCCCACCTTGAATTCTCTAAAGAATCTCTAGCATTGGCATAACTCTTCTGTCGGTCTTGAGCTACCCGAATACGGCTCTGTATCATCTCTATCCTTACCGAGGTATCCAGAATCACCTCCGACCCAAGAAGATTGTTATCCCCCACCTCTAACCAACATGTTGGGGAACGATAAGGTATACCGTATAAAGCCTCGAATGGAGCCATGCCAATAGTTAACTGGTAGGAGTTATTATAAGCAAACTCCACCAGTGGAAGGTACTGCTCCCAGCCACCTCTAAAGTCTAGAATGCACATACGCAACATGTCCTCCAACATCTGATTCGTCCGCTAGGTTTGCCCATCTGTCTGTAGGTGGTACGCCGTACTCAGTCGCAACTCCGTACCCATGGCTTCCTGGAAGCTCTCCCAAAATCATGAAACAAATATCTTGTCTCGGTCAGACACGATATTGAGAGGCACCCCATGAAGTCTCACTATCTCCGCAATGAAAATCTAGGCATACTGTCCCATAGTGTAGTCTGTCCGGGATGGTAGAAAATGAGTAACTTTGGTCAATCTATCCACGATTACGCATATGGAGTCGTGACCCCTCTGCGAAGTAGGTAACCCCGTGATAAAGTCCATGGAAATGATTTCCCATTTCCACATAGGAAACTCTAACAGCTGTAGAAATCCTTCCAATCTCTGATGGTCCACTTTTACCAGCTGACAAGTGGCACATTTGGAAACGAACTCGGTAATATATCTCTTCATCCCGCTCCACCAGTACTGTCGCCTCATATCCTGGTGCATCTTATCCCCACCAGGATGTATCGCGAATCGTGAACTGTGTGAGTTGGTCATAACTTTGTGTCGCAAGTCTTCGCCTTCAGGAACAACCAGTCTCCCATTAAAGCGTAAGCCCTCATCTGAACTAACGGTATAGGACTCGACTCCTTCTGCTAGTAAACGAACTATCTACTGTTGACAAAATGAGTCTTTTGTCTGGGCCTATATCACTGTCATAAAAATCTGGGGCGTAACGATCATTACTGACATAAAAGATCAGGTCACTGCGTCCTGGTGTCCCCACTCCTTCCACTTTGCTTTCCACACTTCGGCCACCTCACCTACTGGCCTATGGCTCAACGCGTCTGCTACCACGTTAGCCTTTCCTGGGTTGTACTGGATATCGAACTGATAATCCTTCACGAACTCAAGCCACCTACGTTGACGCATATTTAATTATTTCTGCGTGAAGAGATATTATAGGGACTTGTGATCCGTGAATAAACAAAATTTCTCCCCCAGGAGATAATGTCTCCAAATCCGAAAAGAAAATACAACTACTGCAAACTCCATGTCGTGGGTGGGGTAATTCTTCTCCTGAGGTTTAAGCTTACGGGAAGCATAAGCTATGGCCTGACTCTCCTGTTACAGTACACCTCCAAGTCCTTGTAAGGACGCATCGGTGTAGACTAGATACTCAACTCCCGGTCTAGGCAATGCTAACACTGGTGGTGAGGTCAACTTGTCCTTCAACTCATCGAATGCCAACTGACAGGCATTGCTCTAGACGAATGGCAAACCTTTTCGAGTCAGATGTGTCAAAGGACCTGCTATTTATGAGAGACCCCGAATAAACCTTCTGTAGTATCCTATCAGGCCTAAGAAACTACGAATCTTAGTCAGTGTCGTGGGCTGTCCCCACTCCCTCACCGCAGATACCTTCACCGGATCAACAGATATCCCCCTGTCTGAAATGATGTGCCCTAAAAACTGAACCTCTTTCAGCCAAAAACCACACTTCTCGTACTTTGCATATAGCTCATTCTGACTCAGCATCTGCAAAACCTGCCTCAAGTGCTCGGTGTGTTCCTCTTCTATCTAGGAATAAACCAGAATGTCATCAATGAAGACGATGATGAACTGGTCTAGGAACTCTCTGAATACCCTATTCATCAAGTCCATAAACACGGCTGGGGCATTGGTTAGGCGAAAAGGCATAACCGGAACTCATAGGAGCCATATCTCGTCAAGAAAGCAGTCTTCGAGACGTCCTATTCCCTGATACGCAACTGATGGTATCCCGATCGCAAGTCAATCTTTGAGAATAAGGAAGCTCCTCTCAAGTGGTCGAATAGGTCATTGATTCGGGGCAACAGATACTTATTCTGTATCGTGACTTTATTCAACTCCCGGTAATCTACACACAACCTCAAAGATCCATCCCTCTTCTTTACGAATAGCACACGGGTACCCCATGGCGAATTACTCCTACGGATAAACCCCTGACCCAACAGCTGCTCTATCTGATCCCGTATCTCTCACATCTCCGCTGGAGCCAAACGGTAAGGTGCGCAGGCTATAGGCCGAGTGCCCGACATCAAATCGATAACAAAGTCTATCTCTCTACTAGGAGATAATCACAGAATATCCTGGAATACATCATCAAACTCACTAACAACTGGAATCGAATCGAGTGGTATCACCACTTCCTTAGAGGTCTCCTCCTCTATGTAATACAAGTGAGTGGATGATCCTCCCTCTGGATGAGGCATCGCCACTAAGAACATCTCTTTCCCAGATGTGGAAAAAATAATACTCCTGCTAAAATAATCAATCATGGCTCGGTATGCAACTAACTAATCCATGACAACGATAGCATCGTACTCAGTCATATCTAACACTAACATGCAGGTAAAGTAAACCTCCCGATCTCGATACCCACACCTCTACATATAAGGGAAATTATAGAACCTCTACTCAATGGTGAATCTACGGACATAACTGTGCTATCCGCAGTGTCTAATAACCCTATAGTGCGCGCAAATCTCGTGGCAATGAAAGATTGTGTGGCCCCCGTATCAAATAAAATATGCCCCATAGTCCCCTGAATAGAGAACATACCCTTAATTGCGGGTGGATCCTTCGGGACTGCTGCCTGCTGGAGCTGATAAACTCGTTCATAGTGAAGTTGTCCCTACTCAACTGGGACTGCTGGGATGGGTGGTAAAGCTGGCATCTGTGGTGGTGCTGGGAGGGCGGCGGGAAACATAGGTCTTTGGGGCTCGTGTCGATCACCCTGCTGTTACTGCTGCTGCGGAGGCCTACCCCTTTCAGAACACTCCTGGCGTTTGTGGTAAGTCTTACCACAAATAAAACATTTCCCCGCAAAATTTTCTCCTCTCTGACCCTGCTGCCCATGGCCCTGGTGGCCATTGCCATTCCTCCCCTGACCATGCTGGCCATGTTGAAACTGCTGCTCTGACCCTGCTGGCCATAACGAAAACCTCCTTGTCCATTTCTGAAACCTCCAGATCAAAGTCTCTTAGAATCCCCCTGCTAGGAACTCTGATCATTCTGCACGTGCTGACCCTGAGTTGATTGTGTACTCCTGGCACCATTTCCCCCTGTCCTGCCCTGATGGCTGGACTCTCCAGATCGCTTACCCTCTGACAAGTGAAAGTGGTGGTCCTAGCAATGAATCAGTGTTGCGTTAACCACATCAGAATAAGTGGCCAATGAGAGATTTCCTAACAAGTACTGACGGATCCTCCAAGTCAATCCATCCATGAATTTTTGTATCTTCTTCTCTTCGGTCGGAACCTCATCACGAATGATGTTCAGAAGATTGATGAAATCATCCTCATACTCTGCCAGTTTCTTCCTCTCCTGCTTGAGGTTCATCAACTTCCTCCTCATCTCGGTATGAACTGCTGAGGGATAGTACTTGCGGTCAAACCGCACCCAAAACTCCTGAATGGTAAGAATATCTCTCTCCTCCGCGGTGGTAATGGACTCCCACCACTGCAATGCTGACCCTACCATCTTAAAAGTAGCTAGTATATGTCTCTTCACATCCGTACACTAATACATCCTTATGTATCTTTGGATGTCCTTATTCCACTGATTGGACGTAATAATGTCGGAGCTACCTGCAAACTCCGGAGGGTGTGCCTTTTGAAAGGCATCATGAACACGTTCCCAAGTAGACGTGAATGAATGAGCCCGGACCGTGGCTACCGCCAATGCCTGAGGTGGTGCCTGCTGCACAACTACTAAAGCGACATTTACCGCTTGGGCTACAACGGCTGCAACCTCTACGGCATTCATGGAACCCTGAACTGGTGCAGGCTATGGCTCGGGCTGAGTATCCCTG
This sequence comes from Sambucus nigra, assembly GCA_949130495.1. Lineage (NCBI taxonomy): Eukaryota > Viridiplantae > Streptophyta > Magnoliopsida > Dipsacales > Adoxaceae > Sambucus > Sambucus nigra. The sequence goes on from OX422215.1 coordinate 283,314,349, forward strand.
GGAACTCTCTGTGCACGTCGTGGAGGCATATAAAAAGAGAGATAAGTCTTATAAGTTCACAGTTATTATCTCAAAATAGCTGAAGAGCGAAAGATACACAAAAGAGTACAACAGTCCTAAAATATAGGGCTCTATATCAAAGAACTCTACGCTGAAACATAACAAGCCGTATAGATCCTAAGGACACTAGAAGCTGATGCTCTGTTACTACTTGTGACACCCTGACAAATTAAATACCGGGTATCTACTCCTTTATTCAAATTAATACAAAATGTCAAGTTGGTTCAGTTCATACCATCACTGTCGAAAGCGCTTATTTAAACAATTACTAGCCACCTAATATTTTAAAAAGTGAGATGTCAATTTTAATTTACTTAGATTAACATGCAACCAATTAAATTATGATCTAAAGATAACACAATCACATCACATTCATAATAGAATAATAATGGAATAAAAATGAGTCTGGAGGAACACTCCTCTGAATAATCCAAATACTGAATAAAACTAAATGCCAAGTCTAAATAATTAATTAATTAAAATCCAAAACTGAAATGGAACTAGGTATGATAAAGCTATCTCTAAAGAAAAGGGGAGACATGCCCTACAGATGAATAAATCTGAAGTGGAGTCAATGTAGGAAGTGGAGGCGTCTACTATCGAGGTCCTGTAACTTTCACAGCAGCTACAACATGTCACTGGAATGGAACTCCTAAGCTTGGCGTCCCTGTGGCTGGGCACCTAAAAGGTTTTTACAAGAAAAATAGATTTGGAAGCAAACGGGTCGGAGTCCAATGTGAAAACAGTTTAAAATATAGCAAGTGTTTAATAACAATAAACAGTGAATATAAAATACATGTTAGTTGCGTGCACTCACATGAGTTCCTCACCTCTCAACTAATTGTGCACATTTAATGTATCCGTAACCCGTCTTAGTTATGCCGCTAACCAACCAGTTTAAATCACGACCTGACCTTATGTCATAATATGAGTCAAAACAAGGCATTATAAAATAACCTATGCGTGTCATTCTTTTTATTTCTCAGATTTCCTTACAATAACTGTTATGTGAAATTTCCATTTTAACTTTAGTAAAATGTCACAAGTATTCACACTTACACTAGAATAAAGTGTCCATTTCAATTACAAGTATATAAATATCACAATTAGGGCACCCCTAGGCTATGTTGCGGTGCACACATACTCTGCTATCGAATCCCGGTACATCACGTACATAAGGACCACGTGTTTCGAATTTCTCAGGAACCGTCTCAATAAGAAAAAATCACACATAATGGAGGCGAACATAGTTCACATACCCATGAGTCACGCACATACCTACGCTCCGATGGTCAGCTGACTTATTAACTCACAAATAAGTCATTCACAGCCCTATGTCCTTAAGGTACCAATCTAAATCCCCCCCATAGGCACACAAAGATTAGATGGCCCGGTTCGAAAGCCGACCTCCTGTGATAGCAAGTATGGTAGGTCTGTTATACACATAAGTCCATATACAAAGCAATCACACCACTTAGATATCTTAAAATATTAAATAAGTTATATTCTACATTCCTATACCGTTATTCCAATTTGTACGACTTTAAGTCTCCGAATGATATATAATATAGACCGCCGACACATCTCACGTCGTAGTTTCAAGTACCTAAAGCCTAACTCACAAAGGTTGCCAAGTCCCCTATTATTCCCACGTTTAAATTCACTATTCTTAAGGTCCTCATTTCTGCCATTAACCTTATAGTATCCAACTATCTAGGACTTACTCATCAATTCTCAATATCAAATAGTATCACACTCATCGAGCCTTATTAAGTTTAATATAATTCCCAATTTGACTTTTAATTATAATTCGAGTCTCACAAATATGCCTACTGGTCTTCCTTGAATCTAAGAGTATTCACAAAGTCCCCACCAATAATTCCCTAGAGTCGAAATTGTTAAAATCCAACAAAGGAAAAATATAACTTATTCTGGGAAGGTCGATCGATCGACTTTGGAGTGTCGATCGATTGATGGGGTCGATCGATCGAACTGGGAGGGTCGATCGATCGAACGCACCAGATAGGCTACGGCCTGCTTCGTTTTTTAATCCAAGATTCGTTCAAAAACTCATTACAAGGTATTAAAACCTAACATAACATTATCAGCTCATCATATAACCAAAATACATCATTGTTAACGTTCCAAAACCTTTTAATCATCAATCATTGGCATTATATGGATCAAAACTTTAATAAAAACCCTAGTTTTCTCTTTTCTTCAAGAACATTGATAAATTTCCTCTTAAATTCGTTTTTAAATCATTAAAAGTTATATTTGGGGTACTGAATTCATCCAGAACAGATCTACATATAATTTCTAACCGAAGTTTAGAGTTTTACATTAAACTCATTGGGTTTTTCATCCAATCTTTCAAGGAAATCATGAATTTCTACACTAAACATGGAGCAAATATTCATTGAACTAATGAAACCAAATCACTTTCCTTAGATTTGCTATTTTGTTTTGTTTTTGGTGATTAAAGGTTGAATCTCTCCTCTTTCCGGTCCCAAATCCTCCCAATTGGTGGTGGTCGGTGGTGGTTTGTTTTGGAACTCCTTGAAACCCCTCTCTAACTCCCGTAGCCCACTTCTATTATTTTTTGTGCTGATAATGGCCTTAATGGCCTCTCTAATAATATATAATTAACCTCTAAAATTCTTGGGTCTTAACTCCCATATTTTTAAAATTACCAAAATACCCTTCTGGGTTGCCGGTTTGACCTAAAAATGTCCCTGGACCCAAATTAAACCCCTGGCTAGTGTTTTCTGACTATCTCGACCCCTCTAGACACGTCGGTGCACTCAAAATGACCATACAGTTGATAAAAATATAATTTACTTTTTGAATCTAATTAAACTGATTTCTGACGCGGCTGACACGCGCATCCCAACTTAATTTCCCAAATTGTCGTATTTAACTCTTGACAATTTTTAATACTTTCAATACCCATATATACCCAGTAATATTCAATATTATCATCATAATCATATACCAACTCACGTCTCATTAGTATTTAAATCCGGATTAATATCCAATTAATTCTCATTTAAATTAATTAATTCATTTAATAAAAATCAATAAATTACGGGGTATTACAGTAGTTTCAAACATGAACCATTGCTACCTCCCTTAGCACCATTTACTTAATCCCAAACCATTATCATTCTAATGGCATCTTAACCTTCATGCATCACTCATCCCTAATGATTTCCCTCAATAGAGTCATTACTAACCATACAGGTATCACACTTAGGTTCTATAATTAAGTCTAACACTTCATCTAGAATGCTATTTCTAATAGCCATAATGAACCTCATCGTGTTCTAAGTCTCCTGGGTGTACCACTTAGCATTGATCAACCTATTCCCTAAATTATCCTCAAAGATCATATCTTGACGCATATCTATAACAAAAGTCGTAGAACTAACTCCAAGGTACTTCCATAAATAGACATGATCTAACCTTGCTAAAATCATTAATGGTCCACTATCACTTATGTAAACTTCAATAAAATAATGATTCCCAATACGTCATAGGAGACAACATCAACGCAATTATTTCTTTCTAAATGGCTTACACCTCTATTACAAGGAACCATCAGTCATACCATGACAGATGCTACATGACCTTGAGTATATCCCCATGAAATGTACATCACTACATAAACCTCAATTCAATAATAGATACCAAGGATTCAAAGAGAGATAATATCATTGTTATAATGCACGGTACACAATTTAAGATTCACTATTACTGGGGGATGACTACCACTTACATTAACATCTCGCTAGCTAACCTTAGTATACACCTCTAAGGAATTTCAATATGGTTCCTCGTGCCTATCCAAGTTACCAGTCCGAAGTCAATCTTGTTAGAATACATGTTTTAATTCCCAAAGAGTGTTCATCGATGAAAGCTAAATTGTCTCACTATGAAAACATTGCATTAAGTGTTAATCTATTGGTTGGCACGCTAATATATATTTTGGTAGGATATGGGATGTTGGATATTTCCTAAAGACACCAAGGCCCATGCCACGGATGTCACATGGTATCATATTCCTCGAAACTATGTTATTACCCATAACTATATATTAATATGACTCGAGCTTTGGTAGGAGACCAGACGTCATGTATTGCCTAAGAGAAGACTCACCCTAATGGCATTTCAAGGGGTCCCATTCTAAAATATCACAACTCATTTACTAATACTAGGTCACTAAGGCTATCTGGGTTCACTCCCAAGCTACCAATCCTCAATATTATATAAACCCATATCATAATCAATGTACATGAATCAATATACACTAAATCCAAGCCCATAACCAAGGGACCTAGTACGTTATCACCACGGGACTAACATTTATAAACACATTACCCAATCACTCAATTTCAATCAAGGAATTCACAAGGTTTCCAGATGAGTCGCAACGAATACTACATGATGTTACTATTACTTCTAAGGCTTCTTGGTAGGATACAGGACATGATGTATAATCCGTACACCCCAAGGTATAACTATCGGTGTCACTAAAGGTCCTATTCACCAAATATTTCATTACTCCTTCAATCACTACTCCGAAGGGTTACCTAAGGTTCACTCCCTTGCCACTATAACTCCTCATTATCACTTACGTGGTTTATCATCGCAAATGGCCCATAACTCTAATAACGGCTCGCGGGGTACATTCATTGACTAACAACCACTAAGGCACTCACCCACAAAGATACATACTTAACTAAGGCTGAAGGTGTTTATCCCTAATTGCTGACCCACCTAAATTTTATATGCTAATAAAATTTACCATCAACCACAGTATTACCCCAAGGATCGAATTTGCCTACTAATCACATCGATATTGACCTCTCACGCGTGTCACACCCAAGGATACATATAGTTTAAATCATGATTTCCCATTACACACTTATAATTCTATAATAATCAATCCGCACCAGCAGTTATCCACAATTGGGTTCCATTTATCCAATGGTTTAAAAGGCGTAGTCCCCCAATTTAAAATCTTCTTACTTCAAAAAGTAATTTCCTTATTAAATATAGATGCGGAAGCGTTGATGGTTCAATTGAACACCAAATTTTAATTTCTTTTCAAATTAAAATTAAACAAAGTGAAAAAATATTAAATCCAAATAAATTTTAATTTCACTTAAACCAACATAATTGAACCCAAGTCCTAAAAATTTGCCTAAGTCATATTTTTCAATTTTACCAAATTAGGCCAAAAGAATTTTCTCAAATTAAATTAATGACTTGAATTAACTACATATTACCCAAATTTAATTTAGCACCAAATTAAACAAGTAGTGATTAAACCAAATTTTATCTTTTTACCTAAACATGCGTTCTAGGTGATATAGAAAGATAAAATTAAACAATGAATCACTACGCCGCGTTGTACGAGGAAAAACCCACAACGGGAAAAATCCTCGAACGGCCCTAGCCTCAAATCCACTAAGTATGGTTTTACAAATACAAGACAGTAAGACTTACAACACTCGACTCGATCCCTCTCAAGCCCCGACGCTCCTTCTTGTATACACCTCCGCCTAGCGAATAACCAAGAAGCTCCACCGCGGTCTCAGAATCCACCGATCGGACTTTTTATGGTCACCGTCACCTAAACTAGGAGCCTTTCTCCAAGTGGGTAAATCAACGCAAGCTTCTTCTTCTCTGTGGGATGTAGAAGCAAACCCAAACAATCTCTTCTTCAATATGTAGAGATAAACTAGTGCCAAAATCCAAGCAATGAATATATATATATATATGAACTTGGATAAACAAACTTTGGGTGTAAAACAAGTGTTTAAAAGATTTTTCTTGAAAAACAACAACACTAAAACAATGAACTTTTTCCTTTTGGAATTATGCTCTCAAACTCTCTCTTGGAGATGGGAAGATGTCAAAAAGTTAAGTTAAAAAACTTGGTTCCCGCACTTACATATTCAGGTAAAAAGTTAGTGGGAAAAGAAGTGGAAAAGTGGGAAAAAAAACTGCTCAAAACTGCCAATTAACTGTTCCCACCAAAACTCGTTCGAACGAGGTTTTCGTTCGAACGAAGACTCGTTCGAATGAGCCTTCTAAAGATGTTCCAGTGTGAACTAGTTAGAAATATCGTTGGAACATGATTCTCGTTCGAACGACACTTCGAACGACATTCCAGTGGCCAATGTGGGAACTCGTTGGCAAACTCGTTCGAACGACATTATTGTTCGAACGAAAAACTCATTCGAACGACAATTCGAACGAACATCCAAAAAGTGTAAATATTTGATTTTAGCCCAAAAACTTTATATACTTTCTTTTAAAGTTTTAATAAAATATTTCTGAAAATAAACAACAGTTTAAAACAAAATACACCCAATATAAAATGTTCCAAGCTCCTATATATATATATATATATATTCAAATGCATTCATACCTTAGGAGCAATGGAACCATGTTGATGACGTAGAAACGAGGCACAATAAACTCGACATTTTGATGAAGCTTTAAACTTGGTCGCTACGTCTTCAACTTTAGCACGTCATAGGCTTGAAGGATGGTCAATAACACTATCATATGACTGAAACGTTTTTATCCAGAATTGAGCCAAAACTATAAAGGACTCAATTGGAAATTTGTATCCGTATAAATCTCCCTCTTTGGCTATTTCGGGATAAAAACAACAAAAATTCTAAAGGACAGTCAAGCTCTACTAGACAGACAAAAGTGTCCCACCCAAAATAAAAATACAATGCTTGACTCAAACAACCCATAGGATGAAAATCTTTGCCCGATGATGAAAGTTGCCATTTAGAAGAATTCCTTCACACTTAAGAAAACTATCAAACGCATAGGGAATATCAAAATATTAAAAGAAATTGAATAATTACTCCCCCTAAATTAATTCTCCTCCTTTGTAAAATAAATGAACTACTTAGAAAGACGTCTCCCCCTAAGATAAATCTTCCCCAAACTAAGATACGATTATAATAGGAATAGAGGAATAGAAACCATTTCCCCCGCTATCATTCTCCCCCTTTTTTTTTTTCAGGAATAGACAAAGTCTAAAGAATTAAAAATTAACTTATCTCCCCTAATTAACATAGATACACCTTCTAAACTAAACAAGGGATAAATAGAATGGGATAATAAGCTAAACATGCATTAGTGCATAAAGTGATGAGAACATTTAAGCACATAGGCAACCAAATCATAACTAATCTATACAAAGGAATACCAACTATGATGCGAAAACAAATGATAACAAAATGACAAATAAGATTCTAAGCATGTGATAGCAAAAAAACTACGCAACAAACAAGGTACCAATTATGAATTGAAGCATAAATGGACTAGCTAAACATGGCAAAGACTTAAACAAAATATCATATATATGTATATATAGTAGATACAAGCTAAGCATAAGTACACACATATAGATATAAACACAAAAATGACACAAAACAAAGATAAGCTTTTCACACTCGTATGGCAAAAATGTGCCATATGGAAACGGAAGTGTTGGGGTGTGAACTAGTAATAATTAAATTTAGAACCAATCACTTAAAACATGTTCATGGAGTTCTCAATTGATTGCAAACTTCATCACATTTGAATATAACCTCATGTGACAATATAGATTGAACTCAATGAACAAACATACACAATGCATACAAGCCTAGCATGTTGATGATTCTACAAACCAATAAAGTCATGACATTGAATGTACAACTAGGATAAACGGACATTGTCCAAACCGTTGATATACCATCCAATCTACCTCAATAAGCATATATATTTGAATGAATATATCAAACAAAAATAGGCCTTGGCAATTATTTTTCTTTTTAATGCCATAATTCTATTTTAGGCCTTTGGACCACATATTTCTTTTAGCTCCAAACAAACGGTGGCTTACTATTCGCAAAGGATAATAAATCCTTTCGGAGCCCTTCCCTGTGCACATTTATATTTATCATATTTTTATATCTCATACAAATATCACGTGCAACGGATTTTGACATGCACTAGTCCTCCTAGGTCACAAATATGTAGATGACAAGATTGGTAGGAGAACACCTCACAAAGCTCAAATATAACATGTGACGATTAAATTTCAAAAGAGCTCGTGCATGTTTGAATAGAGGCATATAAAAATAGAATCCATTTAAATCAACACAAAATCCAACTACTCCATGTAAGCATGGTAAAGAATATAATAAGAATTGACAATCTAAACCAAAAGTTCTAGCCACATCGGAGCGAAAAAGGAGGGATTCAAACACAAGTATATGCCACATAAAGTGTGTCAAACTAAAATACACCCAGGAAAAAATATTTTTGAGTTTTTTAGCCAAAAAAAAATATATACTCAAAAGACAAACAAAAATCATTTGAATTTTTCATTAAGCTTAAATTACTAAGAGATAAAAACCCAAATGATAAACAAAAATCTTTTTGTATTTTTATTTGATGCAAACAAAAGAAATATAATACAAAAGATTAATAAGTCATGATTTCTAGCATAAGATATGAAGTAAAGCAATGACTAGAAAATGACTAAACATGCATACATCTAGCAATGATATATAATATAAAGCACAAAAAGCTAGAGTATGCAAACAAAACTAAGACATTCAACCTTTAGATTTTGCAAGGGAGGTTTCATGTGAACGCAAATGAGAATCAACAAATCTAATATCTATCACATCTAAGAATGATTTTCGAACCCATATAGATGTATATTTAAAATGATGGGATTTGAAAATTAATGAAATGCTAGACATAGACTTCCTAGGACTTCTTTTAAGATAAAAAAAATGACCTAAGGTGACCTTTCCTACCACAATGCAAGCATGTGAAAACACGAGGAATGATACCTACGGTGTGACCTTTTCTAAAGTCCTTGGATAAAGTCGTCCCTCTAAAACAAACAATGATCTTAGGTTTAGCAACGGAAGTATTTGAACAAGATGAGCTAGAACCATTATCACAACTACTCGAGTCTTGTTAATCATTTTTCATTTTTAAAATTTTGGACTCAAGTAAAAAATTAGACTCCTCAATTTTAAGGGACTCCTTTTTTAAATTTTCTATAACGCCTAGAAGGTTATCACGCTCCCCCTCAATGTGAGCAAACTTGTCCCTAAGAGTCTTTTCTTGACTATCACTCTCTTTTTTGGACATTTCAAAAATATTATAATTGTAATTTATGTCCATGAGCTTTTCACGAAAAATATCTTTTTGAGATAGGGAGATTTGCAAAAACTCAACTTTAGTTTTAAAGCAAGAATTTTCATTCTCAAGAAATTTAATTCTTTTTGAAAATCTCAAATCTAATTCTCTTAATTTTTCATTACACTTATTAAGCCCATTAAATTCCTCTTGAATAGCAAAAACATCATTATCATTAGAAATGGATAAATTATCATTAAGGCGTCCCATCGAGAGATACAAATAAATGAGAGTGAGTAACAAAATGAACCACCTAAAAATACAAGGACCACAAAAATTATAAAAGCAAAAAAAAAAAAAGGATCTTTGACGCGATAAATTAGCGCTCCAGCTCTGATACCACTTGTTGGAACACGAGGCCCCCAATTTTAAAACATGTTAGTACAAAAAGATAATTTCCTTGTTATAGATATGCGAAAGCGAAAGATGGTTCAATTAAACACCAAATTTTAATTTATTTTCAAATTAAAATTAAACAAAGTGAAATAAGATTAAATTCAAACAAATTTTAATTTCACTTAAACCAACATAATTGAACTTAAGTCCTAGAAATTTGCCTAAGTCATATTTTTCAATTTTACCAAATTAGGCCAAACCAATTTTCTCAAATTAAATTAATGACTTGAATTAACCACACATTACCCAAATTTAATTTAGCACCAAATTAAACAAGTAGTGATTAAACCAAATTTTACCTAAGCATGCGTTCTAGGTGATATAGCAAGATAAAATTAAACAATGAATCACTACGCCACGATGTACGAGAAAAACTCCACAACGGGAAAAAACTTCGGACGGCTCTAGCCTCAAATCCACTAATTATGGTTATACAAATACAAGACAGTAAGACTTACAACACTCGACTCGATCCCTCTCAAGCCCCGGCGCTCCTTCTTGTATACACCTCCGCCTAGCGAATAATCATGGAGCTCCACCACGGTCTCGGAATCCATCGATCGTACTTTTTATGGTCACCGTCACCCAAACTAGGAGCCTTTCTCCAAGTGGATAAATCAACACAAACTTCTTCTTATTTGTGGGATGTAGAAGCAAACCGAAACAATCTCTTCTTTAATATGTAGAGATAAACCGGTGTCAAACTCCAAGCAATGAATATATATATATATATATGTATATGAACTTGGATAAACAAACTTTGGGTGTAAAACAAGTGTTTAAAAGATTTTTCTTGAAAAATAACAACACTTAAACAATGAACTTTTTCCTTTTGGAATTATTCTCTCAAACTCTCTTGGAGATGGGAAGATGTGAAAAAGTTAAGTTAAAAAACTTGGTTCCCGCACTTACATATTCAGGTAAAAAGTTAGTGGGAAAGGAAGTGGGAAAAAACTGCTTAAAACTGCCAATTAACTGTTCCCGCCAAAACTTGTCCGAACGAGGTTTTCGTTTGAACGAAGTCTCGTTCGAACGAGCCTTCTAACGAAGTTACAGTGTGAACTCGTTAGAAATCTCATTGGAAATCTCGTTGGAACATGATTCTCGTTCGAACGACACTTCGAACGACATTCCAGTGGCCAATGTTCGAACTCATTGGTAAACTCATTCGAACGACATTATTGTTCGAATGAAAAACTCGTTTGAACACCAATTCGAACGAACTTCCAGAAAGTATAAATATTTTATTTTAGCACAGAAACTTTATATACATTCTTTTAAAGTTTTAGTAAAATATTTCTGAAAATAAACAATAGTTTAAAACAAAATACACATAATATAAAATGTTCCAAGCTCCTATATATATATATTAAAATGCATTCGTACCTTAGGAGAAATGGAACCATGTTGATGACGTAGAAATGCGGCACAATAAACTCAGCATTTTGATGAAGCTTTAAACTTGGCCGCTACATCTTCAACTTTAGCATGTCATAGGCTTGAAGGATGGTAAAAAACACTATCCTATGACTCAAATATTTTTGTCCAGAATTGAGCCAAAACTACAAAGGACTCAATTGGAAATTTTTGTTCTTACAGACGTCATCTCATTCTATCAGTATCTCTAAGTCTATGTGTCAACAATGTTGGAACACAAACACCTCACACTACGAATCTCGGTGTCACCACTTATTGTCTTACATGGATACCCGTAAATTATTAACACACTTAATGAGAAACGCGGAAGATATTTATACAACTATCTTGAATGTATGCTACTTAGCATCTATTCACTTATCGTTCTAACCACTTTGACTTTACCCTCGAATACATGAACCTTAACCGTCACCAAAATTATGTGATTGGCACAAACTAATACCAAAGTCGAAAGATCTAATACTGAACTCACCATGTCTCACCCGAAAGGAACCTTGAACCTAGATCTCTGATACCATTTGTGATGACCCAACCTGGATTGATAGATTATCCACAATTCAGCCCGGTCCGACCCGAGCGTTAGGTGTGAAGTTCAATGAAACAACCTAAATAATGTTTCGAGTCTAGTTTTATTTTCATTAACATTTAACTTGTTAGCATGCGATTCAAATTTCAAGATGAACTACGTGAGGAACCCATGGGGACCCCCCGGAGTCCAAGTAAATATATCTACTAATGTAAAGCATAAATACGATATACTTACCTTTATAGAGCCCTCAAAATATGAAACCGCTTCCAACCTATTGTAACAAAGTGGGGATGTGAGCCTACGCCTAGTGGAATTTATACAATAGTATAGAAATGAATGATAGAAGGGCATACTCACACGCTACAACCACATGCATGCAAAAATATGTATACCTTTAGTAAATACACATGCTAATGCATTAACCATTTTACTTTCTAAAATCTTAATTATCCAGATTAATGTACCTTAATCTACTAAAAACTTTCTTTATCATACTTAGAATTTTTGCCTTGTTTAACACACTCGGTTCAACACTGGAAACCATTATACTTAATTTGATCCGAACCCATTCCTTTACCAAAATTTAGCCCTTTCACTCATTTCTATATACTATAGTATTTTCCTTGAAAATCTCCATTTCAACACACACATTCACCGTGTTAGAAAATACTTATTTAATATTTGAAAATCCTTTTTACCACACATTCTTGTGTTAAATATGGGTTAACCACATAGGTTTCTAAACCACCGATTTGTTTACTCCCTTAACCATTTTTCATTCATTTTCAGACATTAATAGATGTACATATTTACTTATCCATTTTACCTTTACCAAAACAGTTATTACATTCATTCAAGTTTGGTAGTATCAACGCATTTTACCACAAAGCCCATTTCTTGATGTGTTCCATATTGCCTTTATCTTTTCTCAGACTCTTCCTTTACCTCATAATTACATTGGCTCCACGCTGATGGCTATGCGCACTATATGCTCTGTCTCGTGATTTAGGAATTTTCACCCAATGGCTAAAATTATTTACGTCTTTTAGGACTTAATTCAATCTCAACAATACTAACATAAAAAACATCCATTAACATGTTTATTCCATAAAAATGTCCCACATTAACTAAATTGCCAATTTACCCCATTCGTGCCAAATTTGCAATTTAATCCTTTAACAAGTGTTACTTGCCGAAAAATGATTATTAAGTTTCAAACTTCACATTTTAAACACCTTTTAACCATTTTAACACTTGTTTAATATCACAATCACCCCACTTTCTTAGTTGCTACTTTAACATCTTTAATATATAAAATCACACCCTTTTACATATTTAAGTCACATTTTCTCAACATTTGAAATACACACTTTACTTATAAAACTTTACATCTTAACACTCACTTCACTTCTATTCGCACATTTAACAACTTTAATTTCCATTATCCACTTTTTCACCACAATATATGTAAAACCATAACTTTCACACATTTCAACATTTATCCCGCTTTACTTTCTAAATGATTTTTACATACTTTATATATGCATTTAACATGGGAATCTCCTTTTTCTTATTTATCTTCATTTATTGGCATAGATAATAATCCTTTCATCTCACAAAATGGTTCAAACGAACCAAATACATTTATTTTGACTAAAATCACATTCTTTCCCTTTAAAACATAATTATAACACATTTTCCTACATAAAATGTTTAAGACGTATATTTTGAAAATTTCTATACTTTAAACCCATTTTAAATGATCCTTTTTTAAACCCATTTTCATACAAATGATAAGATGACTACTAGACAACACTAAAAGGTAAACTAACTTCATTACTACATATGTTTAGTATAAAATATGTCACTAAACATGCTGAATTTTTACTATATTAAAAAATATATAAATCAAAGTTAGTTTACCTACCTTACTAAGCTCTAACAATGGTGGAAATGGTGAAGATGATGGAGTACCCCCACATCAAAAGGTGGCCTAAAGGGGGTCTATAAAATCTGACCAAAGCTTGTCTCCATGAAGCCATTCCCATCCTCATGTGATCACTTTTCAGTACCCAAGTAACCTTCTTCACACTCCATCTTCAAATACCTGATAACATCAAGAACATTATCTCTGCTTTAACCTAAAAAATTTCTAGGTTTAATAAGGTAACACAAGATGTTTTGAGGCTTACTAGTGATGGTTTACATAGTGTTTAGAGGCTAATGTGGGTTGTTTTTATATCTTAACACTTCTGGAAAGAAACATTTCCATGGAGGCTAAGAGAGAGAGAGGGAGTAAGTGTTTAAAATATGATTGGGTGTCTTTCTCTAAAACCCCTACGGTTTTTCTCTCCTTATAACTCAAACTAATGAGTTGCTACCTAAAAGGGGAACCTCATATCCCTATAACCTTTCCATATTCGACCCTTGGTAGCCCAACAATCGATAACACATTGAATCCAAAGGTTGATGTTAAGACATCACAAAAAGGAATTCTCGCTTAGGCCATAACTGGGAGGCACGGTCGACCGCGAGCACCTTGGCGGTCGATCGGCTCTGGTGCAAAAAAACCTAATTTTTCTCAATTTTTCCCCATTGTATTATTATATATATTTTTAGGATCCCGTAATTGTGGTTGTTATATTTTTCTTTCCAGCGAGGAGCTCTAGAAAAATCCCACAAAGTTTAAATTTCCTATGTCGCGTGCTGACAAAATTATCATTATATTAACCATGCTCGTGTCACCTCCGTTCCTCAACCAATTTGTGTCATACATCACCAATGTATCCGTACCAATTAATTTAACATGAATATCCATCCATGTGGGACATGCAACAATAACTTTCCTTTTTCATCCATACGGGCGACGCATCACCTTTTGTACAATTTAGCCTATTTCTTTATGCATTTGTTTCTCGAGTAATTTTCTCTAGATAAACTATTCTAATTATTATTAAAATATTTAGTTCTAGGGCGGGGTATTACAATGGGTCAAGTGGATTAATGGGTGGGTCAGGTGGGATAATGGGTGGGGGAGATTGATCTAACTCGAGAGTAGGGGACACACCCTCATCATGAAGTTTGTAATGATCCTCAAGGGAACTCTTAAGATGGAGTGAGGTGTCAAAGGATTAAGTGATCAACTTATCCACCCATAGGTCACCATTTATGGTTATAGGAAAATTAAACGAGGCATTAAGATTCGAGATATGTGAATTAACATCAAAATCATACTCAAAGTGATCCAAGCATATTTGGATTGGATCCATATCAAGAGAGGTAATAACCTTCTCTGATTCAATCTTGATGAATTGGTTTGCACTCATAGGAGGAGATAATAGATAATGAAGGGGTGCCTCGGGTTAACATACATTTGGGTCAATAGGTGTAGACTCGAGCATATTTTCAGACGCGATGGGGGGGGGAACCTCAAAATTGAGTTCTTTATACTTGTCGGGGATGCAAACCGCAAGTATGGGGCTTTTTTGGACTCTTTGGAGAGGGTCAGCCTCCCAATCAATGGGTAAGTCAACATAATTGTCCACTTGGGATCCTGATCACTGGTTTGACTCAAGTTCATGATTCTCATGGTAAGTACGTTGGTCACTCTCAAAATCGATGTTAAAAGATGACTCATCATAATTAACCATATGACAAGAAATAGGTAGAATCGGGAGGGAAATCATGCTCTCACTCGTACTCAATTTGATTAAAATGTTGATCAAGCTGCTGAATTGATTAGTTTTGAGTTTGAGTGGCTTTCTATTCTAGGATAATAAATTATTGTACGAGACTTGCAAGAGCATACATGGGTGGTGGAAATGAAGTGGCGCGGTATTGAGGTAGGGCCAACTCATTATTCACTCAAAGGAGGGAAGAATACTCGTAGGAAGTCAGTGAAAAAGGATCAAATTATCGATAGATGAGAGTCATTCCCCCATGATAGATAAAAGGTTGATGACTTTGGTAAGTGTGGTGAGAATACTGATCAAGGAATAGTGCACATTGTTTCCCTTAAAAATTATTGAAGACTAGGAGGGTCCTCAACTTTTGGTTAGGATTATTATTAGGTGGGAGGGTGATCATGCTTCCACAAGAAGATTGGTTTCTCATACCACTATTATTATATTTATCATTCTATGAGACCGATGTGAGTTCCCTAACATTGTGAAATGGATACACATGTTCCATGGTGGAATCAAAATGATAATTAATGAACGACCATGCCTGGGATAATTTATCGACAGGGGGCAGTTTTTTCATGACAAAACATCAGACTCGTTGACACTTATCACTAGAGGTGGTGAAATTTGAAAATGGTGCATCGAACATGCAATAATATCATCAGTTTGTATGAGAGAGTTCAAGTCACTAAATAGAGTGTGGAGTTCATTGTCGGGTCAACCTCAAACTTGCTTTGAGAAGATGCAAAAGGAACGAAGTAGTCCAATAAACGCTCATCGGCCATGATAAGATGGATGTTAGGATAAGAATAATTCTCCTAAAAAGTACTTTTTGTTTTTTAACTTTTAGAAAAATGAAGAACGTGTTTTTAGGGTTATATTATTTTTGAAAAAATGAGGAAAATAGTTCTAGTTTTTGGATATTGGAAACGGAAATAAAAAAAATATTTTTTTGATTTTTATGATTATGGGAAGTAATAAATGACAAATATATTTGTATTTTTTTTTAAAAAGGGGAATGTTGGACTCTCTTTGAAAATTGTAGGATGAAGCGTAACATCGACTACCAAAAGGAGTTTACTCGAGACTTACAAGTATAAGATGAGTCCTAACTATCACATAGACATTTTTATCTTAAATTAATTGATGAGGTGGTTAAATTTTAAATAATCCACATGTGAGAAAAACACAATGTCTTATATGCCACCTTTGAAAAGTATCCTCCTACTTTTTCCCCGAGATAACTAGAGGCTTACTAGTTAAGTCTCACCACACTAGTTACTACGAGGATCGACCATGTAGGACCATGCTAGGGAAAGCAAAAACTCATTTTACAGGATGGCCTCACTCAAAATCTAGTTTACTTAGACAATGTAATTTCTTTAAGAGATCTAATCGAGGATTTACATAGGTGGAAAGGTCACACTATAGTATCCTTTTGGGTGTATCGTTATCAAATGGTCCTACAAACATCGAAACCTACTTGGATTTCTAGTCAATTAATTTTAATTATGTGATGGCATGAGTTAATAAGAAAGTTGGATTAAGTGATTGAGTGAGTGATGAAATCCCAACTCGTTGTAATGATTGGGAATAGGACTTAAGTTAATAATTCACCAAAGCATCCAAAGTAAATATAATGAGATAATTAAAATCATATACAAATATATTAAGTACACAAATATGGGTTCACTTGCCGGAGATTTGCGAGTGATAAAAAAATTAGTTTCCACTATTTTTACACAAGTGGGTCAAAGCCCGAGTAAAGTTGGCCGAGGGAAGTTTCACCTAAACTTTAATCAGTCCAAGGAGTCCTAAGGACCCAAAATAAAGAAGATTTGAATCCATTCCAATGACACTTTCTCTCTATTTTGTCTTTTTTCTCTTTTTCTCATTTTTTAAAATTAATTATTAAGAATAATTGGAGTATAAACACCACAAATGAATAATACAAGGCTTAAATAAACCTAATATAACCAATCTAATGCAAATAAAAATACAAATGAAATTGTAATGAAACAAGTCTTCACATGGCTCCATGACTCAAGAAATAGGAAACAATGTCATTTGATGAAAAGGTATTTGATGTGTTTGTCATTGATGGATATCCTCTTCAATTAAAATCCCTTAGAACCTACACAATACACTAAAAAGTACCTATAGTGGCAATCATGGGGTATCAATCCATCTTTTTAACATGGCAAGGAACAAATGAAGACTAATACAAATTAAAATAATTTTCAAGAGACAAATGCTAACTAATGGGCTGGAATTTAAAATATACTAACAAATAAATGAAAAGATAAAGTGTGATAGATATGAGGAGTTAATGAATATGAGATAATTAAAGGTATTAGAATTCACCACTTAGATTTTTATTTTAATTAGTTGGTTTATCTATTTAAAATACCCTAATATATATTTAAATCCATAAATCAAGTCTCATTCCAAATGTGACAATAAACATTATATTTTTAGAAGATTTTTGTTAGAATTTCGTAAACTCAATAAAAATTAGATTTAAATATTTTGTAATAAATCTCCCAATAGAAAAAATTTACCAAAGTATTTTAAATCATTGGAAATATATATTTATATTAGGGAAATTAAAACTACAATATCATTTAAAAATTGGCTGTCTCTCATTTAATTAATAAATAAATATTTCAATTCCAATTTACTATTCTCTCCAAAATTATTCGCGCCCTCTCGAGGTATATATATAAAATATGAAAGTCTAATACTAATATTCAAAGGTAAATAATAAATGAATAAATGATAAAGCTAAGAGTTTTATCTCATCCCTTGAATGGGGTATTAAACCTTTCAAAATGCAATAATAATGCTATAAGAGGCATAAAAACATAAAATAAAGGAGAGAAAAATATTAAACCAAGTCACCCTACAATTTCATTGAACTCCAAAGGTTGAACATGAATAATCATCGCACAAACACGAGTTTTACAACAAGAAATATGAAAGAATAAGAAAAACTACTAATCCCGCACTTGACAAAAAAATTTAGCTCACAAACTGACTATTTGTATCTCACAAAGTATTCAGTCACACACTTAACTCACTAAAAATACAAAAGAAGAGCTAAAAAGAACACCACACTGTTCCTAAAATTACCCTAAAAAATACTCCTAAAAATAAACTAAAAAGTGAGATGAAATGTGTGTGAAATCCCACCTCTCAAATATATCTGCCCTCTTTGTATAAATAGGTGGAGATTGGAATGAATATATAAGAAGGGACAAGTGTATAGATGTAAGGAGAGATGATGAAGATTGGGGAAATAAAAGAGCAAGTTGGATGTGAGGTAATAGAAAGCATGAAAAAGAACGGGGAAAAAGGTGGGAGGAGGGGAGCGAGGGAGGACATGTGGATGTCTTGGATTTGAGAAAGTAACGAACGGGTTCAAAAGTAAGGAATGAGGGGGATTGAGCGTTTCAGGATAAAAGAGAGACGGATGATGGAGTATAACCAGTTAGGTTGAACCTGCTGTGACAGAAAGAGGAGGTATGAACTGAGGTGGAAAGTAAGGAGAGGCTAGAGGTTTAGGCATGAGGTTTCAAGGTAATTTAGAAAGTGAGGTGTGGACAACTAGTACAATTGGTGGGGGAAAATAAAGGTAGGAGGTTCAATTGTTGGGTGTAGGCTACATGAAAGCATGTGAGAGGTTGATTTGGGTTTGTAGTTGCATGTTGTGTTTGAAGGTGATTTGGGGCTAGTTATGGGTTTCTGTGGTCTGTCTGTGTAAAGGTGTTTGGGAGCTAGAAATATAAACCATGTTACTAAGAGGCATGGTTGGGATCAAATCTGTGTTTGAGAGAAAATCTCTATTCTCGTTAATCATAGATTAGAGAGTGAAATATTATATATATATATATATATATATATATGAAGAGTTTGTTACAACTGTTAACAACCGTGTAACAGCCTGTCTAACTACCACCTAAATACCAAACTCTAGTATTACCTAATTACACCCACTTGGAACTTGTTATTAATACCTGTTTGCTTGGTTATCACCCCCCCTCAAGTGAAAGGGGTGGGGAACAACCCAGAGGTTAGACCATAAGGACAAGAACCTTGAGCTTGCCAAATGCTTGGTGAGAGGATCTTCTATTGTAACACCCCAAGACTTTTTGAGACTGAGAAATTAAATTTTTGGGAAAATAAAATTTAATTAAATTGGAGAATTTTAAAATTTGGGAATTGAGGCCCAAAAATAGAGGACGTTTTAAAGTATTCCGGATGATGATTTTGAGGGTACCATCGATCCCGGAAGGGTCGAGATAGTCAAAATGACTCTCATTGGGTTTTATTTCGGCTCTGGAATGTTTTTAAGTATGTTTGACTCGAATTGGAGTAAACGAGTCATTTAAATTGTGTATTAACATTTAAAATTGGGATTTTGTTTTAAAGGTTTATGAGGCTTACGGATTAAGCCATTTCTCATTTGAGAGAACGAGAGAAAAAGCCCTAGAGGGAGAAAGAAGAGAGAAAGAAGAAGAAAGAAGAGAGAGAAGAAGAAATCTTGGAGATTCTCGGCCCAAACGCGACAACGAGGACGATCCAACCTCTACAAAATCGAGACAAGTGTTTAATCTTGCTAAATAGCTATTTGTGTATTTCATTTCATAATTTGTGGGTTAAAGAAATGGATTTTTGGGTATTGATATCAAAACCTAGATTTTGGGTTTAAATCTTGAAATTGATGTTTACACATGGGTTTAAAGGGTATAAATTCATGAAGTGAAATTATAGGATGTGTTTGATGTTGGAAACATTATTGGGTTACAAATTTATAGTTAGAAATCGTTGAATTGGGATTTTGGGAAATTAGGTCTATGTAGAAAAATGACCATTTCGTAGCCTGCTGAACAGGCCGAATCGATTCGGCCTCTTCCCGAATCGATTCGGAATCTTGCAGAGTCCCAGGTCTGTGTAGCCGAATCGATTCGGACCCAAGGCGAATCGATTCAGTTTGAGACAGAGTCTTAGGTCCTTGGGACCGAATCAATTCGCAGTTGGAGCGAATCGATTCGCCCTTAAGACCGAATCGATTCGGGCCAGGCCGAATTGATTCGGAAACAGGGCATTTTGAGAAATTCTCTTTGTGGTGATTTCAATCCCTCTTTGGTTGGGTTTATTAATTTGAGGTTTTCTCTTATGAAGTAAGAGATACTTTGGAGACTTATAGGGGGTCTCTCACTTAGTATATGATAGTGGGGACTTCTTGTAATAATTGGAGAAGAATATATCCATGTATGTTGTGAAGTTTCTAGGACGACATTTATGTCAAATCCTTATAAGGATAGGATATTGTTAAGATACTATTTGGGACCAAATGGAAGAGAGTGGTTGCATACTCTTAAAGAGTGAGGGGTTTCCTATCCGTAGAAATGTTTAGACAAAGGAACAATTGATAACTCAATAGGGGTAAGGATTCTTGAGATTTATTTGAACCATGGGTGAAATTGGGAACGTTTGGAATTGTACTATCGACTAGAATAAGCGGTAGCATAAATTCTAGTTACGATAGTTTACACGAAATTGTAGTGAAATAACCATTGAGATTCCAATACTTGAAACGAGGTTGGAATAAATTGAGGTTTTAGACTATTAAGTCATGTGTGTGCCTATGGTTAAATAGTACTAAAGGAAATTATGTACTTTCACATTTAGACGTAAAATGTGTAGTGATGGATTACTACACAAACTCTTGGGTGATGACCCTAATGTTGAATATATCTGTATAGATATATACATATGGTTTTGGGAGACTATTCATCATAGGAAAAATAATTGAATATGTTTCAAGTGAGGGATTGTATTCACATATCGAGGTAAATTCAATGGAAATTGTGGTGACGGCTTGTATATTGAGGATTATGTATATTTATAGTCGGGTTTATATATCTTATACATATGAACGAGATATAGTTTGTATATATAGATATGTGGATATGTGAATATATGTTTATATATCTATATAGATATGAAAATATGGATATATTTATGTTGTGGATATATGTGGTATGGATACTTAAACCGTATATGATGGTTTAATAATTGATCATATGATTGGATCATATGGATGTATATATATTATGCATGTGAATGATATATATACTTATTTGGTTAAGCATACCCCGCTCATGCTATCATTGGGAAGTTGCGCGCGTAGAGGGTGAGCATCCTGGCTAGAAAAGCAGGGTGTGGATATTCCCCAGGTCATAGTCATCCCGAGTGTTATTATGTGATTAACATTTTTATATTTTTTGGATGAGACGTGGTGGGTATGTTTCGTCTCATTGTCGATTTGGAGCTATGACCGCTTCCCGGGACGTCGTGTGCGTGTCTTTACCACGAGATGGGTGTCGTTTAGTCCCACCATGGTGGCCCCAGTATTGCTACGTGAGCCGGGCACTGGGAAGATGATAGCATTGATGCAGTTTTATCGGCGCTATATATAGCCGGGTATTGATTTTTGAATGGACTTGGTACATTATATATGGTATGTATACATGGTCATGGGATTGGACGATGGTATGTATATATATATATGGTTAGAATAAATGCCTATATATATATATATATTTATATATCCTACAGCAGAAAGGATATGGACTTTTATGGAGTGCATCTTGGATGATTATGGTGTACTAGATGATTGGGGGAATTGATGTATGGCGTTTAAGGAATATTTCGGTTACATCATCCCAAGGATATCATTGGAGATTTTTAGTTATTTCCATAGTGTAGTTTAAAGTTTAGTAGTAGTAGTATTATATGGTATGTATGGCATTATGGATCTCTAGGATCGACATTTTCCAGGAGTAGTGTAACGGGGTGGTTCCTTGTTTGGATTTCGCTTTGCGATACACCCCACGCATGAAACGCAGTGCAGTGTTGAAATTGGAGAAAATTTCTTCCAATTATGATATGTACAGCATTATGGACCTCTATGATCGACATTGTCAAAGAGTAGTGTAACGAGGTGGTTCCTTGTTTGGATTTCGCTTTGCGAGACACCCCACGCACGAAATGTAGTACATTGTTGAGAGTAGAGAGAAGTTTTGTCGATATTTATGTGTGGCATAATGGATCTCCAGGATCGACGTTGACATGGAGTAGTGTAACGGGGTGGTTCCTTATTTGGATTTCGCTTTGCGAGACACCCATTGCACGAAACGCAGCGCAACGTTGAAATTGGAGGGAAGTTGTGTCACTAATATTATGCATGCTTATTAATTGGAAATTAGATCATACGTTTCAACCCAATTACACATGGGTAACTTATTAAATTATAAATGGTTAATGTATAAACCGGAATCCACTAAGCCTAATAAGGCACAGATGATTGAAAATAAATACTTATATGTGGTTAATAAGGGGGTGGATTCTTGGGTATGATAGGAAGGAATATCTCGTGGGTATAGGCTAGGCCTATGATAAGTTAGGTTGTCCTAATAATAATTGGGGGTAATTTAACTAATATAATTGAGGACGCTAATAGGTGTGCGCCTTTAGATGAGAGGTGAGTCGGGATTCCACGAGAGTGCGATTCCACTTTAATTATGAAATAAGTGGACCGATATTTATTATGCACGGTTAACACACTTGCTAAATATTTTCACAACTCAGGCTCTGACCCGTTTACTTTTCTCTCCTACCTTATATATATATTATTACAGGTGTCCTACCGCATGGATGTCGGATGACTTTCCATCCAGAGTCTTGGGAGCCGTGACAGGTGCGGACTGTTGCGGGATGTATCTGGTAGTCGCCTCCTACTTTTAAAATTCTATGTAGGATTCATGTTGTATATCGGGTTTGTACCCAAGGGATATTTATATAAATGTTTATACTTATTCCATTCCAGTTATTGTATTCGCTGTGACCCGACAGCTTATTCGGGTCTACTTTTTGTATCACATTCTATTGTAGTTAATTATATCATTTTATTATAGCATTTCGTTTATCCTAGTTCTTTCTTGCATCTTCCTCTTATTTATTAGTAGTTTTATGGTGTTGGGTTGTGTTATGTTGCATGTTTTAATTTATTTAACATCTCGTTTATATAATATCGGGTAGTTAGTCCTATATTATATAGTACCGGCAGTTGATGTTGAGACTGGACCATCTGAAATTCCTGATTTAATGTAGTATAGGGCTGGCCACCCGTTATTATTTTAAGCGGGGTGTTACAGCTATCTGATGTTCCGTAGAAATATGTTGCATAACAAGCTGGTTTTGAACAAATTGATCCTAAACAAAATGCAAATCAATCTGCATATGCTTTGTCCTAGCATGAAACACAGAATTAGTAGAAATATAGGTAGCACTCATATTATCATACCAAAGAACATGAAGCGTGTCTTGAGGTATGCATATCTCTTTTAACAGAGCTTGAGTCCAGATAACTTTAGTTGTGCCAATGGAAATGGTCCTATATTTAGACTCAATAGAACTTCTATATATAACCTTCAGCTTTATAGCAGACCATAAACTAAGGTATTGCCCAAAAAAAATACGATAGGCATTAAAGCTACGCCTATCATCTGGAGAGCCTTACCAGTCAACATCAGAGTAGGCTTGAATTTAAAAGCTATCAGATGTCGTAAGGAGAAGTCCCTCTTAGATTGTTCCCTTGAAATATCTAAGAATTCGTTTCATAGCCATCTAATGAGAATAAGTTAACTGATGCATGATTTGGTAGGCCTTGTTAATTGAAAATGAGACATTTGGTCGGGTTATGGTAACATACTGTAGAGTACCAACCACACTTCGATACAAAGTAACATCTTCAAAGTGTTCACCATCATATTGAGATATTGATTTTCCAATAGTACTAGGAGTTTTAGCTTGTTTGCAGTCTAACATGTCAGTGTGACACCCCGACTAATTAAATACCGGGTAGCTACTCCTTTATTAAATTAATTCAAAATGCCAAGTTGGTTCAGTTAATAGCATCACTGTCGAAATCATTTTAAAAATTACTAACCACCTAGTATTTAAAAAGTAAGTGCCAAATTTTAAGTTAAGTCTGATTAACATGCAATAAAAGAATAATGAAAGAATATTAACCATTCGCCATAATGAAGTAATGAATAACCAACATCATAAATATAAATCCGAAGGAAAACCCCTCACAACAATCCCACAACTGAAGAAAAATACTACAAGTCTGAATCCTGAACAATTACATGCCAAAGGTCTGAAAAACTGAAATAAATGAAATATCTCTAAAAGAAATGGGCGACATGCCCTACAACTGATAACTGATGAATATCAAGTCAAGATAGATGAAGCGTCTACAAGCAAAGTCCTGTAACTTCCACAAACAGCTACAGCTCGTCACCTGAATGAGAATCCTATGCATGGTGTCCTTATGGCTGGGCACCTAAAATGGTTTTTACAAAAAGAGATTTGAAAGCAAATGGGTCAGAGCCCGAAAGTGTAAAACATTTTGAAAATAGCAAGTGTTTTAATAACATTAAAACATTAAATGCAAAATACATGTTAGGACGTGCACTCACATGAAATTCTCACCTCTCAACTACATGTGCACTCCTAACGTACATTACCCATCTAAATGACACATATATCTAACTAAAACGTAATAAGTTCTACCTCTTACTACTCGATTCCCACATTACATTCTAACGTTATCAAATACATAGAGGGCTTTACTTAAACTCAGATTCTCAATATGTAATACATTTCACTATCGGTTAACCTGTTATGTTTTCTCAAAACAATTCCATAATTTTATTCACACTATAAACATGAAAGTTTCCATTAATTAAGTGTATATTATTCACGTCATAAATATACAGTACAAGAACCCGAGACTAAGCTGCGGTGTACACATCCTCTGCTATCCATCCCGGTACATCACGTACATAAGGATTACAAATTCTGAATCTCTCAGGAATTGATAGAATAAACACCACACACAAAAATGGAGGCGAACATAGTTCAACATATCCATGGTCACGTACATACCTACGCTCCATAGTCAGCTGGCTTAATAACTCACAATTAAGTCATTCTCTTGAACTATGTCCTCTAGGTACCACTCTAAATCCGGGCACACAAGGAGTAGATGGCCCTAAGCGAACGTAAACCTCCCGTGATAGCAAGTATGGTAAGTATGTCATACACATAAAATCATATACATATACTAAGTATGCACACATCTTAGTAATCACCATAATATATTGGTACAAAACTCTTCTCGTACTGACATATAATACTACACCATTTAAATGTTCCCGATTATTAATTAATTAGGCCGTCAATAGCTCACATCGTAATAGACACTCACGTCCTACTTCACTTTTTCCCTTAGGTTCAAATTACACTTCTAGGTTTGACTCCTCATAATATCCCAAACATCCCAAATATATCAATTACTCATCAAGGAAAGGCTTTCTCTACCTATACCCAAGGTTACGGGTCACTCGGGATCAAAACAGGCTAAAAAGCCTAAACTGTCAACTCGTTCGAAGTCTCGTTCGAACGAGGCTGTTCGAACGAGACTTCATTCGAACGAACTGAGTCTTCTAACGAGATCTCGTTCGAACGAAGTGGGCCTTCTAACGAGATATCGTTCGAACGATCTTATCGAACGAACTTCACCCTCGTTAGAAGTCAATGGTCAACTCGTTAGAAGCTCATTCGAACGAGCTCGTTCGAACGACCTGGGCAGGTCTTCTAACGAGTGGCCAATTTCAAGCCCAAAATTCCTTATTTCGTTTTTTCCTCTTTTCGTCACTTCTAATCTTCTCTAAACATTAGTCCAACAATATATCAAGGTTCCTAATCGTCTCTAAACATACATAGGTCACCTACTAACGTTTTTGTGGTGATTAAATCATTATAACCATCATCCAAATATCAAATCTCTACATATTTTTCCCCAATTTCAAACACATGAACCCTAGAATTTATAAGTCATCTAGAAGTCTAATTAAATCCGTTTTTGGTTTCATACTAATTGTAATATCATCAGAATAATCATCAACTACAAATCTACATGCAATTTCCTCATCAAGAATATGATTTCTATTTCCAATTTAATGGGTTTTCCATTAACTCCTAAGAACAAATCAGATTTTTAACAATTCCTACACATGGAAGAAACATTCTCTATAAAAAAGAAATTAAATCACTTGCCTTAATGGTAACTCTGGATTTGATGACGAATTTGATGAATAGATCTCCATCCTCTGCAGATTTCTCCTCTCCTCTCTTTCTACAAGCTCTCTTCTCCAAGGTTAATGGTGGCTATGGAGGCTAGGGTTTTGTCTTAGGAAAATTTCAATAACCTCCGTAGTCTATTTGGGTAATAGCGGGCTTAGTGGGTTAATGCCTAATCAAATATTAACTCCCAATTTTCGTAGCTTTTAATTCCTCAAAATTCAAAATTACCAAACTACCCTTATACGTTGCCGGCATGGCCTAAAAATGCCCCGGGACCCAAACCAAACCTCCGGCTAGTGTTTTCTGACTATTTCGACCCTTCCGGACGCGTTAGCGCACTCAAAACGACCATACGGTTAATAGAAATAAAATTCACTTTTTAATTATCATAATTATATACCATGACGCGACTGTCACACGCGTCTCAACAAAATTTCCAAATTGCCGTATTTCAATCTCACGACAAATTTCATAATTCAAAATTCATATATAATCATATATGCACATATAATTAAATACCAACTCGCATCTCGCTAGTATTTTTAATCCGGATTAATTTCCAATTAACATGCATTTAATTAAATTAATCCCATAAAATAAATATCACAAAAATACAAAAATACGGGGTATTACATACTTCCCCCCTAATAACTGAATTTCGTCCCGAAATTCAGAACTAAAAAGTACCTGGTAAGAACAACTCTGGATAACGTTCGCGCATCTCATCCTCGCGCTCCCATGTGGACTCCTCGACATTATGATGTCGCCACTGAACACGCACCTACGGAACTATCTTTGACCGCAGTTTGCGCTCATTTCTGTCCAAAATCGCAATCGGCCCCTCCTCGTAGGAGATGTCCCGCTGGAGATCGATGTCCTCCAAAGCGATGTGAGAATGAGCCAAATCGTCTCTAAGATATTTCCTTAGCGAGGAAATATGAAACACATCGTGAATCCGATGCAAATGTTCCGGTAATCCAAGCCTATACGCAACCGGTCCAATTCGCTCAATAATAGGAAATGGTCCCACATATCTCGGTGCCAACTTCCATTTCTTCCCGAAACGCATAATCCCCTTTATAGGAGATACTCTGAGCAAAACCTGGTCCCCCACTTGAAACTCTCTGAAGAACCTCTTCGCATCAGCATAGCTCTTCTGCCGATCCTGAGCTATTCGAATGCGACTCCGAATCAATTCTATCCTCGTCGAAGTATCCTGAATCACTTCCGGCCCAAGTAGTTTGTTGTCCCCCACCTCCAACCAACATGCTGGGGAACGACAAGGTCTACCGTACAACGCCTCAAATGGAGCCATGCCAATGGTGAACTGGTAGGAGTTGTTGTAAGCAAACTCTACCAGTGGAAGATAATGCTCCCATCCACCCCCAAAATCAATGATACTCATATGTAGCATGCCCTCCAACATCTGATTTGTACGCTCAGTTTGCCCATCGGTCTGCGGGTTATACGCCGTACTCAATCGCAATTTCGTGCCCATGGCCTCCTGAAAACTCTCCCAAAACCGTGAAACAAATATCTTGTCTCGGTCAGACACGATATTTAAGGGCACACCGTGAAGTCTCACTATTTCTGCAATGAAGAGTTGGGTATACTGTCTCGCAGTGTAGTCTGTCCTTTTGGGTAGACAATGAGCGACTTTGGTCAACCTGTCCACAATTACCCAAATGGAGTCGTGACCTCTCTGTGACGTAGGCAATCCCGTGATAAAGTCCATGGATATGCTCTCCCACATCCACATCGGGACCTCCAATGGCTGTAGCAGTCCTGCCGGTCTCTGATGATCCACTTTTACTAGCTGACAAGTGGCGCATTTAGAGACAAACTCAGCAATATCTCTCTTCATCGTGCTCCAGCAATACTGACGTCTCATGTCTTGGTACATTTTATCCCCACTGGGATGTACCGCGAACAGTGAGTCGTGCGACTCGGCCATCACCTCATGCCATAATTCCTCCCCTTTCGGAACTACTAATCTCCCATTGAAGCAAAATCCCCCGTCATAGGACTCGGCTCCCTCTGCTAGTAATCTAACTATCTTCTCCTGACAGAACGAGTCATTTGCCTGTGCCCTTACTACCTTCGTGACAATCTGAGGTGTAACGGTCATCACAGACATGAACGATCGGGCCACTGCATCCTGGTGTCCTAATTCCTTCCACTTGGCATTCCACACTTCTGCCACTTCATCCGCTGGCCTACGGCTCAACGCGTCTGCCACCACGTTAGCCTTTCCCGGGTGATACTGGATATCAAACTGGTAGTTCTTCACAAACTCAAGCCACCTTCGCTGCCGCATATTCAACTCCTTCTGCGTGAATAGGTACTGTAGAGACTTGTGGTCTGTGAACAACCAAAACTTCTCCCCCAAAAGATAATGTCTCCATATCCGAAGGGGCAAATACAACTACCGCCAACTCCAAGTCATGAGTGGGGTAATTCTTCTCGTGAGGCTTTAGCTTACGGGAAGCATAAGCTATGGCCTGACTCTCCTGCTGCAAGACACCTCCAAGTCCTTGTAAGGACGCATCGGTGTAGACTAGATACTCAACTCCCGGTCTCGACAATGCTAACACAGGTGCTGAGATCAACTTATCCTTCAACTCATCGAATGCCAACTGACAGGCATCACTCCAGATGAACTGCACACCTTTACGAGTCAGATGTGTCAAAGGACCCGCTATCTTAGAAAATCCCCGAATAAACCTCCTGTAGTATCCTGCTAGACCCAAGAAACTACGGATCTCCGTTGGTGTCGTGGGCTATCCCCACTCCCTCACCGCTGATACTTTCCCCGGATCAACAGATATCCCTCGGTCGAAAATAATGTGTCCCAAAAACTGGACCTCCTTCAGCCAAAACCCGCATTTCTCATATTTTGCATACAACTCGTTCTGACGTAGTGTCTGCAAAACTTGCCTCAAATGCTCGGCGTGCTCCTCCTCTGTCTGGGAGTAAACCTGAATATCATCGATGAAGACAATGACAAACTGATCTAGGAAATCCCTGAACACTCTATTCATCAAGTCCATAAACACTGATGGAGCGTTGGTCAAACCAAAAGGCATAACCCGAAACTCGTAAGAACCGTATCTCGACAAGAACGCAGTCTTCGAGACATCCTCCTCCCTGATACGCAACTGATGGTATCCCGATCTCAAATCAATCTTTGAGAAGAAAGAAGCTCCTCTCAACTGGTCGAATAAGTCATCGATTCTAGGCAACGGATACTTATTCCGTATATTGACCTTATTCAACTCTTGGTAGTCCACACACAATCTCAGTGAACCATCTCTCTTTTCCACGAACAACACAGGGGCACCCCACGGTGAAGTACTCCTCCGAATAACCCCTAACCCAACAACTGCTCAATCTGATCCCATAACTCCCTCATCTCAGCTGGAGCCATACGGTACGGTGCGCGTGCTATAGGTCTCGTATCTGGCAATAAGTCTATAACAAAGTCTATCTCTCGACTGGGGGTAGGCCTGGTATCTCCTGAAACACATCAGAATACTCCCTGACAACTGGGATCGAATCTAAAGGAATCACAACCTCCTTAGAGGTATCCTCCTCTATGTAATACAAATGAGTAGTCGAGCCTCCCTCTGGACGAGGCATCGCCACTACAAACATCTCTTGCCCCGGAATGGCAAAAAAAAAAACAATACTCCTACTGAAACAGTCAATCATGGCTCAGTACGCAACTAGCCAATCCATGCCAATAATGGCATCATACTAGTCATCTCTAATACTAACATATCCTGTGGGTAATACTAAACTACCAATCTCTACCCCACTCCCCGGCATATAAAGAAAATGAACCATTCCCCAGTGGTGAGTCTACTTACATTACAGTGCTCAATGCTGCTGTTAATAACTCTAAGGTCTTCGCATAATACGAAATTATAAAACAATTGAGTTGTCCCAAAAACAACCAAAATTCAACCCAAAAGTCTCATGAATAGAAAACATACCCCAAATCGCGGGTGGTGCCTGTGGGGCGGCTGCCTGGTTGATATTATAGATATGTCTGTACTATAACTGCCCCTGCTGCACTGGAGCTACAGGAAAAGTTGTTAGGGCTAGTACTTGAGCTGGTGTTGGGAGGGCGACGGAAAACATAGGCCTCTGTAACTCCTGTCGGGCACCCTATTGCTAGGGGGTCCTGCCCCTATCAGGACAATCCTGGCGTTTATGGCCATGCTTGCCACACACGAAACATCGGCCTCTGAAGTTACTCCCCCTCTGACCCTGCTGCTAAAGGTGTCGGCCTTGTTGACTTGGGACCTTATTACCCTTTCGAAACTGCTTCATTTTACCACGTTGTTGATTAGAACTGACTCGGTCTTGGTTAGTTTGTTATTGCAATTTCGGGGTCTTCGCACATTTTTCAGCTTCATTCACAAGCAATTGGCTGACCTCTCTAGGTCTTTTGCCTCATTTAAGTTGTATGTTGCGTTCCTGATATTGTAAAACTGCCGTGGTAACCGCTTGTGCCACGATACCTGCTAACTCGACGATTGATATTCTCTCTGGGGATCCCCGAGGTGTGAGTCTATCTTGTCCGTTGACTCCCTTAACCGTTTTAGCTAGTTCTTCTTGTCGGTCCATCTGAAAATTTAAGTAAATTTGGATGAGTCCATCATTCAAATAAACAAATCGCGGAAGTACGAATTCCCAAAATATAGAGATGAACACAACATTCCTAGTATTAGGGATCTATATCAAAGAAAGCTCAGCGGAAACATAATAAGCCGTACAGATCCTAAGGACACTATAACCTGATGCTCTGATACCACCTGTGACACCCCGACTAATTAAATACCTGGTAGCTACTCCTTTATTAAATTAATTCAAAATGCCAAGTTGGTTCAGTTAATAGCATCACTGTCGAAATCATTTTAAAAATTACTAACCACCTAGTATTTAAAAAGTAAGTGCCAAATTTTAAGTTAAGTCTGATTAACATGCAATAAAAGAATAATGAAAGAATATTAACCATTCGCCATAATGAAGTAATGAATAACCAACATCATAAATATAAATCCGAAGGAAAACCCCTCACAACAATCCCACAACTGAAGAAAAATACTACAAGTCTGAATCCTGAACAATTACATGCCAAAGGTCTGAAAAACTGAAATAAATGAAATATCTCTAAAAGAAATGGGCGACATGCCCTACAACTGATAACTGATGAATATCGAGTCAAGATAGATGAAGCGTCTACAAGCAAAGTCCTGTAACTTCCACAAACAGCTACAGCTCGTCACCTGAATGAGAATCCTATGCATGGTGTCCTTATGGCTGGGCACCTAAAATGGTTTTTACAAAAAGAGATTTGAAAGCAAATGGGTCAGAGCCCGAAAGTGTAAAACATTTTGAAAATAGCAAGTGTTTTAATAACATTAAAACATTAAATGCAAAATACATGTTAGGACGTGCACTCACATGAAATTCTCACCTCTCAACTACATGTGCACTCCTAACGTACATTACCCATCTAAATGACACATATATCTAACTAAAACGTAATAAGTTCTACCTCTTACTACTCGATTCCCACATTACATTCTAACGTTATCAAATACATAGAGGGCTTTACTTAAACTCAGATTCTCAATATGTAATACATTTCACTATCGGTTAACCTGTTATGTTTTCTCAAAACAATTCCATAATTTTATTCACACTATAAACATGAAAGTTTCCATTAATTAAGTGTATATTATTCACGTCATAAATATACAGTACAAGAACCCGAGACTAAGCTGCGGTGTACACATCCTCTGCTATCCATCCCGGTACATCACGTACATAAGGATTACAAATTCTGAATCTCTCAGGAATTGATAGAATAAACACCACACACAAAAATGGAGGCGAACATAGTTCAACATATCCATGGTCACGTACATACCAACGCTCCATAGTCAGCTGGCTTAATAACTCACAATTAAGTCATTCTCTTGATCTATGTCCTCTAGGTACCACTCTAAATCCGGGCACACAAGGAGTAGATGGCCCTAAGCGAACGTAAACCTCCCGTGATAGCAAGTATGGTAGGTATGTCATACACATAAAATCATATACATATACTAAGTATGCACACATCTTAGTAATCACCATAATATATTGGTACAAAACTCTTCTCGTACTGACATATAATACTACACCATTTAAATGTTCCCGATTATTAATTAATTAGGCCGTCAATAGCTCACATCGTAATAGACACTCACGTCCTACTTCACTTTTTCCCTTAGGTTCAAATTACACTTCTAGGTTTGACTCCTCATAATATCCCAAACATCCCAAATATATCAATTACTCATCAAGGAAAGGCTTTCTCTACCTATACCCAAGGTTACGGGTCACTCGGGATCAAAACAGGCTAAAAAGCCTAAACTATCAACTCGTTCGAAGTCTCGTTCGAACGAGGCTGTTCGAACGAGACTTCATTCGAACGAACTGAGTCTTCTAACGAGATCTCGTTCGAACGAAGTGGGCCTTCTAACGAGATATCGTTCGAACGATCTTATCGAACGAACTTCACCCTCGTTAGAAGTCAATGGTCAACTCGTTAGAAGCTCATTCGAACGAGCTCGTTCGAACGACCTGGGCAGGTCTTCTAACGAGTGGCCAATTTCAAGCCCAAAATTCCTTATTTCGTTTTTTCCTCTTTTCGTCACTTCTAATCTTCTCTAAACATTAGTCCAACAATATATCAAGGTTCCTAATCGTCTCTAAACATACATAGGTCACCTACTAACGTTTTTGTGGTGATTAAATCATTATAACCATCATCCAAATATCAAATCTCTACATATTTTTCCCCAATTTCAAACACATGAACCCTAGAATTTATAAGTCATCTAGAAGTCTAATTAAATCCGTTTTTGGTTTCATACTAATTGTAATATCATCAGAATAATCATCAACTACAAATCTACATGCAATTTCCTCATCAAGAATATGATTTCTATTTCCAATTTAATGGGTTTTCCATTAACTCCTAAGAACAAATCAGATTTTTAACAATTCCTACACATGGAAGAAACATTCTCTATAAAAAAGAAATTAAATCACTTGCCTTAATGGTAACTCTGGATTTGATGACGAATTTGATGAATAGATCTCCATCCTCTGCAGATTTCTCCTCTCCTCTCTTTCTACAAGCTCTCTTCTCCAAGGTTAATGGTGGCTATGGAGGCTAGGGTTTTGTCTTAGGAAAATTTCAATAACCTCCGTAGTCTATTTGGGTAATAGCGGGCTTAGTGGGTTAATGCCTAATCAAATATTAACTCCCAATTTTCGTAGCTTTTAATTCCTCAAAATTCAAAATTACCAAACTACCCTTATACGTTGCCGGCATGGCCTAAAAATGCCCCGGGACCCAAACCAAACCTCCGGCTAGTGTTTTCTGACTATTTCGACCCTTCCGGACGCGTTAGCACACTCAAAACGACCATACGGTTAATAGAAATAAAATTCACTTTTTAATTATCATAATTATATACCATGACGCGACTGTCACACGCGTCTCAACAAAATTTCCAAATTGCCGTATTTCAATCTCACGACAAATTTCATAATTCAAAATTCATATATAATCATATATGCACATATAATTAAATACCAACTCGCATCTCGCTAGTATTTTTAATCCGGATTAATTTCCAATTAACACGCATTTAATTAAATTAATCCCATAAAATAAATATCACAAAAATACAAAAATACGGGGTATTACATACTTCCCCCCTAATAACTGAATTTCGTCCCGAAATTCAGAACTAAAAAGTACCTGGTAAGAACAACTCTGGATAACGTTCGCGCATCTCATCCTCGCGCTCCCATGTGGACTCCTCGACATTATGATGTCGCCACTGAACACGCACCTACGGAACTATCTTTGACCGCAGTTTGCGCTCATTTCTGTCCAAAATCGCAATCGGCCCCTCCTCGTAGGAGATGTCCCGCTGGAGATCGATGTCCTCCAAAGCGATGTGAGAATGAGCCAAATCGTCTCTAAGATATTTCCTTAGCGAGGAAATATGAAACACATCGTGAATCCGATGCAAATGTTCCGGTAATCCAAGCCTATACGCAACCGGTCCAATTCGCTCAATAATAGGAAATGGTCCCACATATCTCGGTGCCAACTTCCATTTCTTCCCGAAACGCATAATCCCCTTTATAGGAGATACTCTGAGCAAAACCTGGTCCCCCACTTGAAACTCTCTGAAGAACCTCTTCGCATCAGCATAGCTCTTCTGCCGATCCTGAGCTATTCGAATGCGACTCCGAATCAATTCTATCCTCGTCGAAGTATCCTGAATCACTTCCGGCCCAAGTAGTTTGTTGTCCCCCACCTCCAACCAACATGCTGGGGAACGACAAGGTCTACCGTACAACGCCTCAAATGGAGCCATGCCAATGGTGAACTGGTAGGAGTTGTTGTAAGCAAACTCTACCAGTGGAAGATAATGCTCCCATCCACCCCCAAAATCAATGATACTCATATGTAGCATGCCCTCCAACATCTGATTTGTACGCTCAGTTTGCCCATCGGTCTGCGGGTTATACGCCGTACTCAATCGCAATTTCGTGCCCATGGCCTCCTGAAAACTCTCCCAAAACCGTGAAACAAATATCTTGTCTCGGTCAGACACGATATTATAGGGCACACCGTGAAGTCTCACTATTTCTGCAATGAAGAGTTGGGTATACTGTCTCGCAGTGTAGTCTGTCCTTTTGGGTAGACAATGAGCGACTTTGGTCAACCTGTCCACAATTACCCAAATGGAGTCGTGACCTCTCTGTGACGTAGGCAATCCCGTGATAAAGTCCATGGATATGCTCTCCCACATCCACATCGGGACCTCCAATGGCTGTAGCAGTCCTGCCGGTCTCTGATGATCCACTTTTACTAGCTGACAAGTGGCGCATTTAGAGACAAACTCAGCAATATCTCTCTTCATCGCGCTCCAGCAATACTGACGTCTCATGTCTTGGTACATTTTATCCCCACTGGGATGTACCGCGAACAGTGAGTCGTGCGACTCGGCCATCACCTCATGCCATAATTCCTCCCCTTTCGGAACTACTAATCTCCCATTGAAGCAAAATCCCCCGTCATAGGACTCGGCTCCCTCTGCTAGTAATCTAACTATCTTCTCCTGACAGAACGAGTCATTTGCCTGTGCCCTTACTACCTTCGTGACAATCTGAGGTGTAACGGTCATCACAGACATGAACGATCGGGCCACTGCATCCTGGTGTCCCAATTCCTTCCACTCGGCATTCCACACTTCTGCCACTTCATCCGCTGGCCTACGGCTCAACGCGTCTGCCACCACGTTAGCCTTTCCCGGGTGATACTGGATATCAAACTGGTAGTTCTTCACAAACTCAAGCCACCTTCGCTGCCGCATATTCAACTCCTTCTGCGTGAATAGGTACTGTAGAGACTTGTGGTCTGTGAACAACCAAAACTTCTCCCCCAAAAGATAATGTCTCCATATCCGAAGGGGCAAATACAACTACCGCCAACTCCAAGTCATGAGTGGGGTAATTCTTCTCGTGAGGCTTTAGCTTACGGGAAGCATAAGCTATGGCCTGACTCTCCTGCTGCAAGACACCTCCAAGTCCTTGTAAGGACGCATCGGTGTAGACTAGATACTCAACTCCCGGTCTCGACAATGCTAACACAGATGCTGAGATCAACTTATCCTTCAACTCATCGAATGCCAACTGACAGGCATCACTCCAGATGAACTGCACACCTTTACGAGTCAGATGTGTCAAAGGACCCGCTATCTTAGAAAATCCCCGAATAAACCTCCTGTAGTATCCTGCTAGACCCAAGAAACTACGGATCTCCGTTGGTGTCGTGGGCTGTCCCCACTCCCTCACCGCTGATACTTTCCCCGGATCAACAGATATCCCTCGGTCGAAAATAATGTGTCCCAAAAACTGGACCTCCTTCAGCCAAAACCCGCATTTCTCATATTTTGCATACAACTCGTTCTGACGTAGTGTCTGCAAAACTTGCGTCAAATGCTCGGCGTGCTCCTCCTCTGTCTGGGAGTAAACCAGAATATCATCGATGAAGACAATGACAAACTGATCTAGGAAATCCCTGAACACTCTATTCATCAAGTCCATAAACACTGATGGAGCGTTGGTCAAACCAAAAGGCATAACCCGAAACTCGTAAGAACCGTATCTCGACAAGAACGCAGTCTTCGAGACATCCTCCTCCCTGATACGCAACTGATGGTATCCCGATCTCAAATCAATCTTTGAGAAGAAAGAAGCTCCTCTCAACTGGTCGAATAAGTCATCGATTCTAGGCAACGGATACTTATTCCGTATATTGACCTTATTCAACTCTTGGTAGTCCACACACAATCTCAGTGAACCATCTCTCTTTTCCACGAACAACACAGGGGCACCCCACGGTGAAGTACTCCTCCGAATAACCCCTAACCCAACAACTGCTCAATCTGATCCCATAACTCCCTCATCTCAGCTGGAGCCATACGGTACGGTGTGCGTGCTATAGGTCTCGTATCTGGCAATAAGTCTATAACAAAGTCTATCTCTCGACTGGGGGTAGGCCTGGTATCTCCTGAAACACATCAGAATACTCCCTGACAACTGGGATCGAATCTAAAGGAATCACAACCTCCTTAGAGGTATCCTCCTCTATGTAATACAAATGAGTAGTCGAGCCTCCCTCTGGACGAGGCATCGCCACTACAAACATCTCTTGCCCCGGAATGGCAAAAAAAAAAACAATACTCCTACTGAAACAGTCAATCATGGCTCAGTACGCAACTAGCCAATCCATGCCAATAATGGCATCATACTAGTCATCTCTAATACTAACATATCCTGTGGGTAATACTAAACTACCAATCTCTACCCCACTCCCCGGCATATAAAGAAAATGAACCATTCCCCAGTGGTGAGTCTACTTACATTACAGTGCTCAATGCTGCTGTTAATAACTCTAAGGTCTTCGCATAATATGAAATTATAAAACAATTGAGTTGTCCCAAAAACAACCAAAATTCAACCCAAAAGTCTCATGAATAGAAAACATACCCCAAATCGCGGGTGGTGCCTGTGGGGCGGCTGCCTGGTTGATATTATAGATATGTCTGTACTATAACTGCCCCTGCTGCACTGGAGCTACAGGAAAAGTTGTTAGGGCTAGTACTTGAGCTGGTGTTGGGAGGGCGACGGAAAACATAGGCCTCTGTAACTCCTGTCGGGCACCCTATTGCTGGGGGGTCCTGCCCCTATCAGGACAATCCTGGCGTTTATGGCCATGCTTGCCACACACGAAACATCGGCCTCTGAAGTTACTCCCCCTCTGACCCTGCTGCTAAAGGTGTCGGCCTTGTTGACTTGGGACCTTATTACCCTTTCGAAACTGCTTCATTTTACCACGTTGTTGATTAGAACTGACTCGGTCTTGGTTAGTTTGTTGTTGCAATTTCGGGGTCTTCGCACATTTTTCAGCTTCATTCACAAGCAATTGGCTGACCTCTCTAGGTATTTTGCCTCATTTAAGTTGTATGTTGCGTTCCTGATATTGTAAAACTGCCGTGGTAACCGCTTGTGCCACGATACCTGCTAACTCGACGATTGATATTCTCTCTGGGGATCCCCGAGGTGTGAGTCTATCTTGTCCGTTGACTCCCTTAACCGTTTTAGCTAGTTCTTCTTGTCGGTCCATCCGAAAATTTAAGTAAATTTGGATGAGTCCATCATTCAAATAAACAAATCGCGGAAGTACGAATTCCCAAAATATAGAGATGAACACAACATTCCTAGTATTAGGGATCTATATCAAAGAAAGCTCAGCGGAAACATAATAAGCCGTACAGATCCTAAGGACACTATAACCTGATGCTCTGATACCACCTGTGACACCCCGACTAATTAAATACCGGGTAGCTACTCCTTTATTAAATTAATTCAAAATGCCAAGTTGGTTCAGTTAATAGCATCATTGTCGAAATCATTTTAAAAATTACTAACCACCTAGTATTTAAAACGTAAGTGCCAAATTTTAAGTTAAGTCTGATTAACATGCAATAAAAGAATAATGAAAGAATATTAACCATTCGCCATAATGAAGTAATGAATAACCAACATCATAAATATAAATCCGGAGGAAAACTCCTCACAACAATCCCACAACTGAAGAAAAATACTACAAGTCTGAATCCTGAATAATTACATGCCAAAGGTCTGAATAACTGAAATAAATGAAATATCTCTAAAAGAAATGGGCGACATGCCCTACAACTGATAACTGATGAATATCGAGTCAAGATAGATGAAGCGTCTACAAGCAAAGTCCTGTAACTTCCACAAACAGCTACAACTCGTCACCTGAATGAGAATCCTATGCGTGGTGTCCTTGTGGCTGGGCACCTAAAATGGTTTTTACAAAAAGAGATTTGAAAGAAAATGGGTCAGAGCCCGAAAGTGTAAAACATTTTGAAAACAGCAAGTGTTTTAATAACATTAAAACATTAAATGCAAAATACATGTTAGGACGTGCACTCACATGAAATTCTCACCTCTCGACTACATGTGCACTCCTAACGTACATTACGCATCTAAATGACACATATATCTAACTAAAACGTAATAAGTTCTACCTTTTACTACTCAATTCCCACATTACATTCTAACGTTATCAAATACATAGAGGGCTTTACTTAAACTCAGATTCTCAATATGTAATACATTTCACTATCGGTTAACCTGTTATGTTTTCTCAAAACAATTCCATAATTTTATTCACACTATAAACATGAAAGTTCCCATTAATTAAGTGTATATTATTCACGTCATAAATATACAGTACAAGCACCCGAGACTAAGTTGCGGTGTACACATACTCTGCTATCCATCCCGGTACATCACGTACATAAGGATTACAAATTCCGAATCTCTCAGGAATTGAAAGAATAAACACCACACACAAAAATGGAGGCGAACATAGTTCAACATATCCATGGTCACGTACATACCTACGCTCCATAGTCAGCTGGCTTAATAACTCACAATTAAGTCATTCTCTTGAACTATGTCCTCTAGGTACCACTCTAAATCCAGGCACACAAGGAGTAGATGGCCCTAAGCGAACGTAAACCTCCCGTGATAGCAAGTATGGTAGGTATGTCATACACATAAAATCATATACATATACTAAGTATGCACACATCTTAGTAATCACCATAATATATTGGTACATAACTCTTCTCGTACTGACATATAATACTACACCATTTATATGTTCCCGGTTAATATAATTAATTAGGCCGTAAATATCTCACATCGTAATAGACACTCACATCCTACATCACTTTTTCCCTTAGGTTCAAACTACACTTCTAGGTTTGACTCCTCATAATATCCCAAACATCCCAAATATATCAATTACTCATCAAGGAAAGGCTTTCTCTACCTATACACAAGGTTACGGGGCACTCGGGATCAAAACAGGCTAAAAAGCCTAAACTGTCAACTCGTTCGAAGTCTCGTTCGAACGAGGCTGTTCGAACGAGACTTCGTTCGAACGAACTGAGTCTTCTAACGAGATCTCGTTCGAACGAAGTGGGCCTTCTAACGAGATCTCGTTCGAACGATCTTATCGAACGATCTTATCGAACGAACTTCACCCTCGTTAGAATTCAATGGTCAACTCGTTAGAAGCTCGTTCGAACGACCTGGGCAGGTCTTCTAACGAGTGGCCAGTTTCAAGCCCAGAATTCCTTATTTCATTTTTTCCTCTTTTCTTCACTTCTAATCTTCTCCAAACATTAGTCCAATAGTATATCAAGGTTCCTAATCGTCTCTAAACATACATAGGTCACCTACTAACGTTTTTGTGGGGATTAAATCATTATAACCATCATCCAAATATCAAATCTCTACATATTTTTCCCCAATTTCAAACACATGAACCCTAGAATTTATAAGTCATCTAGAAGTCTAATTAAATCCATTTTTGGTTTCATACTAATTGTAATATCATCAGAATAATCATCAACTATAAATCTACATGCAATTTCCTCATCAAGAATATGATTTCTATTTCCAATTTAATGGGTTTTCCATTAACTCCCAAGAACAAATCAGATTTTTAACAATTCCTACACATGGAAGAAACATTCTCTATAAAAACGAAATTAAATCACTTGCCTTAATGGTGACTCTGGATTTGATGACGAATTTGATGAATAGATCTCTCTCCTCTGCAGATTTCTCCTCTCCTCTCTTTCTACAAGCTCTCTTCTCCAAGGTTAATGGTGGCTATGGAGGCTAGGGTTTTGTCTTAGGAAACTTTCAATAACCTCTGTAGTCTATTTGGGTAATAGCGGGCTTAGTGGGTTAAGGCCTAATCAGATATTAACTCCCAATTTTCGTAGCTTTTAATTCCTCAAAATTCAAAATTACCAAACTACCCTTATACGTTGCCGATATGGCCTAAAAATGCCCCGGGACCCAAACCAAACCCCCGGCTAGTGTTTTCTGACTATTTCGACCCTTTCGAACGCGTTGGCGCACTCAAAATGACCATACGGTTAATAGAACTAAAATTCACTTTTTAATTATCATAATTATATACCATGACGCGACTGTCACACGCGTCTCAACAAAATTTCCAAATTGCCGTATTTCAATCTCACGACAAATTTCATAATTCAAAATTCATATATAATCATATATGCACATATAATCAAATATCAACTCGCATCTCGCTAGTATTTTTAATCCGGATTAATTTCCAATTAACACGCATTTAATTAAATTAATCCCATAAAATAAATATCACAAAAATACAAAAATACGGGGTATTATAGTCAGTTTTGGCAAGAAAATCAGTTATATACTTTCTTTATAAGAGATGGATAGCATCATTGGAATAAGTTGCTTCAATACGAAGAAAATAGGATAAGACACATAAGTCCCTTAAGGCAAAAGTACTATATAGATCAGCTATCAAGCTTGAAACTATAGATGTTGAACTCCTAGTAATCAGAATATAATCAACATAAACTAATACTATTAGAATTGAGGTTTTATCATAAAGAAAAAAATAGAGAACTATCAGTCCTAGAAGATATAAAATCCTAAGAATGAAGAGTTGAGCTAAGTTTATGGAACCAAGCTCGTTGTGCTTGTTTAAGACCGTACATTGCCTTCTTTAGTTGATAAACATGATTAGGAAAATTCTTACTGACAAAGCCAGGAGGTTGTTGCATGTAAACTATCTCTTCTAAGTCACCATCCAAGAAGGCATTTTGGACATTAAGTTACCTAACAATCCACTTGTAAGATAAAGCAATAGTGAGAATAATTAGGATTGTTGCTAGTTTAACTACTGGACTGAATGTCTCAAAATTTTCAATACCATAAGTTTGATTATACCCCTTTGCAACCAGGAGGGCCTTGTGTCGTTCAATAGTTCCATCATCTTTATATTTCAGCCGATACACCCATTTGAA
This sequence comes from Sambucus nigra, assembly GCA_949130495.1. Taxonomy (NCBI): domain Eukaryota; kingdom Viridiplantae; phylum Streptophyta; class Magnoliopsida; order Dipsacales; family Adoxaceae; genus Sambucus; species Sambucus nigra. Next base: position 283,356,474 of record OX422215.1, read on the forward strand.
ACCTATTATACTTGTTCCAGTAGGAGGGGAACTTAAAACCCAAGTTCAATTTTATTGCAAGGCTTCATACTCTTCTTAAGTAGCATTAATCCACTTAGGATCCTTATGTGCTTGTTTTATGGTACGCGGTTCAGTTGGCTTAATAGAAGTTGAGTAAAAAATGTTTCTTCTTCTTTCTTATTTCATTCCTAGCATAAGTCACAACTCACCGTGGTTCAATAATCTAAGCTAGAGAAACAGTAACATAAGCTTGAGAAATGGCTGAAGTGGATACTACTGGTTCTGAAGATGCTAACACAAGAACTGAGGGGTCACCAACACATAATGGATCAGAATCTATATTATAAGTAGAAGTATGAGTTCGACAGTTTTGTGCAAGAGAAGACAAATTAGTTGATGGAGAATAATCTGAAATAATGGCAGGAGTATGATAAGATTAAGAGACATCAACAACAAATGCATTTTTGTTATGAGAAGCAAAGGGAAAACTATTTTCATAAAAAATAACATGAGGAAAGATATATATACAACTTGAGTTTCTATCAAGCCACATATATCCTTTGTGAATAGAGTTGTAACCAAGAAATAAACACTTCAATGATCTATATTGAAAAAAAAATTGTTATATGGTCGAATGAAAGGAAAACATAAACAACCAAAAACATGAAAAAGAGTATAATCAGGTTGTTATGAAAAAAGAGTAGAATAAGGAGAAGTAAACTTAAGTACTCTTATAGGTAGTCTATTGATGAGAAATATAACCGCCTAACAAGCATACTTCTAGTACCATAAGAGCATATGAGCATGATCAAGAAGATCTAGTCCAATCTCAACCACATGGCGATGTTTTCTTTTGACTCTGCCATTTTGAGAAGATATGTATGGACATGAAAAATGATATAATATACCAGATTGAGTCAAAAAAGAAAGAAAATATCAATATTCACCACCATTTTTAGATTGTAAACATTTGATTTTTCTGTCAAATTGATTTTCAACATGTACTTTGAATTGTTTCAATATAGGTAAGACTTGGTCTTTGGTTTGCAATGGATAAATCCATGTAAATGAAGAAAAGTCATCAATAAATAAGATAAAATATCTTGATCCAAATGTAGTCTTAATGGGAGCAGGACCCCAAATATCAATATGAATCAAATATAAGACATTAGAAGCACAAGAATTTGAAAGTTTTAAAGGTAAACGAAGACTTTGGCTAGTTGGAAGGAAGAACAAATAGCAGTTCTATTATTTGTACTAGAAATATTACAATCTAATAGAATTATATAAACAATTACAGAATTTGCATCACCTAGCCTATATTGCCACAGTTCTTCTTTATTAACCACATAAGTAAAAGAAGATACATAGGTACTAAAATAAGTATGAAATGAGTTGTGTTCTGACTTGATAGCAGGAAACTTACACAATCCATTTTTAAGCCTACCTTGAGCGAAAACCCTCTTTATAAATTGATCCTTCACACAAAAAGAGTTAGGATAGAAGTCAATAAAGGTATTATTATCCGAACAAAACATTACTATGCTGATCAAATTGGCAGATATGAAAGGAACGTGCTAAACATTCTTAAGTTTGAACTGATGAGAATTAGAAACTAATAAATGAGAGGCAAGAGTAGAGATATGGAGTTTCTTACTATTACTAACAGTAACACTCTCAATTCCCGTGTATGGTGTAGCATTGTTCAAATTACCAGCAACCTGTGTGAGATGATGAATAGCTCCAGAGTCTAAGTACCGAGTATAGTCTCGAACTATGCTTAGTGAGGCAACCATAGCTGATACATTTCCCAGCGAATTGGTAGTGTAAGTACTGCTCTCAATCGATCCTCCTTTAAAGGAAATGTCAAATTGATGGTAGAATGTGTGCATAGTATGTCCAAACTTTCCACATAACTGACATTGTGGTTTATTGATTGAGTTGAAACTGTTGTTTCCTCTTCCTTGGCCACACGTCCATTCCTTCCACGACAATGAAAATTAGAGTTCTGAAAACCACTTCCTTGACCTGAGTATTAGCCTCAACCTCCATTGTATCATTTTCCTCCTCCACTTCTATTTTGAGAGGAAGTATTTTGAGAGGAGGCCTAGTTTACATTTACTGTTGATGACTCAACAATGGAGTTTTGTTGCTCCAAGCATTGCTCATATGAAAGGAGCATTATACAAACAGTATCAATCATCTCTGATGTTAATTACAGTGATAAAAGCATTATAATCTACTCCAAGACCTGTAAAGAGGTTCATAATCTGATCTTGCTCAGAAACTATTTCTCTAATGCCAGCAAGACTATCTGTGATCCCGTTAATCTTCATCAGATAATCGATCATCGATATTGAGCCTTTTTCATAGTTTGCAACTCAAGATGAAGTTGCATAACTCTGGCTCGTGAAGAGGAAGAAAATATCTTATCAAGTCCTGTCCAAGCAGAATGAGAAGTTGAATGTCTGATGATTGGAGACATTATTTCTGGAGTGAGAGATGAATATATATCTTAGGATCATCCGATCTTGATGCCTCCAAGCCATATATTCTGGATTAATTGATCCAGTGCTTAGAGTATGAGGAGGAAAAATAGAAATTCCTTCTATAAAATCTTCAAAACCATTCACAAAAATAGTATTGTCCATTTGCGATTTCCATAGAACATAGTTTGATCTATCCAATTTAACAGAAAGAGAATGATTGATCATTTATGAAACAAGAAAAGAAGAAGTAGTAGATCCAAGACTTGGCGAAGAAGAAGAAGAAGATGATGCCATGAATGAATCGCAAGCACGGAACGTAATTGGATCGTAAGAGAACGTGAGAAACTCATAGAGCTCTGATACTAAGATAAAATTTGTGTTTGAGAGAAAATCTCTATTCTCGTTAATCAGAGATTAAAGAGTGAAATATTATATACATATATATATATATATATATATATATATATATATATATATATATATATATATATATATATATATGAAGAGTTTTTTACAATTGTTAACAGTTGTATAACGGCTTGTCTAACTACCACCTAAATAACAAACTCTAATATTACCTAATTACATCCACTTACCACGTGTTACTAACACCTGCTGAAATATATGTTTGGTTATTAGTATGAGAGTATTACTGGGTGATAAAGGTGGGAGAAAGAAAAGAAGGAGATTGTAAAGGGAGAAAGATAGGTCAGGGGGGATGCTTATGTGAAGGTTTTACCTACTGGATGGTGATGACTAGGGTAGTACAATAGGTTTTAGGCGAGTGAGGTTATGAAAGGTTAGCCTAGTGTTGTTGGTGATGGAAATGTGATTTTTTTGGTGAAGGAATTCGCAATAAAATAAATCTAATTTCCATTAAGATAACTTTGACGATGTTAATCCACTTTTAATAGATTTCAAATCTCTTCTGGTGGGTCTATTAAGTCTACATAACTGATGTTCTATAGGTTTCCCAACTCACCAAACCATCAACACATTTATTGTCTTCCCACATAGCGTGAATCGGATTGTCCTCGTATTTCTATAGAGTCTTATACAATCATCAATAAGGGTGTAAGGATGTTGGTTCCCCTCATCTGCCTTGGAAATTACAGGAAACATCGTGTAATAATATGTCTCTATCTTATCTCCACTCCATCTAGGGGCAGATCCACCATAGGCCGAAGCGGGGCCGCCACCCCAGTTCGAAAAAACAAATAGGGTAATGTTGGTAAAAATTCAAACTTAAATGTTACTTGCTATTATTTTCAAATATAAGGGTAAGTGTGTAATTAACTAAACAAAAAACAAATATATTTTATACAAAATCGAGACAAACCCTCAATCATTTCTAACCTAGCCGATCTTCTCCCACACTCCCGATCAACTCTGCCCTCCCCTGCGATCACCTCCCACCGCTGCCCTCCCTCCACCGTCGATCCTCAGATCTTATCTCACTCACGAGTCATACAACATAATCAGGTATATTATATATGCAGATTTAATATATAGAGGCTTTTATGTGTGCAAATTTTCGACTGGACTTTATATGGAGGCTTTTATAAGTGCAATTTTTTTCACATGTGCAAATTTATATGTCCATTTTTTTTACTTACTTTGTCTGTAAAACTTTATTGGTAGGGAAGTTTCATAAGATTTAGTTGTTTTTTAGATTGTATGCAAATTTGTGTGTAAAACTAGGCTGAAATTGTTGTAAATATAGGAGCTCGTGGAGAAATTTTTTTAATGAAAAAGAGGAAACAACACAAAAACTGTATCCGAAGCTGATATGTGCTTGGGTTGAGCCTTAATGGTGTCAGGTGAGTTTACTCATTTTCATACTTCATATTAGGCAAAATTCAATTGTTATCACTACTAAAATTTGGGTATTGTGAATATTTATTAAACGTTGTTTATTTCTTAAAATTAATTAGATATAGTTAATAATGATTGAGAGTAGTTGTTTGGACATTATAAAGCTATAATTTGTATAAAACTCGAAATAAAAAAAATGCCTCGAGGGCTCCTGCCCCTCCCCCCAAACCCTTGGTACCACTCAAAAATTTTATATAAAACTCGAAATAACAAAAAAAATGCCTCGGGGGCTCCTGCCCCTGAACCCGTGGTACCACTCGAAACTTTCGCCACACTTGACAAAAAATCCTGGATCCGCCACTAACACCATTCTGTCTCTTTGATGAGCTTAAGGCCATGAAAAATACCCTCTAGCTTAGTTTTGAGGTAAGTAACCTTTTTCACCATGTTTTCATAAAATTCCACCACCCAAGCTCCTTGATTGTTTCGCACCAAACCACCATAACTTCCAAGCCTAAAATTTTATCCCAACTACCATCCGTGTTGACTTTTATTGCAAGTAAAAAAAGAAAAATTACAATTTATCAATAAAGAATTTGGATTCTTACCTTGTGAGGGTTTTATTAGGAAAATTTGTTTGATATCCTTCGTTAGTTGCTAACTCAGCTTAGCCAACACATGAGGGGAATATCAATTTTATTAAAAATTATTTAATTTCTATATTTCCAAACATTCCACAAAATCTAAATGAATATGATACACCAAAACATACCTTTGTAAATTTATTTTTTGTTAAACAAGATGTTGTCCACTACCCACTCAAAGAATTTAAGATTCAAACCTTCTTGCCATTTCTCAATGGTGATAATATTAAGTCCAATTTTCTTATATTTATGATAATCTCTAAAAATGTGGTTAATATTCTCATTTAAACTAAATTTTTCGCAACTCATATCCGTAGGAAATCCCCTAAACACTCTATGGTGATTGGTCATCAATTTATCATGAATAGTGAGACAAAGGAACATTTTGAATATTTGAGAGGCCTTTATCTCTTAAATTTTCTTCTAAACGGTATTAGAATTAGAGTTAGTTTTTTAGATCTTAATTAGTGAGGCCACATTATGGTATTTTTTAGATCTTAATTATTGAGGCCACGTTATGGTATTATGATCTTATGAATTTGGAGTTCGAGGGTGATAAAGAAAAAAAAATTAATAGGTTTAGTCGACACTAGATCATATTAATAAGCGGCCTTCATTGAGCCTTGGCTTTTTTATCCATTAACAGTACAAGCAGATCCTCTTTTAAAACCTAAGCTCTCTATTGTCGATGACTCATGTTTATCCATAGTTAGCTTCTTCAAGATAACATTGGTGGGTAGAGTTTGTAATGAAACCTACTTACCACCGTCGCTAGAAAATATGAAGGTGTGGGTCCACATGCATTGGAGTCCGGGTGGTGGAGTGGTGGTGAGATACCTGAACTCCTCTTTCTTTTTGTTCATTTTTTTATCTGAGCATGAAGCAAATAGGATTTTAGCTTTGAAACTCTATAATGTGCATGAAGAGCATGTGTTCTTTGATATGTGGCATCCGCTAGGATGCTGTTCTAAAAGTGGTTGGAGCCCGTCCAGTCATTGGATTAGGATTGAAGGTTTGCCTCTCAATTATGGGATATGAAGGTGTTCCAAGCTATTAGTAACCAGTGTAGGGGAGGCTACTTGGATATTGATGCAGATACTCAGGTGGTTGTAGAGCCGAGGGGGGCCAGGATACTAGTTAGAGGGCATGCGAGTATACCGAAGAAAATATCTATCAAGGCTGGTGGTTGGGTTTTTGCACTCCCCGTATTTGTTGAAATATCTCCTGTGTATTTTTTTGGGGGAGGGGATGGTCCTTCTAAGAAGGAGATGGGTAGTGTGAAGGAGTTGGGCAAGCATGTGGCTGGTTGTTACATATCTTGATCGATTACTTCTCATCCAGTAGTTGAGGAGGTCCCTAGTCGGTTCATTTCTCCGGATAAAGAGGGTATCACACCTCTCAACTCTGGCAACGATGTTTTAGGCAGGAGGAGGCAGGGGAAGGGGTCTGTGTGCAGGCAGTTGGTTGTGTGTCTGAGCATTTTAATTTGTTTTGCAGTAGCAAGGTAGTCCAATACAAGGATAGAGTTTAGTTTGTGCAACGTCTATTAGCATCGGTAGATTCTTCCTTTCCAGAGAAGAATACCTCCAACAGGGCTGTCTTTCATGGGTCTACCCCTTCGGGAGAAGGGGCCTCAACCTTTGGTGTCAAGTGGTGAGTCTAAGACCAAATTGGTGCAAGATAGTTGTGCCAGTGTTCCTTTCAGTAAGGTTAAATGCAATATACCTATTAGTGATAAATTTGGTAAACATGGGTCCAACTTTAATAAGATTTATCCTTGTCTTAATTCGACAAAGTGTTGAAGCATGGGTTTTTCAGAAAAAATCTCAGGCTTAGAGGGGAGTGCAAGTGGGAAGGAGTGGTTGATAAAGGCCAGAAAAATATGGTTGGAGGAGAGGCTTGTTTCGAGGGTGCAGTCCCGACTTTAGGCGTGTTCGAGAGGAGAGATCCAAGTTGCTTGTCCGGTATGACAAACTTTATTAGTGGCACACTTTTCACGATTGTGGAGGAGGGTGTAGCTGAGGTGGAGGGGCGGGCTTCTGTGCAGGCTTTGTATGTCATGTTTGGGGAGCCATTGTGCGGGCAGAAAAATTTCGAGAGTATGGTTGATCTATACCCCAGGTTGTGTGTTGATCTCGGGTCCTCGGAGGGGGTAGGGGAGGTGTCCATAAGTGGGGATGGCTAGAGGATTTGTGAGGTTGAGACGGAGGGGTGGATTTCTAGTGTGATAGGAGATTTTAGTAAATTCGTAGGGAATAATTATGATGGGAATGAGCAGGATGAACTTTATTTGTTCCACGCCTTAGAGTAGAGGTGGAGGGAAATATTAGAGGTGGTAGAGATGGGGGTGGGTGGGTCTTCAAACGGCTTCCAATGAAGTTATGAATAATCTCTTGGAATGTTCGGGGGATTGAATGACCTCGTTAGAAGAGGAATGGTTAGTGGGGCTCTTTCACGGTAGAGGCCGACTATTGTCTGCCTTCAAGAGACAAAGTTGCGTTCTATGGATAGGGATTTGTCTCAATTCATTTATGGAGGTCGTAGGTTTGAGTGGTGTTGTCTGGATTCATAGGGGGCGTCAGGAGGGGTTATCATTTTTTGGGATAATAGAGTGGTGGAAAGGATTGATGTTTTAGTAAGTCGGTGGTATCTTTCATGCTTATTCAGGAGTGTGGAGGACGGATTCAATTGGATCTTTTCGGTGGTTTATGGGACATGGAGGATTTAGCTCATTTGGATATGTGGTAGGAATTGGTTGGGTCCAGGAGTGTCTGGGGCGTTTCATGGTGCACAGTGGAATACTACAACATCATTCGATTCCCTTATGAGAGAAGAGGTGGGGGGAGGTCGAACTCCTTTATGCGGGCTTTCTTGGACTTTATCAATGAGTTGTAGTTGAGTGACCTCCCTTTGGAGGGAGGGTTTTCACCTGGTCCAGTCATCGGGATGAGCCCTTTCTTTCTTAGTTGGACCAATTTTTACTTTCTAATGACTGGGAGGTGCAGTTTACGGGGCCAACTCAGTCTTGCATTCCTTGAGTGACTTGGGATCACTCGCCTATTTTACTGGAGTGTGGAGGGGGGAGGGGGAGGACCCCCTTTAGATTTGATAATATGTGGTTACAGGAGCAGAAATTTATTGGGAGGCTTCAGGAGTGGTGGTAGGGGTACGAGGTAGAGGGAATGTGAGCTTCAGACTTGCATCTAAATTGTTTTGACCTAAGGGGGACACCATTCGTTGGAACGTAGATGTTTTTGACAATGTGAGGGAGTAATAGAGAAGATTCAGAGGATATCCGCGATTTAAATGAAAAAGAAGGGGTGGGCGGCCTGTTGTGGGCGAAAAGGGTGGCGAGGGCCAAGAAAAAAAGGGAGGGGGATGCGTCTAATTCAGGAGGAGTTCAGTTGGAGGCAAAAGTCTAGGTCTCTTTGTCTTAGGGAAGTAGATAGTAACACTAAATTTTTTCATAAAGTGGCTAGATCCCATCGTCGCTTAAACCATATCGAGAAGGTGGTAGTAGGGTGAGTGAAGTTCACCAAGGGGAGTGAGGTTCAAAGGGAGATCATTCAGTTCTACGAGAGGTTGTGTACGTAGTAGGAGCCATGGAAATCGAAGATGGATGTGATTCCATTAGAGAGCATCTTTGGGGACGAGGTGGCTCAGTTGGAAAGGATATTCACAGAGGAGGAGGTTTTCCAGGCTCTAAGGTAGATGTGTAGTGAAAAGGCACCTGGTCTGGATGGGTTCACTATGTCCATTTTCCATCACTGTTGGGAGGTTCTTAGGGTGGATGTGATTGTTGTTTCCAGCGAGTTCTATGATAGGGGTTATTTTCTGAGGGGTCTGAATGCCATGTTCATTACTTTGGTAACTAAGAAAGGGGGCTACGAATGTGAGATATTTCAGGCCTATTAGTTTGGTTCGCAACGTGTATAATCCTATTTCTAAGATGTTATCGATTAGACTTAAAATGTGATTGACCCTCTTATTTTGGATGCTCAGAAAGCATTTGAGGGTGGTCACTAGATCATTGATGTTCCGCTGATAGAGAATGAATGCCTCAAATCTAGATTGATAGGTGGGGATTCTAGCATTCAATGCAAGCTTGACATTAAAAAGTCGTACGATCATGTGAGCTGGGAATTCCTTCTTTATTTGCTCAGGAGGATGGGGTTTAGGGAGCGGTGGTGCAGGTGGATGAAGAGGTGTATTTCCTTTGTCAACTTCTATGTTCTTGATAATGGGGTGCCTTAGGGTTTCTTCTTGAGTTCTCGTGGTATTAAGAAGGGTGACTCGTTGTCTCCTTTCCTCTTTATCCTGGTTATTGAGGCGTTTTCTCATATGATGAGCCATACAGTGGAGGGTGGTCCAGTTTTCTGTTTACGGATGATACTATTATTTTTTATGGTGCGTCTGTGGATGAGGTGGGGTCATTACAATTGCTACTGGTGTGTTTTAAGGTTCTGTTGAGTTAACATATCAATGTCAGGAAGAGTCAGATGATTATCGTGGGTGAGGTGGGAAATGTGGGCTATCTGGCAAGTGTTTTTCGATGTCGGGTCAAATATCTCCCTTCTATTTATCTTGGCCTCCCCTAAGGGAATAAGTTATAGTCTTCTTCGACTTGGGATCCAGTCCTTAAGAGGTTCCATAGGAGGTTAGATGGTTGGAAGCATAGTTACCTATCCAAAGGAGGTGGATTGATTTTGATTAAAAGCATTTTATCTAGCCTACCTTAATATTTATGTCTATTCTCTCTTTACCTGGGTCCATTGGCAAAAGGCTTGACAAGTTGATGAGTTATTTTCTATGGCTAGGGAATGATGATCAATTTAAATATTTCTTGGTGAGTTGGGATGAGGTGTGCAGGCCGCTGAAAGAATGTGGGGCTGGGGTGAAGAGCTTATCCCAATTCAATAAGGCTTTATTGGGGAAGTGGTCGTGGCGTTTTAATAGGGAAGGAGATAGATTATGAAGGAAAGTGGTGGTCTCTAGGCATGGGGCATGTCCATATGATTGGGTTCCTACTTTGGATTGTTCAGCTCATGGGGTGGGGTGGTGGAGGTATATCACGCATGGGTGGGAGAGCTTCTCTTTGCTCACCTCCCTCCATCTTGGGAGTGGGAGTCATATCAGGTTTTGTAAGGATAAATGGGGTGAGGGGGGCTCTTTGGAGGATCTCTTCCAAGGGATGTTTTCTCATGGGTAAGACAAAGATGGGCTATTTGAGAATCATAGGTGTCAGGTAGGGGCTCATGGGGTGTGGTATCCAAAGTTTAGGAGGGGACTCTGAGATTGGGAGCTGGAGGAGGAGGAGGAGTTCTTTGATTAGCTGAGATTAGCTTCAGCTCCGTCTTTAGGATCATATGTGTTAAGGTGGTCGTGCTCTCAGGATGGATTATTTTCTGTTAATATCTATTATAAGGTGTTGAGGGGACGGGGTGTTTCTTTAATGTGGAAGGTCATTTAGAAGAACCATGTGACTCCTAAGGTTTGCTTATTTGTGTGGACCGCTGCCAAGCAGGCCATCTTAACTATTGAGGGGATTGAAAATAGAGGAAGGAGGATAGCTAGTAGATGTTGGTTATGTAAGAAGGAGGAGGAGACGTCCAATCACCGTATTCTACACTATCAGGTCACTAGGGGTTTTTGGGATTTGTTTTTTCTCATTATTCCAGATTATTTGGGTTATTCCTCGTACGGTGTGCAAGTTGATGATGGCCTGAAGGAAGCCTAGCGGCTGTACTGGCTGCGGGTAGTCTGGATGATGGTCTCTCATTGTATTTTTTGAACCATCTGGAACGGGAGGAACATGAGATACTTCGAGGGAGTGGATCTTGACCCTTCTCGGATTATGTACAATTTTCTGAGTCTTCTCCTTACATGGTTTAGGAAATAACATGATTCGTCATTGTCTCTCATTCTTAAGTTTTTGGAGGAGTTTTAGGAGCTTGTTGTTTGTTTTTGGGGTTTTGGCCCTTCGCTTCTTTTCTTTTTATACTTCCTATATACTAGATTCCGCTCCCTTGGGCGGGTTTGTTTTATTGAATCATCTCCTTATAACAAAAAATAATTAGAGTTAGATTTCAAATCAATAATATCCATATAATAAGACTTCATAAAAAAATTACAATTAGAGTTAATAATCTATATAGGTATATCTCTACCATCAGTGAAATAAGGAATTTTAGTATTTAAAATAATATTTGAAAAATCTATATCGCACAAAAGATTGATTTTACCTATACCACTCCTCATTCCACAAAATCAAATTCTTAACAGGAATATCTTTAATGATGAGCGTATCATCAATAACATCAATGACCCCATTTCCGCACCACCTATCCTTGAAATGATGGATCTTAACCCCTTTGCCAACAACCCATCCCATATTTTTAGTGAGGACATCAATAGATTTATGGATACTTCTCCAAATTAGGGAAGCATTTTTATATTGTCCGCCTATTTGGGTTTGGATATTTAGTATGTTAATTATTTAAGACTCGAATCCAAAGAGGGAGAGACTCATTCATAAGTCTCCAACTAATTTAGTAACCATAGACAAATTGTCATCTTCGTTACTTCTAATGTTTAAACCTCCCAAAAATTTTGGACTACAAATAGTTTCCAAATTCACAACATGCACTTTCCATTTACCTCCTTTATCACCCAAATGAAAAGACGATTAATATTATCAAGGGTGTTGAGGACATTTTTAGGAAACATCATAATTTTCATACCATATGATAGGATAATGGACGTGATCGCTTGCACGAGGGTAGTTCTACCAGCTAAAGAGAGCGCTCTCATTTTCCAACATGCCAATATTTTTTGGAATTTCTCTACAACTCTTCTAAGATGACCCCTATGAAACCTCCCAATAAACAAAGGGAAGCCTGGGGAAGTTCCTAAATCTTTTGTAAAACTCATTCAATAAAAAAAATATTATGGCTAAAGCTTCCCTTCGGGGTACATTCAGCAAAGCATAAATCTTAGACCTGGTAAAACTAATTCTTAGAGTGAAGACCACAAAAAAGTCATTAAGTGTATCCATAATGATATCACAGTTTCTTTTGTTATTATTAATAAAGAAATGGTGGGAAATAATGGGTCTACTTTTAGACCCCTCCACTTCTTTCTTCGAACCTTTTTCTAATGGAATTTGATAGGTTCTCCATGCACATAACAAAAAGATACGGGGAGAGTGGATCCCCCTATATTAAACCTCTAAATGGGTTGAAACTCGGGAGCGGATTCCCATTCTATTTAATAGACGCGGGGGTTCCGGTAACACAAGACATGATAAGACTAATCCACTCACGATTCAAATTGAAAGAATATAACATCTTTTCAAGAAAATCCCAATTTAACTTGTCATGGGATTTTTCTAAATCAATCTTAAAACCCATACCTCCATTTTTTCCCTTTTTCTCTCAAGCGTATGTATAAAATCTTGGGTTATAATAATATTACATGTGATTTGTTTACCCAGGAGAAAACTAGTTTGGAAAAGACCTAAGGAAAAACCTTAACCAGTTAACTATAATTTTAGCAAGGATTTTATAAGAAACGTGACAAAGTGTTATAGGCCTAAATTTAGAAATACTTTTCTAGTTATCAGTTTTTGGAATAAGTGGGATATCGCTGACATTTAACTTAAATGGAAAGAAATCATGAATAAATAATGTTTAATAAAAAGATAAAGTCAGGTTCACCACATTCCAATTTTTGATAAAATAAAGGTTTCACCCCATCTGGTCCGGGGACCTTCCATGGTCTCATATTAAAATAAGCTTTCTCAATCTCGTCGAAGCATAAAGGTTCAATAAGAGAATTATTATCAGCTATTGTAAACTTTGTGACACTTTCATCACTGAAAATATCAGTGTTTATATACGTTTCCATAGTAAAGAGATATTGAAAATAATCATTTATATGATTATCAACAACAAAAGAGTCCTCTTCCCGAACGCCATTGATTCTAAGTCTATAAATTTTACTTTTCCTTCTTTTTCTTCTTCTTCTTCTTCTTCTTCTTCTTCTTCTTCTTATTATTATTATTATTATTATTATTATTATTATTATTATTATTATTATTATTATTATTATTATTATTATTATTATTATTATTATTATTATTATTATTATTATTATTGTTGTTGTTGTTGAGAGGTGACAATATTTTGTGTTTATATCATATTCTGCTAATTATTTAACAAGGGATTTTTGTAGCCACAACATCATCCCCAATTAAGAAAATTATTTTACTCAAACCTAAGTTTCTTTTGTAAAATATTCATATTATGAGGAAATAGTTTTCTTGAGCAAATTTTTTAATAAGAGGGATAGTATAACCCCACAGATATCAGTAAAGATTATAGAGAAAAATCCTCTCTAGTGGCATTTACAAGCTCTAAAGACAAATTCCTAGATTTGAAAGTTAACTGTTGATCCCAATAAGTTAACTTATGACAGTTAAAAATTTGGGAACTTATAAATGCCCCCATTACAATAAAGGAAAACATAAGTAAAATAAATGTAGAGCCATATATTATCCACCTTACAGGGAGTATGAAATGCACGATCTCATGTAATGACACCCTATTTTGTCCAACTTTTAGGCACCTCTAACAATATTAGGAAGATCAATAAAGCTATGGTAGATATGATGAGAGGGAAGATTTATACCATGATTGGCCACTGTATTTGCCACCATATTGGATTCCATGAAACAGTGATTTAATGAGTAATTTAACTTATTTAAATTGGACTTGATTTCTTCAACACATTTCCTTAAACTACAAGGAGGTTTCCAATACTTATTGATCAATTTAACTACAAACATTGAATTTGATTCAATCTGCCAATCCTTAATGTTGAAGTCAATGCATAATTTGGTCCCATGCTTAATCCCTTAAGTACCACATAACTATTGGATGAAATACCCTCTGATTTTCCATAAGTAAATAGAATCTCCCCTCTATCATTTCTTAAATTCCCACCATAGTCACTATTACCTGAGTTGCCTTTTGAAGCACCATCTACAATTAGTTTAAGGCAATTATTGATTGGAAAATTCCATTTGATGGCTTTACTCAAACAAAAATCCATGTACCACTTGATATTAAATACTTCTTGAATTCCCTTTGTGTGTACCTATTATCGATCAAAACCATAAGAGTAGTCGTCTAAGCCCAAGTGAATTAATGAGGTGCTTGACCCAAATTAAGAGCCTTGATTAATAGTTAAAATTGAAGATATGACCGCGTATATCCCCAAAAATCTTGAAGAGATATTTAAGGGATACTCGCCCAACGTGTTGGTTACAACCACGTTCAATTAATAGAATATATATTGTACCCCTGGACGGGGGCATTGGGGCATGTAGAAAAAACCTTCTCGAGAGTTACATAATAAAAAATAGTAAAACTCTCTGTGGACGTAGGAAAGTTTCCCAACCACGTATATTCTTATGATGTGATTATGATTGTTTGGTGCTCTTGATCTCTTGGTGATTATTTTCTTTCATTATTATTTCTACTGTGATTTTTATCACCACAATTGGCGCCGTCTGTGGAAATCGATTATTATTCCCATAAAAACCTTCATTAACAAGAACTAGTGATGTCTCATCATATGAGTAACGTCCCTCAAGCAGGTGACATTCAGTAGTAGCTTAACCCTCCATGGGTAAGGTCTGAGATTAATCATTAAAACCCAAGACTTTGCCAAGAGAGGCAAGTCTTTGAAGAGAGGTAAGGGCCTCCCTGGTCCGCGCATATCTCTAAATTGATAGACTCCTTTAAAGACAGACACCAAAAGAAGGAGGAGGCCACTCAACAATAACAAGACGAGAATGCTCGCCTCAAGAGGCAACTGAAAAGGATGGAGAGAGAACTCCATTGAAGCACGAGGCGATTCCACAACCGGACTCCTATTGCTCAAGCGAGAAAGTCTCGCATTCGAGGAAAGATCCCAGGCGTGGGTCAAAAATAATTGAGAGGCACTGGTCAGGCGATGACCATTCCGAATGACTACAACTAGCTCTCCATTATAGGAGTCATGGTCGGCAGAACGATAACGTACAAAGCTTGGCCTGGATGGAGATGGACCAGCACCCAGATCATCGTGGTGCTAGATCTACGAGAGAGATATCCAGGTGAGCTCCCAAAACTCAGATGAATTCCCCTTTTTCAAGGGAAATAGAAAAATAAGAGACCCCAAAAAAGTTTGCGATTCCCAAGTTCAAGATTTACACTAGGAAGACTGGCCTCATTAACCATGTCAGGCAATAATGACAAGCTATGACTCAATGAAGTCACAATGATGCACTCATGTGTCGAATCTTCCCTTCGAGCTTGCACGATCTGGCCCAGAAGTGGTTTGAGAAGCTACCTCATAGATCCATTCAAAATTTCAAATCTTTGGCTGAGCAATTTACAGCTCATTTCATAACAAACAACTCCCACTTAAAGAGGATGGATGCATTGCTTATTATAAAGAAGAAGCCACAAGTGAACCTCAGCGAATACGCTGAGAGGTAACAGGAAGTGTTTAATTAAATTGAGGATTTCTCAGAGAAAGTCGTCGTTGCATCCTTCAAAATTGGTTTGCTGAGCTCCTACCTCCTGCACCAATCCTTAACTAAGTAGGAGGATACATCCATCAACGGCTTGATGTCTCATATTGAGAAGTACACCAAAATCGAGGATGTGACCCATCTTATTGCAGCGGATAATGGTCGTGCGAGGGCTGGCAAAGGAGTGAAGAAGAATTAGCCACAAAACAAAGGGAACAAAAATGGAGGCAAAAATGGCTCCAAGAATGGAAATAAAAATAATGCCTTGAAGGCATTTCAGGCTGTGAATACAGACTTCAAGTAGACAATATACAAAATTCTTGCTAAGATCAGAGATGAGCCATTTATTAAGTGGTCGAAGAAGATGGGAGGAGACCCTTGATTACGCGTGAAAAATGTGTTCGTGTAAGGACACAATCATTGTTTTCGTTTCACCGCGATAATACAAACAAACCTAAATTACAACTACACTTGCATTACAAGTATAGTGGTAAGTCGGGTATCAAAAATACACAGAGACGAGTTGCTAGAATTTATAGGATTTAATACTCCTAAATAGAAGTGTAAAAGGTGATTTTACGCAGAAAGTGAAAAGATTCATAAAAGGGAAATGATTAATCTAGGCAAGTGTATTGAGACTAGATTAACAAAGCGAGTAAAAACTATAAGTTGCGTCGAATATACCTCGCCCAAGTTAATTAGTATAAAATAGTTACATGGATCGACGAGTTATTACAAATGCGTCTCATTTTGACAGTCAATTGAACCAAGGGTTGTCACGCCCCTAAATCTATATAAAAGCCTAATACGATATTGGCGACAGCAAATACCCCAAAAATTACACACGCAAGGTCGTAAGCATGGGACATACATGAAATGCCCCGTCAAATCCCCTAGGCGTAATAACTAGGACAACGCACTCGAAATAGACTCGTAAACTCCATCACCAAAGAAAAGCAACATGTTAACCCAGAATGAGTTCAATCCGCACAACCTAAACTAACTTAGCTAGAAAGCATATTAAAAACGCGCTAAAGGAAAGCGGTAAATCTACACTAGAAAGCAACTTAAACAAAGAACGTAAATAAAGCAAGTAAACTAAATTAGAAATCAAGAATTAAGGAAATATAAAAATATTAAATGGAGAGGATGATGAATAGGGCAACATACAACCCAATTGGGTGTCAAACCAAGAAGAATTGAAGAAGAACTCTCCAAAACCCTCAAACCCGAATCTAAAATAACCTAAAACGAATTATATATGTTATTTACAACAAAAATCATTTATATAGTAAAAGGAATTAAATTAGAAAAGAAAAGGAAAAAGAAAAAAAAAGCCAAAATATCAACTGAAAATAGGGGATAGATCGATCGATGGTAAAAAATCATGACCACTATCTCCCCATGATGGCCAAACATTGAAGGATCGATCGATCGATCCTTTTGATCGATTGATCGACGGCTACAGGTCTGCACCAATTCCTCCAGTTTTGTTCGGATGGATTTCTCTTCCGTTAGAAATGCTGTAACTTCTTTGTTCTGGATCAGAATTACGCATCGTTCATGGCCATGCGAAGCTTGCGAGGAGGCCTACAACTTCTGTGAGATGTTGGGCCATGTGACCAAGCTATAAAAAGGATAAAATACCCTTGAACATGCAATTGCGTACAAAAATTAAGCGAAATGCGTCCAAACTTCATACTTAGTAACTAAATACTTACAAAAGCCCTATTATACCTAATATAGCATTTTCATGATATAAACTGAGGTTGTCTGGTTAATGGGATTAAATATAGAGATTAAGTCACCCGAGGGGCTAAAATGCATAGGTTCGAGGGATGAAATACGCAATATTTGCGTCGTATCAACCCCTCCAAGCGGAGTAATGCACTAAGGTGCACGTTTCACAAAGAGGGAGGCCACGAAACTGAGCATTGTAAATCCCTCAAATCTTATCTCGAGGAGTTGGCCCAAACTGGGTATCTTAATGACTTTATAGCAAATAAGGTAGAAAAGGTAGCAGCGAATGGAGAATAGAGACCCAATAACATCCACGAGGAGGATATCAACCACGTGATACATGGGGTCAAGGAAATGTAGCTCGAATGGAAGTAAAGAAGTGTGGTGATAACCCCTCATCATAATGCACTGATCATCACACTCAGGATAGCCAACTGAGACGTCGATAGGTTGCTCATCGACCAAGGTATCTCGTTCGATGTGATGTACCTAGAGTTGTTCAAAAAGTTAAAGCTGAGGGTAGACAACCTCAAAGAAGCCACTGTCCCATTGGTCAGCTTCGCTGGAAAGATTATAGTTTCTTTGGGGAAGATTGTCCTGCCAATCAGGGAAGGAAAGATTTCAAAAATGATTGAGTTTTTAGTAGTTGACAAGGAATCTCCATACCACGTCATCCTCGGCAGGGGGTGGCTCCATGTAATGAAGGTCGTACCCTCAATGTACCACCAAAAGTTGAAGTGTATAACAGATCGAGGAGTAGTCGAGATCCTTGGAGATCAGGCTATGGACATAGAGTGTTTCATCATGGCCATTCTCCCAAAGAAGGAAAAAAAGTAGTGGAATCAAAAATTAAGGAATAATCCCAGGAGGGGTTGATACCCTCCATATATAGGCTAAGGTACGGTCGACTAGGAGTGAAGGAGACCAGGCTCCATCCCTTCGAAAGGGTCATTGAAGACCTGAAAGAAGTCACTACTGGAAGTAGCTCGACTGAAAAAAAGTTTTTAATTGGTATCTCTTTGACCGATCGCGAGAAGAAAGAATTAGTCACCCTCCTCCGAACAAAGTTGAATGTTTTTGCATGGGAACCCTACGAGCTGCCTGGGATTGATCCCACCATTTCTTGTCATCGATTGCATGTTGACCCAACCTTCAATCCAGTCATAGAGAAGGCTCGTCGAACAGCCCCAAAAAAAGCGAAAGCAGTAGAGAAAGAGGTCAAAAAGTTACTGGATGCAGGTTCCATACGGTAGGTTAAATTCCATGATGATGCTATAAATAGCACCACCAGATCAAGGTGTAAGGGAGCTCAAACATACATAACAATTACATCACATAAGCAATATAACTGTAGAGGGAGATGAGGAGAAGAGGAAAGAGACAACAATATAAATGGTTCAGCCTATCTAGGCCTACATCCACTATTGAGGTGAGTGATCTTCACTATAAAAGAAGGGTTCTAATGGCCTTGGGATACAATACACCGACTTTCTCTCCCTACTGTGTATTTTAATAGAGCTTCATCTAGGGTTTGTAATTGAGTCCCCTCTACAAGGTAGGATAAGACAAGTATATATAGTGCATGGGGGGTGTAATGTACCCTTAGGCATGCAATGAGCATGTGTAGGATGATCTAACCAATCTAGTGAATCCACATGTCACTGTCACATGTAGAGGATGATGATGAAATAGTCCTTCAGGTGGGTGGATGATCCTGTTACAACAGTTTCATCCATGTAGGACTTGCGTCCCACGCGCACTATTCCACATGTCCCCCAAACCATGTGCTCTACCAGCTAGCATTATCGATTGGATGATCATGGCCAAGGCTGAGGCACCATGTGATGAGCTATGAGGCAGAGGCTGAGCTGCTGTATGAGAGCTATGAGGTTGAGGCCGAGGTCATGGATGAGCTATTATATGTGAGCTATGAGGTTGAGGACGAGGCTGAGCTGCGGTGTGAGAGCCATGAGGCTGAGGCCGAGGCTATAAGTATGAGGTTATGGTTGAGTATATACTTGTAAAAAGCCGAGGTCGAGTTAATGAGTCAGTACTCTGATGGGAGTCCTCTTTGGTCTCTGATGTAGTCACTATATGATGAGACTTTGTAGTTATGAGACAACATATAGGCCGGGGCCAATATCTTATGTGCCGACCCTTGGATGAGGTACCGAGTTCGCTGCCTGATGATCAAGGTAGCTGCCATGATGTCTGAAGTTGCCAATAACAGAATGATGACCTTACACTGATAGTTACAAATGTAGTCTCGATTGAAGTGATCAAGAAAAACCCGCCAATGATTAAGCCGTGGCCGACCCTAATGAGGCCGACCCTTATCTAGGCGACCCGCCAATGATTAAGTTGTGGCCGACTCTACTGAGGTCGACCCTTGTGTGGAATACCCCACCAATGATTAACCTGTGGCTGACCCTACTGAGGATGACCCTTATGTGTATAACCCCAACAATGATTAAGCTATGGCCAACCCGACTGAGGCCGACCCTTATGTGGATGACCCCAGCAATAATTATGTTTTGGCTGAGGCTGACCCTTATCTGGACAACCCTTCCAATGATATGTCAGGATCTTATGATGACTCAACCATGAGATGTAATGCTCATCGTGGTAAGAGACGAGGCTACATTTTGGTCATATCATTCCTTAAATGGTTATCCAACCCGATAGTAGTTCATAAAAGGAATGGAAAATGAAGAGTTTGTATCGACTTCACCGACCTCAATAGGGACTATCCCAAAGACCATTTCCCCTTCCAAAGATTCGTCAACTGATCTACGCTACAACAGCTCATGAGAGGAGGAGCTTTTTAAACGCCTACTCCGAATACTACCGAATCCCCCTTCATATGTCAGACCAAGATAAGACCTCCTTCATAAAAACTGTTAGTTTGTTTTATTATAAAGTAATATCCTTCAGTCTTAAGGATGTAGTAGAGACTTATCAGTGGCTAGTAACAAAGATGTTTAAAGAGAAAATGGGGGATACTATGGAAGTCTACATTGACGACATGCTCGTCAAGAGCAAGCTTAAGGATAATCACCTCTCTAAACTGGAAAGGACTTTTTATATCCATAGGAAATACCAAATAAAACTTAATGCAAGTAAGTGTTCTTTCAGTGTCCAGTCAGAAAAATTCCTTAGATACTTGGTCAGAAAGATAGTAATAGAGGCAAACCCTAACCATATTGAAGCCATCAACAAAGTTCACCCCCCTCAAATAATAAGAGATGTACAGAAGCTAACAGGAATTCTCGTCACGCTCAACTGGTTCATTTCAAAATCTTCAGAACGATGTCAACCATTCTTATAGTTGTTGAAAAGAAATAAGGGCATGACATGGAATGAGGATTGCTCTAGAGCCTTAGAAGAACTCAAGGCCTATCTCAGCAAGCCTCCATTGCTCGTGATCCCTAGAGAGGGCAATACTTTGTATCTTTACCTCACCGTGCTAGACCATGCTCTCAGCTTCGACTTGGTATGTGAAAGAGAGGGAGGCCAGCATCTAGTCTACTATGTAAGAAAGACACTTTTAGAAGCCGAACAGCGGTACCTTCCATTGGAGAAGCTCGCCTACGTATTTATGATAGCCTCAAGGAAAATGAAGCATTATTTTGAGACCCACTCCATCTTCGTGGTTACTTTGCACCCTCTAAAGGATGTTCTGAAGAAAGAAATCCTTTTTGGACGACTGTTGAAGTGGTCAGTCGAGATCGGAGGTTTGATATTCACTTTCAGCCAAGAGCAATCGTCAAGGGGCAGATCCCAGCTTATTTTCATCGATGAGTTCACATGAGAACAGCCTATCGATCGGCCAAAAACCAATCGACCAATGGAGAGCTTAGATGAACGGAGTGTTTGGACCTTATACATTGATGGAGCCTCCAAGGCTAAAGGAGTAAGTATCATACTAATGACTCCCGAAAATATAGTGCTCGATAAAGGTATCAGACTGGGATTTGAATCCTCCAATAACGAGGCAAAATACAAGGCACTGATTGCTGGATTAAGCAAAGAACAATTTCTTGGGGCAGAGCACCTTCAAGTCTTCGACCACTCTCAGTTAGTATCCAAGAAGATAAACGGTGATTTTAATGCAAAGGATAAAAGGATGGCATCTTATCTCGCCATTGTGAAAAGACTAATGGACAACTTTGATCAAGTTGATGTTTAGCAGTTCCCCAGAGGATAAGTTATACATGCAAATGACCTAGCAACTCTGAGTTCAGCAATAGACTCTGACTTGAAAATAATAATCCAAATAAATTTCCTCACGCAGCCCAGCATTAATCAGACTACAGAGCAACTGAATCCCGAGAAAATTCTCCACATTAAATAGGCTTCGAGCTGGATGGATCCCATTACAGACTACTTATGAAGTGATGTACTGCCAAGTGACAAGAGGTCAACGCGTCAGATAAGAGTTAAAGCTTCTCTCTTTCACTTATATCCTGAGGGGAAGTTGCATAAGAGATCCTTCATCATCCCCTACCTCCAGTGCGTTCATCCACAAGATTCTGAAGAAGTTCTTGAGGAAATTCATGGAAGTCAAGCAGGAGGAAGGTCGCTAGACTTTCGAGAAATAAAGGAAGGGTATTGGTGTCCATTCATGAGAAGGACACTGACACTACACCAAAATGGGTAAATTGGCACCCTTCCAGCGGCTAGCCTTATCACGATCAATGACCGTGATAAAAGAACACGCATTTTTTATCATGGTCAATGACCGTTATAGGTCCGTGACAAAGACTTGTCACGATTATTGACCGTGACAAGCATTTGTAACGGGCTTGTCATGGTGAATGACCTTGACAATCCTTATAATATTGTCATGGGGGGTCAATCCTTATAATATTGTCATGGTCAAGTACCGTGACACATCCGTGACAAATGTTACAGCAAAAAACCATTTCCCCTCCTTTTTTTTCCCACCGACTTCTTCCCTCCTTTTTTTCCCCATTGACTTCTTCCCTCCTTTTTTTCTCTCTCTCTCTCTACGTTGCTTTCCCCCTCTCTCTCTACTTTCAGGTTAGTTTCTCTCTCTCTCTCTCTTCCATTTATATATATATATGTGTGTGTGTGTGTATATATATATATATGTGTGTGTGTGTGTGTGCGCGCGCATGTGTGTGGTGGGTGGGGGTGGGGAGGGGGTGGGGCAGAGTGGGGGGAGGGGGCAGGGAGGGGGATTGTTTGTGTGTGTGTGTGGTGTGTGTGCATGTGTGTGTAGTGGTGTGTGTGCGCGTGTGTGGTGTGGTGGAGAAAGGGGGTGGGACAGGGTGGAGGGAAGGGGTAGGGGTGGGGGGTTGCGTGTGTGTGTGTGTGAATGTGCCCGGGTGTGCGCACATGTGTAGTGTGCGTGTTTGTGCGTAATGTACCTTGTAAATGAATTGATTGGTTATTAATTTTTTTAGTAAATTAATATATGATTTCCCCTCATTGTAAATTAGTAAATTAATATATGATTAATTATGAAAGTAGGATTGCCCCTCGTTGTAAATTAGTAAATTAATAATTGTATACTTTAATTGTTAGTTTAATTGATGAAAATAATTAATTAAGTAGATGAATTGGAAGGAGTACGGGATACACATTTGTTGTTGACATTGTTGTTGGATTATAGTGGATCGATGTTGGGTTGGTTAATTTTAAAAGTGGCATAACCACTGGATTATTGTCCATATGGGGGTGGGATTTTTCAACTTTTTTTAAAAATTACTTTGTATATCGAACAATATATATATACTATGATAATTAAATGAAATATACTTGAAATTAAATATAGTGCGCATACATACTAGCCTTCGAGTTCTTTTGCGTACGCATTCAATAGCCCTTAGACCCGTTCGAGAGTCATTACCCCTGTAATGAGATCTCTCGAATTGTCCCATTTGGACAATTTAGGACTGCATAATTTCTGTATAATATTCTTAGTGGCTTAAAGTTGTTACTTTTGGAGGAAGTTTTGCAATCGTATCCTAATGTTCTCTGGGTAAATACTAGATTGACAAGTGTGACTGTTATTTCAATTGATCAATTGAAATAACACTCACACTTGCCAATCTACGTCGTGTACTTGGAGAACTATGGGGATATGCTGCCGTGAGCGATGAGCCGTTTGTTTGTGCATTTCAAAAGGTTAACCAAGTGTTTTACTCGGAGTATATCAACAACGAGCCGTGGTCAATTGTCCAACACGCGCCAAAACATCTAAATAGTAGTATGGATGACTTGGCTGCTCCTACCGAATATGAATCCATTTTTTATGATAACCCGAATTTTAAATAATTTTTCAATTTGTAATAAATATTCCAATTTGTACCGAAACATCCATTTTTAATGCTTTTAATTGATTTGCACTTTATCATTTTCACTCTTGTGTAGTGTGCGTGTGTGTGGGAAGTAATGGTGGGGGTGGGGATGTTTCGGAGTTTTAGTAATTGTACATATTATGAGCTAGATGCTGTTGTTTTGGAATTCAGAATTGAGGTGTTTAACAGTAACAATTCATTTTTATTTGTAGTAATTGTACATATTTGCATGTCTTCTTTTAATTCATTTTTATATGTACTAATAACATTTTTTTACAGCAAATGTCTCCTTCAGGTATTAAGGCGAGGATGATGGTGCTTGTTATGATGATGTCATCTGGGCTCGGTGGTAGCGGAGGCGACGAGGGCTCCTCGGCCCCTAGGCTCCCCAAATATGGCAAATTGGGGATGGCCATCGAGAACAAGTTGGGGCTATTAGTGAAATCCCTCGAGCTAATAAAGATGATCATCGTCCCAGGGTACATTAGTTGGAAGGAGGTGCCATATGAGTTCAAGTTAGCTGCTTGGGTGGAACTACAGGTAATGTATTTATATTTATATTTATATGAATATGAATATTTCAATTTCATTTTATATTTATATTTATTTGCAACTAACATTGTATTTGTTGGACAAGAACAATTCAGCCTGGATCCAAAGCTATGAAATTCTATCTTGGAGCAGTTGTGGGAGCAACACAAGATATGGAAGAAAAATATGCGGACCTGGTACTTTGGAAAGACACGAGAGTCCATTATCCAAAGGCGTGAATCCGTCCCACCGAAGGAGCCAATCTCATTGGTACAATGGCAAAAGTTCGTTGACAATGAGATCGGGGAGCGATAATTGGCATCTCGCCAATCAGGGAGGGACAACCAAGCGAAAAAGACGGACATGCACTACTCCAGCCGGACGTCTTACGCCAAGGTGGAGCATAGGATGATGGTAAGATTTGATTTTTCTATAACTATAGAAATATATTATTCTGCAGTATTTTACTTTACGGGGCCGATACTAATTTTACTTTATTTTATTTCAGGGGATAGGGAGTGGCCCTGGGGGAAGGCCACATAGGCTCAATACTTATGTGGCTCTTCGAACGAAGAAGGGGAAGGACAAGGAGGTGTCCCCGAGCATCGCGGCCACGATTGTAAGTAATCTGACAGTTTACTTTTTATTAATTACGTTATAATTTTTTGATTTAATTATTTTACTAATCATGTGCTTTTTGTCGTTTCATGCAAAGCTTAAGGAAGTACATAAGTCGCAGTCTGATTCCAATAAGGTATCTTTGTCCATAGACACACTCAGCCAAGTTCTTGGCTCTGATCGCAAGGGGAGTACAAGGGGGTGAACTCGCGGGTGGCCAAATCTAGGATCATCGGATTAGAGACGAGCGACACCAGGTTGGATCGAATGGTGGACTCGCATGACGCAAAGTTGTCCCGTTTGGAGGCGACGGCCCAAGATATGTTCTCATTCATGAAGTGTTTGTTGGGTAGCAGAAAACGCAAGGGGAAAGGGAAGGAGAAGGTGGGGGGAGGAGGTGCTGGAGGACGGGGTGCAAGACGACGAGGATGCGGACCTCGCTGCTTCATCGCTGACACGTGTGAACTTTGATGATCCACTTACCTATTTTTCTCCCTTCGACCGATCGATGTCGACACTTGGTTGGTCGAGCGTGTTTATAATGGAAATATTTGATGTCGAGCAGATAGGGCGGGGTTGAGGGACCCGAATATCATCTAGGGTGGACTAGTTCATGGACGTGAGCTTCAAGACATCGAGTCCAAGGTGCTCATCACGCATGTGATACCCGGGAAAGAGAACTCCCTGTTGTGGTTGCGCGAACAATGCAGCACGATGTATATCAGTGGGTGTGTCAATTCGTATATCGTGTGGCCTACTCACCTCCTCGGATTTAACCTTACCCAAGACATGTAGTGACATTATTTGAATTGAATTATTTTTAAGTTGGTACATTTGAATTATAATTGGTTTATATCGTGATGCATATTGTCTCTATTTTGAATGTATATTTGCATTATATCTATTTTATTTGGATATATTATGCTTGAACAGGTACAACGTTACTATAACAGGTACAAATATACTGCTGGGTAGTGGCAGTGGCCAAACTGCCAAGCAGATTTTTTTTTCAATGCGGCCCAAAATTATCACGGTTATTGACCGTGATAAGTCCGTGATAAAGGATTGTTGTCACGGAATTGTCACAGTCAATGACCGTGATAATTTTTTTAGCATTGTCACGGTCTTGTCACGGTCCTTAACCGTAACAAAACTTCTCGCGGTCAAGGCTCGTGACACGACCGTGACAATTTTAACAAACTTATCACGGTCAATGACCGTGGCAAGACCGTGACAAAAAAAGTTGTCTCGCCCAGAATTGTGAGGTCTATTGATCTTGACAATTCGACAGATTTGGTGTAGTGTGAAGTCTCATTCGGAAGTGCGAAAAAATCCAAAAACACTAACCTATGGTCCACCAGCCCACCAATGACCTAAAGTCATTAACCAGCTCGTGGCCCTTCACCTAGTGGGATTCGGACATCGTAGGTCCTCAGCCTACTACGGCAGGCAATCTAAAGTATCTGTTGGTCTCCATATACTACTTCACAAAGTGAATAGAGGCAGAACCACTAGCGAACATCAGGGACACAGACATGATGAGGTTTATATGGAGAAACATCATTACCCACTTTGGCATACTCGGGAAAATCATTACTAACAATAGGACCTAGTTCGAGAGTGGCCCCTTCAAAATTTTTTGCAATGATCATGGAATCATGCATTACTTTAACTCTGTAGCATATTCATAGAGTAATGGTCAAGTTGAGGCTTCCAACAAGACAGTGATCAATAGACTAAAGAAACGTCTAGAACAGACAAAAGAGCTTGGGCGAATGAATTGCCCCACATCCTCTGGGCCTATAGAACCACCTCTAGGCGAGCAAATGGGGAAACACCCTTTGCACTCACATATGGAATGGAAGCAATTATTCCACTAAAAGCTAGTCTCCCTACCATGAGGTCTACGTTGGTCGACCAAGACCACAATGATAAAGCATTGTTCACTAAACTTAACTTAGCTGATGGGTGGAAAGATTTGGCTCAAGTTAAACTGGCATCCAACCAGCAACAACTAGCCAAATAGTACAACCAGAAAGTCAATCCAAAGAAATTACATTTTGGGGACTATGTCTCAAGGAAAGTCCTTGGAAGTGCTATGAAACCATTAGTTTGAAAATTGGGACGAAACTGGGAAGGACCCTATAAGGTAGTAAGAGATGACCTGTAAGGAGCCTATCACTTAGAAACACTAGAGGGAAGGTGGATACCAAGGGCTTGGAATGCGACCAATCTCAATAAGTTCTACTTTTAGACTTTCTTTATATGCGCATCATTAGTTTAGGGAAATTTTTAGTTACAAATTGATGTTGCTCTTCGTTTATAATTTTTGTTAATACAACTTGATTGGCCTAGGCATTCTACGTGTATTGGTTATCCCAATTATATTTTGATATGCATCATTTCCAAGTTACATGCTTCATTCTTTTTATAAGTATAATAGAATTCCTAGATTATAGTAAGTTAGCTAACTTACTTTAGTCAAAGGATCTTTTGAACCAGTATCTTATGATTACAACACAGTGGTTAGATCTATCCTGACTCAACTCATCCAAAGCATAATTAGTAAGGTCGACAGGTGGCAACCCTCCTCAGGCCTTTTTTCAAAAACACAATTGGCCTCATAGGTTGCTCCGGTAACAGATAAAGACCTATAGGGTATCCTTAGGTAGCATGGCCAACCCAGGTTGGTCGCCAACATAGCTTGGCTCCAAAATCCTGATCGGGTGGATAGCCCATTAATCAGGTGTATTCTCTCTATCGCCCTACCTAGGCCTAAGGTAGTGTGATGACACGACCTAAAAGGTAAAGTGGGAGGAATGGTATGGCTAAGGCATACTGGACTGGGGGAATGCTCAATTGAAATTAAACTCCAAATAACATTTAGTCTGTTTAAGTGCCCAAAATAATTAAGAGTTTACTAACTAATAAACGTAAAGCAAGCAACACATGTTTAGTCGGCTTAGGCCCAAGACATAAATAATTACATTTTTTACTAAGGAGTTACATGGTTACATGTACAGTAGTAAAAAATCAACTAAGACCTATGAAGGTTCAGGTTGTCGATCAAGATAATCTGATACTTGATCTCTCCGACCATCATCAGGATGAGGAATAAAGCTCTCCACAGCCACCTCCGGGCTTGGCTCCAGCAGCTTCCTTGGAATAACATCTATGGGGATCCAGCGGTCATGACTTCGAAACGGATTTGGATCCAAGATTAGGGGAGTGATCTCATTCTTGTACCACAGGGGAGAGTTTTTGGGAACCATCAAGAAAACTTGGCTTTAGCGATGTTTTATAAATGTCGTAATAAACTCTAAAAACGTCGAGAACATAAATTTCGACGTTTCGGCAACGTTTTTAAAAAACGTCAGCATATCGACAGTCGGGAAATAAGCGTCGTTTGTTAAAAACGTCGGGTAATCATTTCCCGACGCTTCCAGTTACGTTTATTAATCGTCGGTAATTGTCCCTACCTTATGGTATAAATGCGACTTTTTTAAAAAAAAATGTCGTTTTTTGACAGCGTTTCCCTAAAAGCGTCGGGAATATTAAATTAAGATTTCAACATAAAATTCAATGATTGACATGAAAACATCACAATATTAACTGAATTTTTCCATACTATCTTCCAACATTTTTTTGTAATGCCTAAATATTTTAAGTGTCATATAATATCCAGGTAATCACCATTAATATTATAATGGATCCCTCAAAGAAATTTTCAATCAATTAAAGAAAATTGATATATAATAATATCTAATCATCCCAAAAAAAAAAAACGTATCTTCAAACATTCAAAAGTTGTCTACTAATAAGCCAAAAATTTGTACCCAAATAATCCAAACAAAATATGAAACATATTTTATCATCCAAAAAATGCTAGAGTAATGTTCAAAAAAGTCAATACGATGTCTCCGCGACCATGGGCATGACAGAACCACCTGTAAAAAGAAATAAAATAAGTATTAAAAAGTAAATGTAAAAGTGATGCACAAAAGAAAATTGAAAGGTGATTAAGGACTTACTTCCCCATTCAAACTTTTCACTTAGTTGGTATTTTTTGCCTTCTTCATCCGCTCCTAAAATTTGAACAAAAAAATAGTTGGAAGAGGGATAGTAATTAGCTTCAATGTTTTCAAATCAATAACTTATGGAGTAATAATGAAAACTTATAACAACTTGTACGAACAAACTGAAAAATAGTGATGTATATAACTTTAAAATATATTTTCAAATATAAAAGGACCAAAATAATGTAATACGTTAGCAAATAATATTCCCATATAGCTTATGAAGTTTGCGACCCGGCTCAAATAAAAACCTTAAGCCACACAATCTAGGTCTAGTAACATTTTTTATTTCCATGTTTAAAGATTAATTTTCAAAAGGGATCCCTAGAGTTTTAACATTTTTTATGACAAATTTTGGTGAACGCATTATTATAAGATTTATAAAAATAGACATAATATTTTGTAAATTACTTTTTTTCGTTGTTGGCTACTATAATATATATTATTTTTTTATGCATTCGAATAAGTGAAGTGATAAAAGCATGTGGATGTTGATAAATTAAATAGTTATATAGTAACAAAGCATGTTTCACACGCTTACTATTTTTTTAAAAAAATCGACAGAGTTTCCTTTGTTTATTCATGAAAATCAACCTGTTTTAACATTTAAAATTAACTCAACAACAGCAACAATGACCAAATTAAACCAAAAATAAATTCCTTCCGTCAATTTCAACGAATTGTCATTGGAACGAGTATAATTATCATATATATAAAATGGATCTTATAAGCATCAAATGATGAAAATATTAACACTCTTTCTTTAAAATGTGTCATTAAGAATTTAGAGGCAAAAATACTAACCCCACAATAGTTACGAAGTTGAGTTTGGCTTCTAGATCAATGATCTTGAGTGGAGTTGTTACACTAATAGTGCTCGGTTTAAGAAGATGCTCAAGAAAGAAAGAGTATTTTAATTTCTTGCAGATTTGAATAAATCTTTAAAGGTTGAATTGTTCATGGGAAAACCCCCCAGCTCGAACGTATTCTCGCAACACATTCTCCCTCTACCTACCAATTATTCCCACATACATCTGACTTCCCTCCATAAATAAAAGTCGTGGTATTCATTTTCAACACACTTATAAATTTGAAAATAAAAATCGAAAGAGTTTCCTTTATTTATTCATGAAACCAACTTGTTTTAAAATTTTAAATTAAACTCAATAACAACAGCAATAACCAAATTGAGCCACCAATAAATCACTTTCACAAATTTGAACATTGAGAACCTCATAAATTAGTTCCATTAACACAAGTTCAACAGATTGATGTCTAACTTAAAAAAAAATCAAATAGTTACATCGGGCTGCACGACAAAACAAATGCAACAACTACGAAAAATCTACTATTATATAAAGCCCGAAGGCATAAAGTAAGGCTCTTCATGGATCATATATGCATCAAATGATGAAATATTAAGTAAGGCTCTTACTTTAAAATGTTCCAGCAAATATACTAACCTCGTAATAGTTCCGAAGTTCAGATCGCGATATGATCTCTCGTGGTACCTTCATTGAGGATTGCGAGCAGTGTTGCGATTGAACCTCAAATGTCAACGGTTGCAACTGTGGTGATGCTACAAGATACATATTAACATTTCCAAGAACCTAGAAATTAGAATGCACAAAATATTAGATGTAATGCCTAAAATTAAGCAATTCTAGTCATACATTCAGTAATTAATAAAAGTTTACATATTTAGTGCCTAAAGAAACACCACCCATAGAGGGCATACGAGAATTCATAAAATCCCGTATATAAGGTTCAGGCATGGCAGGGTTGGTTTCTATATGCTCCTGTCGCTCAGGGCTTGACATAGCTATTTGAATGTGTTAGATTTGAGATCTATTGGTGGTCGTCATGGTATTGTATAAAACAACAAGAAAAAACATTAAAAATAACATCTTTGTTATCAAAAGAATCCATCAAGTCTAAAATTCCTCTTTCAAAACTATAATCTTAAGAATAATGTTAAACAGGATAAAGTATGACAAATCTTAAGCAATACAAAATAAATAACCAGCCACAATACGCACTACTTCCAATAAAATATAGTTTTAGTCATTCGACTCATTCATGAAGCTATCAATGGATTTGTACCCATGTGTTGCTTTTTTGTACTACATGTGTGTGTATGTACATAGAGAGACTACGTGTTGTCTAATAATATTTGTATGCATCATATTTGCATCTAGATTTTCTTCTTTCTTGATTATAATGCATCATGTTTGCATGTTGATTTTAATCTAGCAGTGTATGTACATAGAGAAAGACTACGTGTTGACTAGGAATATTTGTATGCAATATTATGTTAAAACTTTCCAATCTACTCCATTATAAGGGAACTTTTGATGAGTTCGACATTCTAATGAATGTGAAACTATAAAAATGGAATGAAAGGGTGATAAAACCAAGTAAATGATACTATAAGCTTTAAAAAAATTAATCAAAATTCCAGTTGCATTTATAAGGGCTAAATGCATCTATGGATTAGTTCGGTACATCTTTCATTACGCTATTGTTTAAACTCTAAGACATTGAACTAAATGTCATAAAGTCGTATTATTGTTGACTAAAACAAAGTTGCACAGTTTAGGACTACTATGGGAATTTGAAAAAAATAATTTCTAGAAAAAGCAAACACATTAACATAACATAATGTGAGTTCATAACTGATCTTATTAAGCACAAAACATTTAACATTAAATGGCAAGATGAACATTCATGAAATTAAGCCCAAAATAAAATTTACTGAATTTGGGAGGAGAGAGTTTGATTACCTGAGGTCCAAGATAACCTCCAATAGGCCAGTTAACTTCTTTCTGCAATAAACAAAAATAAAAGGGTTTATTGGATTTTGTAATAAAGAGTTCGATTCTCGAAATGCTCATTTTTTTAGCTTGCTGCAATGACTTCCATGCATTATTTTGTAATAATGCTCTTTTTTCCTCTCTTTTTTTAACATCCAAGAATGCCTCTACCTAACATCAACTCAAACTTTTGTAATGACTTCCCCTATCATGTGCAGCAGTTATTATATTCAGGTATCCAGGGTGTGTTGAAAAATGGAACCTCGTTAGTGGAAGAAATTAAAACAAAGGGTGTGTTTAATTGGCATTACATTATTTTGCCTTAGAAAATAATTATTTTTTGTACATGATTCATTAGCAATTGATCCGCTTTAGGGGGCGAAATCCGTATACATGAAGTATACAAAAAGAAAAGAAAAAACCCAAAAAACCAATCCTCACACAACCCCCCCCCCCCCCCCCCCCCCCCCCCCCCACACACACACACAAGGACAAACCCTACTCAATCCCCTAAATCTCATCCACAAAATCCATGATAATAGAGTATATTTCCAATCAAGCAATAACCAAGTAAATAAATATACTCTATTAGATTAAAGTCTCAAATGTAACATATGCTCCCACTTTTGCTATTTTTTTTACGAAAAACATTTCTTAAGCACCTCCAAAATTAGGCTCTATTGAAAAAAAACTGAAAAGAACATCTCACTTGCGACACATTTCAATTTGAAATAAAAATTTGTAGTTGCCTAACTTTATAATCAAATGCAACTAGGTAAAGGTAAATTCCCTCAGGAAGATCATTTCACTTGGACAAAATTCCACAACACGTAAATTGAAAAATGAATAAGATAATACTAAAAAACTGGGCATTTAGTCTAGTGGTATGATTCTCTCTTTGGGTACGAGAGGCCCCGAGTTCAATTCTCGAAATCCCCCTTTTTTTGTTGCAGTCAGTATTTTACTCTCCAGCAAAAAATCTTGATTCATCATGATCAAGTTCAAATAATAATTAAATCTTAGAGTCATCTATTAGAGTGAGCAACATACTATTTTCCAGTTACATCAATTAGCCCATAATTTCCTCCTTTGTATCCAATATGGCATTGCATCATCTCTGTTAGGTAGAACTAATAAATACCATGTGTCTAGAAAAATATGATAACAGCAAGAACCATACTTTGCTAGTCAGAGAAGTGGTCAAGCGATAAAGGTTACAACCATGATGGAGATATCACAAACTAAAGTGAGATGAATCAAGGTTTAAAGATACATGTAATGTAAATTTGTAATATGGAGTCATCATTATACCAACTGTTTCTTTAGAGAAGCCAGGGTGGGGGCTATGGGTTGTTGATATTCATGTTTTGATTATACCAACTGTTTTGATTATTTGACATTGTGTCTTACATGAAAATCTTTCACACATTTTTGTTATATAATCCTTTCGATTATTTATTACTGATATCTATTTATTCATATGATTTATGTGCCTTTTGCCTTGGTTCGTGATTTCTAGGCATTGAAATGGCTCCTAATCATAGGCCTCGGCATCTACTAGCACCCATTCCAAATTTTATGAGTTTTTATCTAAGTGCTCTGTGCACTGGGAATGTCTTATTAATTTTGATTATATATTTTAGAGTTGTCTGCCTCATATTTTGAGAAATTGTGGGTGGATTGGTCTTTGTTCTAAAATTGGGGCTTGTTATCCAAACCTGGTTACAAAATGTTATGCACCCGTTATGCAAGGAAATTATTATATGGCAAAGAAGTTCTAAGTGTTGTGGTTCATGGTGTGAAAGTGTTCATACTAATCGAGATGATTACCAATCACTACAAAACTTGAGGTAGTCAGTACACCTAATTACCCATTCCTAAATAATAAGCCTAAGTAAGAAACGAGATCAACCCAACAGCTTGGTGAATATGTCAGCAACTTGATCAACAGTGGAGATAAAACGAACATCCAACTCTTTGCGATCACCTTTTCACGAATAAAATGGTAATCAATTTCATTGTTCTTAGTTCGAGCTTGAAAAACTGGATTTGTACTAAGGTAAATGCCACTAAGGTTCAGACCACAACTTAGGAGGATGTTATAGAGGAAAAAAAAGTTGATGAAACAACGATTGTAACCAACAACTTTCAGTTATAGTATTTGCAATAGATTTATACTCCGATTCAGTACTGGAATGGGCAATAGTAGGTTGCTTACGCGAGGTCCAAGAGATAAGTTTTGAGCCGAGACATATACAATAGCCACTTATAGAACTTCGATCATCAAAAAAATTTGCCCAGTCAGAATCTGAAAAGACGGAGAGGTAGTGATCAGTGGCTGATATATGCGGCATCACACACACCGTACAAAAGAAATAATTGATGTACTGACTCATACACACAAACACTGCACCTACCTACCTATTATTAACACACTCGCTTACACACACACACACACACAAACATTGTTGCCACACCTATGTAGTACATATTCTCTGAACAGCCTCTACTGCTACACTAGCATGTGTGTGCTCGCGCGCTTGCACCCAAACAAATTCTTATAGTCTAACACATAGGCTACATTAGACACTCACTAGAACATTACTGCGGCCCACACATATACACCACTACCACCACCACCACCAGCTGCACTATGCACAAACCAATTTACACCAGTACATACAAATTATTGCAGCCAAACGCACATGATTTAATGTTGTGCTGCAGTCACATGATCCCGAGCTCACAGCAGGTTACTACGATACCTTCTTATTGCCAGGATGTTGGCTCGCCACAGAGCCCTTTTTAATTTAACTTGTATCAAGATGAGAGACCATGAGCAGCCACAAGATGCCTAATGTGCACCCGAGAAATACTAAATTTGAAATGGCCGATGTAGTGGAACAGTTGAAATGGTTGATGTAGTTAAATGGGACTCTCGACCAATAAAAAAGGTAGGATCGGGTGCTTAAAATTTTGAAAAAGTAGGACTTGAAGCTCGTTTGCCAGAAATACTAACCTAATGGGACTGAATCTCTCCATACCTAAAAAATGTTATGAAGATATTAATAAGTACCATGTTTTTTCTCTAAACCACAACATCATAGATGATCGACTCTTACTGTTCAATACTTTCATATCAGTTTAACACAATGAGTACTCACATAAATGTATATCTTCCCACCTTTACATGAGTGCATTAACTAGTATATTTTAAATGTCAAAATATCATAAATATAAGTAGTAATCCACTACTTACATAACTGCCAACATAGCTCTATATTTCTACATTTTTGTCCAACACAAGATGCATCGTCTCCAAAAATCATTCGCAATCGAAAAATCTGGATTAAAGAGGTATGCATTCACATTCTTTAAGTCATACCTCTCTGCCTTTTTCACCCAATAACTATGTAAGAAAAATAACAGATTTATCACACTTTTGTGTTCATGCTTAGAAGCAATGGTATTCTACATTTTACAAATACATTCTACCACAATCTACCCCAAACCATATAAAAGATGCATTACATAGGACATAAACATTAAAAATAAGAAGAGAGCAATCCTAAAATATGTAAAACAGAGAAAAAATGATTTTAACCTTTATATAATGAACTCTTCCAATTCTAGAATAAAAAAACAGAGAAAAGAGGATTTTAACCTTCAGTGTCAACTTCTCCTAGTCTTCCTGAAGCTTCAGTTTGTAATAGTTGATACTCTAAAGGTTAAAATCCTTTTTTCTTAGCTTTTCTATTGCACATTTCTAGTAGTTTTTTATAATTTAAGGAGACAATTTCACACTATAAAATATAAAAAAACATATAATCCATTGTTCCCACATATCCCAAAGTAGAGTCATTAATTCCTCTAATGTAACTACAACATTCTCGTTACTAATAAAGCTTAATAAGTAAGCATGTGTTGATGCATAAATAAGCATGCATACATATACACATCTAGAACTACAACATGGTCAATGGAGTAAGGGGCTTTGGTAAGGGTCGAACGATGGAAACAACAATGAAAACTCCAATGAAGGCTGATCGGGGTATTTAGGACTAATCCATCCAGTGTCCCAATCGCCATTCACTACGACAAAAACTACAAAATAAACTAAGAGCACGCTTCAAAACCACAACAATAACTATGCTACAATACCACTTTGACATAAGCAAAACAGAAAGACTTTACCACATACACTTATACTTGGTCACACACATATAAGAAAAGGTTTGTCCCTATAATCCATTATTTAATTCATTCATGATAATTTAGCAATAGAAATAGAGGGCCAAATTTTAATAATTAACTAAGTAGAGCAAGATAACACAAGATACACGAGGGAACAAAAAGATGACTACTAAATAATTTATAAAAATCAGCCCTTGAAATCAGACGTCCCAAAGAAAAAGGGAAACACCCTGACTAACCTTGATAGTCTAAGGCATGGTGCCAATGTTGAAAGTAGCACACCCCGCCACTTATGTATGCATATAATAATCCAATGATATATTAGTCCTAAGTTGTTCAATATTATCGATTAATTCCTGTCTTTTTATGAACTAGTTTAACTTATAACGTAGAAAATAAAAGTTTTCTCAAACTCTAGTGATGTCCTTATGGCATTAGTATGTAATTTGTACTCAATAGAAAGAATTCAATATTGGGTTCTGCTCATATATCTTCACAAATTAGCAGGTAAAACCTAATATAAGTCACACATGAATTATTAGATGAAGCACATTAATAAGCCAGCTAATTCACTTTGAACAATTGTTAACTACTCAATATACCAATCCAAATAATCTCTTAATCAGACGAAGTAGAAGTGTAAGAAAAATCAGATTCACTGTAAAAAGTTATTTTTCAGCATAATGAATAAACTAAATGCTCCATGACATCAAAAAATGAAGGTGGAAAGATCCTCTCAAGTCAGCATAGCGTGAGCTCAATGAGAGATTGAACACGATCTAAATTTGTTACATTCATCACTTTCGAGTACAAATTCCTAAAGAAGTTACTTAGCTCAACTAACAGTCCAAGCACATTCTTAGGCAACACATTTCTGAAGGAAATGGGAAATAGTTCTTTCATTAAGATATGGTTGTCACGACTCTTCAGTCCCGATATCGTATGTTGTTTAAGGTTAACACGAAGTGATATGTTTGAAGCATAATCATCTGGGATGTTTACCTCCTTCAACATTTTACAAACTATGTCTTTACCCTTAGTGTCCAAGGTGAAACATGCAGGTGGTAAATAATATTTGTTGTTAGCCCATTTCTAAGGATGAAACGACTTAAGAATACCCATATCTTTCAAGTCATAACGGGATTTGAAGTTATCCTTACCCCTTCCATCAAAATTAAATAATGTCCAAAGCACATTATCACACACATTCTTCTCAGTATGCATTATATCAAGAATGTGGCGTAACAAATTGTCCTTCCAATATTCTAACTCAAAAAAATATACTTTTTTTCTTTCAATTATGTGTTAAGGTTTCATCTCTCTCATCAACCCTTTTTCCTCTTACCTCCTACCTCTGGATATGCAAAGGTAACAAAAAAGTAATATGTAATATGACTTTTGTTTCTTAACAAACAACATGGTCTAAGGTTGTCAAATATAAAAAATGGAGATCAAAAAAAAGATGGTCGACTTAATATTTATTTTTATTTTGTTTTAAAACAACATAATAGGATGAAAAAAAGAAAAGATTACACAACTTGTCAAATGCAACAGAAATATATAAAATCTACTATTGAGATGAAATTTACAAAATTGGACACGACTTACAATAACAAGACTCTCTACCAAAGCATCACTTTGTCCCCACAACAAACATAATCCAACATTTGAAATTAATTCAACCCCTCCAATCAAACACACCCTAATGGCCTAAATACCTTATTTTCCATTACAAATAAGAAATCTTACACATTTTCTAGCTTCTGCATGATTTTGATATCATTTATTTGCCTTCGAACTTACATTAATGCATTATTGGCCAATGCACATTTTAAATATGCTTTTGACATTATGTATTCATTACTATTTCATTGGATACAGTAGTAGAAGTGAAAATGATAGCTGAACGAGAGAGGGTCTCTGAAAGATGATATTGAAAAGAGATCGAGATAACCGATTTTATACACCTATGATGTTCAGGTCGCGTTTGCTATAGCAAAGAATAAAACAATATGAGAAACATAATTTTATTCTATCAAATTCAAAAGACCAAACCCATATCTTTGATTGTTGAAAGGTAGTTTTACTATTAATTGACTAGAAAATAATTTAATTTCTTGAATCAAATTTTTTTACATTCTTGAATCATAAAAGCTTTAATAAACTAAACCTTAACCCAATGTTAAAAGAGGCTAGTTTTAATGACACGTTTAAGAATAAATCTACATTCAATTTTAACTTCAATTTCTTTATATTTTCTCAAGAACCAAGCATGCCACATAATGGAATTCAACCAGAGAACAATGCACAACACATTAACTACTAACCACAAGTATTTGATCATACACACACATTAATCAATACATATTACCAAAAGACAAAAAATGTATTTAAGAGACAGATTTTTAAAAAAGTTTGAAACCTAATAATTACCAAAATTCAATCATCGGGTCAAGAATCAAGAACGTTGACTATTCCCAACAACAATCGAAACAAATTCTAATAATCTAAAAATGAAAATATATAAGATACAAGTACAATCTATAACCCAGACATCACCAATTACAAATGAATACATGTGCAAATCTAGGCCATGCATTACAGCCAACAACAAATGCACACATGTGTAAATCAGTTGATTATGTCTCGATTTCAAGGCAGAATTATGAGATCACAAAACAAGACGTACAAATTTAATTATAATAAGTCACATAAAAACGAAAAAACATATCAATAATGAATTTCAGTTTCTCGTTTGAAACTCTAACATTAACATTGTTTGTATCACATAATTCAATAAAGTTATTTAACCAAAAATGGGAAGCAGCAACGAAAATAGTCAGAAACACTGACATTATCAAAAAAATCCAATTGAGATAGCTTATAAAAATATGTTACAACATTATAAAAATATGTTCAATGAAGATCAACTCCAACTAACCAAAATATTACACTTTTGATACCGAATTCGCTCCGAGTTTGTATAAATTAAGGATAACCTATGATACCGAATTTGTTCTCGGCCATTGCAATATATTCGTCAACCTGCAAATTAAAAGAGCCAAATTTCAACTCCAAAACAAAATACTACATGAATTTAACATAATAATATCATTACAATGGATGACTTTAATTTACGCAACTATTCGATTATAACCCTAATCTTAGTCACTAATTATCACAATCACTCCATAAATAACTGTAAAGTTAAGGCAATATCAATTATAGTACATATACCTGGCAAAATAATGCACGACACGATAAGACGACACGAACCGACACGAATTTATAAGTTAATGGGTGGACCCTTAATGGGTTCGGGTTATATCAGTGTCAACCCTTTAAGATACATAAGTTAACATGTTGGGTTAGTGTTGACCTCCTTTATCCATTAATACCCGATAAGACCCGTTATGACCCATTAATTTAAGTATATAAGATATACTCTTGGAACTTATAAATAATTTATGAGCATAATGTTAATTTAATAATAATGAATTTTAGAAAATGAGAGATTTAGTAATGTCAATGAATTAATGGGTCTACTTGGGTTCAAAATGAGATAATATGTCAACTTTTATACAATTCAAAATAATTCATTATTTTAATGGGTATTGATGAGTGAACACGACACGACATGTTAACATAACGGGTCAGGTTTGGATATGATTTTTTCACAAGATAAAAAAGTCACCCATTTATACACGAACCCAATAAGACCCGAACACGATAAAAATCGACACGAACACAAATCGACACGACCCATTAACAGGTCTAATAGTACATATAGATTAAAATTGAGGGAAAAGAAATTACCAATCTAATAATTGTGTTGTAACATCGAGAGAGAAGTCA
Source organism: Sambucus nigra (assembly GCA_949130495.1). Lineage (NCBI taxonomy): Eukaryota > Viridiplantae > Streptophyta > Magnoliopsida > Dipsacales > Adoxaceae > Sambucus > Sambucus nigra. Next base: position 283,396,154 of record OX422215.1, read on the forward strand.
CTGTGTTAAATAGTTGGGCTTCATTCTTTGGTAAACAGATTTAAGGATACAAAGAAACGTGCCAGGAGAAAAAAATTATCCCTAAAAAAATCATAACGTATAAAAACATGCAACAACAATAGTGTATGAATCAACTGATAAGCAACAAAAAAATAAAACGCAACTGATACCCAACATTAGTGTATGAATCAACTGATATCCACATTTATTTATCTGGTACAGTATATACATATTAAAACGCAAATCATATATCAAATTTTGTGTATGAACAAAAAAATACTAACCATTATCTTCCAAAATTTAGTTGTGCTCAAATTTTCAATTCCGAAATTGTTCAAATATATTGAATTGTATGATGATTTTGGTTTCTTATGAAATTGCTGTACGATTTTGATGTATGACGATTTTCTTTTTTCAGTAGATGATTTTGTTGTACGATTTTGGCTAGGGTTGGGTAAAAAATTTTGTGAAAGAGGGGAAGTAGTGTATTTTTGGAGGGAAACCGAAAATAAGAAAGAGTATGAGCAGGGGGAAATATTTAGAACCCGACGTTTGTATTCCAAAATGTCAGGAAATAACCCACGTTTTATAATAAAACGTTATAATTTTTTGACGTTTTTAATAAACGTCGATATTATTTTGACGTTTTTTTTAAAACATTGATAAAATTTCCATGTTATTACATAAACGTCGGGATATACAGTATATACCAACATTTGTAAAAGCGTTGCGAAAAAAATGTCATCATATCCAACTTTTTTTGTAGTGATCAACTTTCTGAGGACACTTAACCACCCTCTAATAAAGGCCCTCTCCTCCACTTCTTTTAGCTTTATGGGGCATCTATCCATCCTTGATCATAGCCGTCAGCCCACACCTACCGAGTACCCTTTTGAAATAATTTCCATAGATTAGTAACGTGTCTTTGAAGTCAAATGGAGATTTCGTATGCTCGCAAAACGTCCCCCTTCAACTCGACAATCTCACTCCGGGAACTGCCATTATCTCTCCTAGATCGTTGCGTGGATGACGATGAGGAACCTTGGATAACTAGGGGATCATTACTTGGAGTATTTTCCTTAAGATGAGCGACCTCCCTACATAAAGCATCATTTTTTTATTGCAATACCTCCCCAACTTGATTGATCTCGTATACATCCAGGAGCTTCTCCTTTAAAGCATCCACCTCTTCTTGAAGGGAAGAGCCAATATCCTCCATCTATGCGAACATTTCCTTTACTCTAGAAACTACTTTGGACCGGTCCTTATAGTCCTTATTCCTTTCCCTAAGGGACTTGCAAATCTTAATGAAAGCCCGATCTTGGTTGCTTATGTTCGAATCAAGGATCTGGCCTAGACGGGAGGTATAAGGATATAACCATCAAGATCAATAAGCTACAAGACATTAAAAACAATGAGCACATATATCAGTGAATGTAAAAAGGAATCTCTTTTATTCCTTGGGAAGAGGCACCAGATAAGTATAAGTACATTAAATGATAAAAAGGAAAAATAAAAAATACACAAGTGAAGAAGAAGGCATAGGATTCTAGTTGGCAGCATCAACCTTCTCGGTGGGGGCTGGATCTTTCCCCTTTTCAGCAACAGCGTAGCTTGTCCCAACCACGACTGCACCTCCCTCAGCTGGAGAAGAATTCACTCCCTAGTTGTCAGCAAAGGCATTAGAAGTAAGGGCAATAGATTTTGATCTAGTTCACGCAATAAGGACCTCCTCTTTAATAACGGGCTTAGGGCTTGGATGATGTTTATCAAAGAAAGTGGAGTCAACAGCAACTCCAGTAGAAGTTGGCTCGGCTGGTGTAGTCGATCTGGAGATCAGAATCTTCATATGCTGCCTCACATCCCTCATTGTAGTCGCTCTCCCTAACGGTAGATGCCTCTACCTCTAGCTTCGCCTCCTTCTCTGCCAGCACCTTATTCTCCTCTTTGCGAGCCAGCTTATCTTTAACCACCGGTTCATAAGCTACGCACAACTCCTTAAGCTCTTTATCCACCCCGACCTTGTCCTGAATAAAAGATGCTTTAGCCTCTGTGAGATCCATCTCGGAGGACTTCTGAGCCTCCTGGGCAGACCTCAGGCTCTCCTTGAGCTCAAAATTCCTCCTCGACAGCTCATATTGGTTGTGCCTAAGGATAGTGAAGTCAACTACAAATTATAGAAAGAGATAAATGTTAGTTAATAGATCGCGAAGAAACTACAAGTCAAAAAATAGAGAAAGGGGAAGTGGCATTACCAAATCAGGCCCTTGATATGCTTTTAGGGCTAACTGGTCAAGGCCCATGCTCGAAGAATGCTTATGATCCTCCACGAGCACTACTCTCTCAAGCATCATTGTGGTAAGATGAGGGGCCAAAGCCACAAAGGCCCCCTCGACAGGAACAACCACAGACACTAAAGAGGCTTGTGCTTTCTTTGTCCTTTCTTCTCCTCTCTTACTACCTTCCTCTCTCCTCTTCTCAGCTTCCTTCTTCTTATCTTCTTATCTTCTTCACTTCTTATTTCTTCCTCTCTCTTCCCTCTCCCTCCCTCTTCTCTTCCTCTTCTTTCCTCTCACTACACCAAAATGGCCAAATTATCACCTTTCAGCCGGCCACCCTTGTCACGATCATTGACCGTGACAACAAACACGCATTTTGTGTCATGGTCATTGACCATGACAAGACCGTGAAAAAGTATTGTCATGGTCATGGACCGTGACACAACCGTGACAAATGTTCTTGTCACGGTCCATGACCGTGACAATACTTAAAATAATTATCACGGTCAAGGACCTTGACACGACCATGATAATGTCTTCAGTAAAAAAATCCCTAGGCTTTCTTTTTTTTCCACCGTTTTTTGTTTTTCCCTCTCTCTCTCTCTCTCTCTAAGCGATTTTGAGGTCTCTCTCTCTCTCTAAGGTATGTTTTTTCCTCTCTTTCTCTTTCATTTCTATATGTGTGTGTATGTGTCTATATATATGTGTGTATATATATATGTGTATATGTATGTGTATGTGTGTGGTGGTGTGTGGTGGGGGAGGGGGGAGGGGGGGAGGGGGGGTGTGGTGGGCTGTGTGTGTACGTGTCTGTGTGTGCAGGTGTGGTGGGGGTGGGGTGAGGGGGGGCAGAGGGTGTGTTGGGGGCAAGGGGTGTGGTGGGGTGTGTGTGTATGTGTGTGGGTGTGTGCAGGTGTGGTGGGGTGGGGGGAGGGGGCAGGGGGTGTAGGTGTGTGTGTAGGTGTGTGTAGGGATGACAATTTTTGACCCGACACGATAACCCGACACGAACTCGACACGAAGTTACCGGGTTAGGGTTGACGATTTCTTGACACGAACCCGAATATGACACGACCCTCCAACACGAATAATAAATGGGTTGGGTTAGTGTCAAACATATATAACTCAAAAATGACATGAATAGACCCGTTTATCTCGTATTTTATGGAGAATATATTAGATAATTTATATATCTTGATAGACATTCTATAAAACTCATGGAGAATAGGATGATAAATTATTTATGTGTTGCAAGAAGTTGAAATTAATTAAATTTAAATTATTGTAGGTCTATAAGTGGTATGGTTGGTTAAGAGAGAAGAAAAAAATTATTTTATATTTTACTTAATGTATAGCTTTAATTGTAACTTTCATTGAATAGTTTTAGATGAAAGTAAATTAATAATTAGTGCCCATTTCATATGAAAGTAGGATTGCCCCTCATTGTAAATTAGTAAATTAATAATTGTATACTTTAATTGTTAGTTTAATTAATGAAATGGATTAATTGAGTAGATGAATTAGAAGGAGTACGGGATACACATTTGTTGCTGGTATTGCTGTTGGAATATAGTGGATCGATATTGGGTTGGTTAACAGTAAAAGTGGCATTACCACTGGATTATTGTCCATATGGGAGTGGGATTTTTTAACTTTTTTTGAAAATTACTTTATATATCGAACAATATATAATTATTAATAATTATTGGATTATTGTCCATATGGGGGTTGGCCAATGTGGGTTTTTAGGTGTATCTGGTGGGTATTCTTTAGTGGTTAATTCTAGATATTATTAATAAAGATAAGTAGGGATCTTTTGGTATGGATGAAAATGGCTATATTATTAATTATTATTGTGTGTGTGGTGGGGGGCAGGGGGTGGTGTGCGTGCGTGTACGTGTGCGTGTGTGTGGTGGGGGAGGGGGCAGGGTGGGGGTAAGGGGTGGGGCAAGTTGGGGGGAGGGGGCAAGGATGAGGGGTGGGTGATGGGGTAGGGGTGGAGGGCTGCATGTGTGTCTATGTGCGTAGTGTCCCTTGTAAAAGAATTGATTGATTATAAATTTTCTTAGTAAATTAATATATGATTGCCCCTTATTGTAAATTAGTAATTTAATATATGATTAATTATGAAAGTAGGATTGCCCTTCATTATAAATTAGTAAATTAATAATTGTATACTTTAATTGTTAGTTTAATTAATGAAAATAATTATTGTGTGTAGTGGGGTGTGTGTGTGTATACGTGTGCGTGTGTGTGGTGGGGGAGGGGTGTATGAAAGTAAATTAATAATTAGTGCTCATTTTTATTTGTAGTAATTGTACATATTTTCATGTCTTCTTCTATTTTTTTTTTATCTGTACTAATAATATTTTTTTACAGCAAATGTCTCCTTCGGGTATTAAGGCGAGGATGATGATGTTGGTTATGATGATGTCGTCTGGGCTCGGTGGTAGCGGAGGCGACGAGGGCTCCTCGGCCTCTAGGCTCCCCAAATATAGAAAATTTAGGATTACCATCGAGAACAAGTCGGAGCTATTAGCGAGATCCCTCGAGCTGATAAAGACGGTCATCGGCCTGGGGTTTATGAGTTGGAAGGAGGTGTCATATAAGCTCCAGTTATCTGTTTGGACGACACTACAGGTAATATATCTATATGAATATTTCAATTTCGATTTCGATTTCGATTTCAATTTCAATTTCATTTTATATTTATATTTATATTTATTCGCAACTAACATTGTATTCGTTGGACAGGAATAATTCAACTGGGATCCAAAGCTACGTGATTACGTCTTGGAGCAGTTGAGGGAGCAACACAAGACGTGGAAGAAAAATATGTGGACACGGTACTTTGAGAAAACACAAGAGTCCATTATCCAAAGGCGTGAATCCGTCCCGCCGAAGGAGCCGATCTCATTGGCACAATGGCAAAAGTTCATTGGCAATGAGATCGGGGAGCGACAATTGGCATCTCGCCAATCGGGGAGGAAAAATCGAGCAAAAAAGACGGACGTGCACTACTCCGATCGGACGTCTTACGCCGAGGTGGAGCATAGGATGGTGGTAAGATTTAATTTTTCTACAACTACAAAAATATATTATTCTGCATTATTTTACTTTGCGGGGCCGATACTAATTTTACTTTATTTTATTTCAGGGGATAGGGAGTGGCCCTGGGGGTAAGTCACATAGGCTCGATACTTATGTGGATCTTCGGACGAAGAAGGGGAAGGACAAGGAGGTGTCCCCGAGCGTCGTGGCCACGATTGTACGTAATCTGACAGTTTACTTTTTGTTAATTACGTTATATTTTTTTAGTTTACTTATTTTACTAATCATGTGCTTTTTATCGTTTCAGGCAAAGCTTAAGGAAGTGCATGAGTCGCAGTCTGATGTCGACAAGGCATCTTTTTCCACAGACGCACTCAGCCAAGTGCTTAGCTCTGATCGCAAGGGGAGGACAAGGGGGGTGAGCTCGCGAGTGGTCAAATCTAGGATCATTGGATTTGAGACGAGCGACACCGGGTATGCTCGAACGGTGGATTCACATGACGCGAAGCTATCCCGTTTGGAGGCGAAGGTATAAGATATGTACTCATTCATGAAGCGTACGTTGGGCGAAGACTGTAAGGGGAAATGGAAGGAGAAGACGGTGGAGGAGGAGGTGCGGGAGGATGAGGCACAGGATGACGAGGATGTGGACCTCGATGCTTCATCACCGACACGTGCGTACTTCAATGATCCACTTCCCTATTTGGCTCCCTTCAATAGACCGATGTCGACACTTGGTTGGCCGAGCATGTTCATATTGGACGTATTTGATGGCCAGCGGATAGGGCAGGGGTTAAGGGACCCGAATATCATCCAGGGTGGAATAGTTCATGGACGTGAGCTTCAAGAGATCGAGTCCAAAGTGCTCGTCACGCATGTGATACCCGGGAAGGAGAACTCCCTATTGTGGTTGCGCGAATAATGCGGCACGATGTTTATTAGTGGGTGTGTCAATTCGTATATCGTGTGGCCTACTCACCTCCTCACAATTACCCCAGACATGTAGTGACATTATTTTTAAGTTGGTACATTTGAATTATATTTGGATTATATCATCATGTATATTGTTTCTATTTTAAATATATATTTGCATTATCTTTAGTTTATTTGGATATATGATGTTTGAACAGGTACAATGTTGCTATAACAGGTACAAATATACTGCTGGGCACTGGCAGCAGCCATACTGCCCAGCAAATTTTTTTTCAATTCTGTCCAGAATTGTCACGGTCATTGACCGTGACAAGTCCTTGACAAATAAAGTTGTCACGGACTTGTCAAGGTTAATGACCATGAATATTTTTTTAAAAAGGGTTAAGGCTTTGTCACGGTTATTAACCGTGACTAAACTTGTCAGGGACCGTGACACGACCGTGACAATTCTAACGAACTTGTCATGGTCATTAATCGTGAGAAGTTCATGAAAAAAAAGTTGTCTCGCCCCGAATTGTCACGGTCATTGACCTTGACAAGTTGAACTTGTCAAGTTCAATGACCGTGATAATTAGGCAGATTTGGTGTAGTGTCTCCACCTCTTTCTCATGAGTTATTGTCTTAGAAACACTGGCAGTGTCCCCAGACTTCGGTTTTTGGAACTTCAGCCTGTTGGACAATAGGACATCATCATCATCATCACGGATCAAGTTTTTTCTTCTTAGGGGATCCATCTCTTACTCACTAGACCCTCATGTACTAGAGCCTTCCTCGCTGGACATTTCTCCATTGGATTCCTCCCCACTGGATCCTACCTCGCCACTACCACCTCTTCCACCTTCAACAACAGCAGTCTGTGAGCTGCTCTCCTCCTCCTCCTTTAGCTCGATGGGTTCAAGAGAACTTTATTCTTCTTCTTCTGGGATATCAAGGTGGGGAATGGTATCCACTGAGCCAGCAATAAAATTAGTAGTAATGTTCTTGTATCCTAACAAGAAAGTAACAGACCCAGGATGTTCACCTTTAGCTATGGGGTCCCTTATTTCCTAGGCTTTTACCAGCTCAACAGCCTGGATCTCTTAGAGAGTCGGTTCTTGGTTTTAAGACCTCACTAAAAAGGGAAAGAGAAGAGAACCTTAGAAGAAAAACAAATTAAAGTAGACAAGCAAGAAATAAATAAAAAGGTTTGGTAACAACCTACGTACTCCTCCACATAAGTAGGATTTCGAGGTCCCCTGTACCCTATGCCCTCTGTTTGGGGAGAAAATTTCCAGTTTCTAGAAATGAACCATTCCGACCAGTAGTTCTTGTGAGAATTAGGTAAATTTACTACCAATCTCTATCTGGACTCCTCGCCTTCAGATATAAGAGGCCCCCACTTGTTAGAGAAAAAGTGTAACAGTAGAAGATTTCGGGTAACCCTCAATTATTATCGTAGAGTTGATTTATTCTATGCACTCCATTAATGATCTTCTAAAGATTTGGAGAGCATTGAGTAGGAACTATGTCAAAGTATTGAAAAAAGTGTAAAAATAGACGATTCGGGGGGAATGTCAAACCCCTATCAGACAATAAGAGGATATGTATCCAGTATCCATCCTCAATATCACAAACATTACGGGGAACACTCAATATCTACCCAACCGGGGATACTATAGCAATTTTTAAATTCAGTTTGAGATTTATTGTTTATTTTTTCCATGGAAAACCCCTAGCTAGGAAAGAAAAGCAATGACGAAAAGAAATAAAGAAAGAGGAAGGAACTGCTGACTTACGAAGTGAGAATCAAGATGGAAATGTTGAAAAACTTCAAATTTGAGAAGATGAATAGCAAGAGACGGCTTGGAAGACGAAGCACAAGAGATAGCTTGGGAAGCAAGAGAAGCAAAGAAGTTGAAGTGATGATAGTGTTCATTCAACACTTGAGTTTAAACTTCTTAATGATAGAGCACACTAATCGAAGAAAAGTTTTCTCTCAAAAATCCAGTAAAATGATGATTCACACCCCTTCTAATCGCAAGAACTACAACAACGCCATCAAAGGGGACGAGAATATGCTTTTTTAAAATTTGTGAGCTTAGATCGTGACCCCAAAAATTTTAGGGGCAATTGTGGGTACCTATTGCCGATCAAGACCATAAAAGTAGTCGGCCAAGGCCAAGTGAATTAATGAGGTGCCCGGCCTAAATTAAGAGCCTTGATTAACATTTAAAATTGAAAATATGATCGGGTTTATCCCCAAAAATCTCGGAGAGATATTCAAGGGATACTATCCCAGTGTGTTGGTTACAACCACATTCAATTAACTGAATATATATTGTACCTCTGGTCCGGGACATGTACAAAAAACCTTCTCGAGAGTTACTTAATAAAAAATAGAAGACCTCTCCATGGACATAGGCAAGTTGCCGAAGCACGTATATTCTTGTGTTGTGATTGTGATTGTGATTATTTTCTACTCTTGATCTCTTAGTGATTGTTTTGTTTCATTATTATTTGTGCTGTAATCTTTGTCACCACACCCTTACAAAAGAAGTAATTCCATTTTTAAACCTTATCTCCTTGTAAATACTAGAGATCAAGGTTGAAGAAAGGAAAATAGTGGATTTGGTATTGAATGTGGAGTTTTCAAAACAAGATTGATTTCCGCCTTTCATATTTCTCAATATACCCCCATATGGAAACATTTATCAAAGAATTTGGAATAGTCTCGTGGACCTGATTTGATCCACCAGTTGTGGATCATGGATTATACATTGAGTGTACTGATTTCATTCCCCATGATATTAAAGAAGAACTTCCACACAGGTATGATCTGTCGGCTGGATAAAAATAAGTGATCTATGGTTTAGTATTATTATGGAAGGCGTGATATCTAGAATAAAGCCTTATCCCCATTGATTGAATATTTCATTAATTTCCAAGCATTGATTCAGAATTTTCCACGTGTTTATCAAACATTTCTTAGGAATATGTTGATCCCAAATATTACACGGAACTCTGGATATTGGGAAAAGCTTTTTTGCACAATCGTAAGTAGAAGAGAGTGAGAATCCACTTGAGATCTCTGGTAACCAAGTCCATTGATCATCTATATATTCCATTTAGGATGTCAACTAATCTTTAACTACTATCATGCTTCTCCAAGTGTGACATCCCCCATGTGAAGACTGATTCCAGTTTTTGTATCCCTTATACATGTAACGGGCCCATAAAGACTTACCAGTGGAGAATTTCCAATATAACTTCATGAAATAATACTTAGAGAATGAATTAAAATCCATAAGACCAAGCCCTCCATCATTAATATTTTTTCTAAGAAACTCCCAACTTTTCGACTAGCACTTCCCACCAAGATTATCAGCGTTCTTTTAATTTTAATTACCAATGCCTTAGGAGGGGAGATTGATGCTAATAGGTATGAATTAATATAGGATAGAACTTGTTTTAAGAGAATAAGCTTTCCACCATTTGATAACAACTTAGACTGTCACCCTGTAATTCTAGATCTCAGAGATTGAATCAGACTCTCATAGTATATTACCTTATTTATTTCCTTGAATAACGAACATCCAAGGTATTTAAGAGACAATTCTTTGAATTTTAATCCAGTACAATCAGTAATCTTGATCCTTTTTCGAAAACAACAATTTTTGGCCACTGTGAAATTACTCTTGATAGTGTTGATTTTCTGACCTGAAATACTGCAATAGATCTTTAAGAAATCCATAAGCATGGTTAAACTTTTCTTCTCTCCTCTATAAAAGATAATTAAATCAACAGTAAAGTCTAGGTGGGATATTAAGTGGCTTCCATTGGGCAAATATAATGGCTTGACAATTCCTTTGACATCAAACTATTTAATACTAAACTCAGATAGTCTGCTGCTAGGATGAACGGACTAGGGGAGAAAGGATCTCATTGTCTTAAACCTCTAGAAGATTTGAATAAAACACAATTTAGGCCATTTATGATGATTGAGAACCAGTTGTGAGATACACACCTCCAAACAAAATCAATCCATCTCTCCCCAAAACTAAAGGCTCTTTAAAAAAAACAGTGAAGTCTACATATGCCTTTTCCATGTCTAGCTTTATAACTACATTCCTTCCAAAAGATTTATTGGCCGAGTTATGAACCATTTCTTTTGCAAGTGGAAGATTATCTTCGATGGCCCTACCTTTGATGAATCCACTATGGTTAGGGGAAATAATTGTAGGTAGAAATTTGGATAATGTGGTATTTAAGCTGTCAGATAAAATCTTGAAGGAAAAATTGCATAAGCTAATAAGACTTAAATCTCCACATGTCTTATGGATTTTAACATTAGGAATTAGAACAATTGTAGTGCTTGTCAATCTCTGAGGAAGCACATTCCTTGCAAAAAAAAAAAATTAATCGCATTCACTAAGTTATTTTTGATAACATTCCATCATATCTTGTAAAAGGAACTTCCAAAACCATCTGGCCCTGGTGCTGAATCTTCACTAAGATCATTTATTGCTGAGAGCATTTGATCCTCAACTGTAAAATCCTCTAATATTTCCTTTGTTCCAGGGGTGATGATGTTTGGGATTATGTCTGCTACATCCACCATTGGAATCAACTGATATACAGATAATTGGTCCTCAAAAGACTACACAATGTGAGGTTTGATTTCTTGCATATCCTCCAATAATCTCCCATTATTATCTATGATTGAATGGATCATTAACTTACGATGTTTTGCCTTAACACAAGCATGAAAAGTACTTGGTGTTTGAATCCTGTTGCTTAAACCATTTAATAAATGACTATTTTTTTTTATCTAAAACTCCTCTTTTCTATTATTATCAGACACCAATTTTTATCTTTGCATAGATTCATAGTTGGTCTATTGATTTCACTGTTGTCCAGTTCATACCTGAGCTCCAAATAGAGAGCTTCATCCTCCAAGTCTTTTACTGATTGAAAAACATCTTTGAAAGTATCTATGTTCCATGTTTTCCTTTCAGTCTTTGAACTTTCATTGCAAACTTCTTCAAGCCATTACTAGTTGAATCTTCATTCCAAGAGTTCTACACAAGACCTTGAAATTGATTATGGTTGCACCACATTTTCTGGAATTTAAAAGGTATGGGAGAAGCATCCAAATCTATTTTAATTGAGAGCAGGAGGGGGGCATGGACATAGGATAATTTGTTAAGGTGTTTGATCTTTGAGTTTGGGTACTGAGCTATGCATTGATGATAATAGAAGAACTTGTTAATCCTTTCCATAATAATATCTTCCTCTTTTTTATTGTTGCACCAAGTGTACCCATTACCTGAGTAGCCCAAATCAGTGAGGCCACAATGTTCTATGGCTTGGTTAAATTATTCAATAGCATTGGGGTTTATATCATTACCACCCAACTTTTTAGAATCACTACAAGAAAAAAAGCTATTTACAACTCTTTTATAATTTTTTTTTACATCACCAGTGTTGTAAAACCTTTTTTACGATTTTTTTTACATCACTTTGGTCAAAAGAGGAACCGATTACAACTCTTTTTTAATTAGACGACCAAAATACTCTTTTTACTCATTAGTGAAATGACAGAAATTGTGTGATACCCTAATTTAGGCTCCCGCTCAAACCCGCTCCCCCATATCCCAACTACTCCACCATATCCAACTTTGGCCCATGATCGTCTCTCTCTTCAGTAGGGATATCTCTCTGTAAGTAATATATCTCTCCCTCTATATTTATATAACATTACCTCCCTCTGACCTGTATCTATTAGTTACATGTTTTCAGTCTCCCATTCTGTCACAGCTCCTACAAATTCATTGGTTTCGTTAGAACGAAGAAAAGTTGTGATTTGTAACTTTTCGAATGATTTAGTAAGTGAGAATGATTCGTTTTCGACTATGACTGGTTTGATTTTGCTATATACCATTTCTTCATCTTTCCCACAATCAATTTAGTTAGGGTTCCTTACTTTTCTGAAACAATTTGTTTAAGTTTTTTTCCATTGTACAGAGTAATATTTTGTATTAGTTTTTCGATTTTTTAATACTTTATAGTAGATATGATATTCTAAATTGATTTTTTGGAATCTTGTATGAAGGGTTCCGTGAGGGCATTCAAAAGTTGTGTTAGAAAGAGGAGCCTGTAAGAAATTGGTAATGTCGCTTTTACTCAATTCCAATATTTTTTATGTGACAGCTGTGAGAATGATGGATATAATGTATTTCCAGTTGCAATTTTTATTTTTTTTATTTTAAAGAAATCCAATTTCCCTAAATACATGTAGGATTTTCTTTATATACAAAGTTATTATTCAAAATACTCAAACACATGTATGATTGTGTGCATTTACGAAGTTATTACTTCTTGATAGAAACTCTCATGTTTCACTGACATGTGGTTTGGACTGTACATATTTTTCATACGGAATTGCCCGAAAATATATCTTTGAACTTTCTATATGTTGGTTTCTCAATTTTTTTCTTCGTGCTAACAACAAACTTATGTGGATTGATTTGTAAGTTATTTTTAGAGGTAATTATATTTAAGTCTCATTTATGTGGTCAACATACATTTAAGTCCCATTGACTTTCTTATAACCTTTAAAGTGCTCTCCAACAAAAACGTTCGGTTAAACTATAAAGAAATGACTGAAATACTCATCAATTCCCAACCGGAGAACTCGTAACCGAACGGTTTCCTCCTTCCTTCCGATTTCAATGGGAGTTTTCAAATTTCAACTTTCAAATTGCAAACTCATCATGTATGGCTTTCCTTACAACCATTCAAGCGCCCAGTTTCAAAACCCTTACCATTTTTCGTTAAACTATGGATGAAGGCTCATAAAACTCGGATTTGTTTGCTGTTGTCCGTGGTGTGGTAGTTCGTACACTTTCGGTAAGATCCCCTGCTACAATTAAAGAGCAATTCTACTTTGGTTTTTGAAACATTTTTCTTCGGTTTTGTTTTGGCTTTTGAAAGATTCTTCTTTATCTCAATTTTGATGTGTTTCTTTCAAACACTGCTTACTTCTACACAACTCTGTTTTGGTGTTTAGATGGTTTTCTTGCATTTGCAGTGGGTATGGTGTATTTACGATGTTGTATATACGGAATTTATTATTTTTTACTCGTTCTGTTATGGTTTTTACAAATTTACGATGTTGTGGAACATTGTTGCAACATACATTAGGAAAATAAAGTAATTTAATTTGTTGACCGAATATTCTTAGAATTTCTAGTGTTGTTAGTAACATTATTTTTTGGGTTTGTACAGTTTGTTCCACACAAACACATATTTATAAGTACGTCACATATGTGTTTTGATTTGAGGGTATGGTGTGTTTGTTGATAATTTTAGATTTGATTGAATAGGATTTGCCCCATCATTGTTTAATCTTTGTTTTGTGTTTTAGTACTGTTTTATACAGTATTTTCTGCGTACATGTTGTGTAGCAGTTATAACAGTAAGGTTTACTGTCTGACCTGTTTGAGGTTGTACATGAATAATTGACTTATATACCTCAAACATTAACATTAACTGGATGATATATACTATGAAGCAGGTTGAGAGTTCAACACACAATAAAATAATATAAAAACAGTTTAAACGTTTCCATCGTTGTTTATATTCATGCGACATTCAAATTCATATGAATATACTAACATCAAGTTCTTAACATAAGCACATAGTATGGTGAGGTGACCTTACATAGGTTTTGGCTTACTTTTCATTTTTTGTTGTAGTGATCATGAAAGTGTTTGTCACATTGTTCTGCAAGTATATGGATATGACATTTGTCAAGATGTTACAAGATCGAACGACTGTTACGGTGTTGGTTGACTGTATTCGTAGCAGGTGGATTGATTTAGCTGATGCCAAAATTGCATTGTCTTATAATTTAGCAGGGCACCCTCAATGTGCACTTGATTTTGATGAGGATATTTCAACGATGTTATCGTATTGTCATAAACACGGCATTGAAACTATGGATGTCAATATAATGACTCGAGAGGTGGTTCTAAGTGATGGAGAAGGGATTTCCGATGATTGTAATGATGACATTTTAGTCGAAGATGCAGATTTAGAGTGTTTGGATGAGGCATTGCGTGAAGAAAGTCGTAATACAACTAAACGTTTGTTGTCATTTGCTTGGTCGGACAGTATTGCTAAGGTTGGTCAACGATATAGAGGTGGGGTGGCTAAATTCCGTGATGTGCTTTGTAAGTATGCAGCAAAAGTTGGATTTGAATTCAACTACATAAAAAATGATTTGAAACGAGTTACCGCTGTGTGTAAGTACAGAATATCGACAGGATGTGGTTGGTATGTTCATGAAAGGGTTGACATGGTTAACGGATTTTTTTCTGTTAAGAAATTTTATGATGAGCACACGTGTGGAGTTGCGTATAGAATTCGTAAACATGGTCGTTTGTCTTCGGGCGTAATTGCTAAAGAAATAACAAATCGCATAAGAAAAAATAATACGACTCGCCCCATTGACATTGTCGCATATATTTCAGATGAGTATGGATATGATCTTGAATATAGCACGGCGTGGCGGGCTGTAGAAAAAGCGAAGAGACGTGTGTTCGGCGATGAATCACTTTCATTTGACAAGTTAAGATGGTATGTTGACGCGGCTATGGATTCAAACCACGGTAGTCATTTGTCGATCGAATACAATTCTGATAGTGGTCGATTCGAAAGGATGTTCGTAGCATTTCATGCATGTATAGAGGGTTTCAAGTACTGTCGACCCCTGATATTCTTAGATGGCACGTTTTTGAAAAGCAGGTACAAAGGAATTCTATTGGCGGCGACGGGAAAAAATGCAAATGAAGGTATTTACATTAGCATTCTTCCAATTGTTGATTACTACTTAATCGACTACATGTTTAGTTGTCATATGATGTGCTAGTAATATGTTTTCTGAATTTGACATATTATAGATAATATGTCAAATATGTTGAAATCATGGTACAGTTTGTACTTCTATTGATGATTACACTCAACAAACTATGTACGGGTAGTAATTGTTTGGGTGGTGCGTAGTACTTTACGTTGTAAACAATCCGATTGAATGGGTGAGAAATGTAATTATTTTGTGCATACACGCTATGCAGCAGTTATAACAGTAAAGTTTATTGTATGACCTGTTACATCTTTTACATGACTAATGGACCTACATATAGCATACAGTGAACTTTCATGTTAGACATGTTGCACAGCGTGCATGGACTACATGACTAGATCAATCACGCAGTATATTTTATCTCATTCAAAAAAAAATTCTTTTTGTCTTATTTCATAGGCATGTTTCCTATAACTTTCTCCATTGTTGACTCGGAGAATGATGATAACTGGGAATGGTTCATAATTCAGTTTTCGAAGATCATTGACACCTCAATGGTTTACACGTTTATTTCGGATCGTAACAATGGGTTACTGAAGTTGGTTTCAAAAGTATTCCCCGATTCACATCATGGATATTGTTTGCAACACTTGAAATGTAATTTGAGGGACAAGTTAATTGGGATTCATAGAAAAGTGAAGAAAAAAATCATTGAAATATTCGTACTTTGCGCTTATACACCTAATGAAAAAACGTTCAACAAACGTATGGCTTGGTTATTGGTTGAAGGAGGACAAAGAGTTCGTGACTTTTTGTCCACGATATCGAATGAACATTGGAGCAATGCACATTTTGGTGGTCAACGTTATGGTGAAATGTATTTAAATGTGGCTGAGTCCTTTAACTCTTGGATATGTGACTCGTCACCTCCCAATCACAGACTTAGTAGATACAATTAGATGTAAGATTATGAAGTTGAGCGCTATTAGGCGAGACGAAGCGAAAGCATGGACCGGTTACCTTTATCCACGTATGAATCGCCGTTTCAGAGAGTCGTTGGAGATAGGTCGTACTTGGGTTGTGAACAAGGCAAGTGAATGCAAATTCGAGGTTCGGTCGGATGAAGTTTTTAATGTTAATATGCAGTACATGATGTGCTCATGTTGTAAGTGGCAGCTGAATGGTTTTTCGTGTGATCATGCGTCTATCGTAATTCAGAGATGCGGGCACGAGTTGAAGGATTACATTGATGAGATTTTATCAGTCGATTTCTTCTTGAAAACGTATGGGTTTTCAATATTACCAATTCCTTCATGTAATAGAGTAAACTTATCTTCTGATGATGCGATAATCAAACCACCAGATGTTAAACGTCCTCCTGGTAGACCGAAGACCAAACGTATTAATTCGAGGGGCGAGGAAGTAAAGTTTGTAACATGTAGCAGGTGCAAAAAAATGGGGCATCACAACATGAAGACGTGTGTAGAACCGTTGAATGAGTTATGATGTATTCGCATTTTTTATTCTAGTTTATTTTTAAATGAATATTTCATTACATTATATAATTTGATGAAGTTTTATTAGTTTTCAACTGCACAGTAAATTTTATTGTATACAATGGTCACATATTACAAATGAGTAATTGTATTATGATATTTCAACATCAATGTTAATGTGTCGACATCTCAACCATTCATGAATGTAGTAAAATTTACCAGATCAACTTAACATAATTGACAGTGCTCAATGACCGTTGGATACACGTCGTTCAGAAGCAAAATATACTTCGTGAGTTTTCTATTCATGTCGTACATGCACGATGTGCAGTAGGTCAATCAGTAAAGTTTACTTTGTGACATATGTAAGTCAATTAGTCATGTGTAAGGCGAAACATCACATCTGTTAAACTTCACTATTAGGCCTGTTGCACAGCGTTCATGCACGACATGACTAAAAAATGGCACATCAATGTTATTTGGTCATTGGGAGAATAATTTTTTTTTGGGTTTCGAAGCCCCCTACAGTTCAACACCAATGTGAATTTGACTCAGATCACAAAATGGGTAAATGATTCCCTTTTTCCAATAAACTTGAATTTTGATGAGTCACGCAAGTCCATTCGTCTACATCTAAACCAATAATTATTAAAGAAAAAATTAACAAATCAACTTCAAATAATCATAAATACTCAATGACCGTTGGATAAACGTCACGCAGCAGCAATATAGACTTCGTGAGTTATCTAGACATGTCGTAAATGCACGCCGTGAAGCAGGTCTAACAAGAATGTTTGTTGTATGACATATGTAAATAAATTAGCCATGGAAAAGTGTAAACAGGTCATACAGTAAACTTTACTGTTAGACGTGCTTCATGGCGTGCATGCACGACATGTCAAGATACCGACACTACAATGTTACGTGGTCATTCAGAAAATCAACTTATGCTATGCTAAGTAGAAATATTTGTTTCTACAAAACGCAAGGAAAATATTTTACTTATTTCTACTGTTTTATGCTTGTCTTAATTTATAGGCAATGTTTCGTATCACATTCTTTGTTGTTGATTTTGGAGAATGATGATAAAAGGAAATGGTTCATGATGCGTTTTTCGAATATCATTGACACCTAAATGGTTTACCCGTGTATTTCGGATCGTAAAAGTGGGTTGCCGAAGTCCGATGTCAAAGTTTTACTCGATTCACATCATGTATATTGTTTGGAACACATGAAATGTAATTTGTGTGGCAAGTTATCTGGGATGCATAGCAAATTGAGTGGAGAAAATCATTGAATTATTCGTACTTTAGCATACACACGTGACGAAGTAACGTTCAACAAACGTATGGCTTGATTTTATCTTAATTCTTTAATTCTTTTATACGTGACGCTCGTCACCTCCCAATCACAAAATGAGTACATGATTCCCTTCTTCCAATAAACTTGAATTTTCACGAGTCACGCATGCCCATTCGTCTACATCTCAACCATTATTGAATGTAAACAAAATTAACAAATCAACTTCACATAATCGTAAATACTTAATGACCGTTGGATACACATTGTGCAGCACTACAATATAATGAGTCAGTTATCTAGTCAAGTCGTGCATACACCATGTCCAGCAAGTCTAACAGTAACGTTTGTTGTATGACATATGTAAGTCAATTAGCCATGGAAAAGTTGAAACAGGTCATACAATAAACTTTACTGTTAGACCTGATGCACATCGTGCATGCACGACATGTCTAGATACCGACACTACAATGTTGCATGGTCATTCAGAAAATCAACTTATGCTATGCTAAGTAGAAATATTTGTTTCTACAAAACGCAAGGAAATTATTTTACTTATTTCTAATGTTTTATGCTTGTCTTATTTTATAGGCAATGTTTCGCATCACATTCTTTGTTGTTGATTTTGGAGAATGATGATAAAAGGAAATGGTTCATGATGCGTTTTTCGAATGTGCACTTGATACCTAAATGGTTTACCCGTGTATTTCGGATCGTAAAAGTGGGTTGTTGTAGTCGGTTCCATAATTTTTACCCGATTCACATCATGTATATTGTTTGCAACACATGAAATGTAATTTGTGTGGCAAGTTATCTGAGATGCATAGCAAATTGAGTGGAGAAAATCATTGAATTATTCATACTTTAGCATACACACGTGACGAAGTAATGTTCAACAAACGCATGTATTGATTGTATCTTAGTGCTTTAATTCTTTTATACGTGACGCTCGTCAGCTCCCAATCACAAAATGATTACATGATCCCCTTCTTCCAATAAACTTGAATTTTCACGAGTCACGCATGCCCATTCGTTTACATCTCAACCATTATTGAATGTAAACAAAATTAACAATTCAACTTCACATAATCGTAAATACTCAATGACCGTTGGATACACATCGTGCAGCACTACAATATAATGAGTCAGTTATCTAGTCAAGTCGTGCATGCACCATGTCCAGCAAGTCTAACAGTAACGTTTGTTGTATGACATATGAAAGTCAATTAGCCATGGAAAAGTTAAAACAGGTCCTACAGTAAACTTTACTGTTAGACCTGATGCACATCGTGCATGCAAGACATGTCTAGATACCGACACTGCAATATTGCGTGGTCATTCAAAAAATCAACTTATGCTATGCTAAGTAGAAATATTTGTTCTACAAAACGCAAGGAAAATATTTTACTTATTTCTACTGTTTTATGCTTGTCTTATTTTATAGGCAATGTTTCGTGTCACATTCTTTGTTGTTGATTTTGGAGAATGATGATAAAAGGAAATGGTTCATGATGCGTTTTTCGAAGATCATTGACACCTAAATTGTTTACCCGTGTATTTCGGATCGTAAAAGTGGGTTGATGTAGTCGGTTCCATAATTCTTTCCCGATTCACATCATGTATATTGTTTGCAACACATGAAATGTAATTTGTGTGGCAAGTTATCTGGGATGCATAGCAAATTGAGTGGAGAAAATCATTGAATTATTCGTACTTTAGCATACACACGTGACGAAGTAACGTTCAACAAACGTATGTCTTGATTGTATCTTAGTGCTTTACACTACACCAAATCTGTCCATTTGTCAAGGTCATTGACCTTGACAAATTCACCTTGTCAAGGTCAATGACCATGACATTTCGAGGCGAGACAACTTTTTTTGTCACGGTCGTGTCACGGTCATTGACCTTGACACAAAACTCGCGTTTTGTGTCACGGTCGTGTCAAGGTCAATGACCGTGACACGTTTGTCACGGTCATTGACCGTGACAAAGCCGTGACCCTTAGTAAAAAAATTGTCACGGTCATTGACCGTGACAAGGCCGTGACAAAATTGTCACGGACTTGTCACGGTCAATGACCGTGACAATTCTGGGCAGAATTAAAAAAAAACTGCTGGGCAGTATGGCCACTGCCACTGCCCAGCAGTATATTTGTACCTGTTATAGCAACGTTGTACCTGTTCCACACATCATATATCCGAACAAACTAAAGATAATGCAAATATATATTCAAATAAGAAACTATTTAAAAAGAAACAACATCACCATCATTTTATCTCAAATCTACAAACTATTTGCATGGAAAAGAGATTTTGTACCGCGACGCTCGGGAACACCTCCTTATCCTTCCCTTCTCGTCCGAATAGCGACATAAGTATAGAGCATATGTGGCCTACCCTTAGGGCCACTCCCTGTCCCCTGAATTGAAATAAAGTAAAATTAGTATCCGCCCCTCAAATATAGATAAATATAAATTGTAATTGAAATCGAAATCGAAATTGACATATAAATATAAATACATTACCTGCAGTGTCACTCAAACAGCTAACTTG
Source organism: Sambucus nigra (assembly GCA_949130495.1). Lineage (NCBI taxonomy): Eukaryota > Viridiplantae > Streptophyta > Magnoliopsida > Dipsacales > Adoxaceae > Sambucus > Sambucus nigra. Next base: position 283,416,612 of record OX422215.1, read on the forward strand.
AGCTCATATGGCACCTCCTTCCAACTAATGTACCCCGGGCAATCGTGTCAATTATAATTCTCTTCATATCTAAACACTAAGAAATACCATAATCCTATGGAGGTATGCGTTGCAAATTCCTTTCAACCGTTGTGTAGCCAAAAATCAGCAGTTGAAGTTGTCAACTCCACCTTTGAATGGGGTATGGAAAGTGGTGGGGTATGGAAAGTGGAATTGACAACTTCAACCGGTGATGTTTGGCTACATAACGGTTGGGAGGAATTTGCAGAGCATCGCTCCATAGGATTATGGCATTTCTTAGTGTTCGGATAGACGAAGAGATTCAGTCTCCTCTCCACAAATAGGACACCCCAAATAACTATGTACTAATCACCTATTAAAGGTAAGAAGCGTATATTCATGGATTAGTATAAACAAAACTTAGATGTAGTTGGAATATTTATGTATTAATCTCCTCTCCACACACGCACACTACACAAGAGTGAAAATGATAAAGTGCAGATCAAGTCAAAGCATTAAAAATGGATGATTCGGTACAAATTGAAATAATTATTACAAATTGAAAAATTGTTTCAAATTCGGGTTATCATCAAAAATGGATTGATATTCGGTAGGAGCAGCCAAGTCATCCACACTACTATTTAGACGCCTTGGCGCGTGTTGGACAATTGACCACGGCTCGTTGTTGATATACTCCGAGTAAAACACTTGCTTAACCTTTTGAAATGCACAAACAAACGGCTCATCGCTCACGTGGTCGTTGCTCTTCAACTTGGACAAGTCAACCATGATCAAATTGGTGACAGGATCAACTTTAGAAGCATTTTTATCCTCAACTCTTACCCATTCACAGTAAAATACAACCTCTTTGAAGCTTATATAATCCAATTCAAATATATTTTGAATTACACCATAGTAAGTCATTTCAGCTTCAACGAGGTTTTTATCTTTTGCGCTTGCTCGAAAGAAAGTAAGAGCCTTGTATGAAATACCCGAGTTCTGTACATTTGTACTTTCCTCGTACACTTTAGCGCCGAAAATGTAACCGTTCAATCGATATTTTTTGTACTCTTGTGCCACGAACAAGGGTCCAGTGGCTAGACGAGCAAGCCTTGATGTCGCATCACCCATCTTTAGGAGCTGAGAATATAGATAAATTAATTATATTAGTGGTAAAATATGAGTGTAATGTAACGTTATATAACGACTGTTTTCATTGTAATTACCTCTTGTGCCAACCATAGCCTAAATTCGCTGTCTGATTGTACCACTGTTTTTCGTCTTTTATTGTTCTCACAGGCTTCATATTTACTGCATATTACAAAATTAATCATGTATAAAATAATCTAAAATAATGTTAAACATTATAATATTCGAAACTTACTTTTTTCATTCTTCGACATCTTCATGTGTGTCAAATAGATAACGAGCTACTTGTTCATGTTGCAAACTCGTTAATTTCACTCGTTTTCCCATCACATTACCACCATCATCGAGGAATTCATCAGTGTCATCAACGCTGGTAGAGTCAGTCATATATTCCCGAGTATATATTGATGACTCCACGGTGATGTATTCCTCTGCATTTGATCCTGCAATATATCGCGTATTCTTGACGTAATCTTTAAAAACTTTCATCAATCTTTCAAACGGATACATCCACCGATATCTAACTGGACCACAAAGAAGTGCCTCGTCGTATAGGTGTACCAACAAGTGAACACTTATGTCAAAGAATGCTGGGGGGAAAGTACTTCTCCAATACACAAATCGCTTCGTTCACAGCCAATTTTGCGGCCACTATGTGTTCTCGATTCACTACCTTCTCACACAAGAGGGAGAAGGTAATACTAATTTGCATAATAGCCCTACGCAAATCCTTGTGCTTGGAGAAACAGTGCTTAAACAATAGAGGAACCAATTGCATGATCACATGCCAATCGTGGGACTTACACTTATGTAAATCATGAGTAGCATAATTCACAATCCTTTGCAAGTTGGACGAAAAAGTAGATGGGCCCTTCAAATTATATATTTTGTCTAGAAGCACCTTCCTTTCCTCACTCGTCAAAGTAAACGAACCAGGGGGAATTATTGTCCTTCCCCTACTATCTTCTTTCAACCATAGTTGTGGTTTAAGTTTTAACGTTTTAAGGTCTTTTCGTGCATTTTCTCCATCCTTCGAATGACTCCCCCCAAGGCAAGTACCCACAATATGTTCAGCGAAGTTCTTCTCTGCATGCATCACATCCAATACATGGCGCACCGGGTTTTTCTTCCAATAAGGCAAGTCAAATAAAATTGACCTCCGAGACCATGCCTTTCTTATCTCAGTTTCATTCCCAGTTGGGGTCTTCTTATGCTTGACATTCTTAAATTTGGGATTCTTACCTGGCATATTTGGGCCACATTTAGAAGATTTACTTTCAATTTCTGAACCCGAAAGTTGTCTCGGCGGTAGCCTATGTTCAACTCCGCCCAATAAAAAATTGGAAGCTTTCTCATATCTGAAACTATGAGCTGGGGGTAAAAACCTCCTGTGGCAATGGTATACATTTTTTAAGCTGGAGGATAGACGAAGGGATTCAGTCTCCTCTCCACAAATAGGACACCCCAAATAACCATGTACTACACATCCGGATAATGTCCCATAAGCTGGAAAATCATGAATTGCCCACATCAACATAGCTTTCAGCGTAAACTCTTCTTTTCTAAAAGAGTCAAATGATTGCACACCATCTTCCCACAACTCATTTAATTCTTCTACCAAAGGAGCCAGGTAGATATCAATGTCTTCACTTGGTGCCTTTGGCCCAGGTATCAATAAAGCCATCATCGAAAATTCAGGTCTCATACACTGTGAAGGAGGGAGGTTGAGTGGGGCTAGGATCACTGGCCATACACTCTGATTAGTGCTTAGATTTCCAAATGGATTGAAACCATCTGTTGATATAGCCAAACGAATGTTGCGTTGTTCTCGAGCAAAATCGGGATACTCATAATTCATCCTCCGCCAGGCAGTAGAATCAATAGGATGACGCATGATATTACCCCCTACTTCTGCCCTAGCATGCCAAGTCATTGCCTCTGCAATCCATGGTACTGTGAAAAATCGCTTTAATCTAGGCCCAACGGGAAAATATTTCAATACTTTTTGAGGCACTTTTGAGCTTGTGCCTTCCTTACTAGTAGACTGGACATATCTAGGTTCATCGCATACCGGACAACGATCGAGATTTTCATACTCCTTTCGGTATAGTATGCAGTCATACACACAAGCATGAATCGATTTATACTTCATTCCCAAACCTTTCAAACTGTTCTTCATAACAGGATAGCTATTTGGAAGTGTATTCACCTTGGGTAATAAGCCCTTCACCCATTTCAGAATTCCCGTCACGCTATTGCCAGACAAACCGTACTGCGTCTTCAAACTGTGCAAACCAACCATGGCATGTAAAGTTGTTTGATCTTTCTCACAGCCAGAGGATAACGGTTGGGTCGCCTTAAATTTTAAACTTTGGTAGTCATCGTCAAGTTTTATCGTGTTATCTTCACGAGCACTTGAATCTTCTACATCATCAGTAACCTCATTCTCCTCAGCTTCATAAACTCCGTACGCATCATCAACTAAATCCTCTAACATATTATGATCTACGTCGTCCCCTTCTTCATCTATTCTACTTGTTGAAGGATGTTGTGAAGGTTGGTCAGGGACAAAAGGAACATTCAATTCACCGTGAAAACTCCAAAATCGATAACTATCTTGCATACCCGATCTTAACAAATGTAGTTCAACTGTTTTCCACTCAAACACCTTACCATTCTTACACCTAGCACACGGACACGGAAACTCTTCATCATTACGACATCTCTTTGCATATTTCACAAATTCGTTAGCACCTCTGCGAAACACATCCCCCATTCTATTAGTCTCACCCATCCACTCTTTGTATTTCGGATATCCCATCACAGCTACCACAACTAAACACCTATTAAAGGTAAACAAAACTTAGATTTATAGTATGTTTTTTTTAATTATCCCATCATTTAATTATCCTATTAAAGGGTATGTGGTCCTATCCCATTCAAGAATGCATTTTTCTGTAATATACTTAACAGCTCATGCACATTGTTACGATTTAAAAAAAATTCGACAGCATATCCCCTTAGTTCTCCAAGTACACGACGTAGATTGGCAGGTGTGAGTGTTATTTCAATTGGTCAATTAAAATAACAGTCACACTTGTCAATCTAGTATGTACCCAGAGAACATTAAGATACGACTGCAGAACTTCCTCCAAAAGTAACAACTTTAAGCCAATAAGAATATTATACAAAAATTATACAGTCTCAAACTGTCCAAACGGGACAATTCGAGAGATCTCATTACAGGGGTAATGACTCTCGAACGGGTCTAAGGGTTATTGGATGCGTACGCATAAGAACTAGAATGCTAGTATCTATGCGCACTATATTTAATTTCAAGTATGTTTCATATAATGGGTTAATTCAAATACACAAATAAATTCATGGGATAATTCAAATACAAAAATAAATTCATGGGATAATTCAAATACAAAAATAAATTCATGTATTGACCACATAATGATGGGGGAGGGGGTGGTGGAGGGAGGCAGGGGGTGGGGTGGGGTGGGGTGTGTGTGTGTCCGTAGGTGCGTAGGTGTGCGTGTGTGTGTGGCGTAGGTGTGCGTGTGTGCGTAGGTGTGCCCACCCCACCCCACCCCCTCCCCCCCTCCACTACCCCCTCCCCCACCCTGCCCCATCCCGCCCCACCCCCACCACACACCACCACACACACCACCACACACACACACACACCCACCCCACCCCACCCCCTCCCCCTGCCCCCCTCCACCACCCCCTCCCCCACCACACACCACCACACACACACACACACACCACTCTACCCCACCCCCTGCCCCCCTCCACCACCCCCTCCCCCCCTCCCCCAAAACACACCACCACACACACACACACACTGCACCCCACCCCACCCCACCCCCTGCCCCCTCCACCGCCCCCTCCCCCACCCTGCCCCACCCCGCCCAACCCCCTTCCCCCCTCCCCCACCCCCTCCCCCACCCTGCCCCATCCCGCCCCACCCCCCACACACGCACACACATACACACACACATATATATATACACATACACACATAAATATACAAACAAATATATATATAAATGGAAGAGAGAGAGAGAGAGAAATTGGACCTGAGAGAGAGAGAGAGAGAGCAGCGTCGAGTCGAGAGAGAGAGAGAGAGAGGGAGGGAACGGTGGGAGGGAAAAAAGAAGGGGGAAAGTGATTTTGCTGGAAAAGTTGTCACGGTCGTGTCAAGGTCATTGACCGTGACACGAATTGTCACGGTCAATGACCGTGATAAGACCGTGACAATTAAATTTGTCACGGGCTTGTCACGGTCAATGACCGTGACAATTCGTTGTCACGGTCGTGTCAAGGTCAATGACCGTGACATAAAACGCGTGTTTTTTTGTCACGGTCAATGACCTTGGCAAGGCTGGCCGGCTGAAAGGTGACAATTTGCCCATTTTGGTGTAGTGTTAATTCTTTTATACATGACGCTCGTCACCTCCCAATCACAAAATGATTACATGATTCCCTTCTTCCAATAAACTTGAATTTTCACGAGTCACGCATGCCCATTCGTCTACATCTCAACCATTATTGAATGTAAACAAAATTAACAAATCAACTTCACATAATCGTAAATACTCAATGATCGTTGGATACACATCGTGCAGCACTACAATATAATGAGTCATTTATCTAGTCAAGTCGTGCATACACCATGTCCAGCAAGTCTAACAGTAACGTTTGTTGTATGACATATGTAAGTCAATTAGCCATGGAAAAGTTGAAACAGGTCATACAGTAAACTTTACTGTTAGACCTAATGCACATCGTGCATGCACGACATGTCTAGATACCGACACTACAATGTTGCGTGGTCATTCAAAAAATCAACTTATGCTATGCTAAGTAGAATTATTTGTTTCTACAAAACTCAAGGAAATTATTTTACTTATTTCTACTGTTTTATGCTTGTCTTATTTTATAGGCAATGTTTCATATCCCATTCTTTGTTGTTGATTTTGGAGAATGATGATAAAAGGAAATGGTTCATGATGCGTTTTTCGAATGTGCACTTGATACCTAAATGGTTTACCCGTGTATTTCGGATCGTAAAAGTGGGCTGCTGTAGTCGGTTCCATAATTCTTACCCGATTCACATTATGTATATTGTTTGCAACACATGAAATGTAATTTGTGTGGCAAGTTATCTAGGATGCATAGCAAATTGAGTGGAGAAAATCATTGAATTATTCGTACGTTAGCATACACACGTGACGAAGTAACTTTCAACAAACGTATGTCTTGATTGTATCTTAGTGCTTTAATTCTTTTATACGTGACGCTCGTCACCTCCCAATCACAAAATGATTACATGATTCCCTTCTTCCAATAAACTTGAATTTTCACGAGTCACGCATGCCCATTCGTCTACATCTCAACCATTATTGAATGTAAACAAAATTAACAAATCAACTTCACATAATCGTAAATATTCAATGATCGTTGGATACACATCGTGCAGCACTACAATATAATGAGTCATTTATCTAGTCAAGTCGTGGATGCACCATGTCCAGCAAGTCTAACAGTAACGTTTGCTGTATGACATATGAAAGTCAATTAGCCATGGAAAAGTTAAAACAGGTCATACAGTAAACTTTACTGTTAGACCTGATGCACATCGTGCATGCACGACATGTCTAGATACCGACACTACAATGTTGGTCATTCAGAAAATCAACTTATGCTATGCTAAGTAGAAATATTTGTTTCTACAAAACTCAAGGAAATTATTTTACTTATTTCTACTGTTTTATGCTTGTCTTATTTTATAGGCAATGTTTCATATCCCATTCTTTGTTGTTGATTTTGGAGAATGATGATAAAAGGAAATGTTTCATGATGCGTTTTTCGAATGTGCACTTGATACCTAAATGGTTTACCCGTGTATTTCGGATCGTAAAAGTGGGTTGCTGTAGTCGGTTCCATAATTCTTACCCGATTCACATTATGTATATTGTTTGCAACACATGAAATGTAATTTGTGTGGCAAGTTATCTAGGATGCATAGCAAATTGAGTGGAGAAAATCATTGAATTATTCGTACGTTAGCATACACACGTGACGAAGTAACTTTCAACAAACGTATGTCTTGATTGTATCTTAGTGCTTTAATTCTTTTAAACGTGACGCTCGTCACCTCCCAATCACAAAATGATTACATGATTCCCTTCTTCCAATAAACTTGAATTTTCACGAGTCACGCATGCCCATTCGTCTACATCTCAACCATTATTGAATGTAAACAAAATTAACAATTCAACTTCACGTAATCGTAAATACTCAATGACCGTTGGATACACATTGTGCAGCACTACAATATAATGAGTCAGTTATCTAGTCAAGTCGTGCATGCACCATGTCCAGCAAGTCTAACAGTAACGTTTGCTGTATGACATATGAAAGTCAATTAGCCATGGAAAAGTAAAAACAGGTCATACAGTAAACTTTACTGTTAGACCTGATGCACATCGTGCATGCACGACATGTCTAGATACCGACACTACAATGTTGCGTGGTCATTCAAAAAATCAACTTATGCTATGCTAAGTAGAAATATTTACTGTGTCTACTATACTTTACTGTGTCTACTAAGTATAATTATGCTATGCTAAGTATAATTTACTGTGTCTACTATACTTTATACAAGACAATCGTTACAGAAAATGAACAAAAACCGCAGGAGAAAACACCGTACAACAGCATTGTTATTTTCATTAGTACGCTCTAACATAATTAACATGCACAACTTCCTTCGTAAATAAATTTGATAGCTCAAAAAGTAAAGTTTCATGTGTGTAGTTCGCACGAAAATGAACATAAAGCAATAACACATAATCAATGATAAAATTTGTCTTAAATTTTAATCAACCATTTAATTGATAAAGAGATGGAGTACATTTGATAGTCTGCAAGGACAGAAAAATAAAAAAAAATGTAAAAGAATAACTTTAGCGTATTTCTTACGCTTATTACAATGGGGACGTTAAACTTTACTACTCTTTTGCGGTTTTGCGTCAAACGTTTTGTAACCTTATACACTCTAATAATATAGTATTGTCTTAATTAATTACGTACCGCGCCAGCGGCTTACCTACCCACTACAGCACTACCCACAACAACGAGCACCCCACTAGTTGAAGGAGATACGATCTACTGCTGACATGGTTAATAAAATCTAAGAAAATATCTGACTATACAAAACAGTAAATATGAATCATGTAGACAAACTATCTACAAGTAAAATGAACATTATCACATCAAAAATAACAAAGTTCACTATATGAATTTACTGATTAACAGAATAAATAGTTAACAATAAAACTTATTGAACAACATTAAACAACATTACTAACAAATTAACATTTACTGTTTCTGTTATGAAAGTTACCCAATTCGACACGTTTCCATCCAAAAACATTTCGACCCAAAATATATACAAACAGTAACGGGATCTACTTTCGGGAAACAAAAAAATTCAGCTTCACACAAAATCGCATTTTCCATCAATGTAAACAGCTATTTATTCATCCGATTGAATACGTGTCAAGAGAAAAAAAATGTGAACACGAAAAACTATTGAACCACATTTAACTAGATTACTCAAAAAGTAAAATTTACTGTTTGTGTTATATAACTGTTCACCAAAACGACCCATATGTTTCCATTCAAAAACATTTCCACCAACATTCTATCACAACAGAAAAAACCAACTTCTTTAAGGTTTTACGCTAAGATTTAATCAACATGCAAGACTTATGTACAAAAAAAAAATTATTACTTCATACAATCAAATAAACTGTTTGTACTTCAACACAAAATGTTTGCAAAAACTTGAAATCCAAACCAAAGAAGAACATTTACGTTATAAAAAATTGTATAAAAACCAAAAGAACAACATACAACAACAATAATTTATACTCAAAAGAGAAAAAAAAACCTAACTTAATACAACAATCAACTTCTTTGACGGTGACTTATCTCAACCACAAAATCACCGGAAAATTTGATCTAACACCGCAAAAATTTTGCACAAGCCAGATATTTCTACCATGAAGATACCCAGTCCGACTTCCCTGTTATTTCGTTCCCCATTAAATGCTATATAACTGATTTGCGAAATGATATACACGGTTATGGCATCTCCACTGACCCGCGATTGATGGAGATGAAGACGGGATCAGAATCTCACCAAAATCGCCTAACGATTTAGGCAGTTGGAACTTCTATTTGGCGCCCAAATACATAGGGGTAATATGGTAAAGAGAAATTGACGGTTTCCCCAAATTGGTTAAAACGGGACTTAATAGTAAGGAGAAAAAACCGTGGGACTTAAGAGGTTACAAAAAAGTGTAATGGGACCTATGTGTAAAGACCCCTTGTTTTTATTTGGTTATTATGTTTGTTTGAAATTTTATTTTATTTAAAATAAATATCGGGATGTATATCTTGGTTGCACTATTTCGATTTTAAATTGTGTATTTTATATCTTTGAAAAGTTGAGAAATTAGAGCACTCAACTCATTGCATTCTAGAGTTTTTTTTATATATTGTACACATATATAATACATTGTGTCAATTGCGTTTATTGGAATGAGTTGGCAGGAGGTTTTGAAAGGGTGGGGGTTTAATGGAATGTAGTAGAAGGAGCTTTTGGGTGGGTGTGGATTAATGTAGTAGATATGGGGAGCCAAATGAATGCAATGAATGGGTGTATATGGGGGGGGGGGGGGGGGGGGTCTGGCTTTGTGATTTGTTTAGTATTGAGCCAAATAGATTGTTACACTGAGATTTATGTCTATTTTTCATAGTTTTGTTTCTATATGCTAATACAAATTGGTTGAAAGAGTATTTGAGTGGCTGTCAACATGGGAACCATAGAGAAAAAAGTAAAATAGAGATAAAATGATATTTTTAAAAAAATATTTATTGGTTTAAGGCCCCTAGGTACTCTTTATATTATAAGCTTTGATCTCATTTATAGGTTGAAAAACTAGTGTTTTTTTATGAAAATGTGAGTGTTAAAATGTGTGAAGCCTTATTTATTATATTGGTTTTACCTTAGTTGTGGAATGAACTACATGTTTTATATTCAAACATATGGGAAGCCTCCAAACTATCAATTCTATTTTTTTTAGAATCATAATTCTTTAAAAATAAAAAATAAAAGCGTCTCACAACTACTAACTCATACTTCACCACATTTATCCCACTCCCACATTTTCTCAAACTGCTCCTACAACATCTCTCCCACTCTCTCACGCTTCTTTCATTTTTTCAAACAATCACTTCTCTCTGTTGCTATATTCTTGTGTCTCTATCTTACTATCTCACATATAGGGTCCGTTTGTTTACACCTCTGAAATCTGAATTTAAGCCATTCAGATTTCAGAGGCAGTAAAAATACGTTTGATTTTGATACATTTCAGATAGCAACGGTCATATTGTGTTCTCAATTATTCAGAGGTTCTAAGGCATCTGAATCTGGAAACTGAAATCTGAATTGAAATATATTTCCAATAATACCCTTATTCTTTCTTTAAAATCACAGTTGTGTAGATAACCCAAATCACAAAAGTATAGATCAGAATCGTGAAAAAATAAAAAATAATAAAGAGTTGTAGAGTCAATAAAACTCTTTCTGAATAAAATCTATAAATAGGCAGAGAAATACACAAAATAATGCGTAAAAGAATTCGACAGCTCCACAATCTTGAGAACAAAATTCAACCAGTATATTCCTCCTTCCTTTTTTTCCAATGTTTCTTTTTCTTCTTCCTTTTTTTCAACGTGTAGAAGAGTTTCATATCTTGTAAAAAAAAACAGACATAAATAAAATAGCAGACCTTGAACGTTTTTTTCTTCTTCTTCTTCTTCTTTTTTCTTTTTCTTCCTCCTCTCTGTGTATATTTTGCTGATCAAAGATGTAAGAGAACTTCTACTTTGTTCTCTCTCATCACATGCATCTGTTAAAAGGACACATAATTTATTGGGAATTGTCTTGTCATACAACTACTTATATGTTCAAAATCTGTCAAAGTTACAAGTAGTGTGTTCTATTAACTTTATGTGCATCTTTTTGTTTTTTGTAATGGTCATAAAGGCTATGAATGATTCCTCTTGTTTTTTGTAATGGTCATACTTATCACAAAAAAAAGTAATGGTCATACTTTAATATTTTTGTTTTTACAAGTGGTGTCTTGTCAAAACATGCTATGAATAAATGTTACCCAACATTATAAAACATGTCATGCACTATTTATTTGTTTATCCCATTTCAAATTGTATTTTAGTTATGAGACGAATAATTTTTCCATACTAGAAATTTTTCATTAGGTGGCCTAAATATTATAAACTTAAAAAAAATGATTTTATGTGTTGTTTTTTGCATATTTATTTGGTTGCGTCAGTGTTTTGTAATAATAAAAGTGATGTCAAACATGTCACTTTTATAAATTTGGGTCGTGTTCGTGTTAGAAAAAAAAAAATTCGTGTCGTGTCGCATTTTCTTACCTATCCGTATACGATCCAAATAAAATCAACACGACACGAAATCTTATTTTGTTCACCAAAAAAGAATACAACCCAATTAAAATGTACACGACGCGTTTTTTATTTATTTTTAGTAAACATGATTCCAACCCAATTAAAACAGTGCCCGACGTGTCGTGTCTTTTCTTTCTAGCACGGATCCGCATCAGTTATTGGATGTGAATCCGCGCCAGCAACACTAAAAAATCGATTTTAAATTTTGTTTGTGGTGATGATAAAATTGTGTTAAAAGTAGTTTAAAAATATTTTTTCATAAAAAAAAACTTTTGTTTTTGTCAAAATTGTTTATATTGTTAAAGTCATCTTTTGCTAAAAAAATATTTTTTCTTTTGTTTTTGTCGTGTCGTGTCAAAAACAAAAATATTTTTGAAGACTATGTCACCAGTTAATTATAAACATCTGTTTTTTTTATAATTAAACATCTTGTTTTTTTTTTATAATTTACTTCTTTCATCTAATAACCTAATTACTTTAAATAGTTTTATATATGGCTCCAAAAGAATCGAAAGTAACTCCACGGTCGAAATTTGCGGGCACTAGCTTAGGCAAAGATTTTATAGATATGTGTCTGAAAGAAGTTAGCAGGGAAGGGTATAGTGGAACTTCGTTGAAGACTGTGTCGTGGAATAGGATCATTCAGGAATTGAAAACAAAATACAATCACGAATTTGATCAAAAACAATTAAAGAACCAGTGGGACTATCTTCGAAAGTCTTATTCCACTTGGAGAGTGCTTGTGAATAGGACTGGTCGTGGGTACAATGCAGAAACAGGGACTTTCGATTGGCCAGATGATGTTTGGAATGATATTATAAAGGTAAGAATTAAACAATTGTTTTGTTTATATAGTGGTTTGTCATAAGCTATATATTATTTAAACTTTTTGTTCTTAATTTGATTGTAATGAACAGAAGTACCCTGACACAAAGAAGTTTTGAAACAAGCCTCTGGAAGATAGAGATTTTCTTACGACGTTGTTTGAGGCCACAATGGCAACTGGGGATGAGGCGTTTAGCCCTATGCATTCTTTACCTCAAGAGAACCCCCGCAATCAACGTTCACTGGAAGATGATGATGTATACGTTTTCGGAAATAATGAAACACTTGACACTGAAGGAGACCAACCAATATATGATACCTATTTCACTGATTATACCTTTCAGGATGTACGTACCAATGCTACTTCAGAACAGGGAGGAAGAAAATCTTTACACCCAACAGAAGGAGGGAGAAGTGGCGTGGGATCCTCACGCCAATAAAAAAAGCTTACTAGAAGAGAGAATGTTGATGACCCCTTAATGAAAAAAGTTGATGATCTTATTGATATTATCAAGAGTGATCGTGGTGACGATAAAAAAATCTTAGATGACTGTGTCACATCTATGAAGGAATTGATGGTCGTAGGTTTACTGGACACCAATCTTTATATTGCGGCCATGAAAGCGTTTGGGGACAATGTGGAGTATAGAAAGTTATTTTTGATGATGGAAAATAATGAGCATAAAGTGTGCTTCCTCAATAGTATAATGAGAGATAATTGAGGAGTTAGGTTATATGAGTTCTTAGATCGGTCATTTTTTTTCTTAAGGTTGTTTAATTCTAAGACGTTGATTGTCTTTCTTACATATTGATTTAGTTATCTCCCAATTATTATTTTACAGTTTACATTTTTTTTATCATGCAGTAAAATGACTCCAAAGCAAAGGTTGTTGGTGTGCGTTGTTGCAATAATTATAATGTTCAGACTTATTAAACAGCGTACACATGTGAGACAAAAGTTGTGTTCATCATTGCTTTCGGGAAAGGCGTATTTGCAAGAACTGTTAGATGGATCTCCCACACAAATGTTTGATTTATTTCGGATGAGGACAAATGCATTTCTTCAGCTATGCGATCACTTTCGCGAAAGAGGGTGGCTTACTAATAGTAGGCATATAAACGTCGAAGATAAAATGGCATTTTTTTAGGCATTATTGGTCACAATCATCGAAATCGAGTAATAAAATATCGATTCCAACATTCCGGACAAACTATAAGTAAATATTTTCATGAAGTATTGTGGGCAATGCTTCATTTTTCCAAAGAGATTATAGTGCCTCCTGCATTTAATGGATCTACTGGAGAAATTCGATCACATCGACGTCTTATGGAAGGACCATTTAAAGGGGCTATTGGAGCACTTGATGGTACACTAATTAATGCACATATTCCGGTGGATAAACAAATCCCTTTTAGAGGACGAGGCGGAAAGGAATGTTTTCAAAATGTTATGGCCGTATGTGATTTTAATATGAAATTTATATACGTTATGGCCGGATGGGAGGGGATAGTGCACGATTCACGTGTGTTAAATGAGACTTTGCGTCATCCAAACAACAAATTTCCATTACCCCCTGAAGGTGATATTTATTTTATTATTATTTTTTGAATAACTATTATATTTGTTTATTACTATTTGTCTTATTTGCATTTTTAATTGTTTTAGGTATGTATTATTTGTGTGACGCTGAATACACCCACACTAGGGGCTTTATGTGCCCTTATAAAGGCACACGATACTGGTTGTCGGATTTTAGTTGTGATGGTCAAGCTAGAGATAAAAAGGAGAAATTCAACCATGCACATGCTAAATTAAGAAATGTGATTGAGAGGACATTCGCTGTTTTAAAGAATAGATTCACGATATTGCATAGAATGGCTCCTTATAGTTATCGAACCCAAGTACACATTGTTGTCGCATGCATGAAAATACATAACTTCCTTCGTCGAGTATCACTTAATGATCCATTGTTTCAGATATATGAAGATGATGATGTGGACTTGTTGGCCGAGCCTTCCGTAGATAGTGAACAAGTAGAAGCTCCACCAAATTATGATCAAATATTTGGACGAGCACCGCAACAAGAAATGATTAATTTACGTGATCAAATTGCAGATCAACTATTTAGTAGAATTTATGATTTATAATTCAGTGTTATTAATATTTTGTGACTTTTAATAACTACTTAATCGTTTTTAAACATTTTATACTACACAGATTCCTTATTACTTGGAATGACTAATATTATTTACCTATTAAATTGCATATTGTGTGTAATAATATTTATTTACGGTCATGAATGTTTTAAATATACATTTTGTATATAAAATAAATATAAGGGTAAAATGGTTCAAATAATTTGCATTCAGATTTCAGACATAAATCTGCAAACAGACAGTATACATTACGTTTCATTCAGACAGCAAACAAACAACTTTTTCAGATTCAGATTTCAGACTTCAAATTCAGACAAAAAAACAAACTGAACACAATCTATGAGTGGGCTGACATACGGAATCAACGACCTCCGGGAGTATCTTAGGTGATGAATGTTGATGTTGTTGTCAAACCCACCTTTGCTTGTTCTTTTGTGAAGATGATTGAATCAATTATATGGCAGAGTCCATGATCAATATAGGGTTTATAATTTTTATGAGAAAAAAATAGTATTTTCTTGTAGTTTGATGTTTATGAAATTTGATCCTTTAAATAGTTAGCTTCATGATCTCTGTTAACATCATTTCGCTGCTTGGATATTTTCATTGGAACAGATGCATGTGGTTATCTTTTTTATGATTTATGTGAACGGTTACTGTATCTCTAATCGTAATAGTGATAACGTTACACACATTTGAAATTGGGGATTTTTTTAGAACCTTTTAAGGGTTTTGTTTTTCAATTTGTGTATTGATTCTTTTGGCTGTGGTATTTCTTTCTTGCAGATTTTCCCAACTGATCTATACTTTGAATAAAGGTTTTGATGGATATTTCTGTGAATTCACGATGGCTAAAGCATAGTTATGCCAATGGTCTTTTTTATGAGAAAGTTATTTTGACGGTTATAATGCTTCTAGATTCAAGATGAATGGTATATTGTGATATATAATGTTATGCTTAATCCGATTTTCTTAAAGACTATTGAGTTCCTCTATAATTAGGTACCAACAGACAATTTTAATTTTTTTATGGTTGTTTTAGGGATTACCTAAAAATAACATATGTTTAATGTGTTTTCCTTGCGAATGTGAATCATCTTAACAAAACCCCAAAAAACCTCTTACTAATTTTTACACCGACCTTTTGTTTGTAAAGAATTTTTTACTACTTATTTTCTCACTCTTAATGTATGAAGAATATTTCCATATATATTATTTTTTCTCTTGCGCAAGGACCTTTGAAAACAATGAACGTTTAAAGGAAATATGAAAATTACTCACTGAACAATTTCTTTGAATGAAGAAAGGTGTTAATACTTAACTATGGGATCTCAATTAAAAATTATACTTTTAACTTTCTGTCTATAGTTGTTTTTTATTTCCCATTTGAATCTTAGAAGATGATCTCCTACGAATTTTATGAGTAAATAATACCACGGTTCAAATTTGATAAGTGGTATTCTACTTTGCTCAAATAGGGCATAACATTATGACTTGAGACACAACATGCTTTCTCCATTGATCCATAGCATATTATTAAAAAAAAAATCTCTTGTTCTTAGGAGAGAAATAAACTAATTTGTTAGCCATATATGTCAAATTATATATATATATATATATATATATATATATATATATATATATATATATATATATATATATATATATATACACACACACACACACTATAAATTATTGTTAAATATCGATTTTAAATTATTCTTAACCCAATTTTTTTCTCTTCAAAGTTCTTTTTGCTAATTCGACTCATTTCTTTATCCTATTACATAACCCACAATGCTTCATAGCATACGAAGGTTATCTCTTTAGCATCTTAAGATTAGTTTGGTTCCCCACATTAGTCCTCCAATCGGAATCAAGAAATTTATCTTACAGGTACAAGATTTTTATACATTATACTATATGTTGCTTTTAAATTATTGTTATATGCTAAATGTCAAAAACGAGCATAATTTATGTTAGTGGGAGCCGTGGTTAATTTTTGGGTACTAAATAATGATAGTTTTTAGATGAATTGTATATCTACCTTAAATTTGAGGATTGTTTTTGTTCACATGTGATTTTGTTAAAATTATTTATGTATTGATAGTAACGTCGTAAAGTACTAAATAAATTTCTGAGATGTAATTTCCAATACTGTCCATTCCTTTTTATATATCTTCAGGTTTCAAACGCAAAAAATATAACAAATAAATAACCCACCAAGTTTAATACAATAAATTATAAATCAATGAACAACTGATTTAGAAAAGCAGGTGATCTCTCTCCCATAATTTTTTCACACCTGTGGGGTGTGCCTTAACTGCTATTTATGAGTAATTATAGGCCAATAAAGTCTCTTTTCAAGTTTAGAACCATTTTGCAAAGGGCCTTATTAAAGGCTTTCTAAAGTTATAAGCACAAGAAAACCTTTGTGGGCGAACATATGATTATGTTTTTATTATTGTATCACATTACTATATTTATTAAAGGAATTTATGTTCTGTTTTTGGTTGTAGATGCACTTTGTTAACTGTCTAAATCTAAACCTTGATGATGCCCATGAGGATACGATGAATGTTCCTTTGTTTAATGATGTGTAGGTGAGTTTCGTTCGTTTGTTTCATTCGTCCTTTTAAACCAATCCGCAATAGTCCTTTGGTTTTGTACTGTGTGATGCAGTGTATTGGTTTGACACATATTTTTGTATTTGTATAATGTCCTCGGATATTAGAATATTTATGAGTGTATATTTATGTTTATAAATCTCTTTTTTAGTATCGGTGGTATAAATTTGTGTAAAGTTTAGTTTTATATATATCATATGTATATGTTGACATGTCTTAGAATGTTTGTATTTGTATATATACGTGTGAAGTATGGTTTTGAGTGAAATGGTAATCAATGTGATGTAGGTAATATTTATGAGTATATACAATGGTTTAAGATGTTTCTGGTTTTGGAGTTATTTCAAGAGAGGGCAAAATATTAAAGGGCCATAATATCATTTTTATACTCTCACTTAATATGAAGGTCTATATATTCACTAATAGCTATCCACTATTCCTTTTTAAATTGTCCCAAATTAAAGGTTCCACTTTTCCTTTTTGGACATAATCAACTAATCATGTTCCACAATGGTGAACAAGAGTTAATCTTGGGCATTGATTGAGTGTATCCTTTTCCTTTTTGGACATAAGCAACTAACCATGTTCCACAATGGTGAACAAGAGTTAATCTTGGGCATTGATTGATTGTATCCTTAATCTATACAAAATAAAGACTTGGACTCTTAATTTGGGACAAGGGATTATTAAAAATTACCCGTATAGCTTAGAGAAGATGCAAAGGTTCTTAGACACTCTCATTTATGCTTTTACGATTTATTAAGCTTCTGCTCATTGTGCTTGCAATTTATTTATTTTGCAATTTTATTTATAATTTATACGTTTGATCTCAATTATTGTTTTTGATTGTAGGATGTTATCTCTCAGAAAAAATCAAGGTTAGAAGTCAATAAAGATACTAAAGGTATTGATTTTTTTTAATACATGTACATGTCATGTTTATACATACATATTATGTATGTCACGAGATGATAGTTTAAATTGGGCATTACATGGTATAATTGATATATACAATCCTTTGCATGTTAATATTATTACTTTTATAAATAAATAGACATAATTTTTTTTGCACTGAATTTTTGTAACTATAATTTCGACAAGGTCTTCATACTACATTGGCCAACAGACTCGCTTCCCACATAAACGTCCAAAAATAGCGTTAACTAGTAGACAGAAAGATAGATGCAAAAGAAATCATCTGAAGATACCCAAATTTTACTGAAAGTCATCATCATCTACAGGGATGGGAGACAGTTTCTTTTGAGGAAGTTGATTTTTGATAGATAGTTTAGTCTTTAATGCTACATGAATTGTGCCTTCTAGAGGGGTTCTCATTGATTTCATATGTTCCCTTTGCAAAGGCCTGGAAAAGACTCTATTGGAAGAAATTGATGTGTACGCTAGTCGATGTTGAGATGTTAACATGGATTTTGGGTTTTGATTTTCCTTTAAATTGTGTTCATTTTTATTTACATCTAATCCATTTGCCTTTGGGCTTACCATCGATTCAATGGGCACAAGCATGCCACTGACTTCGTTGGTGAAAATAAATGTGACCTCACCTCTATCTGAAGCTTGAAGAATAGTATCAGGTACAGATGTTGGGGACCTAAATCCTCCTCTAAAGGAGTTTCTATCTGTTTCTCTAATGTCTTTAACTTATGCAAACACCCAGTGATACCAGTAACCCCCCTATATCTTCTTGATCATGTTGGTAGTCTTCATTTCCAGATTTGACTCCATCTACGTCGTTTATATTATTCTCAAGCCTGTCATCTACCATCATTATAATGTTTTGACAACGGATGTAGTTCATATTATCATGAATTTCATATCTCACATTCTCATGAAATGTGAACAGGTCACGTAGATCTTCTGTTGAGAGCAAGTTACCATGGGTCTTAAATCTGTTTGCTCCTTCTGAATAACTTTTAAAGCCCTTCTTTTGACATCTGATGTTGGTACTCCTTTTCTTCAATGGTACCAGTACTCAAGAATCTATAGATGTATACTCTTTTTTTCTGCCCATCCCTCCAGACTCTTGGAGCAATTTATTTGTCATTGGCACGATTCCAATCAGGATCAAATAGAACAAGTCGATTTCCACCTATCAAATTGAGGCCACAACCACCAGCCTTACTGCTAAAGAGAAACACAAACTCATCCTTTGATGGATCATTAAAGCAGTTGACCAACTTTTGTCTTTTACTGATGGGTGTAGTTCCATCAAGCCTTAAGAATGGATATATTCTTTCTCTACATAATTGAGCAATAAGGTCCACAGTCTGTGTAGTTTGAGACTTGGACAATTCAGTCATCTGTTTTCTGACGACGTTGAGCCAGTAACCATGCTAAAACACTCATTTCCCCTGATAGTTCAACCCAAAATCCATCATCGCCGGTCCATGATCCAGATCTTCCAGAGACCACTTATGTAGGAAAAAAATGCATACAGTCCTCAAACTCTGATGTTCCTGGGCTCCCACTTTTTATTCTATCATATATCAACTTTGGTTGATTGCAGAGCTTCTTTAGAGCTGTTATGTAAGCTAAAATCTTTGATTGCTTCACTTCTTCAATGAGAACTCTTTTCATATATTATGAATGTATCAAATGGTTGTATAAGTCTGATTGTAGAGGAGTCAACTTGTGGCAAACAACTTCAGCTATCTTGGGTGGCAAGTGATTTTATAACAACACATTTCTCCACCTCAATATAAACTAATTTACTATTGCACTTAATTTTGTAGAGCGCTCAATACCCAGATTCTTCTCTTCTTCAGTGGTTGTGGGTTCTCTCCCATAAATAATTGGTGTCTCGTAATAGTGTCGAAAATATGCAGCATCACCCAAAATTCCAGGATAAGTAAAGTAAACCATGGAAAAAAGCTCTTCGAGGTAATTTTGAATTGGAGTCCTTGATAACAGAATACGACGCTTGCATGATAGAACAACCAATGCTCGATTGATCAATGTTTGATCATTTTTCAGCCTAGGAGCCTCATCACATTATACTTAAATGTGTTAAACTATAATGCATTGTGTTTTATCAAATCATGCATAATGGATGAGGGAAATAATGACATTTGGGAAAAAAAATACCCTAAAGGTCTTCTTCGACATGGATCCCGAGTGGCTCTTCGGCAAGCATGTCTAATTTGGCTAGGTTTTGTCTTAGGTTTGGCTTGGTAGGCTGTCCTTTTGATTTAGTACTCTTATTAATTGAATCAAATTCGATGTGCTTAAAATTGTTAAAAGGACAATTTATTGTCTTTAATTACATTTTTAGGATTGATGGGTGAGAAGTTACATGTCTTTTCAGTAGATTCTTAGACTTTTATACACTCGGATTGTCAAATTAGTTTTCAGACCTGTTTTTTTACTCTTCAAGCTCATCGTAATAGAGTTTTAGGCTTCTTTTTTTCAAAATGCAATTTAAATAACCCCATCACTCGTTTGCAGTTTGTTTTAGCTGTTAATCCATGATCAATGTATACGATATGAAATAAAATATATATAAAAGTGTTTATGTACATATCATGTTAATAATTATCACTGTTCTAAAAAACCCGCCTAGGCTCCACCTAGGCTTAATGCTTAGGAGAAACGCCTCGCCTTACACTTTTCACGCCTTATTCTTGGTAAAACCCTTACGACGCACTTTGTCTAAAAATAACAATGCCTTAGTGAAACGATGTCACCTTTTAAAGAATTTGTTTACAAACCAGGCCATTATCTTATCCAAAATAATCAGATAGTATTTTAATTTGCATATATTCAAACATATTTTTATGATATGTGCAATTTTTGTATTTTAATAGCCTTGTTATGGTTAAAAAATATTAAAACATATTAAGAAGGCTTAAACGCCTTTTCACGCCTTTTTACGCCTAGGCCTGCCTACGCTTCTAAGGCTTAAGGCTTGGCCTCCACGCCTCAATCACGCCCCACGTTTTTTAGAACCTTGATAATTATGTATACATAGTATGGACTGTGTTGTTAATTGTATTATAGTGATCTTATAAATTCTTACAAGAACATGGGTATGTATTTGTTAGTAATTAACACTATCAGAAATCGATTGCCAATGATAAATGATCCCGAAACGCGAATCGCAACTCCATCTTGGCTGTGAGCGCGGCAATGAAGTTTCTCCACAATGTGCATAAGCTTTTCAGGTGGCCATTCCCCCGCTAATGTACACCGTATGTTTGATAATGTCGTAAATATATCATTTGGGCCAACAGATTCTTTCCCAGAGAAACTGAAAATTGAACATTCGTTGAAAGTTCATCAGATCCATTGAAGAGTAAGTAATAATGAATTGCTAGCATATCGACCAAATCTTTCATTTTCTGTGTTGGATCAAAGATGCTACACACAAATGTTGCTAAGTCCACCCCAGCATCCTGATACTTCGTAATAAATGGGTGTGAAAGAAGCTGCTCTGGTGTTGGCCTTGCATCTGCATCTTTCTGAAGGCAATCATCAATAAATGAGCAAAACTCTCGAGAAATTATGTCCTTTGAAGGGGATGGAGATGGATCATCCATAATCTGCAACATAAGATTTACTAGTCCTTCATTAGCTGTATGAGGAAATTCTCCTGTACCACACTCAAAAAGTGCAAGACCTAGGCTCTAAATATCAGCTGGATAAGAATAACTCTCATTTCGAATTCACTCAGGCGACATATATGTAACCGTACCAACAAAAATAGCACACATTTCCATTGAGTTTTCTAAGCCAGCACTTATACCGAAGTCGGTTATCTTAGGCTCTCCCTTGAGATTTACAAGCAAATTTGCTGGTTTAATGTCTCTGTGAATCAGGTGTCTTCATGCAAGTAACTTAGTCCATGTAATTATGTGCCACGTGGATAGGCTAATTGCAAATAATAATAAATGCATTGTTTTGCATTTTATAGTAGTAAGAGATATACAACTTGTGAATTTTATGTTTTCTTGGGCTTCAACCCCAAGCCAATGTCTGTCACTCTTACATAAAAATTTCTACTATTTTTTTTTGGTTCGAGTGTATTATAAAATTCCAACAAAATGGAACTTTTAACAAAAACGAAAAAAATACTTTTTTTTTCTGTAAATTAAATTTTTTTAACGATTTTTTAAAATAATTTTTTTTTAAAATCGTTAAAAAAAATTAATTTACCGAAAAAAACTATTTTTCCAAAATAAAATGGGTGAAACCCGTATACAAGAGTACACAAACGTGCCCACAAGTAATTCCATTACAAATTTTTTTTTTTCCAAACAACAACAATAATTTTTTACCAAATACAAACACAAACACAATCGAAGTAAAACATAAACACCACATTTGGTCATGTTGTGAAATCTTTTTTTTTCAAAATCCCACACAATACGAAATCAATTTTTTTATTCGGTCGTGTTTCTGTTTTTGCAAATAAATTAAAATAATATTTTGTGTCAAGTCGTGTCACCTTTATTTAGATTGTGTTCGTGTTAAGTTTAAAAAATATTTCGTATTGTATCCAATTTTCATTGGGTCATGCTTGCATTTGATAAAAAAAAAATTAGTTGAAATTTACAACCAATTTTTGTTTTTGTTTTTCTTAAAGGTTCTATTTTGTTGGAATTTTATAATACACTCAAACAAACAAAAATAGTTGAAATTTTTATGTAAGAGTGTGACAGACATTGGCTTGGGGTTTAAAGTCCAAGAAAACATAAATTCACAAGTTGTATATATATTAAAAAAGTTAAAGGATAAAGTTGGAATTTTATTTTGAAGATGGAGTGCCTAAAGAATTTTTGAAGTGCTAATAGCCCCTCCCTTATTAAAAAAAGGTTAAGATCTAGTATGTACTGTTATGGAACCATATGGGTGTTGGGTTCTTCATATACCATTATATTTGTCTAACATGTTGGGTGTGTGTTACAGCTGTCTTCAGATATGATTGATTGCTCTCTTTTTTATATGAATGAATAAACGATAGGCTTTGAATCTTCCTTGTAGTAGCTTGATTCACTCAAAGGGTCATTATAATGACATACAAACTTTTTCTGGCATTATAACATTCCACTAAATAAAATTCACATAAGTTATGAAGATACCAACTAATTAACGGATTAGATCATTTTGGCGAGGTTGATTTACAATACTCATGAGACATTTTCATAATAAATAAATTAATATTTATGATTAAATTAAAATTTTGTTTATACAACCTTAGCAACAATGAGTACATTCTTAGATTGAAGCCCCAGTGTTGATGGACTATGGCTGAGGCAAATTGTATTCAAATAAATATTGTAATGACTAGGAATTTTTCCCGGGATAGTATATGAATATAAAATATATTTCTTAATGAAAACATGAAATGTGGACTCCATCTCTTGGAGTTAGATACAAGGGTCATGTTTTTGCGTCATGACACCACAAGAGACGACACAATGAGCTTAATCACTTTCCTTGGTTTATTGAGACAAGATGATTAATTGTTTAATGGTTTTTCTATATGATAAATGAATCATGATTGTGTAGTTATTTTGGATATATTGAGGTTCATCACAAATTTGTTTGTTGATTACTCGTATTCTTATAGCTAAATGACTTTGATGTTCTTTATATGACAAATAATTTGGGAACAATAGCATTTCGTTTATAATTTGGTTTCTAGTTGTGAATGATTATAATTTTTGTTTTAATTTTTTGTAGGATGGAGAGCAATTTCAAAAGGAATGAAAGGAGCAAGCATTTTTATTAGGATGTCTATGAAATATTTGGTTTACAATAGTTATATTTTTTTTAGATTGGAATATTTAGATATAATTGATGTTGGATATAATGTAGTTGAGAATTATTCCTTTCTAAGTGTATATATTTCGTAGAACACTTTTGGATGAAATTTGTGAAAAAGAAAAAGTAGAATTGATGTTGTAAAAATTTGTGTTATTTTCGCTTATTATAAGTGTGGCCATCCCCGATCCCCGCCGTGGAGGGAGGAAGGAATCCTTCGGGTCCCGCACGTCCCCTCTCGGGAGAGCGCTTCGGCCGACGTCGATTTGTGAGGTGTGAAGATGTAGAGAGATTTAGAGTCGCCAGTCTATTTTACTCAAAACAGACAAAAGAAAAAGGGGAAGCCATCCCGAAGGATGGCATCCAAAGACATACTGATGCGTGCGAAACCAAATGATTCGAGAAGGGTTCGGAGGCATAGTTACGAAATGGGAAGGTGTTAGGCACCCATTCCGCCCTTTTGGTTTCTCATGGATATTTGCTATTTTCCTTTATATTCCCCCCCGTGATATGTGTGCATGTTTATATATAGAATGGAGGTAGGAATCCTCGACTTGTATCATAGAAAAGACAAAGCGAGTCATCCGTAGGAATGTGAGATTAGTGTAGAAAATAAGATTTACGTGATTACCCCTACGTTGACCGTTATAAAGGAACGATAACGCATATGGAATAATACGTTACTAAGAACAAGTATATAGAATATAATGGAAAATGAGATAAAGAGAAGATAGAAAATAAGAGAAAAAGTGAGAAAAGGACTCGAGTTTCAGGTTTTACCCCGAGATGCCTACGTAGCCTATAAAGGCATCAAAGTCCACGTAGTTCGCAAATAAACAAGGGGTGGGGTTTAACCCATAAATCCAAATGGAGAAATCTCTTATTTGTAAGTGTGTGTGTGCGTGTAGAAAAAGTGTTTTAGTTGTGAGAAAAGTGTGGAAAAGGTGTGAGAATCCCTACTTGGAATTTATGAGCAAACCCTATTTTTCTTATTTTTTGGGTTTTTATTTATATGAAAATAGGAGATGTGCAATAATACTAGATAAAAAGTATATTTATGGTGTGTGAGATGAGATGATAAAAGTGCTAAGTAAGAAAACAAGTTATTGCAAATTTAAGAGAATTTAGGAGAGAGTTTGAGAAAGTTGGACCTTCTTGGAGACCTTGAGCTTGATCTTGAAGGTTGAAAGGCAGCCCTTGCACTTGGATGATAATGGAGAGTGGTTAATTCATCAAGTTTGATGAAAGGGATGATGAAAAGTGGAAGTGAAAAAGGGATTTGAGAGTTGAAATCACGCTGCCTTCGAGAGAGGTTTCTAGGGTTTTTCTGAGAGTGATTTGCCTCTGATATGAGCTCCCTTGCAAATGAGGCCAAGGCCTCCTTTTATAGCTCCAGGGGACTGCCGATCGGCTTAGAGCCCTTCCTGCCTGCCGATAGGAAGGTGCTGATAGGCAGGTTCTGGGACCTGCCGTTTGGTAGTGTGTTTCAGGATTTTTCGGAAAATTGGTCGCCGAGGGAAAACCGTTGGTCAGAATCGCGCACGGGGCATACCGTTGGAAAGGTATTTCAGAGACCTTCGAAATTCATTTGGACCGCTCCCGAGTTTGGGAGTTGATTTTGGGTCAAATGTGGCTCGGAAGCGTTTGTCGGTCCGCTGGACGGGGAATCGTTCGGACGCAAATGGATCGTTCGTCCGCATGGTAAGTCCGAATCGTGCACGGGATGGACCGTTAGAAAGTTTAGGAGGTGTACTTCGACATTCCAAAGAGTTTGGCCCAGTTTGGGGAGTTGACTTTGGTCAACCGGGCCCGAGAATCATTTGGTGACCTCTCGGAGTTAAACGGATCGTTCGTTCGCATGGTAAGTCCGAATTGCGCACGGGACGGACCGTTGGAAAGGGTATTCAGTGCCCTTCGAAGATTCATTCATCCTCGGTCGAGCTGAAGAGTTGACTTAGGTCAAACAGAGCCTGGAAGCACCCGGTTGCCTCCATGTAGGGTTTCAGACGCAAACGGAACATTCGTCCGCATGGTGAGTCGGAATCGCGCACGGGGCAGACCGTTGGAAAGGGTATTCAGTGCCCTTCGAAGATTCATTGAGTCTTGGTCGAGATGAAGAGTTTGACTTTTGGGTCAAATTGAGCCGGGGAGTGCCCGATGGCTTTTAGGTCAGTACTCGGGACGTGACCAAGGTTTACAGTGATGAGTGGAAGTACTAGGGACCTAAGGAGAGTTAGGGGGTAACGAAATGAGGTGTCTACAGATCCCCTCGACGGGTGAATTTGGAACAAATGATAGCCGTCGATTAGACACCGTATGATGCTTCTGAGAGAGTGTGACCGATTCAGAGGGTCGAGGTCGATTCTGAGGACCTAAGGAAGCGAGGATGACCAATTCAGAGGTTCGAGGTCGATTGTGAGGACCTAAGGAAGCGAGGATGACCAATTCAGAGGGTCGAAGTCGATTCTGAGGACCTAAGGAAGCGAGGATGACCAATTCAGAGGGTCAAGGTCAATTCTGAGGACCTAAGGAAGCGAGGATGACCAATTCAGAGGGTTGAGGTCGATTTTGAGGACCTAAGAGTGGTGACGATCGAGGACCGAGGTCAATTCTTACCTAACTCAGGTGATGATCCAAGATCGGGGCCAATTCTGACCCAAGAGTGGTGACGATCGAGGATCGAGGTCAATTTTGACCTAACTCAGGTGACGATCCAAGACCGGGGCCAATTCTGACCCAAGAGTGGTGACGACCGAGGACCGATGTCAATTCTGACCTAACTCAGGTGACGATCCAAGATCGGGGCCAATTCTAACCCAAGAGTGGTGATGACCGAGGATCGAGGTCAATTATGACCTAACTCAGGTGACGATCCAAGACCGGGGCCAATTCTGACCCAAGAGTGGTGACGACCGAGGACCGAGGTCAATTCTGACCTAACTTAGGTGAAGATCCAAGACCGGGGCCAATTTTAACCCAAGAGTAGTGACGATCGAGGACCGAGGTCAATTCTGACCTATCTCAGGTGACGATCCAAGATCGGGGCCAATTCTGACCCAAGAGTGGTGACGATCGAGGACCGAGGTCAATTCTGACCTAACATAGGTGACGATCCAAGATCGAGGCCAATTCTGACCCAAGAGTGGTGACGACCGAGGACCGAGGTCAATTCTGAACTAACTCAGGTGACGATCCAAGACCGGGGCCAATTCTGACCCAAGAGTGGTGACGACCGAGGACCGAGGTCAATTCTGACCTAACTCAGGTGACGATCCAAGACCGGGGCCAATTCTAGCCTAGGAGTGATGATGACCGAGGACCGAGGTCAATTCTGACCAAGACGATCCAAGACCGGGACCAATTCTGATCCAAGAGTGGTGACGACTGAGGACCGAGGTCAATTCTGACCTATCTTAGGTGACGATCCAAGACCGGGGCCAATTCTGACCCAAGAGTGGTGACGATCGAGGATCGAGGTCAATTCTGACCTAACTTAGGTGACGATCCAAGATCGGGGCCAATTCTGACCCAAGAGTGGTGACGACCGAGGACCGAGGTAATTCTGACCTAACTTAGGTGACGATCCAAGATCGGGGCCAATTCTGACCCAAGAGTGGTGACGATCGAGGACCGAGGTCAATTCTGACCTAACTTAGGTGACGATCCAAGACCGGGGTCAATTCTGACCCAAGAGTGATTGCATTTCCTTTGGGAAAAAAAAGGGTTCCGCTGGGGAATAAGAATTGGATTTGAGGTTCCGCTGGGGAATAAGAATTGGATTTGAGGTTCCGTTGGGGAACCATGAATGAGCTGGGGAAGATTTGGATCGTCCTTTGGGAGAGATCGCCTGGGGCGAGTGATTCTTCTGAATTCTGCTGGGAAAAAATACCAGGAGATATTGTTTTGCATCGAGTAGCTGATGGCTGGGGAGATAACCGGTTTGAGGTCGTAAACTCTGCTGAGGAGGTGATTAGGGGGTCCGAGTGCATCGCTTGAGAGGTCATTTGCTTGGATTTTGAGGGTTCCGCTTGGGAAAAAGAGGTTTCGCCTGAAGAAATGCAAAAAATTTCTTGATGAAAAAGTGCAAAATCCATCTTGGGATTTTGGGGGTTTTCCTGGGATTTTTCGAGGCTTTCTGGCATTTTTTGGGAATTTCTGTACGAAACTTTAAGGGGGTGCCGGCCGACATAGAGTGAGGGGTGCCATTCGGCAGTGGCACAGACTTTTGGGCTGCCTCGGGAAGGTGAGGAGACGTGGCACGGACTTGGCCTCCTATATAAAGGGGGCGAATCCCTTTCATTTTTCACAGCTTCTTGCCTTCTCTCTTTCTGCGATTTGTCTCTGCGAATTGTTCTAACGTTTCGATCTTCAAGAAATGGCCTCCTTTGTGGGCACCGCTGTCCACCGGGAGTGGTTGACCGTTAATGACTGGGCGAATGTGGATTGGAGGGATAGGGTGCCCCTTGCTTTGGGGAATGAGAATGCCTTTGATGCATTCGAGCCGGTTGCGGATGAGCGGACCTTGCTGCGGGAGCCATCGCGTCATCACTCTTCAAGAGTGATTCCCGACGGTTATGTAAGTAACATGACCTTTGGCATTCCTTTCCTTTTGGGTGATTTTTCCTTTTTCTTGACCTTTGATTGAATTTTTCCTTTTGCCAGTCCGATATTTCTTTGAAGAACATGCGTGCCCGCGGGACGACGGGGCTTAAGGATGTTTGGGAGCATTTTCCACCCGTGGTGTGCTGGATGGTATCGTCTGCGGGTTTTGGGAGGTTGGCGGATGCGCTAGATGAGACGCCTCGCTCGACAGCAGTTTTGTGTGCCTTGGGGGAGAGGTGGTGGGACACTACCCACACCTTTCATTTTGGCTTCGAGGAGATGACGGTGACTCCCATAGATGTGCAATAACTGTTGGGGTTGGATTGTGACGGGGAGCAGATAAAGGTGGATCGCTCCTTGCGGGTGAGGCTGGAGGCGGTGCATGCGACACTTGGTGATGTGAGGAGGATAGTTTCTGGAGATTCCATCTGGCTGTACCTGCTGAAGGATGTTTTGCTGAGCAGGGTGGTTGATGTGGAGGACGGGCTGCAAGTGAGGCAGATGGCCCGGTTATTCATCTAGTTGGTATTGGGAGGTTTCATGGTGGCGTCGAGCGGCGACGTCGTCCATTTGTGGTTTCTTCCATACTTGAGGATGATTTCGAACATCCCTTTCTATGATTGGGGGAGTCTGACCTTGGCGACCCTTTACTCTTCTCTGGATGCATTCAGCCGGTGCTCCCGCAGACTTTTACTAGATCCACGTATCTCTTTGAGGTATTCTTTATTTTGCGCATTTTCATTTCATGCATTCGCATTTTCCTATCATGCATTCGCATTTTCCTTTCATGCGCTCACATTTTCCTTATGCGTCTCTTTTTGCTTGTGAATTCAGACGTGGTTCTATGAGGTGATTGGGTGTAACACCCCGCTGATTGCTTTGAAGGATGACACTGTTGGGGACTTTTTCCGACTGTACCGATGGCGTAAGGCCAACCGACAGTCGAAGGGATCTCTTTCCATGGAGGCGGTGCGTCAGGTCTTGAATGACCTGAACAATGGTCGGGTAAGGTCTTTTCCTTTTCAGTCTTGGTTTTTGCACGTTCTGATCTTGTATCGACTCATGCCTATTTGGGGATTTTCAGGTGACCTTTTATCGTTGGGGGATAGCTATTCAGGACACGGGGCTGACTGGGGTGAACGCGCAGATGAGGCACTTGTTGGCACATGAGTTCGGCCATTCCTGGTACCTCGGGGAGAGGGTGATTCGTCAGATCGCTGAGGAGGAGGTGGTGGTGCCACCTGTGCAGCCTCCTACGTCTATGAGGCGGGAGGGACAGTTGTTGGAGGATGAGAGGATCGCGGCGATGATCGGCGAGTCCTATGCTTTGTATACTGATACGGCCGCGCCGTATGATTATATGGACTTTGTGACGAGCTAGTTGATGGCGCCCAGCATATATGACGCTTTGCCTTTCCCTCCTGCTGGTTCGAGTCGGGCGGTGGGGTCTTCCTACAGTGGTGGTGGTCCCTCGGCACCTGCGGCTGCGGCGACATCGGAGGTCCCTTTTGTTCGGCTGCACACTCTTTCGTACAACATTCGACAGGCTGATGGAGGGATAGTGCCGATGTTGCACCGTCCCTTTACGATGGATCTGGAGGCGCTAGGTTTGACAGAGGAGGTCCTTCTTTATGCGGTAAACCTTTCGATCCTTTTCCTCTTTTTGATTTCTTTTGCTTGATACTGATTCTGCCTTTTCCTTGCAGCAAATCCGGGTGTCGACCACTTGGCTGACAGACATCAGGGATTGGATATCACCGGCGACTGCCCATATTCGGGATGCTATCCATGTTCCTTCTTGCTTGGTACCATTAGCCTCGTCCGGGGAAGA
This sequence comes from Sambucus nigra, assembly GCA_949130495.1. NCBI lineage: Eukaryota > Viridiplantae > Streptophyta > Magnoliopsida > Dipsacales > Adoxaceae > Sambucus > Sambucus nigra. Next base: position 283,447,158 of record OX422215.1, read on the forward strand.
CTTTGGCTCAGGTAGTTGGGGCGCATCGTCTCGCCGTAGGGGGAAGAGAGCGCGTCGCAGGGGTGGAAGCCCTTGAGAGAGAGAGAGAGAGAGAGAGAGAGAGAGGGAGTGTGGGTTCGAGCTGAGTCCCGTTGTTTTTTGGCTTTTTCTTTCTATTTCCTGGAAGGTGATGTAACACAGGAAACAGATATATGCAATGCAATGTAATTTTTTGACTATCTTTTATTTTAATGATGAATGAATGCATGCACATGCTCTTTTTAATTTTCTACTGAGACCGTAAAACAGGTGTATTTTTGGAATTTTTCAAAGGAAAGCTATTTTATTTAAAACGGGGAATCTCATAAGGAGAAAAAAGGATTCTTGAAATTCTTTTGAGAATATCAATTTATTTTTATGGGGTTTTCTGATTTGACAAAAAAAAGGAAAGGAGGAAATTTCCAAAAATGGGGGGTTGCCGATCGACAAGCACCCTGGCCTGCCTATCGGCAGTTCAGTCCAGTCCCATCAATTGAAAGCTTTGAATGGTACCCTCTTAAGCCTTTGGTACCTTATGGGGTAGGATTCCCTTCGATTTCTGCAGGAATTATGTCTTTTGTGAGAGTTCTCAAGTATAAAGGGGGTGAGGGTGGAGTGTTTTCATCACACCTTTGCATCCTTATCCACCTGCCTACTATTTCTTTGCACTACAAGATGGCTCTCCCTGGTAGCACCGAGTTTGTCAACTACCTCGAAGCCTTAGAAGCTATGTGCTCTTATAATGTCGACTATGATGCTTTCAACATGCGTCGAGTCTCCTTGTGGCGCAATCGACCTTTTGAGTGGAATATGCTGACAGCGGCGGTACAATTTTGGTATGCCGAAGACCACGTATTTCGCTTTGGGTTGGAAGAAGTTTTTCCTACCTACGAGGAATTTTCCGCCATACTAGGTGTGAATCCTAGTGTTGCTGCGGCTTTACCCGAATTTTTCCGCTCCCCTAGGGATTTGTTGGTCGGGCTTCTTCATATCTCTCCCTCGGCGGCCAGGTCATTGGTTTCTGGAGGAATGATCTCCCTCCCGGAGGTGTTGCAGTCCGTGCATTTACGGGAAGTAGGTGATGCTGGCTATGCTGGAGCCGTTGTTCTGGGTCTGATTTCAAAATTGTTGTTGGTGACCGGGGAGGTGTGAGTGGACCCACAACTTGCAGCCATTACTTCATGGATGTCATATCGTCGCAATCCTACGGCGGTAATATTGGCGGAGACTCTGAATGGCCTGGATACCTGGAGAGAAGGTCGTTCTGACTTTTTGAGGGGTAGCCCTGTGATGTTGTTCATATAGTTGTCTGAAAGATTCCGCTTGTCGACCCCTCCAGAATATCCTTTGTCGGCTGTACCCAACTTCTTTTCACGCTACTTCATCCACATTGGCCTGTATGTTGAGAACTGGGAGAATTGGTTTGTGGAGTATGGGGCTCGTGGGTTGTATTGGTCAGTGCCCTGGTGGGGGAAGTTGCAGCCAGTTATGGAGCTAGGAGAGTATTCATATGTGCGGCTGGCTAGTCTTAGACAGACCTCTTTTTATTTCACTTGGAGGCTTTTGCGCCAATTCGGCTGGGCGCAGGTCGTGCCCACTCGGACCTTAAACTTCTTTCCAGTAGAGGATTTGACTGAGCGTCTGCGTCTCCTGCTTGGGTCTCTGTGGGAAAATCGGCGTCCGTCGACCCGTCCCTCTCAGTCTATCGGGAAGGTTTGCCATGTTCCTAAAGATTATATGAGGTGGTTGTGGAGGAAAGTAGTCAACAAGATGTTGGTAGTAGAGACTGGTTAAAGATGGTTTGTTTTATCTGACTCCATGGAAGGGGGTGTTATGGTCTTTTCGAAGATGGTTAAGGCTCATCGATCTATGGAATGTCTACGGCACTCCATTCAGGCAAGAGAAACTTGGGGTCCTCAGGATGTAGATGATGAGGGTGCAGGCTCTTCTGATAGCTGTGGGTAGGACTCCTGGGGAGTTTATTTATGTAACAAACATGAGGTATTTTATCTGGTTTTTATGGTAGTGGGGGAAGGGAGTTATCCGTTCTTTTTTCTTATGTAATTTGTACTATAGTTTCTTATTAATGAAATAAACAAGTTTCTGATCATCCAGCTGTGCCTTTCGATGAATTTTGTGTTTTGAATTATCTATACCAATCGCTAAGGCATACATAATCCTTTTGTTCAAGTAGATGTTTAGATAGAACTGTCGCTCTTGGAGATAAGAAAAGAATATATTTTTGTGAAAAAGAAGGGGCCGTGCTCATGTGGGATGTATGAGCTGCCTACATACCTCTGGTTTTTTTTTTGAAAAGTTTTAAAATAATTTTATGTAGAGGATCAGGACCACGTAGTTCTGTGTAGAGGGAAATGAAGAGTTTTTTTTTAGAATAGAATGGGGATGAGAAGAGTCGTAGCGCGCTGAAATTTCGAACTAGGGATAGAATTTCTTGAGACGGTCCAGATTGACTGGACGAGCCATCTCTTCCCCATCCAGGTCAGTGAGCATGGAGGCACCTTCAGACAAGATCTTCACAATGTAGGGGCCACTCCAATTGGGCTTGAATTTTCCTCTGGGGTCCCAGATGGGTTCTATTATCTCCTTGAGGGCTAAATCCCCCTCCTGGACACCACGGTCCTTGACTCTTTTGTTGAATGAATGCGCTATTCGGCGATGGTATCCCTGTATGTGATAAAGAGCTTTTAATCTTCTTTCATCCATAAGGGCTAGCTCATCAATACGTCCTTGACACCAGTCTTCTTCACTAACCTTGCTTTCGAGCATGACACGTAGCGAGGTTAGATAGCCCCAAAAGGCGTATGGGATCCGATCGGCCCAGTCTCTATAACTTTCGGTCATCTTGCTGATGATGGCTTTAAGGTTTTTATTGGCGGCTTCAACTGCACCATTGGTCTGAGGTCGGTAGGGAGAAGATTTGTGTCTCTGAATCCCATACTCGTTGACAACTTTTGTGACTTATGCCTCGAAGTGCAAACCGTTATCTGACACTAGCTCGTGCGGGACTCCATATTGGTAGATGATATTTTTTTTGATGAATTTGGCCACCTACTTGGCATTTAATACTGCGTATGACTTAGCTTCGACCCATTTGGTGAAGTAATCGATGGCAACCAGGATGAACTCATGCCCGTTTGACGCTTTTGGCGTAACCTTCACTATGATGTCGATAGCCCAGGTGGAGAACGACCAGGGAGAAGTCATGTTGTATAATTCCCGCGGAGGTAAGTGTTGAAGATTAGAGAACTGTTGGCATTTAGGGCATCTCCGAACATAGGCGATGCAATCTTGGGCCATGGTGGTCTAGTAGTAGCCCTGTCGGATGATCTTCTTGGCAAGCATGTGACCGTTCATGTGGGGCCCGCATTCCCCGCTGTGGGTTTTCTGCATTATCTTTTCAATGTCAGCCCCTGCGATACAGTGCAAATGAGTTCCGTCGAAATTCCTCTTGAGTAGTGCTTTATGACAGATGATGTACTGAGCGGACAGACTTCGGGGGGTAGCTCGGTCGTTCTTGTTGGAACCCTCGGGATACCTACCGTACCTGAGGAGGCATCATATATCATAGTACCAGCAATCGGCTAGTTCGGGGTCTTCTGTGGAGACAAGATTAATATGGTAACAATGGGTCGGTTTGTCCTGCTTCTGACCTAGGAAGGGGGTCATTGTTATTCCCTTGGGCATGTCGATCATGGAGGCCAAAGTGGAGAGATAATCGGCTAGGTTGTTCTTTGCTCGGGGCAGGTAATGGAAGGTGATATCTCGGAATTGGGAGGCTAACTCTTCTAATTGGGAATGAATGCGTTGGAGCTTTTCGTCCTTGACCTTCCACTTTCTGAGCACTTGACCGATGATGAGGGCAGAATCCCCATATATATCAAGGTATTGAATACCTTTCTTGAGAGCGACCTTGAGGCCCACTGTGCATGCCTCGTATTCTGTCATATTATTGGTGTAAAGGAAATCCAATTTTATGGCGATGGGAGTGTGGGAGTCATCTGGGGTGACCAAAAGTATCCCAATGCCATAGCCCTTTTTGTTGGCAGCGCCATCGAAGAACATTTTCCATCGGAGGTAGTCTTGAGTGGTGCAGAGGAAATTTTCATCTGGGAATTCGGAGATCCAGACATCTGTTTCTTCTATAGGGTAGTCAGCGAGGTAGTCAGAGATGGATCTTCCTTTAACGGCTTTCTGTGTGACGTACACGATATCGAACTCGGTTAGGAGCATCAACCATCGGGCCATTCGGCTGGATAAGGTGGGTTTTTTAAGCAGGTACTTGATGGGATCCATTCGGGATACAAGATTAATGGGAAAGGCGAGCATATAGCGTTGCAACTTTTGGGTGACCCAGACAAGCGCGACGCATGCTTTTTCTAAAGCAGTGTAGTTGACCTCGTACCCGACCAATTTGCGACTGGCATAATAGACGACTCTTTCTTTGCTGGAGTCTTTAAGGTATTGGGCTAGCAAAGCCCCAGCTGCAGTGTCGATTATGGTTAGGTATAGGAGCAAAGGGAGACCAGACTGTGGTGGCATGAGAACTGGAGGATGGGTCAGATATTGTTTGATTCGGTCAAAAGCTTCTTGGCAGGCCTCGTTCTAAACCTTGGTTGAATCCTTTAGGAGGAGCTTGAAGATTGGTTCGCAGATGGAGGTTAGCTGGCTGATGATCCGGCTGATATATTATAATTTTCCAAGAAAACCTCGGACTTCTTTCTCTGTTTGGGGTGGTGGCATCTCAAGTATGGCCTTGAGCTTGGCGGGATTTACTTCTATCCCCTTCTCACTGACCATGAATCCTAGGCGTGCAATCGGTACGGTATGGTCGGTAACGATCCCTTACCAATACCAAAACCACATTCTACATGGTAAAACCGTACCGTACCAATTTACCGACCGGTACATCAAAACAAAAACCAAAACCAAACCGACCGGTTTTTCGATTTTTTTGGTTTTGGTAATTTTGGTTTCAATTCGTTTTTTTCCCGTTAAATACCAGAATTTCAAATCGGTTTATGCATTCAGTAAATCTGGTATATATTTCGATATACCCATTTCTAGCTGTTACAATTTCTATCATTTCTAGCTATTATAATTTCTAGCATTTCTAGTTGTTTGAAACAATTAGAAACATACACAAACATGTACAATTTCTAGCATTTGTAGCCTTTGGAACAATAAATTTAAATAGATACGAGACCAAACTAACCGATTTTCTTTTATCGAAGCCGGAGGAGAGTGAGACGAGACCAAAATGACCGGTTTACCTCCGTCAGAGACAGATGAGAGTGAGACGATATCAAATTGACCGATTTGCCTCTACCGAAGCCGGAGTAGAGTGTGATGAGATGAGGGAGATGGTGATTAAGGAGAGTGAGCCAAGATGATGAGCCTTAAAAAATGAGGGAGCTGTTACCTCAAAAAATGTTCGTCAAAAAGTAAAAATCATCAACACCTCCAACACCAAAAAAACAAACCCTTCGTCGGAAAAGCTAACTCACCAGAAAAAAAATCACCAAAAAACACGGAGGGAACTCAGATCCCGAATATAACTGGCGCCGAAAAAATTGTCACCGAAAACCCGATCTCAAAACGAAGTAACCACCACAGCAAATCGAAAGCCAAATCTCAAAACAAAAAAATGGTGTTCTCAAATAAAAGTCCCCAAAAAATTATTTCTCAAAATCAACCCAAGGTTGAAGAAGAAAAAAAAATGAGAGAGAGAGAGCTCAAACAAAAATGATGACCACACTTTTTGAGAGAGAAAGAGGTAAAAAAAAATGAAATGAAAACCCTAAAAAAAGATCTCTACACAAACCACAATACAAAGCCCAAATGAAATAAAGGCAAAACGGAAATATAGCCAACAAAACAAACAGTTCTTTTTATTTTAACAAAATGCTACCTAATTCATTTTTTGTTAAATGTTTGATTAATTAAACAAAATATATGTTTAATTAACATGATTATTTAACACTTAAACCAAATACTCAAATAAATAAATTTAAATTCAAGGAGAATATAAAAACTCACTCATGAGAAATAAAATAAATAGAAGTAGTATGATAGCCAAAATAATTTGACACTGCACAAAAAGTTTGGTACGGTATTACGGTACGATAATTTTCGTACGATATCGGTACGGTAAATTCGGTAAATCAGTTTTTTGTATCTAAAAACCAAAACCAACCAAATTTTTGATGATATTTTGGGTTTCGGTAAAATTGGTTTTCGGTATTTCATAATATGAAACCAAAACCATTTTTTTCGGACCAAAACGGTACGGTACGATAAAAACCCGTACCGGTTGCACCCCTAATGAATCCTAAGAGTTTTCCCTTTGTAACGCCGAAGACGCATTTTTGTGGATTAAGTCGCATCTGATACTGTCGCAGTCGTTCGAAGAACTTTCGTAGAGCAGGTGCATGACCTTCTCTAGTTTTGGACTTGATAATCATATCATCCACGTAAACCTCGACCTCTTTGTGAATTAGGTCGTGCAGGATGGTTTTGGCAGCCCTTTGGTAGGTAGCCCCAGCATTCTTGAGACCGAATGGCATAACGGTGTAGCAAAAGGTTCCCCATGGGGTGATGAATGCGATTTTCTTTTGGTGGTCGGGGTGCATCTTGATTTGATTGTATCGAGTAAACCCGTCGACGAATGACTTGAGAGCATGACTGGCTGTGTTGTTCACGATTATATCGATGATGGGTAGCGGATAATCATCCTTCGGGGAGGCTTTGTTTAAATCTCGGTAATCCACACACATTCGGACCTTTCCTCCTGATTTTGGTACAGGTACAATGTTGGCTAGACACATGGGATATTCGATCACTCGAATGAAATCCACGTTAAACTGTTTGACCACCTCCTCCTTGACTTTAAGCGACCATTCGGTGTGGAGCTTTCTCAACTTTTGTTTAATTGGCTTGGAATCTGGGAGAGTGGGGATCTCATGCTCAGCTATTTCGGGATCAATACCGGGCATGTCGTCGTAGGACCATGCGAAGACATCCATGAACTCCTTTAGCAATTCTTCGAGTTGTGCGCGCCCATGGTCGTCAAGGGTGGCCCCTATCCTAATCTCGCGCAGTTGGCTACTAGAACCGAGATTCACAACAACAGTCTCTTCTTCATTAACTTGAACGCGAGTATGTTGTTTGTTATTAACCTTATTTAAATCAGTTAAAAATTGTTCATTTGCAAAATCATCATCATCATCAAAAGTTTGATTAGAATCTAAGTAGATAATGTAAGGCACAACAAAATACTCAAAATCTTCGTTTATTTCATTGATAGAAAAAACATAATTGAGAACCTCATCAAAAGAGGTCTAGATTACATTTGAGCAAGGATGGACAACAGTAGAAGAAACAGGGTAAACATTGGGGTTAAGGGAGATTTTAAGAGGTAGAACTGGCGCAGCATGCCAGTTGAGGAGAGGTGTATCAGCAACTTTGATCAGATGAGAAGGGTCCAATGATGCAGTGCCTGAGTGAACCATGCAGAGTGCCAGCCCCAGCATCTGCAAGCTGAAGGAATCTTTAAAATCACTTTCTTTAGTCTCTTCGATATTTTTGATGAGCGGTTGTACGCGGTGTGGGAAACTTTCGACCCATGGGTAGATATCTTGGAAGAAGATCTCCATTTCAGGCTTCATTTTCTTATTTGTATGGTCATACCACGGTTATGGAAAGCCGCAAAAGGGGAAGTCTTCACCCTCTTTAATGAATCGTCCATTTAAAGAATCTCCTGAGATAGTTTGAACGCAGTCTAACCCTTTCTTTGATCGAGACTGGCGAATCATTCTGAGCTCTTGTTTTGATGGTTGATACCCCAAGCCGCAATGAGGCAAAGCTTTCTTCAATTCGATGGGCTCCATTATCCCCTGTTGTTTTTGTCCTAGTCCCATTCCGAGCATGAAGTGCATGTTTCTGAACATCTGAATCACATTGACATTGCTATGAGGGTCGTATTCTGGACAAACCCTTTCTTTGAAACCGTCCCCTGCCGGGAGTAGAGGTGGCTCAACTCGAAATCCTGATAGGAACATATCATTTGACCCATGCTGTATCTCAAGAATTGGACTGCTGGTGCCTGCACCCTCGGCGTTATCTTCGTCATCCAAGATGGTGATGACTCGCCCATCGGCGAAGAACTTCAATTTCTGATGGAATGACGAAGAGACACCCTTTATACTGTGGAGCCAGGGTCGTCCGAGCAACAGGTTGAAACAGGCCGGGATATCAATGACTTTGAATTCGACGACAGGGTTTATAGGTCCAACCCCTATTGCCAGTTTTATGGATCCCATCACCTCCCGACGGGTATTATCGTAGGCGCGCACGACAACGGAGGTTGGAGCGAGGTCACTTTCTTTTAAGCCTAGACATTTGAAGGTTCTCAGTGGGCAGAAATTCAAAGCGGATCCGTTATCAACGAGCGAAAGCAGTACAACCTTCCCCATAACTTCGATGGAGATGTTGAGTTCATGATTGTGATTCGTCCCAATTTTGGGGATTTCTGTAATACCCCGTATTTTTATGCTATATTAATTTGTGGATTTATTAAATTTAATGAGAATGATTATTTAATAAAAATCCGGAAATTAATTATGTTATAATTATTAACGTGACGAGAGTTAGTAATTATGGGAAACTTGTTGAATATTACTAATGAGCATAGTAATATACTATTTTGGTTATATTGAATGTCATAAGTGAATTAAATGACTATTTCGGAAATTAAAATTGGGACGTGCCCGTGTCACGTCGGGACTAATTTTGTTAAATAAAAAGTGAATATTTTATAAGTTGTTCGTATGGTCATTTTGAGTGCGCCAACGCGTCCGGAATGGTCGAGATAGTCAGAAAAGTGTACCCGGGGGTTTAGTTTGGGTCTCGGGGTGTTTTTAGGCCTAGTTAGTGACCTGGGAGGGCATTTTAGTCATTTTACTTAAGTGGGCAATTAAACCCACGAATTTCAGCCAACCTATATCAACCATTAGGTCAGCCTCTTAGGGTTAGAACATTCACAAATCAAGTGACGGCCATTGGAGAAGAGAGGAGAGAGCTCCAAGGCAAACCAAGGCCAAAAAGCCCCCGGATTTCACCGCCACCACCACCACCGCGTAGATCACGAGACAAGGAACGCAGCCATACCAAAATCATCCGGGAATCTGCATACCAAAATCCCAGGCAAGTGTTTAAACTTGCTATTTTCGTTGATGCAATCTTCATGTTAGCTTAGGAATAAATTGTGATATAAACTATGGAAGAAAACCCCATTTTTGATAGGAGAACCCATGTAGTATTGATGTATATGTAAATTCTGGAAACCCTTGCCATGTAGAGGTAATAATCCACGAAATTTGGTGATCATAATAAAGAAATATTGGAGAAAGATTCATTAGAAATCTGTTTAAGAAAACTTTAGGGTTCTTGATAATTAGACATGATTTTAGGTTGAAAACCCTTGTTTAATGATAGTTACACGCATGCTTTACGTTATAAACACCTGGTATAATGTTATAATGATGATAGTAGGATTTTTGGGGTGATTAGAATGGAAACACATCGTTTTAGATGAAGAAGTTGGATGAAACCCGTAACTGCATTCTGCAGAAATTTTGCCTAGACCTGCTTGATCGATCGATCGAAGGTTCGATCGATCGAGCCCCAAGCTTCGATCGATCTACCCCTCCTGGCAGACTACTAATTTCCTCTTTAAATGCGTTAAATTCAAATTGTCGTGATATAATTCTTGGGCACTCTTGATAAGTTGATTTGGGAGACATCGAGGACCAGTAGGGTATATGAATAAATGTTGGAACCTTTATCTTTATCGAAAATAGTATTTATGGGATATTTACTTTAGATTGGTGGACTTATGAATTTAAAGGGTGAGGTGCGTAAGAGAGTTACGTTGGAACCTAATAAAGACACTTACTGGGATTCAGATTTGTGAGGATGTAGCCCCTGAGTGTTAGGTAATAAGTGAGAAAACCCTTCGAGTTAAGGCTAGAGACGAAACCTTATACGTAATCATAATAATGGGAAATTAAGGTTAAATGTTGTGACTATGGGTAACAGGAGGAACCTATATTAATATGATGAATGGGTATATTTATATGATTGTGTGTACATTTATTATATACATGTGAAAAACGTACCCGCGCTACTTGCTATCCCTGAGGTTACCGCGCTGGGACGATCTTATCCTGTGTTGCTTTATGGGGGATATTGATTCATACCCTAGAAGTTAAAGATCCTAGGTACGGGCTATCAGATTGATAGTCGGACGGTCCTAAGAGACGTGTGGGTATGTACTGACCTCTTGGACTTGGAATCTATGCTTCGCCTCAACGTTGTTTTGTATATGTTAATACAGTTCGCGAGTGATTCCGAACTTGTATTTCCCTTTGTGTGAGCGATACGGGGATTGGATAGCAGAGTATGCCCGCACCAAAGTTTAGTTGGGGTGCTGTTATATATATATATATTATACGAGTAGTTAATATATATATGAGGTCATAAACTTTAAACTACCTACTGTAATTTGATGAGTAGAACATGGTTGTTGACTCAAATTATTAAATACTTTTTTTGTGAAAGTATGAGAAGACACTGGGAAACTTTATAATTTAATGAAGCTAAAACGAGAGTAGTGCTACAAATTGAAAGTACCTTTTTAAAACATTGTCATCATCCAGTTTTGAAAACTTATGAGTAAGTTAAGATAAACTAAACTATTTGGGAAGGTTAGTACGATAGGCGTGCACATTAGAAGAGAGGTGAGAATTTCTCCAGAGAGTGTCGAACTAATATGATTTGCATTGGCCTGTATCAATTTAAAAACTTGCTTAACGTATTTTAAAATCAAACACACTTTCGGGCTCTGACCCGTTTCTTTTCCTCTCTCTCTCTCTCTTGTATATATATATGTATATTTTCAGGTGCCCAGCCACAGGGGCGTCTTGCTTAGGATCCCTTGAGAAGAACGAGATGCAGCTTAGGTGGGAGTTGCAGGTCACTTGAGTAGACGGCTTCTGTTATTGACTCCACTCCTATTATTCTCATTTATTGGGCACGTGTCGCCCTTTCCATCATTTCATTTGTTGTTGGGATTTTGTATTTCTTTTATTTCCAGTATTGTTCTATGGAATTTATTCAGGATGGATTTGTGGTTTTAGTTCCATTTGTTGACATTCGATTTACGAATGTATTATGTTATTTGGTTTATTGTGGTGTGATTCTTTGTTGTAGAAATGTTGTTTTAATTAAAATAAATCTTTTTCTTTAATTAAAATTTGGAAAGTTTGGTATGGAAAATGTTTTGACACTTAGCTTAATTATTTAGGGTGTTAACTTAAAAAAAAATAAAAAATTATTTTATCGACAGTGACGCTGAGAATGAACCAACTGTTTACCTTGATTTAATTTAATAAAGGAGTGATCGCCCGGTATTTAATTAGGCGGGGTGTCACAGGTGGTATCAGAGCATCAGGTTCTAGAGTCCTTTAGGATCTGTGCGGCCTATTATGTTTCAGCGTCGCTTTCTTTGATATAGAGCCCTACTACTAGGAATGTTGTGTCTATCTCTATACTTTGGAATTTCGTACTTCTGCGATTTGGTTATTTGAATGATGAACTCATCCAAATTTACTTAAATTTTCAGATGGATCGTCAAGAAGAACTAGCTAAGACGGTTAAGGGAGTCATCGAGCAAGATCGACTCACACCTCAGGTATCCCCAGGGAGAGTATCAACCGCCGAGTTAGCAGGTATCGTGGCACAAGCAATTACCACTGCAGTTCTACAATACCAAGAACGCAGCCTACAACTTAAAGGAGGCAAAAGACCTATAGAGGTTAACCTAGTGCATGTGACTGACGTTGGGAACTGTGCGAAGGCACCGAATCTGCGACAACAAAACAATCAAGATAGAGTCAGTTCCAGTAGTAACGAGATTTATGTACAGAGACAAAAGTGTTAGGGACAACGAAGCCAGGTTCAGAATGAAATCACCAAGAGGTGTTTCGGTTGTGGAATGGAGGACCACAAACGTAAATCTTGTCTGAATCAGACTGGGGATAAACTACAACCTGACCGGCAAAGAATTTCGAAACTCTGCTATAAATGTGTACAACCGGGTCACAAGTGGATGGATTGTCCTCGCCCTGACATAGTTTTTCCGCAGATTTCCCCTCAAGGCCAGCAAGACCAGGGAAAAAGAGAGGCTAGTCAATACCGTAAGGAAGGAAAGTAGTTTCGGGGGAGGTGTTTCCAATATGGCAGGAATGGCCATAGGCATCAAAATTGTCCAGAGAAGAATAGGGCCCCACGGCAGGAATGTGCTGACAATGTACCTCAGAAGCCAACTCCGCCACCTTTTCCAACAGCCTCAGTTCAGCAGAGAAAGCTACAGGGCGAACGTGTCTATAATTTTCCACAGGCAACAACCCCACAGGCGCCACCCGCGGTTGAGGGTATGTTTTTCTATCCATGTTACCATGAGTCGAGATTTGTTTGTTACGAGTGCAACGCACTATTTTATAAGCTAATTTTTTTTCCGAAAGCCTTAGGGTTGTTAGCCACGGCAGTGAGCTCAGTGACGTGTGTAGACTCACCATCTTGGGGGTGGGTCTTTTATTTTCTTTATATGCCGTGAGTGGGGGTAGAGATTGGTAGCTTAGTATTACCTGTATATATGTTAGTCTTAGACATACATTAGCTTGATGTTATATTCAGTATGGATTGGCTCGCCGCTTATAGAGCCATGATTATCTACTTCGGTGGAGCATTATTTTTGCCATTTCGGGGTAAGAGATGTTTGTAGTGGCGATGCCTCGCCCAGAGGGAGGTTCGACCGCTCATTTATATTACATTGAGGAGGATACCTCTAAGGAGGTTGTGATTCCTTTGGATTCGATCCCAGTTGTCAGGGAGTATTCCGATGTGTTTTAGGAGATACCTGGCCTACCGCCCAGTCGTGAGATAGACTTTGTTATAGATTTATTGCCAGTTACGAGACCTATAGCACGCGCACCGTACCGTATGGCTTCAGCAGAGATGCGAGAGCCACGAGATCAGATTGAGCAGCTGTTAGGTCAGGGCTTCATTCATAGGAGTACCTAACCTTGGGGCGCTCCAGTCTTGTTTGTAAAGAAGAGAGACGGTTCACTGAGGTTGTGTGTGGACTACCGGAAATTGAACAAGGTCACGATACGGAATAAGTATCCATTGCCTCGAATCGATGATCTGTTCGACCAGTTGAGGGGAGCGAATTTCTTTTCGAAGATAGATCTGAGGTCGGGGTACCATCAGCTACGTATTAGGGAGCAGGATGTTTCAAAGACTGCATTCTTGACGAGATATGGGCCTTACGAGTTTAGAGTGATGCCGTTTGGCCTCACTAATGCTCCAGCCGTATTCATGGACTTAATGAATCGAGTGTTCAGAGAGTTCTTGGATCAGTTTGTCATTGTCTTCATAGATGACATCCTGATATATTCCCATTCCGAGGAGGAGCATGCCGAGCACTTGAGATAGGTTCTTCAGACTCTGCGAGAGCATCAGTTGTATGCTAAGTACGAGAAGTGTGGATTCTGGTTGCGAGAGGTACAGTTCTTGGGCCATGTTGTTTCTGAGCAAGGGATAGCAGTTGACCCGAGTAAGGTATCAGCAGTGAGGGAGTGGGGACAGCCCACGACACCGATAGAGGTACGTAGTTTCTTGGGGTTAGCCGGATACTATAGGAGATTTATTCAGGGATTCTCCAAGATAGCGGGTCAGTTGACGAATTTGACTCGCAAAGGGGTACCATATGTTTGGGATGATGCTTGTCAATTAGCTTTCGACGAGCTAAAAGACAAGCTTACTTCAGCACCAGTCCTTGCCTTACCGAAACCGGGTGTGGAGTACCTGGTTTACACTGATGCGTCTTTACGAGGACTTGGAGGAGTACTCCAGCAGGAGGAGAAGACTATAGCTTTTTCTTCCCGCAAGCTTAAGCCACATGAGAAGAATTACCCCACCCACGACCTGGAGTTAGAAGCGGTCGTCTTTGCATTGAGAATTTGGAGGCACTATCTATTGGGAGAGAAATTCCGTTTGTTCACAGACCATAAGTCACTGCAGTACCTGTTCACTCAGTGAGAGCTGAATATGCGTCAGCGCAGGTGGTTAGAGTTTGTGAAAGACTACCAGTTTGATATACAGTATCATCCGGGGAAGGCCAACGTAGTTGCTGATGCGTTGAGCCGTAGACCGGTAAAAGATGTAGCAGACATCTGTAAAGCAAAGTGGAAAGAGCTGGGTCACCAGGACGCAGTAGCCCGTTCTTTCATATCCGTGATGTCAGTCACACCCGAGATTTGTTACGAGGGTGATACAGGCACAGACCACAGACCCATTTTGCCAGGAGCAGATTGTGCGACTTCTAGCCGAGGGTGCTGAGTCCTATTCTGTTAGTTCTGATGGAGGTTTGCGATTTAATGGGAGATTAGTGGCTCCAGAAGGATCGAAGTTACGTCATGAAGTGATGACTCATTCTCACGGGTCCCGATTTGCAGTACATCCAGGAGGTGATAATATGTACTAGGACATAAGGCGTCAATACTGGTGGAGTGGGATGAAGAAGGACATCGTCGAGTTTGTGTCCAAGTGTTCTACCTGCCAACTGGTGAAGGTGGACCACCAAAAACCGTCAGGATTGCTTCAGCCATTGGAAGTAACCGCGTGGAAGTGGGAGAGTATTTCCATGGACTTCATTACAGGGTTGCCTACATCACAGAGGGGCCACGATTCTATCTGGGTGATTGTAGACCGTCTGACCAAGGTGGCTCATTTTCTACCGGTACGGACAGATTATACCACGGGTCAGTATGCTCAGTTGTTCATCGCTAAGATTGTCAGATTACATGGGGTGCCCCTGAATATTGTGTCAGATAGAGACAAAAAAAAAAAAAAATTGTCACGTTTCTGGGAAAGCTTTCAGAAGGCTATGGGTACTGAGTTGAGGTTGAGTTCAGCTTACCACCCACAGACAGATGGACAGACATAGCGTACTAATCAGATGTTAGAGGATAGGCTACGCATATGTGTTCTCGATTTTTGGAGGAGGCTGGGAGCCACATCTCCCACTGGTAGAGTTTGCTTATAATAACTCTTATCAGTTTACGATTGGTATGACCCCATTTGAGGCTTTGTATGGTAGGCCTTGTCGTTCTCCAACTTGTTGACTCAAGGTGGGGGACAACAAGTTGTTAGGACCAGAAGTGATTCAGGAGACCTCCGCAAGGATTGAGATAATCAGGAGTCGTATTCGGGTAGCCCAGGACAGGCAGAAGAGCTACGCCGATGCGAAACGGTTCTTCCGGGAGTTTAATGTGGGAGATCAAGTGTTATTACGTGTATCTCCTATGAAGGGAGTGATGAGGTTCGGGAAGAAGGGGAAATTGGCCCCGAGGTATGTGGGACCATTTCCCATCATCAAGAGGATTGGGCCGGTTGCATACAGGTTGGGATTGCCAGAACATTTACATCGCATCCACGATGTATTCCACATCTCGTCGTTAAGACGATATCTTTGGGATGATATGGCCTATACTCACATTGCGATAGATGAGATAGATTTACAGTCTGATAGCTCTTACGAGGAGAGACCAGTGGCTATTCTAGACTATAGTGAGAGGAGATTGAGGTCAAAAATAGTTCCACTTGTGCGAGTCCAGTGGGAGCATCATAATGTGGAGGAATCCACTTGGGAGCGTGAGGCAGATATACGCGAGAGATATCCAGAGTTGTTTTTACCAGGTATGCCTTATTTTCCGAATTTCGGGACGAAATTCCGTTATTAGGGGGGAAGTATGTAATACCCTGTATTTTTATGCTATATTAATTTGGGGATTTATTAAATTTAATGAGAATGATTATTTAATAAAAATCCGGAAATTAATTATGTTATAATTATTAACGTGACTAGAGTTAGTAATTATGGGAAACTTGTTGAATATTACAAATGAGCATAGTAATATACTATTTTGGTTATATTGAATGTCATAAGTGAATTAAATGACTATTTCGGAAATTTAAATTGGGACGTGCCCGTGTCACGTCGGGACTAATTTTGTTAAATAAAAAGTGAATATATTATAAGTTGTTCGTATGGTCATTTTGAGTGCGCCAACGCGTCCGGAATGGTCGAGATAGTCAGAAAAGTGTACCCGGGGGTTTAGTTTGGGTCTCGGGGTGTTTTCAGGCCTAGTTAGTGACCTGGGAGGGCATTTTAGTCATTTTACTTAAGTGGGCAATTAAACCCACGAATTTCAGCCAACCTATATCAACCATTAGGTCAGCCTCTTAGGGTTAGAACATTCACAAATCAAGTGACGGCCATTGGAGAAGAGAGGAGAGAGCTCCAAGGCAAACCAAAGCCAAAAAGCCACCGGATTTCACCGCCACCACCACCACCGCGTAGATCACGAGACAAGGAACGCAGCCATACCAAAATCATCCGGGAATCTGCATACCAAAATCCCAGGCAAGTGTTTAAACTTGCTATTTTCGTTGATGCAATCTTCATGTTAGCTTAGGAATAAATTGTGATATAAACTATGGAAGAAAACCCCATTTTTGATAGGAGAACCCATGTAGTATTGATGTATATGTAAATTCTGGAAACCCTTGCCATGTAGAGGTAATAATCCACGAAATTTGGTGATCATAATAAAGAAATATTGGAGAAAGATTCATTAGAAATCTGTTTAAGAAAACTTTAGGGTTCTTGATAATTAGACATGATTTTAGGTTGAAAACCCTTGTTTAATGATAGTTACACGCATGCTTTACGTTATAAACACCTGGTATAATGTTATAATGATGATAGTAGGATTTTTGGGGTGATTAGAATGGAAACACATCGTTTGAGATGAAGAAGTTGGATGAAACCCGTAACTGCATTTTGCAAAAATTTTGCCCAGACCTGCTTGATCGATCGATCGAAGGTTCGATCGATCGAGCCCCAAGCTTCGATCGATCGACCCCTCCTGGCAGACTACTAATTTCCTCTTTAAATGCGTTAAATTCAAATTGTCGTGATATAATTCTTGGTCACTCTTGATAAGTTGATTTGGGAGACATCGAGGACCAGTAGGGTATATGAATAAATGTTGGAACCTTTATCTTTATCGAAAATAGTATTTACGGGATATTTACTTTAGGTTGGTCGACTTATGAATTTAAAGGGTGAGGTGCGTAAGAGAGTTACGTTGGAGCCTAATAAAGACACTTACTGGGATTCAGATTTGTGAGGATGTAGCCCCTGAGTGTTAGGTAATAAGTGAGAAAACCCTTCGAGTTAAGGCTAGAGACGAAACCTTATACGTAATCATAATAATGGGAAATTAAGGATAAATGCTGTGACTATGGGTAACGGGAGGAACCTATATTAATATGATGAATGGGTATATTTATATGATTGTGTGTACATATATTATATACATGTGAAAAACGTACCCGCGCTACTTGCTATCCCTGAGGTTACCGCGCTGGGACGATCTTATCCTGTGTTGCTTTATGGGGGATATTGATTCATACCCTAGAGGTTAAAGATCCTAGGTACGGGCTATCAGATTGATAGTCGGACGGTCCTAAGAGACGTGTGGGTATGTACTGACCTCTTGGACTTGGAATCTATGCTTCGCCTCAACGTTGTTTTGTATATGTTAATACAGTTCGAGAGTGATTCCGAACTTGTGTTTCCCTTTGTGTGAGCGATACGGGGATTGGATAGCAGAGTATGCCCGCACCATAGTTTAGTTGGGGTGCTGTTATATATATATATATTATACGAGTAGTTAATATATATATGAGGTCATAAACTTTAAACTGCCTACTGTAATTTGATGAGTAGAACATGGTTGTTGACTCAAATTATTAAATAATTGTTTTGTGAAAGTATGAGAAGACACTGGGAAACTTTATAATTTAATGAAGCTAAAACGAGAGTAGTGCTACAAATTGAAAGTACCTTTTTAAAACATTGTCATCATCCGATTTTGAAAACTTATGAGTAAGTTAAGATAAACTAAATTATTTGGGAAGGTTAGTACGATAGGCGTGCACATTAGAAGAGAGGTGAGAATTTCTCAAGAGAGTGTCGAACTAATATGATTTGCATTGGCCTGTATCAATTTAAATACTTGCTTAACGTATTTTAAAATCAAACACACTTTCGGGCTCTGACCCGTTTCTTTTCCTCTCTCTCTCTCTCTTGTATATATATATGTATATTTTCAGGTGCCCAGCCACAGGGGCGTCTTGCTTAGGATCCCTTGAGAAGAACGAGCTGCAGCTTAGGTGGGAGTTGCAGGTCACTTGAGTAGACGGCTTCTGTTATTGACTCCACTCCTATTATTCTCATTTATTGGGCACGTGTCGCCCTTTCCATCATTTCATTTGTTGTTGGGATTTTGTATTTCTTTTATTTCCAGTATTGTTCTATGGAATTTATTCAGGATGGATTTGTGGTTTTAGTTCCATTTGTTGACATTCGATTTACGAATGTATTATGTTATTTGGTTTATTGTGGTGTGATTCTTTGTTGTAGAAATGTTGTTTTAATTAAAATAAATCTTTTTCTTTAATTAAAATTTGGAAAGTCTGGTATGGAAAATGTTTTGACACTTAGCTTAATTATTTAGGGTGTTAACTTTAAAAAAAAAAATTTATTTTATCGACATTGATGCTGAGAATGAACCAACTGTTTACCTTGATTTAATTTAATAAAGGAGTGATCGCCCGATATTTAATTAGGCGGGGTGTCACAATTTCCTCTTCAAAAAATGACATCATTCGGGTGGAGGTCAAGGACCCGACCAAATTCACCGCTTCTTCTGGTGTGGTAGAAGGAAGAACTATGGGTCCTATGAGCAACTTGATTAAAGCATTTCTGTGCTGCTGGGAAGACATGAAAAGCCCCCATAGAGTGATGTTAGCTTGAGTTTTCTTCAGTTGATCGAGGATCTTGCTCTCCTCGAGGGTCATTTCTGGCATAGGAAGGTCTTCAACGCCCTTCCCCTTGTCATTTGCTGGTAGTGAGTTTGGAATTTGATAATGTCTCCCAGATCTGGCCATGTGATTTACTGAAGAAGGGAAAAACTTAAATCCAGTTTCCTCGTCAATCTCAGGTTGTTCTGCCACCCTATCTATTTCTCTGAGGATTTCTTCAAATGATATCATCCCACATATGTCGGCTACTGGGCCATTTCCTCCTGAATCTTGTTCTTTATTTGAAACTTCGAATTCTTCCCACCATCCGGTGGCAATAATTTTATTTTCCCTCGTGAAATCAATGCATTCCATAATTTCAAAGGCCTCCTCATATAGGTCTTCCCATTTTGTGGGGATGTGTAAGGGTGAAGGGATCAGATGCCCTTGTAGCTTCAAAGTGTCAAGTAACTCGGTGATCATGAAAATGTTGTTGGTTTTCCTAAATGCTTCCGCCATGATCTGGATAACATCATCTAAGCGGACTTCATTGTTTGGTACCACCCAACTATCTGATTCTCGGGCCCATTTTCGTGCCTCCAAAAACAGCGCGCTGAACCTCTGGCAGTCGATATTCATCTGTGAGGGAAATTTCAGTCCGAACTCTAGGAGTTGATTCAATACCTCTGAGAATTCCATACTTCCACCTTCAGAACAGGTCCGAACAGTGATGCACGCTCTGGTAAGAAGTGACAGTGCCTGATCTGCGGGGCTAGTAGGGTGTAGGAGGAAATATGGGAAAATTTGAAGAGGTTTAGGAGGGTATAGGGGTGTGATTTGAGTTGATGGATCGAAATTCAGGTTTTCTTCCAAGAAGATGGCATTGGTGTTATTTGGGAGTGGTTTATGAGTAGTGTTTGGATTAGGATTGGCTGGTGGGGCAATGGTACCCCGATCGATGAGATCCTGGATTATGTTTCGAAGGTGAAAGCATTGGTCGGTGGTATGTCCAGTTGTTTGGTGAGAGGCGCAATGAGCATCAGTATTGAAGTTTCTCGGGAGTGGATTTGGCAATGACCATGGATCCAAGGGCTTAATGAGGTTTCGGCTTAACAGGGCTTGGTAAACTTTGGAGAGGGGAGCATGAAGCTCAGTGTATTCCCTACGGACGGGGGCAGGGCGACTTTCTGGTGCCCATGATGTGGTTGGTTGAGAGTTGTTGTTGATGGTTGAGACTACGGCACCGACAGGTTTTCCATATTTTCTGGGGGTCACTGTCCGGTCACCTTCTTCGGTTCAACTTCTATTTTGGCAAGACTTTCCTCGATTTCTACTCCTGCTTCTCTGAGAGCTCGAAAGTGGGGGTAGTACTGTCCTCCCATGGTTGCTCGGACATGGGGCAAGAAACTCTTCTTCAATATGTTGACTTGTTCTTCTTCAGATGGCTGATTGGTCATGGTAGCTTCTTTTTCCCTCCATCGGGATATGAAGTTACTGAATGATTCTCTAGAGTTTTGTTTGAGCAACTCTAAATCACGATGGGTGACCTCGAGCTCTTCGTTGTATTTGTACTGCGACATGAATTCTCGGGCTACATCCTCCCAGCTACGGATTCTGGATTCCTCAAGAGATAAAAACCATCGGAGAGCACTGTCCTTCAAAGTTTGTTGAAACAGTTGGGCCATCACCTCTTCAGAAGCCCCTAGGAGAGTCATGGAATGATGATAATTGCGAAGATGAACAATTGGGGGACCACTCCCTCCGAATTTCTTGATGTTTGGCATCTTGAACTTCTCGGGTAACCTTGCTTTAGGATAAGGAGACATATGGGTGTAGTCCATGTAATTGCCAGAGATTCGGAACTGGTCGAACTTCTTAGTGAGCATCTTAAGATCTTCTTTGACTTTGTTCAACTCCTCCTCCTTTGGATCAGCGACCACAGGCAGGTTAGCTATAGGCTGGGCAATGTTTGGCATTGGAAGCTGGGCAGGCGGCGACCCATTAGTTGGAGGGGCACGTGGAGCGTGCTGATATTCCTCCGGGACCCAGATGGGCTCGGGTGGACCCATAGCACGAGGGAACAGGGGCTCAGGCTCTTGAGGCATAGGAACTTGGTTTCGTTGCATTTCTCGGACCTCAGCTTGGAGGTTGTCAATCTTGGCCACGAGCTGAGCTAGGACTGTCGGCAGATCCGGTTGTATGACTGGTGGTTGATCTGCATTCTCCATGGAAGATGGATGGATTCCGGATTCAGAAGAAGAAGTAGAGGAGTGGATAAAACTCCGAGGTGATTTGACTGAAGACCGAAGCCAATAAGGAGCCAGGCCAAGGGCGTGTGATCAACCTGAGAGGGCGGAGGATAAGATTTATTTTTAAGAAAAAGGGAAGAAACTATTTTTGGATTTTTGATAAAGAAGGGAGAAATATTTTTGGATTTTTAATAAAGAAGGGAGAAATGTTTTTAGATTTTTAATAAAGAAGGGAGAAATATTTTTGAATTTTTAATAAAGAAGGGAGAAATGTTTTTGGTGACGGAACTCAGCATGATTATTATGTTCTCACTTGTATTTAATTCTCCTAAATGAAATGCTCGGGACCCGAGCTTGGAAAAGTGGGGTTTTTAATATATGCAAGGCTACGGTTTGGACTTGTAACCAGGCTCGCGAACAGGGTTCCGTTTTAAAAAATGCGCGAAAATTGGGCCGCAGGCTGGCCCGGAATTTCGGCAGAGTTTCAGGTTGAAACCGGCAATCTAAAGTGCGTGTCCTAGGTTTGACACCTATATGCAGGTATGCAGTTAGTTGGGTGAATCAGAATGGGTTCCCCCCTTTGGCGTGACTTCCACGATATACTTCTTGCTCTTGCGGGCAATCGGTACGTGTGGATAAGCCATTTGATATACCTGAGTGTACGTGAATTGCCTCACTATATACCTCGTGGGGACGGTACGTGTGAGAGAGAATTCGATATACTCGGCGTACGTGAACGAATTCACCGCGATATACCTCCCGTCATGACTTCGGTCAAGCGGTACGATGCGGGGAAACCATTCGATATACGTCGAAGGTACTTGTCCAATGGAAGGTGAGAGTCATATCGCTTAGGCTAACTGCGACCTGCCGGACCAGCGCCCATCACGAAGTGACCCTCCAGTTACTGGGTAAAATTTGGTAAATATCAATGCTCTTTGGTGATATCGTGTAAATCATGCATGATTCTCTTATTAGTATCTTATGATGATAATGCCTTTCTTGATTATGCCAAACAGGGGGCCAATGTACAAGTACCCCAAAAGGTACACCAAGCATGGACGGGTGATGCGTGCAACATGGGGATATACATGTGATCCTAGGTGCACGTGGTGTGAAGTGTACATGGAGAATTTTTCTACAAGTGTGTGAATATAAGCATAGGCAGGGGATATACTAGTGAGAAAGGGGGATAGGCAGATATGGGGGGGGGGGGGGGGGGGGGAGGAACATAAACAAATATAGCATCCATGTAAATAGAATCAAGCCCTCAAAATATAATAAAAACAAGTCCCCAGCAGAGTCGCCACTGTGGCCATCCCCGATCCCCGCCGCGGAGGGAGGAAGGGATCCTTGGGTCCCGCGCGTCCCCTCTCGGGAGAGCGCTTCGGCCGGCGTCGATTTGTGAGGTGTGAAGATATAGAGAGATTTAGAGTAGCCAGTCTATTTTACTCAAAACAGACAAAAGAAAAAGGGGAAGCCACCCCGAAGGATGGCATCCAAAGACATACTGATGCGTGCGAAACCAAATGATTCGAGAAGGGTTCGGAGGCTTAGTTACGAAATGGGAAGGTGTTAGGCACCCATTCCGCCCTTTCGGTTTCTCATGGATATTTGCTATTTTCCTTTATATTTCCCCCTGTGATATGTGTGCATGTTTATATATAGAATGGAGGTAGGAATCCTCGACTTGTATAATAGAAAAGACAAAACGAGTCATCCGTAGGAATGTGATATTAGTGTAGAAAATAAGATTTAAGTGATTACCCCTACATTGCCGTTATAAAGGAACGATAACACATATGGAATAATACGTTACTATGAACAAGTATATAGAATATAATGGGAAATGAGATAAAGAGAAGATAGAAAATAAGAGAAAAAGTGAGAAAAGGACTCCAGTTTCGGGTTTTACCCCGAGATGCCTACGTAGCCTATAAAGGCATCAAAGTCCACGTAGTTCGCAAATAAATGAGGGGTGGGGTTTAACCCATAAATCCAAATGGAGAAATCTCTTATTTGTAAGTGTGTGTGTGCGTGTAGAAAAAGTGTTTTAGTTGTGAGAAAGTGTGGAAAAGGTGTGAGAATCCCTACTTGGAATTTATGAGCAAACCCTATTTTTCTTATTTTTTGGGTTTTTATTTATATGAAAATAGGAGATGTGCAATAATACTAGATAAAAAGTATATTTATGGTGTGTGAGATGAGATAATAAAAGTCCTAAGTAAGAAAACAAGTTATTGCAAATTTAAGAGAATTTAGGAGAGAGTTTGAGAAAGTTGGACCTTCTTGGAGACCTTGAGCTTGATCTTGAAGGTTGAAAGGCAGCCCTTGCATTTGGATGATGATGGAGAGTGGTTAATTCATCTAGTTTGATGAAAGGGATGATGAAAAGTGGAAGTGAAAAAGGGATTTGAGAGTTGAAATCACGCTGCCTTCGAGAGAGGTTTCTAGGTTTTTTCTGAGAGTGATTTGCCTCTGATTTGAGCTCCCTTGAAAATGAGGCCAAGGCCTCATTTTATAGCTCCAGGGGACTGCCGATCGGCTTAGAGACCTTCCCGCCTTCTGGCAGGAAGGTGCCGATAGGCAGGTTCTGGGACCTGCCGTTTGGTAGTGTGTTTCAGGCTTTTTCGGAAAATTAGTCATCGAGGGCAAACCATTGGTCAGAATCGCGCACGGGGCATACCGTTGGAAAGGTATTTCAGAGACCTTCGAAAGTCCTTTGGACCGATCCCGAGTTCGGGAGTTTTCTTTGGGTCAAATGTGGCTCGAAAACGTTTGTCGGTCCTTTGGACGGGGAATCGTTCGGACGCAAATGGATCGTTCGTCCGCATGGTAAGTCCGAATCACGCACGGGACGGACCGTTAGAAAGGTTAGGAGGTGTAATTAGACATTCCAAAGAGTTTGGCCCAGTTTGGGTAGTTGACTTTGGTCAACCGGGCCCAAGAAGCATTTGGTGACCTCTTGGTGTCAAATGGATCGTTGGTCCGCATGGTAAGTCCGAATCGCGCACGGGACGGACCATTGGAAAGGGTATTCAGTGCCCTTAGAAGATTCATTCAGCCTCGATCAAGCTGAAGAGTTGACTTAGTTCAAACAGAGCCTGGAAGCGCCCGGTTGCCTCCAGGTAGGGTTTCGGACGCAAACGGAACATTCGTCCGCATGGTGAGTCGGAATCGCGCACGGGGTGGACTGTTGGAAAGGGTATTCAGTGCCCTTCGAAGATTCATTGAGTCTCGGTCGAGATGAAGAGTTTGACTTTTGGGTCAAACTGAGCCGGGGAGTGCCCGATGGCTTTTAGGTCAGTACTCGGGACGTGACCAGGGTTTACAGTGATGAGTGGAGGTACTAGGGACCTAAGGAGAGTTAGGGGGTAACAGAATGAGGTGTTTACAATAAGGCATGCACACCACCTTGTAACCTTTTTCATAAAATATGTTTTTTATGACACTTTTAAGTTAAGTGTCCAGTAAATACCATATTTAAGACGCTTTCAGGCTTGTGTTAGGCAAAATACTGGGGAAATTTTTGCAACCCTTTTAAAAAGCCCGTCCTAAAAAGCTCTATTTTTTAAGACGATTTTTCGAATTTTTTTTATGACAGTGGCTTTTAAGACGCTTTCACCTAAAATTAAAAGTGATGTAAATGGTCTTTTAGGACACTTTTTGGCCGGTGTAAAAATGGTTTTTTCTTCTAGTGAATGGGCACTAACAACATTAAAGTCCCCTCACTACACCAAAACTGCCTACTTGTCGTGATAAAAAACTGTGGCAAGTTTTAGGGTGACAAACCAAATTGTCACAGACTTGTCACGGTCAAACTCCATGACAAGAATTTGATTTGTCACAAACTTTGACCGTAACACTTCTGTAACAAAGAAAAACCTGTCACGATCAATGTTTGTGGCAAATCTGGGCAGAATTTTAAAAAACTGTTGGGCATTATGGCCACTGCCACTGCCCAGCATTAAATTTTAACCGGTTACAACATGCTTAAACATGTTCAAACAATATATATATATATATATCAAGCAACATGCAAAAATTCATAAAAACTATATATCAATTAACTAACAAATATTCATAAGAAATAAACATTTAACATTCAACATTCAAATCAAATAAATACAAATAATATTCAACATTCAATACTCAATATCCAAATAAAATAAATACAAATAATGTCAAGGGCTTGCGTTTTGAACAGGTTTGAGAAGGAAGGTAGGCCACACTATATACGAATTGGTACATCCATCAATTCGTTGAACAATACATTTCTCTTCTAATCATAAAGATGCATTCTCTCTTCCGGGCACAATGTGTGTGATGCGAACATTTGCCTCAATATCTTGGTACACGTGTCTATGAACCACACTACCTGGGTATGTGTCCGGGTACCTCAACCCCCTAGATATAGGCGTGCCACCAAAGAGGTCTATTAAATACACACTCGGCCAACCCATTGTTGACATAGGCCATTCGACGAGGTCAAGGTGTCAATTGGATCATATGCAGGCGATAAGTGGGTGCGTATCAGCGATGAGGGTGAGAGAGATGGAGCAGTGGCTTCCTCATCTACCACCTTCCCCTTAACTTTATCTGAGGTGAACCCCAACTAATGCTTCATGTGCTTGAACATATTGAGCACCGTCACCTTGAATCATTCTAACTTATCGTCATGGGTGTCCACCTTATGAGACAACCCGGTCTTGCTCATCTCAATCTCACTAAGCCTCGACTTCTCCACCTGAGAGCTCACCACCTTTTCCTCCCCTTGAGATCCGCCCCGAGCACTTGGCTTAGTGAGTCCGTATCCAGAGATGCCTTGTCGGTATCAGACTGGGAGTTGTGCACTTCCTTAAGCTTTGCCTGAAATGACAAAAGTACACGATTAGTTAACAAAAAAAATTATAACATAATTAATAATATAAAACAATTGTAAGATATTTTTATAACTTACAATCGTGGATGCCACGCTCGGGTACACCTCCTTATCCTTACCCTTCTTCATCTGAAATACTGCATAGGCATCGAGCCTCTGTAGCCTACCCCTAGGGCCACTCCCTGTATACTGAAATAAGATAATGCATAATTAGTAAGTAATGCAAAGTAATGCTAAATTAGAATAATATAAAACATAAATTAAAGAAAAATAATAATTTTCCATCTTGTGATCTACCTCGGTGTAAGACGTACTCCCAGAGTAGTGCACTTCGACCTTTATGGCCCAGTTTTCCCTCCCTAATTGACGAGATGTCAACTTCCATTCATGAATCTCATTATTGACAAATTGTTGCCACTGTTCCAATGAGATCTCCTTCGATGGTACGGTGTCACGGACCCTTAATATGGACTCCCGGTCTTTCCCAAAGTACCATGCCCACACGTTTTCCTTCCACGTTTTGTATTGATCGCTCAATTATTTGAACATGAAGTCACGGACATGTGGGAGCAGGCCGAATTTCTCTTGTCAAACAAATACAAACCAAAAAGAAAGTAAGCGTTAGCTGTATTTAAATTATAAATATAATAAAATATAAATACAAAATAAAAATGAACTGAGTAACTACCTATAGTGCCCCCGAAATGGCCATCTTGAGATCTTGTGGCACCTTCCTCCAATCCGTGTACCCTGGGCTAATGATCGTGGTGAGAAACTGTAGGTCTCTAGCCAGTAAGGTCATCTTGTTCTCGATGATGGACCTAAATTTGCCCCATTTGGGGGGCCTAGTGGAGACAAGCATTCCTCGCCTCAGCTACCGTGATGCTCTAAGAAGTCATTTCCTGCAAAAATTGTTGTTATTGGTACAAATATGTATATGAGAAAATGATCAAATCCAAATGAAATATAATATTTGTCAAGTTAACGACATTATAAATCTAAATATTATTTCAATATCGGGTCATGTCATGAACTTTAAATTAATGCTTAAATTGATTAAAATACAAATTAACATATTCACTAACAAAAAGCAAATTTTTATTTAAATCCAATAATAACAAAGCACTAGAAGAATGAAACTTAACTACATTATAAATCTAAATATTATTTTAATATCGAGTCATGTCACAAAATTTGAATTAATGCTTAAATTGACAAAAATCCAAATTAACATATTCACTAACTAAAAAACTATGTTTTATTCAAATCCAATAACAACAAAGCACTAGATGAATAAAAGTTAACAACATTATAAATATAAATATTGTTTCGATTTCGAGTCATGTCCACAGAAAATGATCAAGTCAAAATGAAGTAAAAGCATTAAATTATCATTCGATAATATTAATGAACTATAATAATACACCCATTGGTTATTACAAATAATTAGAATACTTATTAAAAATTTAAAAACTGTTCTAAATTTGGGTTATCATCTAAAATAGATTGATATCAGTAGGAGTAGCCAAGTCTTCCACACTACTGTTTAGACGCTTTGGCACATGTAGGACGATTGACCACGACTCGTTGTTGATATACTCTGAGTAATAAAATTGTTTGACCTTTTGAAAAGCATATGCAAACCGCTCATCGCTCTCGTGTTCGTTGCTCTTCAACTTGGGCAAGTCAACCATGATCAAATTGGTGTCAGGATCAACTTTACATGCATTATTATCCTCAATTATAGTAAAACACAATATATTTAAAGCATATATGGTCCAATTCAAATGCATTTCGAATGACACCGTAGTAAGTCATTTAAGCTTCAACGAAGTTTTTTATCTTTCGCGTTAGCTCGAAAATAAGTAAGAGCCTTGTATGAAATTCTCGAGTTCTGTACATTTGTATTGTCCTCATACACCCTTGAACCGAAAGCGTAACCATTCAATCGATACTTTTTGTACTCTTATGCCATGAACAATGGTCTAGCGGCTAGATGAGCAAGCCTTGGTGTCGTATCACCCATCCTTAAGATCTGAGAATATTGATAAATTAATTAGGTTACTTTTAAAGATTTCTTATAATGGGACATTTCATAAGAGACATTTTCATTATAATTACCTCGTGTGACACCCATATCCTAAATTCGATGTCTGATTGTGCCATAATTATTCGTCTTTTATTGTTCCCACACGCATCATATTTTCTGCATTGATCGTGAGGAACGTATTACAAAATTAATCATGTATAAAAATTAGAATAATGTAAACTTACTATTTACATTCTTCGACATCTTCATGTGTGTCAAATAGATAACAAGATACTTGTTCATGTTATAAACTCATTAATTTCACTCGTTTTCCCATCACCAGACCACCCTCATTGACGAACTCATCACTCTTATCCACACTGCTTGGGTCAAGTATATATTCTCGAGTGTAGATTGATGACTCCACGGTGATTTATTCCTCTGCAATTTATCCTTCAATGTATCGTGTATTTTTTATGTAATCTTTGAAAATTTTCGTCTATCTTTCAAAGAGATACATCCACCATATCTAACCGAGCCGCAAAGAATTGCCTCATCGCATAGTTATACTAATAAGTGAACACTTATGTCAAAAAATGATGCGTCAAAGGAAACGCTCCGGGGAGAAATATTGTCATACCCCTACTATCTTCTTTCAACCATAATTGTGGCTTAACTTTCAATTATTTAAGGCCTTTTCATGAATTTTCTCCATCCTTCGAATGGCTTTCCCAAGGCATTTGCCCAAAATATGTTCAGTGATGTTCTTCTCTGTGTGCATCACATCCAATACACGGTGCACCGAGTTATTCTTCTAATAAGGGAAGTCAAATAAAATTTGATCTCCTAGACCATGCCTTTCTTGTCTCAATTTCATTCCCAGTTGGACTCTTCTTATGCTTGACATTCTTCAATTTAGGATTCTTACCTGGCATACTAGGGCCATAATTAGAAGATTTACTTTCAATTTCTAAACCTAAAAGTTTTCTCTGAGGTAGCCTATGTTTAACCCCACCCGATAAAATATTAAAACCTTTCTCAAATCTAAACCTATGAGCGGGGAGTAAAAACCTCTTATAAAAATGGTATAAATTTTTTGCGCTAGCGGTGAGATGCATATATTCACTCTCCTCTCCACAAATAGGACACCCCAAATAACCATGTACGACACAACCTGATAATATCCCATAAGCTGGAAAATCATGAATTGCCCACATCAACATATCTTTTAGCGTAAACTCTTCTTTTTTAAAATAGTTAAATGCTTGCACACTCTCTTCCCATAACTCATTTAATTCTTTACCAAAGGAGCCAAGTAGACATCTATGTCCTCACTTGGTGCCTTTGGCCCATGTATAAACAAAGATAGCATAAAAAATCCAGGTCTCATACACTGTGAATGAGGGAGGTTGAGTGGTGTTAGGATTATTGTCCATACACTCTGATTGGTTCTTATATTTCCAGATGGATTGAAACCATCTGTTGATATTGCTAAACGAATGTTACGTTGTTCTCGAGAAAAATCGGGATACTTATAAATCAACCTCTTCCAAGCTGTGGAATTAATAGGATGACACATGAGATTATCCCCTACTTCTTCCCTAGAATGACAAATAATTACCTCCGTTATCCATTGTTAATACAAAATTTAGTCAGCTGATGTGGACCAATCATATGAAGACACGTGTCAATCTATGTGACAAAATACAAATACTTTCAACGAACAACATACTTTCACCGAGTTACTCAGGCGTTCCGAGATACTTAAGCATACCGAGTAATTTAGGCGGTCCGAGCTACTTAGCGTGTAGAGAATCCAATCAAGAAAACCAAAAGGCGACTACGCATTAAATGCGCATTATTATTGTATGGATGTATATGTCTACTAGATAACAGCGTATTACCTTTTCATATGTATAGCCTCAAGGCTATAAATACATTGTAACCTCCTCATAAGAAGGGGACTTTGGATCTCTTGGAAAACCCATAATCGAGATTCAAGGCAGACAATCAGCAATACAACAACAGTGGACGTTGGAAATTTTCATAACCGAACCACTTTAAAAATTCATTGTCTTATTTCTTTATTCATAATTATCTGTGATTAATTAATTAGATTACGTCTAGTTTTTTACATAAATAGATTGGCGCCGTCTGTGGGAATCGATTATACTTAGAGTTTTTCACCAAACAACTCATCATCTATGGCTGAGATTCCTGAATCCAGTAATCGAAACAATGGGGTCCCTCCAAACCCCTCTACTCCACCAAATATTCAAGATCTGGCTGGTATAATGGATAATTTAGCCCAAGGTCAAATGGCCATGCAAGAAACCATGCATCAACTTATACAAACTATTCGAGATGGAGTGCCGGCTCAATCAGGACAACGAAGTGCTCAGAGAAATACCCATCTGCCATCTTCAAGAACTAGACGAATACTATTCCCTAAGGTCTCTCAATCTAGACATACTAACTCATATCGTACTGAGAGGACTAATGATCCTTCGTATCAACCTGGTCGGACTTCATCAGTACGAGCTACAAATTCTCAATGGAATGTCACTTTAACTCTACAATGGACCAGTGCTCTGGAAAGGTTGAGTAGAGTCTCTCCTTTTGATCGATTGGGCCCCAGGAGGAATAAAAATCCTCCTAGGATCGCATCGAGGAACTCTCAACATCCATCCAATCTAGGGGAAGGCTCTACCCAATCACGCCCAATAGCCCGTAATGAAAGGTCCCAAGAGGAAAACTCAACGCAATCAGTTGCTCGAACAAATAGACCCGAGGCGGGAAGTGATGCATGGAAAGGATTTATTCAAAGGTTGGAAGACAGGTTAGGGGAAATGGCTAAGGCCAAAAATCCTCTACAAAGAACTTTTGTCCAAGGGACACTATTAGTGCAGGAAATTGTGGATTTTCCCACATCATCAAAATTCAAAGCTCCTATGGTGACACCTAAATATGATGGAAAAACTGATCCTATCCTCCATATAAAGAAATACCAAGCTGCTGCCGATATCTATGCGGTTCCAGATAAGATGAGATGCAGGGCATTTTCAGGAACTCTCACCGGGTCAGCTCAAATATGGTACAACAACCTTCATCGGGGGAAGATTGAAACTTTCCTTCAACTGGCAGATCTTTTCATAGGGAATTTCTATTTTGGAGCGAAACCAATTAAAAGAGTAGCACACTTACTGAGCGTTAGACAAAAGACAGAAGAAAGTACCAGGGACTATATTACTCGTTTCAATAATGAGAAACTTGAGGTAATTGATTACGAGGAGAAGAAAATAATTACTACTCTGATAAGTGGATTATTACTAGACAAGTTGTACTATACTTTGGTCAAAGATTCGCCTAGGACCATGGCAGAACTGATGGCAAAGGCAGCCAAGATCACGAACGCTGAAGAAGTTATGGTTGCGAAGAAGAATACAGACACTAAGGAGACCAAGGTTGAGGCCAGTAAAACTGAGAAGAATGATCAGAAGAATAATGGTGGCAACAAGCAGTCGAAAGGTAAACAAATGCTGGAGCAGATGAGAAAGTATAGAAATTATACTCCCTTGAAGGTAGATATAAATCACATTCTAGAGGAGATCAAGAACAACGAGGAGTTAACCTGGCCAGAGAAAAGGAAGGCAGACCCTAACAAAAGGGACAAGTCGAAATATTACGAGTTCCATAAAGACCATGACCATACGACCAAACGTTGCATAACTCTCCAGAATGAAATTGAAGCACTCATCAGGCGAGGAAAATTGGCTAAGTATGTTGATCTCCAAATGGTGGAAAGACCAGTGATAGAGGAAGGCAAAGATCTAAATCTCCTCGTAGACCAAAAGATGATAAGAAGAGAGATCATGAAGACGATCCAGAAGATGATCCCGATCTCCCCAAAAGGCCAAGGCAGCCTGAGCGTGAGGTATTTTCAATCCATTTTGGATCATTTAAATGTAATGTCATTACTGGTGGAGATACAGGAGGTGGAGATCTTACCGCGGAGAGGAAAACTTACCTCAATGAGGCCCAAGATTTCTCTTACATACAACGCATAAATTTGGCAGAAGATGATCGCCCGAGGAAGGTGAATAAGGATAAACTGGTCATCGGCTTTTCTAAGAACGACCTAGTAGGTGTACTATATCCTCATGATGACCCATTGGTAATCAAGATGAGAATGAAGGAGGTGGTGATTTCACGAGTACTGGTGGATAATGGTAGCTCTGAAGATATCATGTTTTACCCATGCTTTGACAGTTTGAATCTGAAGTTAGACCAGTTGGAGCCATATCATAGACCCCTCCTCGGCTTTACCGGTGAAAATGTTTTTTCACTTGGGACGATCAAGTTGGACATGCTTATTGGTACATGGCCTGCTTGCCGAACAGAAAGAGTACACTTTTTCGTAATGGATAAAAACGTCCAATCAGCCTATAACATCATCATGGGAAGGGTAGGTCTAAAGAAGTTCGAGGCAGTACCATCTACTGTACATCAATGTTTAAAATTCCCAACTAATTTTGGAGTGGGAATTGTGAAAGGCGACCAAAAAGTAGCTCGGGAATGCTACTATTCATCTGTTGAGCAGGAAGAACGAGAGGAATCCAGAAAGAACACTACTATATATCAAGTGGATGAAAAAGAAGATGCAAAAATTGAAACATTAGAACCTAGTGACGAGTCTCAGCTCATGAAGGGCCAAGTCATGGAAGCTACTAAAAATATCATTCTGAACGATGAACACCCAGAACGAACAACCCAAATTGGTGCGCCATTGGATGTATCGATAAAACAGGAACTGGTAGAATTTCTAAGGCGCAAAAAACAGACTTTTGCATGGAGTCATGAAGACATGTTAGGGATAGACCCGAGTTTCCTGTGCTACGAGCTCAACGTTAACAAGGAAGTCAAGCCAGCGAAGCAGCAAAGAAGAGTGTTCAGCCCTGAAAAGAACCAAGCTATATAGGAAGAAGTAGAGAAACTACAGAAAGCCTTTTTTTATTGAGGACGTCAAGTATCCTGATTGGCTAGAAAATGTGGTGATGGTAAAGAAGAAAAACAATAAGTGGAGGATGTGTGTGGACTTCACTGATCTTAATAAAGCCTGTCCAAAGGATCATTTTCCTTTGCCCCGAATTGATCAGCTGGTGGATGCTACATCGGGGCATGAATTGTTAAGTTTCATGGACGATTACTCTGGTTGCAACCAAATTAAAATGAAACCTGAGGAAAGGGAAAGTACCTCTTTTATCACCCCAATGGGAACTTATTCCTATAATGTTATGCCTTTCGGACTTAAAAATACAGGTGCAACATATCAGCAACTGATGAATAAGGTGTTTGCAGAGCA
Organism: Sambucus nigra; assembly: GCA_949130495.1. Taxonomy (NCBI): domain Eukaryota; kingdom Viridiplantae; phylum Streptophyta; class Magnoliopsida; order Dipsacales; family Adoxaceae; genus Sambucus; species Sambucus nigra. Next base: position 283,480,712 of record OX422215.1, read on the forward strand.
AATCAGTCATAACATGGAGGTTTATGTCAACGATATGCTGATGAAAAGCAACAAAGCTGCTGATCATTTAGTTGACTTAGGTCAGACTTTTGATCAACTAGAGAAATATCAAATGAAGTTGAATCCCACCAAATGCATATTCGGAGTACGAGAAGGTATGTTTCTCTGATATATTGTTAACCAATGAGGTATCGAGGTGAACCCCGAAAAGATCAAGGCCCTACTGGAGCTACGATCTCCATCTACGAAAAAGGAGGTGCAAAGTCTCACAGGGCGAGTTGCAGCACTTAATAAATTTGTGTCACGAGCAACAGACAAATGCCTCCCATTATTCAAAGCACTTCAAAAAGCTTTTGAGTAGAATAATGAATGCGAGGAGGCCTTTCAAGAGTTAAAGAAATATCTGGGGACACCTCCATTGTTATCTAGAACAGTGATGGGAGAAAGGCTATACTTGTATTTGGCAGTTTCAGATTACGCGGTTAGCTCAGCTTTGATAAGAGTGGAGGATGAAGTGCAGAAACCAGTCTATTACACCATCAAGGCCTTCTGAGGAGCAGAGATCAGATATCCAAGACTGGAGAAGTTAGCACTAGCACTAATCGAAGCAAGTAGAAGGATGATGCCATACTTCCAAGCCCATACTATAATAGTGTATACTGATATGCCATTAAGACAAGCTCTGCATAAATCGGAGAAATTGGGAAGATTGATGTACTGGGCATTAGAACTTGGTGAATATGTCATAGTTTATGAGCATAGTTCGTCACTTAAGGGGCAGGCAATAGCGGATTTTATTGCAGAGTTTACCCATTCTGATGCTTTCGAAGAATAGGAGTTTAATACATATCAACCCGTGGATGTTACGGGACCATCGAAGATAACACTCGACCAACATCTGTTCATGGATAAGCAAGCGAAGATAATCAACGAGCAGAGAGAAGTGTGGGGGGAAGACAAAAGGAAGTATCAAGTATTCCATCGAGGAACTCTGTCTGACCAAGAGTTTGATAATGAAGTACCTGTATGGAATCTATATGTGGATGGCTCTTCGTGTGCCACAGGCAGTGGAGCAGGAATAGTTTTAAGTAGTCCTGATAGAATTGATATTGAGTATGCTCTACATTTTCAATTTAAGGCTTCCAATAATGAAGCTGAATATGAAGCTATGATCGTAGATCTAAGTCTGGCCAGAACCATAAAGGCAGAGCAGGTCGTTGTATTAAGTGATTCACAATTAATCGTAAATCAAATTCTTGGGTTGTACGCAGCAAAGGGAGCACTAATGGTCAAGTATCATGCAAAATCTATGGAGGTTATCTCGACTTTTTCCGCAGTTCAGAATACCGAGATTGGAGAATTCAAGAGCCGACGCCTTAGCTCGTCTGGCATCAGCAACACGCACTGAGCTACGAAGAACAATCTCAATAGAAATCCTGGTAGATCAGAGCATAGATGAAGATTTAATGATGAACTTCATTGCCCTCAATTTGGGACCATCCTGGATGGATACCATCAGGGCCTATATCGAAGAGGGGGTTGTGCCAACTGATAAACTCGCAGCCAAGAAAATGAAGTTTAAAGCTACTCGTTATGTATTGAGCAATGGCATTTTATATAGAAGAGGCATTATAGCAGGACTAAAGAGATGTGTCCATCCCTCCGAAGTTAAAGACTTGATTGAAAAGGTTCACAAAGGGTCTTGCGGAGCCCATGTAGCAGGTTGGATGCTTTTACAGAGAATAACAACACAGGGGTATTACTGGCCAATGATGAGAGCTGACTGTGCAGCTTATGCTAAGAAGTGCGATAAATGCCAATGTTTCTCTTCCATTCAAAGAACTCCCCAAGCATTGTTAACACGCATTACGTCCCCTTGGCCATTCGCCATGTGGGGGATAGACTTGGTCGGGCCACTTCCAATGACCAAAGGGAGATTCAAATACCTCATAGTTGTTGTGGATTATTTTACCAAATGAGTGGAAGCTGAACCTCTCATTGATATGATGTATGACAAGGTCTATCTGTTTATTTGGAAGAGTATTATTTGCAGATATGGTCTCCCACACGCATTCATTACTGACCACGGAACCCAATTTGATAACGAGGAATTCGCTGCATATTGTCATCAATCCAATGTACATACGATCCATTCTGCGCCAGGCCATCCCCAGAGCAACGGGAAAACAGAACTGACAAACAGAACCTTACTGAATGGTCTAAATAAATGGCTGGATGACGCAAAGGAAAACTGGATTAACGAGCTACACTCTGTGTTGTGGTCTTATCGCACTACACTGCGAATAACAATTGGGGAATCTTCGTACATGTTGACATTCTGGAGTGAGGCTGTCATACCTGCTGAATTGGGTCTAACCACACACAGGGTGCTTAATTTCAATTCTACTGTAAGCGACATAATGAGACGTTTAGACTTAGATATGCTTAAAGAAGTTAGGGAAGAAACATCAATCAGGAATGCAGCATACCAACAATGAACAACCTTGTTCTACAACAAAAGGGTGAAGAAGTGAGATTTGAAAGAAGGGGATTATGTGCTGAAGAAGGTGATCCAAAAGTACAACAAACTGGAGGCCAACTGGTATGGACCTTACAGAGTAACTGAAGTTGTTCGTCCTGGGACATACAAAATTGAAACTTTGGAGGGAGAAGAATTCAAGAACGCATGGAATGCAGAGCATCTGTGTAAGTATTATCAGTAATTAAAATCCATATGTAATACATTTATCTCAATATGAATAAAGTGATGTTTCGCCAATATTTCCTCCTTTGTTGAATTTTTTTCGGAGTATTAGTGCTATACACTACACAAACACAAATTCAAATCAGTAACCACCAACTCCGGTTGGTACACAAACACAAATTCAGACCAGTAACCACCAACTCCGGTTGGTCGACAATCCAATAACCACCAACTCCGGTTGGTCGACAAATCAACAACCACCAACTCCGGTTGGTCGGCAATTTAATAACCATCAACTCCGATTGGTTGGTAAATAAAAATCATGCAGCGCAAAAGCCTGTTTGATCACGGGTGATCTTAAGGGACACCCCAAACTAGCAAAGAAGATGGATGACCTCCCGAGGCATCCACTGTCTAGGCAACAAGGTAATTATAACAAGATTACTATAACTAAGCAAGATTATAGGATGAAAATCATTCCATTGCTTAGGCCCAAAGAGTGACAAGTCACTATAATCAGATAACAAATGGGACAAGTTCCAAAAACGAAACAGGGCATATATATATATATATATATATATATATATATTCACCAGTGAATAACAAAGACAATCTACAAAATATTTCCAAGGAAATGAAATTGTAAAATAAACTAAATCTTTCTTTATTAAAACCAAGCAGATTACAATTTATTTCATTATATACAAATGTCCTATTCTATGGGTTTCTTTCCCTCTGCTTTTGAAATAGGTTCCACCCTAGTTGGAGGATCATCTAATGCATAAGGAGAGTTTATAAAGTTCATATCTCACAGTATTCTGACATTAATTATGGATGGTCGATCAAGCAAATGCTCTGGACGAGATATCTCAAAATTCGAATGAAGACTCTAATCACCGAGATACTTTGAGATCAAAATCCGAGGAATGGCACGGGCTGAAATCCAACTAAGGTCAAGTTTGAAGGGTGGCATACGTAAATCAAGAACTCCGGGTTCATAATAATCCCATAAGAAATGACCTTTCTCCAGTGTCAGAACACATAAGGCATTCAACTATCCCTGTTTATATCCTTCGTTGCTTGACTGCTGCAAACGAGCATCAAGATGATACAGAGCTTCATTATACCCAGCCATCCAAAACTCCCCGGGCTACTTGTGAAATTGATAGGTCAATCTATCAAGTTGCTCGTGAATCTTTTTTACCAAAAGATCCTTATTTTCTAATACTAAATTTTGGTTGGAGAGTTGGTCGGTGAGAGCTTGCATTTTCTGAGACATTTTTACCAAGGCTTAAGTTTTGGCTTTTATCTGAGTGGCTTGATTTAATAAAGTCTGGTCAGTCCTCGTCTCTTCAACACTTTTTCGAATAGCTCTACCTTTACCCCTTGAGGAGGATATCAGTTTAGCTCGTTTCAATGTCTCCAGCTCTTCTCTCAAGGCACCATTTTTAACCTCTAAAAAGGAATAACCCTCATCATTGACTGGAACCAAGGCTCCCGAGGAAGAAGAGGCACCAATTTTAAGTCATTTTAGCTTCTCTTAGAGCGTAGCATTTTCTTCTTCCAAGAGCTTGGAAATGTGGTTGTGTTCTTTGACCTTACGACTTAGAACATTTTCCCTTCTACTATGAGCAGAGAGATACTTATTATAACCCCGATCAGCACTCAATTGTTGACACTTTTTCTCGTAACCCTCATATAGGAGTTTGCTGGATTCTTTGTACTACTGTTGAAGTTCCTCAATCGTTCCTTGAAGACCTTCAATCATTTCATAATAATCCACATTATTGGCTACATCACGGTCAAATAGGCACTTCAAGTACTGGTAAGCATCAATTGCTCGTTCAGGGGCGGGGCATCTAATCCGAGGATGTCAATTATTTGGGCCTTAGTAAAGTCTGCATGGCCATCTTTGAAATAATCATTGCATTTCTTCATCAACTCTGTATCATTAGATGATAAAAGTTCCATCCTGGCCACAAACTAGAAAAAAGAAAATAAAAAAAACAAAATCAACAATGATGCGAACAGAGCAAGTAAGAGAGAAATTCCAGACGAATAACAAAAGTTCGTTTCTTATTCATCACGACAAAAGAAAATACATTTCAGGGTTACATCCAAGAAACAACACAATAAAAGACCCAAACAACTTTACATCTTCTCCTTATTTCCTATAACCTCCTCGGTCGATTTGGATGAAGGGGTTGGTTGCTTGGAGAGCGATGGTAATTTCTCGGCAGATGTGCTAGCTTGTTGGACTTGCTCTCCTATCATCATAGAAGACTCATCTGATGCAACTTCATCTTCTTCTTCTTCCCCGGGAGAGGGAGGAGGGCCATGAGTATGCTCCTGGAACAACTCAAAATCTTCAGCAACCTTTAATTTCTTCAAAGCTGCTATCCATCCATCCCTAAAATACTTAACACTGGCATACTCCATTTGAGAAGACATAATGGCCAGACCCTTATTCCAACCCTTGTTCCAACCAGCACTAAAATATTTCTTAATAGCAACTTTCCTTTCTGCTCTCTCTGGGGAAGTCTTTTCCCTAAGGAGATCTTCGACATATTTCAGTTTTTCTTCTACCTTTGTCTTACGTCGTTCAGCATCTTGAAGCTTGGCGACATTTTCCTCGGCAGATTTAAGCTTGACTTCAAGCTCTTTTTCACGTTGTTCAACGTCCTTTAATTTCTTCTCCAACTCTTTGGAGGCAGCTACAACTGGATCTCGATTTATTTCAACAGACTGGAATTATTTCTCCCATGCATTTTTGTCTTCCTCGTACTTCTGACGAGATTCCTTCAAAGATTGAGTTAATCCAGCAAAAGCTTCTTCTATTCCACCTGAGGAAGTGGAAGCCCTGATGGCTTCATCTTTCTTCAAAATACCATTGAAACATATCACGAGCTGAAAAAAGAAGGAAGTTTAATTCAATATATAAACATAGTAATAGAGGATAAAGGACTCAAGCTAACGATACTTACTGACACAATGTGTTGAGCAGCCAAAGTAGTAATTCTCTCACAAAAAAAGGTGTTTTCAATACCTTGGAATTCTGGGACAGTCCAAGATGTAATCAATCCTATAGCAGAGCTCGGAGGAATAAGAGCTGGAATATTACCCTCAACATTTGAAGGTTGAGAAACAGAGTCAACAGGTCTCTCAGTAGGACATCTTTTCAATCTCCTCAGAGGGGCACTTTCAATTAAAGAGGTTGTATCTCCTTGTGAGATGGCAACAATTTCAATCGAAGGTGTTGTCTCTTTTGGAGGCACAAGGGGCTTCTTGCCAGTTTAATTAGCAGCAGTAGATGGGGGAACATCTACATTCTTTGTCCCATCATCTGGGGCATCTTGATTATTCTTCTTTTCCCCTTCAGTGGCAAGGGCAGACTTGTCAAAAAATGCGGGAGTTTTCCTCTTCTTTATCAGATCAATAATAGGAGCACTTAAATCAGAAGAAGATCCTTCCAAATCGATTTCATAAGTTGGTATCTAATGAAGATCAACCACCACAGGACGAGCAATGAAAGATGAAATGGAGCTTCTATATCTCAACAAATATGAAGCGGACCTCACGTGCTCTCCATTGATCGACTGATGCAAGCTCTAGATAAGTTTTAAATTTTTTATGTTAACGTCAATCTCTTTTAGGGGCTTCCTTTTACTGTCAACTGTAACAAACAAAATTAATGTTAGTGATGCATTTCATCAAATATAAAGAAAATAAGATCAAAAAATAAAAACATCCTATCCCATTGCTATAAAGCGGACATCTAAGACCTTGGTTGACATCATTTCCATTTAATGGGGGGTGTTGCCAATTTTTCATCACAACCCCATGATCAAAGTAGTCCCTATTGGCGTAGGGAAAATTGACAACTAAAGCTCTATTCGAAAACCTAGTTTTTAAATAGAAAGTAGTGTCACTGGTAACCCATCTATGACAATACATAATTTCTGAAATTCCCAAATGAGTTCCATAAAGTTGATTCAACCTATATATGCCATTAACTACCCTCCATGTATCTGGAGCTACTCTTATAGGTACAATATCGAAATATTGACAAAACTCCAAACACATGGGATTTGGTGGGAAAGAAAAGTCACACTCAGCTACAAAAAGAGTTGGGAACCAGTGTCCTTCCGCCAAAGAAAATAAATCAGAAGGACAAAAAGGTTCTTCCAAAATAACCCACAAAGGGATTGAAAAATCAGACCGAAATTTATCCAACGATTCAACAAGATAACCCATGGTGAATAAAGTAAATAAAGAAGAGGGAGGAAAATCTTACAGAAGAAAGAGAGATCGATTGAAAATGAATGATGGAAAGAACGAAGGCGCAAGATATAGAGAAAATGAAGAGTTCAAAAATACAGATTTGAAAAGTAGAAGACGATAATATTTCTATCGCATTTAAATACTTTACCTCGGGAATGGAGAAAAGCAATGATTACAAGGGAAGACGTTTGCATTTTCGGCGGCTAAAAAAGGAAAAAAGCACAAATATCGAAGTGATCGTGAAAAATTCAAAATATTTATGAAGCTTGATATTATGCGCTCAAAAGGAATTATATACAATGAAAATTTTCCTAATCTGTGAAGACCAGTAATCCGGACAGATTTCAAGCAAAATGTTCCACACTCTCCTTTAACCTCAACTGTGAAACATTGGGGGCTTCTGTTGATACCAAATTTATTCAGCTGATGTGAACCAATCATATGAAGACACGTATCAATCTACGTGGAAAATACACATACTTTCAATGAACAGCATACTTTCACCGAGTTACTCAGGCGTTCCGAGATACTTAAGCATACCAAGAAACTTAGGTGGTCCGAGCTACTTAGCGTGTAGAGCATCCAATCAAGAAAACCAAAAGGTGACTACGCATTAAATGCGCATTATTATTGTACAGATGTATATGTCTACTAGATAACAACGCATTACCTTTTCATATGTACAGCCACAAGGCTATAAATACATTGTAACCTCCTCATAAAAAGGGGACTTTGGATCTCTTGGAAAACCTATAATCGAGATTCAAGGCAGACAATCAACAATACAACAAAAGTGGACGTAGGCAATTTTGATAGCCGAACCACTTTAAAAATTCATTTTCTTATTTCTTTATTCATAATTATCTGTGATTAATTAATTAGATTACGTTTAGTTTTTTACATCAACAGATTTGGAAAACTGCTTCAATATAGACCCAACGGGAAAATATTTTAACACTTTTTGAGGCACTTTTGAGCCTTTGCCTTCCTTGCTAGTAGATTGGACATATCTAGGTTCATCTCATACAGGACACCAATCGATATTTCCGTACTCCATTCGGTATAGTATGCACTCATACACACAACCATGAATTGACTTATACTTCATTCCCAAACCTGTCAAACTTTTCTTCATAGTAGGATAGTTATTTGGAAGCTTCTTTTTCTTGGGTAGCAAGCCATTCACCCAATTCAAAATTCATGTCATGCTATTGCTAGTCAAACCATATTAGGTCTTTAAACTATGAAAACCAACCATGGCATCTGAAGTTATTTGATCTTTCTCACAGTCAGAGTACAACGGTTGGGTCGTCTTAAATTTTAAAATTTCGTAGTCATCGTCAAGGTTTATTCCAAATATCTTCATAAGTACCTGAACCTTATATATCACTAGTGGCTTCATTTTCTTCCACTTCATGAAATCCATGCACGTAATCAACTAAATCCTCTAGCATATTATGATCTATATTGTCCTCCTTCCCTTGTACATCTATCCTACTTGTTGAAGGTTGATGGGAAGGTTTCTCGGGGACAAAAGGAACTTTCAATTCCCCATGAAAAATTCAAAATTGATAAATTTCTTGCATACCCCATCTAAGCAAATGTAGTTCAATTGTTTTCTACTCAAACACCTTACCATTCCTACATTTGGCACACAAACACAAAAACTCTTCATCATTACGACATCTCTTTTTATATTTCCCAAATTCATTAGCTCCTCTATAAAACACATCCCCTGGTCTATTTGTCTCACACATTCACTCTTTATATTAAGGATATCCCAACACAGCTACTACAAAAAATCACCTATTATGGGTAAGAAGCGTATATTCATGGATTGGTATAAATAGAAGTGTGAAAATTTAGTTTTTAATAAATGATTTGTGACAAGATTGACATTTCATCTTTCGGTGTTATATTATAAAAACAATATAAATCCAATTTCCTCCATCTCCTCTAAAGGGTGAGTGGTCCTATCCCATTCAAAACCCGCATTTATGTAATATACTTAGCATGTCAAACACATTATTCTAATTTGAGTAAAATTTGGCACCATATCCCCATAGTTCTCCAAGTACACGACATAGATTTTCAAGTGTAAATGTTATTTCAGTTTACCAATTGAAATAACACTTAACACCGCATCATATAGTATGTACCCAGAGAACATTAAGAGACGACAACAAAACTTCCTCTAATAGTAACAAATTTAAGACACTAAGAATACTATTATACAGAAACAATGTCGTACCAAACTGTCCAAACGAAAAAATTTGAGAGATCTCATTACAGGGGTAATTACTCTCGAACGGTTTCTAAGGGATATTGATTGCATACGCATAAGGAGTAGAAGGCTCGTATCTATGCGCACTATATGTAAATCAAAGTAGTTATAAATTACCGTGGTAAGTATGTTTCATTTATTTGGTAGTAATGTTTATAGTGATGATTTATACATAATGCGATATATTAGAAATACCTAGGTCCAACAAACTCAATGGCCATCTAAATGTTCAAATCCACCAGTCGACAACAATTCAAGAATCCCAAAGAAAGTGTTATATAATAAGTATTGAGAGTGAAAAGGTAATAAGTAATCGTATACAAGTTGATTTAGTATAAATTTACACCTGCTTAGATTATAGTAATGAGAGTCGTCTAAATCAACTTGTATACGATTACTTATTACTTATAAACTTTTCACCCTCGTTATTATATATATATATACATATATGTAGAGAGAGAGAGAGAGAGTCGTCAGAAAATGTAAGGAGGAGAAAAGGGGATCTCTGCTACTGCAATTAAAGCGAGAAACCAATTACCAATTTAAATTTATACCCATTTCAATATACAAATACAAATTTCAATATACAAAAACCAATTTAAATATACAAATACCAATTTCAGAATGCTAATTTCAATATACAAATACCAAACTCAATTTATACAAAATATAAATTTCAGAATTGAATACTAATTTCAATTTATACCAAAACCAAATACACACTATATACCAAATACCAATTTCAATTTCAATTTGTAATACCAATTTCAATTTCAATTTTAATTTATAATACCGATTTTGATTTCAAATTTGATTTATACACACGCGCACTGAAACGCACGCCAACACATACACACACATACTGAAACACACATAAACATACACACACACACACATACGCTGAAACACACACCATCACACACATTAACACACATATACACATTGAAACACACCAACACACACACGCTGAAACATAATAGTGAGAGAGGATAAAAATGTACCTGTGGGAGAGGGAGGCAGAGAGATGCAGAGGGAGGAGAGAGAGATAATCACATGGGGGGGGGGGGGGGGGCAGAGGGAGAGAGAGAGAGCATAGCAAGGGAAATAAAGTGAGGGAAAGGAAACTGATAAGTTACTAGGGTTTTATATTATTGAATTTTTCACGGACGTGTCACGGTCAAAGGCGTGATAACTTTCTCATATTGTCACGGTCTTTGATCCTAACACGTCTGTGACAACCGAGTTATCACGATCAAAGTCCGTGACAAGATCGTGATAACAGTTTTCACAGTCTTGTCACGGTTAAAGACTGAACAAAAAAAACGTGTCTTTTTTTATCACGGGTTTTACCATGACATCCTTGAATGGGTGAGGAGTGACATTTTTGCCAATTTGGTTTAGTGCCTATAATTGCATGGGGGAGTTCTCAAAAACCCCAGTTAATGAAACCAATTATCAAGAACAAACTAGAATTTAAGGCATGGTGGCTAATTTTCATGTTCAAATGTTGGCCATGATCAACAATACATTGGATCTCTATATTGCATCTCCAAAATCTCCAAATATTCCCATTAACATTGATTCTACAACCTTCAAATCCCCACTTTCTTCTAAAATTTAAAATTTTGAGAGTATGCACCTGTGGTTAAGAAAGAGCTAAGAATGGAATCTTATGAATCTTGTAAAGGATTTTTAGTCTTCTATCAGAGGATCTTTTTGCAACCCCTCTCATGTTCCAAACAATTAAGTTAATCATTTAGGATTTGAGGTTTGAGATTTAGTGATACTTTTAGCTGAGGATCTGGTCAACCTTATAAGTAAAGGGTCTTGCATCTTTAATTACTTTTGTTGGAATGTGGAACCTTCATCTTGGCCTTTTTTCACCTTCTCTTCCATTGATTTCTTCTGGGAGGCTCTAATCTTATCATCAATTCTTCTAGAAAACAATTTAAGTTCTTCAATAAATGGGATACGGAGGTCTTCCTCTTCATCAACATCAGTAACATATAGAGGTTGGGCTGCTTGATTCTTGTCATGATCTGGAATGTCTATTGCTCTAGGAGACAATGAGCAATGGTTTATAATTAAAATGTCATTATTGTTTCCTTAAGCAGTTTATATTCCTTTTAATCTAGCTAACATTATGTGTCTTTTTTCAAAATTTTCTTTATTCCGAACCTTATCCCTCTCAGAAACGTTTTTTTTATATTTTTAGTAAAGTCATAATCATTATTCTAACTATTTAACACAAGGTTATGAAAATCAGAATGGCAAAACCAACTAGCAAGGAGTTGAAAAGGTTTACCATAGGGGTTAATATTGTGTCCACCTTCAGTATTGATTACCATTGGGAAATTATTAGATACGTTACTTTGATGGTTGTCCAAACTTTCGTCGAGGAACATGATTCTCTAATTGGTATTTTTTTAAACTCTATCAAGTATAATAATAGTGTTCGCAAAACCTTCTCTATTGTTAGTCCAAGTCAGCCTCGGCTCAATGCCACCACGATCGGTAAGGTTACAATCGTCGATGTTTTAGAAAACTTATGACATCGCCTAGAAGACTCATGTTGGGATATGATATTTTTTTGATTTCATACAGGTGATCATCCAGATGATTGTTGAAATCATCTGCGATCAACTAAGGGATCGTCGGGTCATTAGCTAAAACTTTAAGTTTCTCCCAAACTTGTTCGCGTAAGTGAGGGGTTTGACTATCATAAATTGCACTGAATAACCAATTCTCATAATTTTTCTTGGATAAAAGTAAGTCGATAAATTGATCAGAAAACGTACACTGGTCAACTGATTTTTGTAGGGTCCCAAAATATCCATATAACCCCACCATACCTACTGCGCTTGAGAAAATAGCCTCAGTGAGACCAAGATCGCAAAAAAAAAAACCTAAATCCATGTGGGTAACTTTAGTTTTAATAAGTACAAGAACATCAAAATCGTATGAGAGTGACAGTTCGCTCATGGTTGGATTGAACAGGGATTTTCGGCACCGCTCCAGATAAGGAAAATCATTAATGGATAAAAAATCATCAATTAGGAGTGCATAACTATCATTCCATGGGAGAGGCCACTTGGCTCTCTTATACTCTTCGTTTGTTAGAATTGAGTACAACAACGCTACGACATGTCATGTTTCATCTTCTTTCATTATCTTTGTTGATTGTATGAGCATCCTTATCTAACGAATGTTCCATCCGACCGTTTCTCTTGTTGTTGCTTCCTCTCCCACCTCCATTAACAAGTCCATTTCATCCTTCATAAGATGCAACTTGTGCTAAAAGGTTCTTATATTTCCATTAAGGTATGAGGGCATAGGGTTAGGATTTTTTCTTTGGTTGGAAATGTGACAAGAGTTTGTACAAGTCTCTCTCTCTCTCTCTCTCTCTCTCTCTCTCTCTCTCTCTCTCTCTCTCTCTCTCTATATATATATATATATATATATATATATATATATATATATATATATATATATATAATAATGCTCTTGTGCATACTAGTCCGCATTTTAAGAATGCGGACCGGACATGTGTCACATGGCAGTGAGCCCAGAAATTATCGCCTAGATTATAGGCACACTTTCTCTCTTTTCTGGGCTCACCACCATGTGACACATGTCCGGTCCGCATTCTTAAAATGCGAACTAGTCCGCACAAGAACAGGACTATATATATAATATTATAGTATATACCTAAAGTTGTCATCACAACACATCATTGGCATTTATTGCTCACACACAATGACACGTGTATACTTCATTAATGCTCATGTTAAATGAGGATGTAATTAGTTTCGTGGGTGAAAGATTATTTTTCATTTTGTTTTCTAATGTCCCTTGAAAATCGAATTGATCTTGAAAATCCAATAGACAAACTAAAACAAGGTACTATTTGAACACACGGACTCTATACTAAATACAAGCTTGCAACGCCTTTCCATCACTATATGGTGGTAAGCTGGACTTGATAGCTATATCTCAGTCATAACCTTATGAAAGCCACCATTAGAGAAGGGACTAGCAACCACTACTACTATACTCTTTTTATTCATATTAGTTCTTATAAACTTTATCAATTTTTGTTGGATTAGTTATGTAAGTATCTTAGAATGTTCACTTTTATATCATATTACACTTGATATAGTAATTGCACCGTTAGGAGATCAAAAAGTATAGGGAAAATTAATACTTTTGTCATGTACTTTTGGATATCCAAAGACTAATAGTAATTATAATATTTTTTCCCATCTCTTGTTATATTTATGAATTCCAATCATGGAGTTTTTCACTTACTAGCTCAATCCTTTACAATTTTTATCTTCAATTTACAATGCCTTCTGTTGAGAATATTTGTCTTTCTTAGCTTTTATAAAGTTTTTAGGTTAATTCATTATTAGTTGCATTATATCTTTTTGATTTATTTATTTAATGTATTTATTATTTGTATCGTTATCGAGAGACTATTGGAAGGGAGATTCGAAGATAATAACGGTGATGATTTTTTTTTTACAAGCAAATGATACCATAAAACAACCCGCCTAAGGGGGTGGAATCCCGTATACAGGAAGTATACCAAGCACAAAAACAAAGGGGCGAAGCCCAAAACAAGCAAACCTACCACCTAAAATTCTTCCAAAAAATCAAGCAAATGAGCTAGCAACGAGTCATGCCATTTCCTAAACCAGGTAAGAAGAAGGCTCAGAAAGTTGTACCGAACTCGAGAGGGATCAATTTCGACGCCCTCTAAGCATCTCCTGTTCCTCTCATGCCAGACAATCCAAAAAATTCAATGAGGAACCATCCTATATAGCACCCTCGGGCCAGTCCAACCTCTAGGGCTCCTCCAAGCCGCCATCATCTCGCAAACCGAATGGGGCATAACCCAATGAATCTGACAAAGTGTGAAGAACAAGTCCCACAGGCCCCTAGTCACATGACAGTGGAGAAGGAGGTGATTGGACGTCTCCTCCCCCTTCTTACACAACCAACACCTGCTAGCCAACCTCCTCCCTCTCCTCTGAAGCTCCTCAATAGTCAAGATAGCCTGTCTGGCAGCGGTCCACACAAAGAAGCAAACCCTCAAAGGCGCATAACTCTTCCAAATGGCCTTCCAGGGGAAAGAGGCACCCCCATCACCCCTCAGCCCAAGATAATAACTTTTAACAGATAATAACCTTCGAAGGCGCAACCCATGTGCTCCAGGTGATGATTTTAATTTATATATTTGATAAACTAATCAATTATTTAATTTATTCCACTTAATTGGACATATATAAAGCACCATGTTATTAAAAGAGATCGTAAAGAGGCTCCCTATTGAAACCTTATATCATATCCAAAACACAATCATTTAGATAATTATATTTTAGTTTTAATTAGTTTTTAAAGCCAACTGCAAGCTAGTATATACTTATAAAAATACATACATATAGTCTTAATAAAAATATAACAATATTATAAACACATAATCCCATATAATAATATATACAAGAATATATATAATATTATAAATAAATTTACTTAAATACTAAATGCACATATACACTCACATAAATAACACAACATAAAATAATAATAATAATAATAATAATAATAATAATAATAATAATAATACACACACACACACACACATACACACACACACACACACACACACACACTAGTGGTGACCTGTTCGATGCACGGTCGGTTGTAACACGTTTTAAAATATATTATTTAAATATATAATCTAATTTAGTTGATGCTCTTATTTTTTTGAATTTGTTGATTATTAATCCTAAATCATTTTACATATTATTTAAAGTCCCAAAATAGTTCATATGTCTTTACATTGTTGGTAAAATGTCTCTGTAATTAGTAAAGTGACACTGAGAATTTTAAAAATAGGATCTCCAACTAATTATAAAATGATATAGGTGTGGATTCGGAAAAATTTAAAAACTTAGGACTTAAAATTAAAAGTCCCAATCTAATACACACACACACACACACGCGCGCGCGCGCGCGCGCGTATTGCATGTGCCCATCTCTCAGTTACCAACTTTCAAATACCAACGATGAATATTCTCAAATAGTAAGAAAAAAGAAGAGTTAGAGCCAATTTTCTGAAGTTTTCTCTATCACACATGAGCACACATCTACGTTTCTCATATAAAGCAGACGTGCCCCATGAACGAACACATTTGAATACGGTTTTCATTCTTAAAAACTATATTCAACTTAATAGTACGTATAATACTTTTATGCTTCAGCACATGAATGAATTCGTAATTGGTGATTGAAAATTACTTTAATAGAAGTTTAAAATAGATTCAAAGAGGATGGGGAATGAATTCACATTTTTTGAAAATCACATCCTATATTACATGTATATATAGAACGAAACAACTCTCAATACAGACCTTTTACTAAACCTAAACATGTATTATTTTTTTCTAGATACTATTGGTAATTATAAGAAAAGTGAATGATATTATGTCAATACAATGTGCAATACTACAATTTTAGTATTTTTACTCATATAATTCTCAACAAAATAAGATTGAAATAATGATTTTTAGGATAACAATTGACTTTAATTAATGTTAACTTTCTCAAGAACATTATTTAAACTCCATATAATGTGTAATTGAAACATCTTTTAATTTTATTTTTTCATCGATTTGGACAAAACCGATTAAAATAAAGCTAATTTTTTATTAAATTAAAACCAATGGCTACAGTGTGTTGCCCGTTTGGAAGGGAAAAAACCTATAAGCCCAGGTAAACACAAACTTGGGCATGTGGTTTGTAAACTTGGTTTATCCATTTCTTTTCAACTTTTAAAATAATCATTGTTTGAGAAAAGATGGTCGGAACATACTATTTATGACCTCGAGCCATGTACTGAAAAGTTCTTACTAAATGAGTAAATGTTATTAAAAAGAGATTTACCAAACCAATTCACATGATGCTCTCTCTACTCAGAACAAATCTCAGTTCATTCAAAACTACACAGTAACGATGGAATGATGCATGTACAAAATATGGGTAAAAAGTTTGATGCCTCTAAAATGATGTCTTAGAGATATGATTGGTCAATTCTGGTGAGGCGGATCCACATTTCTTATAAAAATGGATCCGCGCCAGCGAAATTGACCAATCACATCTCTAAGACATCAAAAGTTTGATGTCTTAGAGATATCAAACTTCTTCCCCAAAATATGTTCCCACATTTTCTTTTGGTTATGTGCCCAATTTTTCTTCATAGACGTGTATGATTAATAATGACAAAAGCATTTATCACCCATATGTGAATAGGTGTCTATAGTTAAAATCCTTATTTATTTATTTTTTTTACTTCCGGCTATGGGTGGTGTGTGTAGAATATATGAAATATGTGAATTTTATTATAAACATCACTCAATATGAAAATGATATATCAATGAATTTTAGAATTGAATTTAAAAATTAGGTCTCTTTAACATTTTTCTTTCATCATATAAGGGTTGGAAAAATAATGTGTCTTTTAAGGAAAAAATATTTCCTGATTTTAAGTGGAAAACTAAAGTAAATTTAATATATACATCATTGGTGAATGCCGTGCATCAAGGTTGAAAAATATGGCCATAACCAAAAGAAACACATGAACGACTTCTTGTATAAGCCAATTTTTTTATCATTATGTTAAATAAGATGCTCATATTAATTAAACTAATAAAAAAGTTATACTCAAGAAAATTTATCATTTAATCAAGTTATGTGTTCACGGGAGATGAATACGAATCCATACAACAAATAAAAAAAGTAGACATCATAGGAAGAGATCAATTAATTATTCTGGTAAGACTTAATAAAGATTTTAAACAAACCTATAGCAACTGGCTTAACTAAAAACCCACAAAAAATAGGATTATCTAACGTAAAAAGGAAACAAATATTTTGCTATCTTTATCTTTTGACCGTGCATCATTTCGGTCCACTGGATTCGAAAATGGAATAAGTTGAGATCATACACCAAAACTATAAATCTCATAGATATGTTGTGTTGGTTTTGGGTCTCCTATTTTTTCAGTTTTGGTTTATTTACAAATTTGCCATTTTGGCTCAAATTTATAAATACAAGTGCTGTTTTTCCAGCTTTAGAGTGAACATTTTGTGAGTTTTTCAAAGAGAAAAGTGAGTGAGAACTTCTTGTTTGAGATTAGTTCTTGTGCTTGGTTGTGAGTGACTTTCTTGGAGAGATAAAGAGTGTGAGTCTGTAACCTTGTGGTTTCTCCATTTATCAAAGAAAGAAGAAATCCTACCATTGTGGATGTAACCCTTGTTTGGGTGAACCACGTTATATTGTTGTTGTTTCTTTGCTTTGATTGCTTGTGTGTTATTGTTATCCTACTTGTTGATTGGATTCGTTTTGAGTTTGCACACTTAGTTTTCATTAGGAACAAGGTCTTGGGTGTTTTCCGCACACCAAGTGTTTGGTAAAATTCCGAAGTGAGTTTTATGGTTTTGGTCGCTAGAGATAGTCTTGCTTTAGAGAAACAAGTGGAATCAGAGCTTTGGTTGCATTGTTTGCCCGGTATTTTGGTTCGAGGTTGAATCAATTTTGGCAATTTTGGCATAGCTTTTGTTTTTGTTCCAAATGACAGAAAATGTGGAGAGTACTCGAGAATAAACCTCTACGAGCGGAGGCTCTAAGAGATGGGATCCGAGTTATGGATCGAGTGGCTCAATGAAGAAAAACATGAAGGCTTTTGATGAGAAGATCAATTTCGGGTTATGGCAAAGACGAATGCGAGGCGTTCTTATCCAACAGAGGTTGCAATTAGAATTGTTGGGGGTAGAGGGACGACCGATAGGCATGACCGATGCCGAGTGGATTGACATTGATCAAAGAGCGGCTTCGTGTATTGAGATGCTTATCACGGATGATGTGTTGAATAACCTGATAGCGGAGACCACGGCTAAAGGCATGTGGGATAAGATAGAAGAGATTTATTTGGGAAAGTCGTTGTCAAATAAATTGTTCCTCAAGAAAAAACTCTTCAAGCTTGAGATGAAGGAGGGTGAGGATATGATGAAGCATATCAACATTTTTAATGCCTTGATAAATGACTTGAACCGGATAGACGTTCAATTCATTGATGAGGATTGAGCATCGTTGTTGCTTGCATCATTACCCGATTCATACGAGCATTTTGTGACCACTCTCATGTTTGGAAAGTCTACGCTCCGGTGCAACGAGGTTGTGCAAGATATTCAATCTCATGTCACGATGAGAAAGAATGAAGGTGGAGGTGACGGGTATTACCATAATGAAGGCCTTACGGCGAGAGACGGAGGTGGGCAAAATGGCGGGAGGAACTCCAACCGGGGATTTAATGACGGTTGTAGGTCTAGATCGAGGGGTGTTGGTGGCAAAGGGCCGAAATGCTACAAGTGTCGGGAATGGGGTCATATGATCCGAGAATGTCCTTTGTGGAACGACAAGGTTAAGGGAAAGGTTGATTCCGAAAGGGCAACGGTAGCGAGTGCGAATTATGAAGATGAACTTGGAGAACTTCTCACAATCTCCAAGGTTAACTCTCTTTCCCAAGATGATTGGCTATTATATTCGGGATCGTCAAATCAGGTTTGCTCTAAGAGGGAATATTTTGAGACTTTCATGAAAAATGGAAAAAAGGTTCCATGTCTTTGGCTAACGGAGAGAAGGTTATCGTTGAGGGTGTCGAGATGGTGAAACTCAAGATGTTCGATGGGGTGGAACGTACTTTGGGTGGTGTGGCATATGTCCCAAAGTTGCGAAAGAATTTGATATCCATTAGCCATTTGGATTCCAAGGGTTGTCGAGTGTCGGTGGTGGGTGGAGTCTTGAAAGTCACACGCGGTTGTATGGTCCTAGCGAGGGGAGAGGAGAGAGAGGGGTGGTATCATCTAAATCGGACTTCGAGAAAGATGGGGAAGAGGTGTGCACAAGTGATCGAACGTTCGAGGCATGTCTCGTTTGTGAACAAAGTGGAGACATTGAGTGCTAACTTTTTGAGACTAGACAGTAGTGATGAGAACCTACAAGTGGAGGGGATGGATCGAAGTCCCCCTCCGGGGCCAATGGGTGATGTTGACTCGGTTTAGTTGCACACATGCATTGGCTGATTGGAATCGAGGAGGTGTAGGGCTGTGATGGATTCGAGGTGTGTGTAGCTAGTTCAAGGAAGGCCGATGAGTTATTATTTGTGAGCATTGGCAAACGGTAGTTCTTTGTGACAAAGACTTGGTACATCTTTCGAGGGTGAGATTTGGAGGGTGTAGGAGGTGAGGAATTTTCCCTCTCATCCATGGTTATTTCTCAAGGTGGAAGATGGTGTTGATGTATTTGAATGTTTCGTGTAAAGAAGGTGTATGCTATATGTATTGTGTGGGGGTGTACTCACCGGGTTACATGAGGAGCGAGCTTCACCGTATGGTTACATGGAAAGCATTCAAGGGAGTTCTTAGTTTAGAACTTGGTTCCTCGGCAGGTGGAGTCGTTTGGAGTCTTGGAGTGAGGACTTGCGGTATCTCACTTCATGGTTGAAGTTTGAGGTGGCTTAGCGTCGGGTGGAGTGTATTGGCTTGTTAGATGTCGGGATGATCTTCGAGCGGATTTGATGTTTGCATTCCGAGTTCAGTTGGATCGTGAGGATCACCTGGGGGAATCGCATTAGCTTGGTAGATGGTGGGACAGTCTTTAAGCGGGTTCAATTTCAGCATTCTAGAGATTGGTTGGATCATCAGGATCGCCAAGGTGGAGTTTGTTGGTTTTGGCTCTCCTATTTTTTTCAATTTTGGTTTATTTAAAAATTTTCCATTTTGGCTCAAATCTATAAATACAAGTGCTGTTTTTCCAGTTTTAGAGTGAACATTTTGTGAGTTTTTCAAAGAGAAAAGTGAGTGAGAACTTCTTGTTTAAGATTAGTTCTTGTGCTTGGTTGTGAGTGACTTTCTTGGAGAGATAAAGAGTGTGAGTGTGTAACCTTGTGGTTCCTCCATTTATCAAAGAAAGAAGAAATCCTACCATTGTGGATGTAACCCTTATTTGGGTGAACCACGTTATATTGTTGTTGTTTCTTTGCTTTGATTGCTTGTGTGTTATTGTTATCCTACTTGTTGATTGGATTCGTTTTGAGTTTGCACACTTAGTTTTCATTAGGAACAAGGTCTTTGGTGTTTTCCGCACACCAAGTGTTTGGTAAAATTCCGAAGTGAGTTTTATCGTCTTGGTTGCTTAACATAGGACTGTTTTAGCGCAACATGTTGATATTATTATGGAGAGAAGGGGGGGGTAGAGATAGAGTACCCAGCGACGAACAACTCACCATTGACCTTCCTCTCGACTTAAACCTGCAATTTCATTCATCCAAAAAACCCATAAGATCACAAATGATAAAAGTAAGTGAGAGAGAGAGAGGTTGTTCAATAAAATGAGATGAAATGTACAGGTATGGAAATGGCGCACCTCCCACTTTTCTTTGTACCCTTTCCCCTCATATCCATCGACGGAAAATATAAAATCTAGACAAACACACGAACATACATGCGAGCAAAAGAAAAGAAGGAATGTTGGAAAAACACACAGACACACATATAAATTCCAGAACCAACACGGCGAGAGAGTTCTATAAAACCCAGAAGAAACACAGACACATATATACAGTTATACATATTGTCAGTGCGTGACAGTATGTATGTGCTCTAGTTTTGTGGTGGATCAAAGCCAATCAACTCCAACAGTCAGGAGCCATGACCCGGACGGAGACTTGTGCTATTTGGTCAGATAGTTATGGGAACAGAAAAAGAAGAGATCGCTTGGAGGTGAGTCCCATTCCGTTTGAACCCGTATCAAGGTCTACGTGTTTTAAAGATCCGCCATTGATAGTTTCATTTATCCACTATCTTTCTCCTCCCGTGGAGGTGGTACTGCTACCATTTGGGTTATGTTCCGTGACTAAGTAACGATGCTTTTCTTTCTGTTTCTATTTCATTGGGCACTATGAAAACTGGGTGACAATATATACACAGAGAAAGATGTTTTGTGGTGCAGGGGGAGAATGACATACATACGCAAAGAAATAGATAAAGGGAAGTAGTTTTGGATCGCGTGGAGTTGATTTCTAGTGTTTATGGAGAGACGTGCATGGGGTAGTTGTACTCTGGTTCAGAGGAGATTATACGTGTATTTATTTGGGTTTTAAAAAAACTTAAAAATGTGAGAAATTTTAATTTGAGAATTGGAGCGTTGTGAGTTAAAAATTAAAATATATATATATATATATATAGTCCTGCTCTTGTGCGGACTAGTCCGCATTTTAAGAATGCGGACCGGACATGTGTCACCTGGCGGTGAACCCAGAAAAGAAAGAGAGTGCGCCTATAATTTAGGCGATAATTTCTAGGCGCACCGTTAGGTGACACATGTTCGGTCCGTATTCTTAAAATGCGGACTAGTCCGCACAGGTGCATTATTATATATATATATATATATATATATAATAATGCTCCTGTGCGGACTAGTCCGCATTTTAAGAATGTGGACCGAACATGTGTCACCTAACGGTGCGCCTAAAAATTATCACCTAAATTATAGACACACTCTCTCTTTTCTGGGCTCACCGCTAGGTGACACATGTCCGGTCCGCATTCTTAAAATGCGGACTAGTCCGCACAAGAGCATAATATATATATATATATATATTATGCTCTTGTGCGGACTAGTCCGCATTTTAAGAATGCGGACCGGACATGTGTCACCTAACGGTGGTGCCCCTAGAAATTATCGCCAAAATTATAGGCACACTCTCTCTGTTTTCTTGGCGCACCGCCGGTGACACATGATCGGTCCACACTCTTAAAATACGGACTAGTCCGCACAAGAGGAGGACTATATATATCCGCATTTTAAGAGTGCGAACCGATCATGTGTCACCGGCGGTGCGCCCATAAAAGAGAGAGAGTGTGCCTATAATTTTGGCGATAATTTCTAGGGGCACCATCATCAGGTGACATATGTCCAGTCCGCATTCTTAAAATGCGGACTAGTCCGAACAGGATCATTATTATATATATATATATATATCAAGGTTCTAAAAAATGCGATGCGTGCCCGAGGTGTCGAAGCCAAGCCTTAAGCCGTAGAAGCTTAGGCGAGCCTTAGGAGTAAAGTCTTTTTTTAATAAATTTTAGCATTTTTAACTATAAAAAGTCTATCAAAAATACTAAAATTGTACATACCTTAAAATATGTCAGAATGTATGCAAACTAAAATACTATTTTTTTTTAAATGCAAAGAAAAACACCCAAAAAAGCAAAAAAACGTGTATTTTTTGGACGAGAGACGGAGTGGTTTGGGATACCATTTGCCTTTTTCATTGTTTTGAAAGGGATATTGGTCCGTTTTTACAAAAAAAAAGGTCTTTAAAAGGCGATATCGTTTCACTAAAACATTTTTGTTAAAAAAAAAATACGCCTTAAGCCTTTTACGAAGAATAAGGCGTAAAAGGCTTAAGGCGGGGCGTTTCTCCTAAGCCTCAAGCCTAGGCGCCCCTTTTAGAACATTGATATATATATAAAGAGAGAGAGAGAGGCTTTCCAACATCACAACACCTAATTCTAGACTCTAAGAAACTTTTTTTTTCTAATTTTTATTATTTTTCTATTGAAATTAATCTTTCAAGAAAGATATGTTCAAAAAATTAGGCCAAAATACATTTTCTAGCTATTTTTAAAAAATCATAAATTTCCATTACTGCGAACCCTTATAAACAAGGTATTTTCAACATTTTTTGTTGGATTTTTAAAAAAATGACTAAAAATGTATTTTGACATAATTTTTTTAACATGTGTTGATTGGAAGGTTAAATCCACGGGCAAAATAAAAAAAAATAGACCTAGAACTAGGTGTGATATATAGACGATGTAGTAAGCATGATGTATAGAAGCCTTACTCTCTCTCTCCCCCCCTCTCTCATATATATATATATAAGAATTCTCACCTACATCATACTCTATATATCATTCATACATAACACCTAGTTGTAGGCCCTAAAAATATTTTTTTCAAATTTTTTATTTTTCTATTGAAATTAACTTTCCAATAAATACATGTTAAAAAATTAGATCAAAATATATTTTGAAACTATTTTTAAAAAATTCACAAAAACTCGTCAAAATACCATATATATATATAAGGGTCTGCGCTAGTAGTTTTTTACAAATTTTTTAAAAATAGCTACAAAATGTATTTTGACCTATTTTTTGAATATAGGTTGATTGGAAGGTTAATTTCAAGGAAAAAAATTAAAAATTTGAATTTTTTTTCTTATGGCCTAGAACTAGGTGTGATGTATACATCATGATGTAAGTGAGCCTTCATATCTTTCTCTCTCTCTCTCTCTCTCTCTCTCTATATATATATATATATATATATATATATATATATATATATATATATATATATATATATATATAATAATGCTCCTATGCGGACTAGTCCGCATTTTAAGAATGTGGACCGGACATGTGTCACCTAACGGTGCGCCGAGAAATTATCGCCTAAATTATAGGCACACTCTCTCTTTTCAGAGCTCACCGCTAGGTGACACATGTCCGGTCCGCATTCTTAAAATACGGACTAGTCCGCACAAGAGCAGGACTGTATATATATATATATATATATATATATATATATATATATATATATATATATATATATATATATATATATATACACGCCTTTGACCTCATTTTTTATGCAATCGCATGTAACTAAGCTTTTGAACCGTAATCACGTATATTGACCTACAAAATAAATAGTTTCACATATAAGGCTAATTTTAAAGAGAACTAACAGTTAAAATAAACTTATCGATGGAATAAACATAACATTTTTAGATGTTCATCATAAAATGGTAGGTTGCCCAAAATAGGGTTGATTAAAAGAGCAATATAGGTAACGATTTAAAATTTTGACTTTTTGTTACCGAGTATGTCATTATTTGTGTGCTTTAAATTAGAAAATGGGTCATATTTCAAGAGAAAGTTTAAGAACTCTTATTACAATTCATCAACGGTTCGTTATTTTGTTCAATGTGAAGAGAGTTGTGATTAGTATACTAAACTATGTTTTGGGTGATGCACAAAACAAAAATGGACTTGTGAAGTGATTTTGAACAAATTGACTTTATTAGCAACCAAAGATTGAATCTTTAGTTACATTTTGCCTTACATCATACTATTTTATGCTCAGAGAAACCCTTATGGGTATGCTAAATGTGAAAATATACCATTTAAAGAGATGTGGGCAGAGTAAAAGTCCAAACATGAATTTAAGAATAATATACTTTACTAAAAACAAAATTACGATAGCAACCGATAAGGTAAAACATTGTGGGCCCTCTTTGGGACATAAGAAGTTGTTACGTCAAAATTATGAAGGAAAAAAAGTCTAGGGAGAAATGTCTTCTTTCTCTTGGGAATAATGGGAAATCTTCAAATTTGTATATTATCCCCCAACGGCTTTATTTGTTTTAAACCCATCAACTTTATTTTTTTTAATAATAAATATTAATAAATGAATCTATTTTTTTTACTATTCCTTACACTCAAATTCTTATAATATAATTATTTTTGAAAATTACATTAATTCTAATATTAAGGCGCGGTTCAAACATGACTTAGACGGAGTATAAAGAGCTATGTGCCACATACGTAAATCAAACAATGACACGATGCGAGGTAATAATCGAACTAGGAATGTGTTTGGGATATCCTTGTTGATGAATATAATTATGAACTCAACGTTACTCAACAATGGACATGTGGAAGCCTACAAACCCGATTCAGCAAAATTCAAAAACATGTTATGTTGTAGGTTTCGAAATTGAAAGAAGTAATGTTAACATGTCGGGCGAGTGGAAGTGTGAGCTTAAACGGGGTAAGTAAACTTTTTTAATTATTAAAGAATATTTTGAGAAAATATCTTTTCAATGGGACATTAATACGTTGTGTTATTTTATGTAACCACGGCTCTTCAAGCATTTCAATGAGAAAATAAAGGGAAAGTTATTTATCCTTGAATCTTGCTATCACATTTTAGAACTAATCCACAAATTTCAAACATCTCAAAGCTTCTTGGACCCGCCTTGATTTCATTTTGATACCCCACTAATTGGAGGGGACTAACAGTCAAGGAAGCCCTAGTGTTGAGAGTATGTAGATTAATTTGGGGGAATTTCTCGTCTTGAAATTGAAATACCTTATCTTAGACCACTGGGAAGAGAAGAGATGAAGAAACGTGCAAAAGGAAAGGGAAAGGCTTCAAACATTGAGGTGAATCAAGAAATAATGAATATCTATTTTGGGTTCAACGATTCCTTCGAGAGGTCTTGCCAAGCTAAGCATATCAATGATGAAAAGGCTCAAGAGTGAGTTAACCATTCACTGAATTTTATAAAGCTATATTTGGAAATCAACGAACGTACTCTACTGTTATTGGAGAGGAAATAAATTAAGAAGATATAATGATTGAACAACATATTTTGAGGACCAAAACCTCATGTAAGAATCCCGCATAAAAGAAGTACCAGAAATACCTAGTGGTAAACATACTAAACAAAGTTTGGACCTGACATGGACTAGCCAACATTCCAAATTTTCCACCTCTAGAAAGCCAATATGGTTTTTGAATTAAAGGCTTTTTAGTATGTAACTTTCTATAGAATTTAAGTGTTCTTAATTGTATGTAATCGCTATTATTATTCTTATTAAATGAATTTGCTTGCATTTACAAAATATCAGAACATAACATGGAAATGCATAGTTGTCACAATCATTATAAATGGAGTATAATTAGATTCGCACAGAGCTGAAAATGATTTATTTTACTATGAATGTGCATTGTCCTTGACTCAATTGCATAATGTTCAGTGATAGAGTTTCAGAACATCGAAACTTAGGCCTGAGGTTGTCATATTCTTCTCTCCAGTCGCAGGCATGCCCCTCATATTCAACAATTATGTTATGCATTATTATGTATGACTGCATTATCACATAAAACTTATCCTTAGTCCATAGTTTTGCAGGTGTGCGAATGAAGGAGAACTTCAATTTAAGAGCACCAAATGCTCATTCAATATATTTTCTTGCACCGTCTTGGGCTTTTTCAAATGGTTTCTCCTTTTGGTTTCTAGGCCTCTTAAAAGTTTGCGCCAAAAAGGTGTAAGTCAGATATAATCCCCTCACTAAAAAATAACCCATATCTTACACGTTATTTATTTAAAATTGAACTAGGGGATTTTGACCACATACTAAATCATAAAAAATGTGAGAGTGGTGATACACATTAATGTCATTACAATTACCCAATATTCTGAAAAATGACCTATATATCCATATGTCATGCAAAGCCACGACTTTAATATAATTGTTGGTGATTTTTTATGGCGAGTATATTATCCATGACATTCTGTTGGATTGATTTCCCACTCCCAACGCATACATTAATGCTCCCCAGCATTCTAGATAATCCACGTGATGCATTGTTTCGTTAAGACATTAAACATTGAGAGTCACTACATCGGAACTACCCATTTTTCAAGGACTCAAACCATGACAAGTCAAACTCATGATAATTTTGGGGGTGACAAAGAAATTTTTCATGGACTTGTCACGATCAAAGTCCGTGACAAGTGCCAGATTTGTCACAGACTTTGACCGTGGTAAGTCCCTGATAAAGGAAGATTTTCACGATCGAACTCCGTGACAACTACAAAGTTATCACAAACTTTGACCGTGACAAGTTTTCTTTATTACGGACTTGTCACGGTCAAATTCCATGACAAATCTAGGGGGATTTAAAAAAAACTCATGGGTAGTATGGCCACTGCCACTGCCCAACAGTATACTTGTGCATGTTATAGCAAATTTTAGCCTGCCCAAATAGCATATATATAAAGGAATATTCAATAACCAATACAAATAAATACAAATATCCACAACCAAAACCAAAACCAAACCAACATGTAAATATCCATAACAAAAACGAAGCCAACATTTGAATATTCATAACCAAATCAAAAAAATACAAATAATATCCAATATCCAAATAAATAAATACAAATAGTATCATAGCGTAGGGTCTATAGTAGATTATAGGAGGAAGGAAGGCCATGCAACATATGAATTGAGATACCCATCAATTCGTTGAACGCCGCATTGTTCTTGTAACCACAAAGGTGAGTTCTCCCTTCCGATCAAAATATGCATGAAGAAAACCTTTGCCTTAATGTCTTTCATGGTATGTCCATGAACCAACATATACGAGAGGGTTCTCGGGTCCCTCAACCCCCGCAATATTGTCTTGCCACCAAATATGTCTATTAAAAACACGTTCGGCAACCGATTGTTGACATAGGCCATTCGATGGGGGTCAAGATGGTGAATGGATCATATAAATGCGAAGAGTCCGTGCGTATCGGTGAGTCCGTTCATATCGATGATGGCGTAGTGACGTCCTCGTCTACCTCCTTCACTTTCCCATTGCCTTTTACCTTACCCTTGACTTTATTGGAGGTTCCCTCATCGGAGGTGGACCCCCACTGACTCATCATGAAGGCGTACATATCTAGGACGGTTGGCTATAACATTGATAACTTATCATCATAGGTATCCACTTTACAAGACACCCCAATATTGTTTGTGTTTATCCTGAAGATGCTCAACTTTCCCACCCAAGAGCTCACCCCTTAGTCCTCCCCTTATGATCCACTCAGAGCACTTGGTTGAGTGCATCCATAGATAAAGATGCTTTGTCAGCATCATAATGCTTTTCATACACTTTCTTAAGCTTTGCCTGAAACGACAAAAAGTACAAGATTAGTTAATTAAGTTAAAAAATAAATTTTAATGTAATTAAAAAATTAAACAATTATAATTTATAATAGTGAATGCCACACTCGAGGACACCTCATTATCCTTGCCCTTTTTCGTCCGGATGATCACATAGGCATCGAGTCTATGTGGCCTACCCCCATGGACACTCCCCGTCTCCTGAAATAAAATAATGCAGAATTAGTGAGTAACGCAAAGTAATACTAAATTAGAATAACATAAAACTAAAATTAAAGAAAAATAAAAACTTACCGTCCTATGCTCCACTTCGGCATAATATGTCCTCTCGGAGTAGTGCACGTCCATCTTTTTCACCTGGTTTAACCTCCCCAATTGATGAGATGTCAATTACCACTCCTCGATCTCATTGTCAGAAAACAGCTGCCAATATGCCCCCTAGATGCCGATCTTGAGCTCATTTAGCACCTTCCTCCAATGAATATTTCTCGGTCCAATGATCACCTTCAGAAACTCTAGGGATCTAGCAAGTAATGACATCTTCTTCTCGACGACAGACCCCAATTTGCCCCATTTTGGGGGCCTATTGGCCGAGGGGCCCTCATCGCCTCCGCTAACGCGATGTCCTGATGAAGACATTTTCTACAAAAAATGTTGTTATTAGTACAAACATGTATATGAGAAAATGATCAAATCCAAATGAATTAGAATATTTTACAAGTTAACGACATTATAAATCTAAATATTGTTTCCATATGGGGTCATGTCATGGAATTTGAATTAATGCTTAATTTAATTAAAATCAAAAATAACATATTCACTAATCAAAAAACCAAAAATTCGATAATAACAAAGCACCAGAAGAATACACCCACCGGTTATTACAAGCAGTAAACTAATCAAGTACAAATAAATTAAAAGCATTAAACTATCGTCCGATAATAATAAATACTAGAATAACATACCCATGTAACACCCCATATTTTTGGTGCACTAAATATTTAATTAATTCGGGAATTCTAAATTACTAGTGTGTCGTAATTTAAAATGAATTAATTATGGCAAAATATATTTAAATATTAATCGGGGAGTAAATGGTTAATGTTTAGGGGAAATTATTTACTAAGAGAATAGTAATTAATTATTTAAGTCATTTCGAGTATTAATGACAGGGTATGCACTTATCTCAACCGGGAATCGGTATAGACTAAAGGGGTGAGGGATAAGTACTTTTATAAATTAATTCGGATGCCAATTCTGAGTGTACGGTTGAGTCCGAATGGACTGAGATAGTCGGAAAAGTGTACCCGGGGATAGTAAACGAGTCACGGGGCATTTTTAGACATAGCCGGGCCCACACGGGGGCATTTGGGTCACTTGGGCTTGGCCCATTAGGCAAAAAATGGGATTTAGGTTAATTATTAAATTAGAAGAAATAAGAAAATGACTGAAGAAAGTTTAGAAAAAGGCTAAGTGTATTAAGGAACCCTAATAGCAGTTAAAGGCAGTTTTGGGATCACTAGAGAGCCAATGATCATCTTCAACCTTGGAATTCATCTCCAAATCAGACACTACGAAACCTAATGCAAGTGGATAACTTGCAATAGTATTAAATTTGTCTTTCAATTCATATTCATGTGATGTGACTGATTAAAATTTGTTTTGGGTATTCATGGCATAAACATGAGGTTGTGGAAAATAATAATCTGATTTACGAATTTGAAAGAGGATTCAAGTAAAATCTGATGTTATAAATTGATACATATCTGGTAGGATGATATCTGGATAATTAGAAACGAATTTTGTGAAGGAAATTTGGGGTGTAAATGGGTAAAGGGTTAAAGATGAATTTTTCCCCAAATTCAGAAATTGTAATTAATGGACGAATTAATACTGTTGGTGGACATTCTGGAGGTTCCTAACATGTATTAATGTTAAGAGGGATTAAGGTTGATGGTAGAGAAAACTAGGGTTTGAGAAAATTCGTCCATGGCTGAATCTGTCTTCGTGAAGAAGACAAAGACCTCGATCGATCGATCGAAGGTCTGGGGTCGATCGATCGAGGGTCGGCAGATTCTGGCAGTTCGCCCAGTTTTCCTTTATAGGGAGAGAAATTTAATTTAATATTTTCCATGTCTTAAATTTGATGAGTACTTAATACATGGATTTAAAAATCTAATTCATAGTGAATAAAATTAATTAGGAGTTGAAGACGACATAGTGTGACATCATAATTTAAAATGTTTTGGATAAATTAGGTGTGACACACTAAGATTGAATTATGGGAAGTTTGTTCAAAAGAATTAATTATGGATTTAGTGAAAAAGTCTGGGAGTAACGATTGAGAAATACCGAGATATAAATTTTATTTAGGCATAGGCTAAATAATTTAGAGTCGGGGATTGAGACTCGGGTAATGTTAATTCGGGCCACGAAAGTAAGTCCGGATATATTGGTTAGGGTGATACCAAAAGAAATTAATGTGAAAATTAATTAATACTTCGAGTTGGGCCACAAACTCATTATATAATAGAATAGGCTTGTGTCACGGACGGTACACGGTATAGCCAGGATATTTTTATATTTATATATATATATATATATGGTGTGCGATAGTGTATGTATATATATGGGTGTGCTAAATAACAGTGATAGATATTATTATTATTATTATTATTATTATTATTATATTCTCTTGTGCTCTAGGGGGGAGGTTGCGCGTAGTGGATGAATCCACTATCTTGAAGAGTAGGGTGAGTATAATCCCAGGTCACAGCGTCCGTTATATGGGTGAGGGGCATCTCACTTTCAAGAAAGGAATATGACCGCCTCCAATATTTATGTAATAACCAAGTTAAGGAGAAATTCTGACTTGGGGTAACTAGGTCCGGTGAACATACCTAATGGGATAACCTTTAGAGGAATTTTAACCGGTAAAACTTTATTAGTATTAAATGTTATATTAGTAGGGTTGTGAATTCTGTAATATGACTTAGTATATAATTAGGTAAATAATTATGTACGGGCAAATTAATACAAAGCATGAGTTGTATTATATGTATAACAGATGTGAAAGTTATATGAAAATAAAAAGGGTGAAGCCCTTATACTTTTGACTCATTTGAGTCTAGACTGTATAAGAGCTCATCTAGTTTGGAAATTGTGACAAAATAGTGTCTATCCTAGAAACCAAAGAGCTTCAGAGATTGGGTTGCTTCTTCTTCCATACATCTTGTGATGATCCTGAGACTATAGCCATCACTCACACACTTAGAATTTTATTCTTGCATATCATATTGCACCTCTATGTGTATTAATGTTGTGAGTGTGTTTAAATCCCTCAATTTGATTTTTAATAATTTTTTGGGAATTTTAAATTTATTTTAAACAAGGTTTTATTTAATTAAAACTTGATTTAAAAAGACTTGGGGTTAATATATAAATATGTATTGTTGTGTTTATTGGCCTAAAGTTACTCTGGGTAGAAACCGAAAGCGCTAGAGACTCTAGGGTTGGCTTTGTAATTATTTTGGGACACGCGTTTACATTCGTCCTCAGGCCAACACTTGTTGTTCTCTGATTGGCCCTATGTGTGTTTCTTTACAGAGACATACCATCGCTTGTTATCAGCCCTTGGATCATCCCTTATCGATGGCCTGCATGTCTTTTGAGTGAATCCCCGTGTAAATCCTTAAGCCAATCACAGCCTGTTTAATCCACCGCCTGTTGTGAGCCCTTGGATTGCAGTCAAAGGAGCTTGACTCAATCTCAGCCATTGTTTTTTAACGATGCTCTGGAATCTTCCTCTCTTCCTATTTAAAGGCCTCCCATCTCAGCCTTCGAAAGCTTTTGCCATTTTGAAAAATCTCAGAGAATAGAGAGAGAGAGAGAGAGAGAGAGAGAGAGAGAGAGAGAGAGAGAAGAGAGAAGAGAGAAGTTAGAGAGAGAAACCAGACCCAAGTTAGAAACCCTAACTTCGTCCAAATACTTCTCAAGCCCAAACTACTTACCTCTCCAGAAAAAAAACACCATAGCCAAACAAACACCATCCTTAGTGTTTTCTTGGGTTTATGAGAGTTCTGGTTGAGAGATCTTGGGTTGCTGAAATCCTTGTGTTCATAAATCTTATTTCCAACTTAGACATAGACTCGGATCTTGTTTCTGGTTCAATAAAAATCATAGATCTGTAGTTTTGAATGTCATAATACACTTAGTTGCATTTATTTCTCATCTTGAGAATTTTGTTGTTGATTGTTTTCTGTTAAAACATTTTCTTACTTGAGAATCAACAATAGATGTTTTTCTATTTCTGTTTTTACAAAACTTAACCTGACCTAGTTGGATTCGCACTTGGAGGGTTCTCAATCTCCATAATTTTTTCAAAAGTGATTGAGAAAGGTCTTGACCGATTTCTTAAGCAAGATCTCCGTGGAATCTGGGTTATTTTGAAAGGTCATAAAGGTTCTTGGTTTTGTAAGAAAGAAAAATAACAAATACACTGCATATAGACTTTATATGTGATTTGTTAGGATCGTCTGTAACTAATAAGTGTGTGTGTGTGCATGCATGTGTTTTAGAAGACTATTCACAAACATCTTCACACTACAAACACTGAAAGTGTTGGCTATAAGATTTGGTGAACATAAGTCGACGTAAAGTGCTGAAACAAAGAAGAGTTGACAAACTGAGACAACTACATCAACAAACAAGATCTGCAGAAAAGTTAAGGATGCCAGAGGGTACAATCCTGAACTTGTATAGATTTGTTTTTGTGTGCATGTTAGTTAAATAGGTTGTAACTCGCATATTTGTTTTAGTGATTGTTTTTGTTTTACTCCGTAGAGGGAGTCGTGGATGTTTCCTCAAGGTTGAGGTTTTACCACGTAAAAAATCCTGAGTATCAATATTTCTACATCTTCTCATCCCATTCTGATGTGTGCTGAGTTTAAAACATTTTAAACTGTTTACTAAAACTTGTTATCAAATCTTGTCCATATCTCGTACATATTTTTTGTTAACACATCTTGTGTTCAAAATCAGTTTGATTTTAGTAAAGAGTTTCTTCAACAAACTTTCGGAGTTGCTTAAATAGTTTATTTTCATAAACGTCTTTGGCAACGATATTTCAATTGGTATCAGAGCTTTTGGTGAACTTATTTCAAAAAGATCCTGAGTTTCTGAAACTGTTTTCTCAAAATCAATTATGGACGAGAAAAACGAAAGATATGGTAACTTGACCAGACCTCCAGTCTTTGATGGAACCAATTTCTCTTACTGGAAAGTAAGAATGATTGCTTTCATTCAAGGAACCCTGGGAGATGATGTCTGGGATATTATTGAAAATGGATACTCTTATCCAACTAAACCAGCCACTGATGGAAGCAATGAAAGGATTAAGAAAATATTGAGTGAGTTTACTCAAGAAGAGAAACAGGTTTCTCGAAATAATAACAAAGGCAAGAACGCCATATTTATGTCTATTAACGAACATGAGTTCAAGAGAATCTCATCTTGTACCACTTCCAAGGAAGCATGGGATACCTTGATTACTGCCCACGAAGGAGACTCTAGGGTAAAAGCTGCTAAGACTCAGATGTTAATCCAACAGTATAATACCTTAATCATGTCTGAATCTGAGTCTTTCGATGATTTTTATATGAACCTTACTGATATTGTCACTAAACTTCATGCCAATGGTATAACTTATGATAGACAAGAAATTGTGTCTAAAATTCTGATATCATTACCACAGAAATTTGACAATGAAAGATATGCTATTGAGGAGATGTGTGATATTAATCTCACTCCTGAATTACTCAGTAGCAAATTAAGAACTGTGGAAATGGAATTAGAGTTTAAGAAACAATTAACCCACACTCATAAGAAAAATACCAATTCCAATCTTAGCTTTACCTCTAAGATGATTAAGCCTGAGTTAAACACCCCTAGTAATGATTCTGATGAGGACTGTGACTTAGAAAGTCTAGATAATCAGATTGCCCTAATGACAAAACAATTTAAGAAAATTGTTAAATTTAGAAACAGTGTTGCAAATAGACAGGGCAAGTCTAATTATTCTACTCCTTCAAATCACAAGCCCCATGAGAAACCTCATGACAAACAGAACAAGGACAACACAAGACCTCACAGAGACCTCAAGAAGACTGAATGCTATAGATGTGGTAAACTAGGACACATTGCTCAAGACTGTAGAGTTAATTTAAATGCCCAAAACAAACACTCTAGAGCCAACATCTGCAAAACCTGGGATGACTCAAGTGATTCTGAAAATGAGGAACCTGAGACATCTGATGGTTTTGATCCTTGTTTAGCCTTCTTTGCCAAAATCATATATAATGATGATATGCCTATGCTTGATAGTGAGGATGAGTTTAGTAATTCTAGTTCTGTTGCTTTGAATCATACTTTAACTGGTTTAGATGCTTTACTTACTGAGAACATTAATACCTCTTCCTCGGGGTGTGTGAGTCAAAGGGGAATCGATACTGCTGATGTCAATGGGTGCGTGAGTTTAAGAAATGAAACCTTAGGGGTCACTTCACACACTTCACTTAGTGACTCTGACAATGATGATCTCCCAGACATCCACACTCTATATACTAAAACTCTTAAGAAAAGTACTAGACTAGAAAAGATTGTGAAAGATCTTACCAAAAAGCTAGAGGGTCTAAGCCTAATGGTAAAACTGAATGCTGAAGAGTATACTACACAATGCATGTCTCATGAAAGTGAAGTTAAAGTGTTTAATGAAAAACTGAAAACTTTGACTGAAGCTAATGAAATTCTGGAGAAAAAATACAAAGGAACATTATTAGAATTGGAACAAACAAAAGAAGGACAACAACTGTTTTCAAAAAATTTACCAAATTTGAAAACAATTCTAAATGTTTTGAGGAATTCGTTGCTGAATCTAAAACCAATTCTGATGATAGAACTGGAATAGGGTTTTGCCCCAATTTAAAGACACAAACAAAATATGTTGAACCTATCAAGTTTGTGTCAGGAGGCAAAAGACCTATTGAAACATGTCCAGACTTTCATTCTCTAAAAACTAAGTTTGACCATCAAAACACTAACACTGGAGATGCAAGTTGCTCTAAGCATGAAAGTTTACCAAAGGGAAAATATGTCTGCCCCCCTATTAGGAAAAGTGAACCTGCTTTCAAACCTGTGCTACCTAGGAATAAAATTCAGCCTCAAAATTTCTCAAAACCTTTGTTTAGAAACTTTTCGAAGGAAAACCCAAATCTGAGCAATCTTTATTGCTCGTATTGTGATATATACGGTCATTCCTTCGATAACTGCTATGCTAGGAGACTGGTTAAACCTGTCTACAATTCTTCCATATATCCTAACTTTAACTACTCTAGGAGGAGTCGTAACAACTATGTCCTTCCCAGGCCACCAGACAAAAACTCTAACTATAGGAATAGAAGGACTAAACCTAAAAGGACATTTACTAGAAGGATCACCAGAAACTTTTCCAAATCAAATGCTCAGGAATTCAAATTTACTCAAAATCATGCGCAAAATGTTTTTCAACAAAAATCTAATGCTCGCAAATTTTATCAAATGAGAGCAAACAAGCGCAAACAGAAAACCAGAGCAATTTGGGTTAGAAAAGATGATCTAGTACCCCAGATGAAGTGTAATATTGTTGTTTCTGCTCTAAAAGCTGAACTTACAACTTCTGGTCTGTACTTGGATTCTGGATGTTCCAAGCATATGACAGGTGATGATACAAAACTTTTAAATAAAATCCACTTTAATGGTGGAAAAGTTGTTTTTGGTGATGGAGTATCATCCCAGATCTTAGGCAAAGGAACTCTTAAAGAAAATGGTCTTCCTGTTCTTGAAAATGTTCTCTTAGTTAAAGGTCTTAAGGCTAATTTACTTAGCATTTCGCAATTTTGTGACTCAAACTATACTGTTACCTTTTCAAAGAACAATTGCAAGATTTTAAATGAAAAGGGAGAATGCTTAATTACAGGATTCAGGACTCCTGACAATTGTTATACTGTCATGTCTAGTTCTGAAATCTGTAATGTTGCCAGAATGGATGACAATGAGATATGGCATAACAAAATGGGTCACATCAATTACGAAAATTTGAGTAAATTGTCCTGTCAACAAATAGTTAGAGGAATACCAAAAATTAAACCTATTCATAACATTGTCTGTGGTCCCTGCCAAGAAGGAAAAATTGTTAAAGCACCTCATAAAAGGGTTAAAGATATCCTTACATCTAATCCCTTAGAACTCATCCATATGGACCTAATGGGTCCTTCTCAAACTGTTAGTCTTTGTGGACACAGTTATATTCTAGTTATGGTTGATGACTTCACCAGATTCACTTGGGTAGCTTTCTTAAAACAAAAATCCGATACTTTTCAAACTTTTTTAAAGATTCTTTTACGGATTGAGAATGAAAAAGACACTCAAGTGAATAGAATCAGAAGTGATAGAGGTGGTGAATTCAAAGACACTGGTATTGTAGAATATTGTGACTATAATGGTTACAAACATGAGTTCAGTGCTCCTAAGACCCCTCAACAAAATGGAATAGCTGAGAGAAAGAATCGAACTCTTCAAGAGATGGCACGTGTCATGCTCCATGCTAAGAACTTACCTAAGTATTTTTGGGTAGAATCTATTCGTACAGCTTGCCATCTTATTAATAGGGTCTATCTTAGAAAGAATTCGAAACAAACCTCTTATGAACTTTGGTACAATAAAAAGCCTAATCTTAAGTACCTTAGAACCTTTGGTAGTATCTGCTATGTTTGCAAAGATAGGAAACACTTATCTAAATTTGAGAGTAGAGGAGATAAAGCCATATTCTTAGGGTATTCACCTAACAGTAGAGCTTATCGAGTGTATAATCTTCGCACTAAGACCTTAATGGAATCCATAAATGTAATTGTTAGTGACACTACTATAGAAAGCAAGACTAGTGAATTAACTATAGAAGAAGAATCATCAAATATTTTAGAAAATGACTCTTCTGAAATAGATAATTCATTACCTATTGAGTCACCTGAAGTACCTAACTGGGTTTCTAAAGATCATCCCATAAACAACATAGTTGGTAACCCTAGTGAACCAGTACGTACAAGATCCCAACTTAGAAATTATGCTCTCTATGCATGCTTTGTTTCTCTCTTGGAACCAAAGAATGTAAATGAGGCATTGAATGACACTCACTAGATTTCTGCTATGCAGGATGAACTTTTACAATTTGTCATTCATGATGTATGGTATCTTGTTCCACGTCCTGATCACAAAAAGGTTATTGGTACTCGTTGGATTTTCAAAAATAAAACTGATGAAAATGGGATGATAATTAGAAATAAAGCTAGACTAGTTGCTCAAGGTTATTCCCAAATAGAAGGACTTGATTTTAATGAGACGTTTGCTCCTGTTACTCGTTTAGAATCAGTTCGTCTGCTTCTTGCTATAGCTTGTCACATGCATTTTACATTATATCAAATGGATGTTAAATCTGCGTTCCTTAATGGAATACTTGCCGAGGAAACCTATGTAGAACAACCTAAAGGGTTCATTGACCCTAATTATCCTAATCATGTATTTCGGTTGAAAAAGGCTTTATATGGTCTTAAGCAAGCTCCTAGAGCTTGGTATGAGCGCCTGTCCAGTTTTCTGCTGGACAAAGGTTTCAAAAGAGGTGGAAATGACCAAACCTTATTTGTCAAACATTTTGGCAAACACATTACTATCGCTCAAGTCTATGTAGACGATATCATATTTGGATCCACTTCTACCTCAGAAGTAAAATCTTTTGCTGAAATTATGAGTAAGGAATTTCAGATGTCCCTTATGGGGGAGTTACAGTTCTTCCTAGGTCTCCAAGTCAAACAACAACCAGATGGCTTGTTTCTTTCGCAGACTAAGTACGCATTAGAGATAGTTAAAAAATTTGGCCTCGAGAGTGCTAAAAGTGCTAAAACGCCTATGAGTACTACAGAGAAATTATCTAAAGATGAAAATGGAAAATCTGTAGACGCTACCTTATATCGTAGTATGATTGGCACATTACTCTATCTGACTGCCTCGCGTCCTGATATCATGTATGCTGTTTGTGTTTGTGCGCGTTATCAAAACAACCCCAAGGAGAGCCATTTAAACGCTGTTAAACGCATAATTAAATATGTTAAAGGCACTCTAAATTTAGGAATTTGGTACACGAATGACGCACCTAGCACTATTATTGGGTACACTGATGCTGATTGGGCTGGTTGTACTGATGATAGTAAAAGCACTTCAGGCGCATGTTGTTATATTGGTAATAACTTGGTAGGATGGAGTAGTATAAAACAGAACTGCACATCTCTCTCGACTGCTGAATCTGAATACATAGCCGCCGGTAGCTGTTGTGCCCAATTATTATGGCTTAAACAAATGCTAAGTGATTATGGTATTCTAGAACCCACACTTCATCTCTATTGTGATAATCAAAGTGCGATTAATATTTCTAAGAACCCAGTTCAACACTCGCGAACTAAACACATTAAAATAAGACATCATTTTATTCGTGAATTAGTTGAAACCAAGGAATTAGAAATCAACTATCTTTCTACTGATCTACAACTTGCAGATTTATTTACCAAACCTCTTGATTATAATAGATTCATTTCTTTACGTAAATCTATTGGTATGATTTGTGTTGAATAAATACCTGTCATATTTTCCAAGTTCTTTCCCTTTGTCCATTTGAGACAAAATGGGGGAGAAATTTGAGTCTACTGCATATACTAAAAAGCTTGATCTTAGTAATTTTTTGCAGGTATTCTTCTTGTACAGTCATTCTTTATTGTAATAATAGGATGTTAAACTGTATATAGTTGAGTTATGTAATTTTTTGCTTTCTAGGATTTGGGTAGATAGATCTTTTATAGGAATAGGATTTTCTTATTTGTTGTCGCCCTACGAGTTTAGATGACTCAAAGGAGATTTGGTCTCATATTTCCAAAGGGGGAGATTGAAGCCCTTATACTTTTGACTCATTTGAGTCTAGACTGTATAAGAGCTCATCTAGTTTGGAAATTGTGACAAAATAGTGTCTATCCTAGAAACCAAAGAGCTTCAGAGATTGGGTTGCTTCTTCTTCCATACATCTTGTGATGATCCTGAGACTATAGCCATCACTCACACACTTAGAATTTTATTCTTGCATATCATATTGCACCTCTATGTGTATTAATGTTGTGAGTGTGTTTAAATCCCTCAATTTGATTTTTAATAATTTTTGGGGAATTTTAAATTTATTTTAAACAAGGTTTTATTTAATTAAAACTTGATTTAAAAAGTCTTGGGGTTAATATATAAATATGTATTGTTGTGTTTATTGGCCTAAAGTTACTCTGGGTAGAAACCGAAAGCGCTAGAGACTCTAGGGTTGGCTTTGTAATTATTTTGGGACGCGCGTTTACATTCGTCCTCAGGCCAACACTTGTTGTTCTCTGATTGGCCCTATGTGTGTTTCTTTACAGAGACATACCATCGCTTGTTATCAGCCCTTGGATCATCCCTTATCGATGGCCTGCATGTCTTTTGAGTGAATCCCCGTGTAAATCCTTAAGCCAATCACAGCCTATTTAATCCACCGCCTGTTGTGAGCCCTTGGATTGCAGTCAAAGGAGCTTGACTCAATCTCAGCCATTGTTTTTGAACGATGCTCTGGAATCTTCCTCTCTTCCTATTTAAAGGCCTCCCATCTCAGCCTTCGAAAGCTTTTGCCATTTTGAAAAATCTCAGAGAATAGAGAGAGAGAGAGAGAGAGAGAGAGAGAGAGAAGAGAGAAGAGAGAAGTTAGAGAGAGAAACCAGACCCAAGTTAGAAACCCTAACTTCGTCCAAATACTTCTCAAGCCCAAACTACTTACCTCTCCAGAAAAAAAACACCATAGCCAAACAAACACCATCCTTAGTGTTTTCTTGGGTTTATGAGAGTTCTGGTTGAGAGATCTTGGGTTGCTGAAATCCTTGTGTTCATAAATCTTATTTCCAACTTAGACATAGACTCGGATCTTGTTTCTGGTTTAATAGAAATCATAGATCTGTAGTTTTGCATGTCATAATACACTTAGTTGCTTTTATTTCTCATCTTGAGAATTTCGTTGTTGATTGCTTTCTGTTAAACCATTTTCTTACTTCAGAATCAACAATAGATGTTTTTCTATTTCTGTTTTTACAAAACTTAACCTGACCTAGTTGGATTCGCACTTGGAGGGTTCTCAATCTCCATAATTTTTTCAAAAGTGATTGAGAAAGGTCTTGACCGATTTCTTAAGCAAGATCTCCGTGGAATCTGGGTTATTTTAAAAGGTCATAAAGGTTCTTGGTTTTGTAAGAAAGAAAAATAACAAATACACTGCATATAGACTTTATATGTGATTTGTTAGGATCGTCTGTAACTAATAAGTGTGTGTGTGTGCATGCATGTGTTTTAGAAGACTATTCACAAACATCTTCACACTACAAACACTGAAAGTGTTGGCTATAAGATTTGGTGAACATAAGTCGACGTAAAGTGCTGAAACAAAGAAGAGTTGACAAACTGAGACAACTACATCAACAAACAAGATCTGCAGAAAAGTTAAGGACGCCAGAGGGTACAATCCTGAACTTGTATAGATTTGTTTTTGTGTGCATGTTAGTTAAATAGGTTGTAACTCGCATATTTGTTTTAGTGATTGTTTTTGTTTTACTCCGTAGAGGGAGTCGTGGATGTTTCCTCAAGGTTGAGGTTTTACCACGTAAAAAATCCTGAGTATCAATATTTCTACATCTTCTCATCCCATTCTGATGTGTGCTGAGTTTAAAACATTTTAAATTGTTTACTAAAACTTGTTATCAAATCTTGTCCGTATCTCGTACATATTTTTTGTTAACACATCTTGTGTTCAAAATCAGTTTGATTTTAGTAAAGAGTTTCTTCAACAAACTTTCGGAGTTGCTTAAATAGTTTATTTTCATAAACGGCTTTGGCAACGATATTTCAAAGGGAAATGATTTTTATTAAGTTAATGACGAGAATAACTTATAAATCATAATTAAGGTATACTCGGTTAGAGTAGGGGGTTTACAAGGGGCTTTAAAATTATCTAGTCATAAGATGAAGAACTAGGTGAATTTAATTAAGGCGTTAGTAGTGCACATTAGAAGAGGGGTGAGGATATCCCCAAGGGAGTGCGACACTAACTAAAATATGGAGAGTATGCATATTTATTTATTACTGCAAGTTAATCATTTGTTAATTTTTTTTCAAATATTTTTGGGTACTAACCCTTGCTATAAAATTTTAAAAACCTTTTAGGTGTCCAGCCACAGGGACGCCAGGCTTGACTCTGTTCCAGGAAACCCGTTGCTGCAGCATATGTGGATGTTGCGGGAATTTTGATAGACGCCTCCTTCTTTCATTATAGTTTAGAGACTTTTATCAGTTATTTCGAGCATGTCTCTCACCGTTCACTTAGTTTCTGTCAGACTTTTTGAGATTTATTACTTGTCTTTATTTTATATTTGTTGAATATTTGGGACCGATGGTTTATCCGGTTAGGTATTTTATTTGTGGATGGTTTTTGCAGCTAAGTGTGATTGTGTATTATTTTATGTTCCGCATGAGTTTCATTTAATTAATGGAAAGATAAAAATTGACACCAGTCTATTTTTCTCACTTAGGTGGTTAGTAATTAAAAAGACGACAGTGATGCTAAGAATGAACCAACTGAGAAACCTGTTCTAACTTGATTTAGGACTGATCACCAGAGCAGCAAGCACCGCCAGCAGTTGAGGGTATGTTTACCATTCATAGTTATGAGGGTAGTATTCTTTTTTACACGGGAGCATCACATTCATTCATTAAATTAAATTTTGCTAAACAGGCTGGACTACTAGAGACCGTGGGTAGTCTTCGGATGTGTGTAGAGTCGCCAGTAGGCAGCGGGGATACAATCCACTCGATTAGTCGGGGTGTGGACATTTTGATTGGGAGATTTAGTTTAGCAACGGACCTCTTGGTGTTAGATATGGAGGGGTACAATGTCATCTTGGGGATGGATTGGTTGGAAGGTTATCGGGTAACGGTGGATTGCAACGAAAGGACCATCGTGTTCTCCATTCTAGGGCAGGAGATGTTCTTGATAGCAATGCCACTAACCGAGGGAGGATCACTCACACACTTGTATTACATTGAGGAGGAAACCTCACAGGAGGTGGCTATTTCGTTGGACTCAATCCCTGTGGTGAGAGACTTTGAGGATGTGTTTCAGGAGATACCAGGGTTGCCACCTAGCAGATCAAATTTGTAATTGATTTATCCCCAGGGACGAAGCCAATTTCTTGGGCCCCATACCGTATCGCCCCTTTCAGAGATGCGTGAGTTGAGGGAGCAGATTCAGCATCTTCTGGGTGAAGGCTTCATTCGACGGAGTACATCACCATGGGGTGCACCGGTATTATTTGTGAAGAAGCGAGACGGCTCACTACGGTTATGCGTGGACTATAGAGAGCTGAATAAGTCCACGATACAGAATAAGTATCCGTTGCCTAGGATTGATGATCTATTTGACCAGTTGAGAGGGATGTCTTATTTTTCTAAGGTCGACTTGAGGTCAGGGTATCATCAACTAAGTATCCGAGAGGAGGATGTTCCTAAAACTGCTTTCCTGTCGCGGTATGGATCTTACGAGTTCAGGGTGATGCCATTTGGGCTCACCAATGCACCAGCAGTGTTCATGGACCTTATGAACAGAGTTTTCAGGGAGTTTCTCGATCAATTTGTTATCGTGTTCATTGATGACATCCTGATCTACTCGCGCATCGAGGAAGAGCATGCAGAGCACCTGCGTATAGTGTTACAGACATTGCGGGATCACCAGCTCTATGCCAAATTCGGTAAGTGTGGATTTTGGCTACGGGAGGTTCAGTTCCTTGGTCACATGGTGTCTGACCGGAGTATTGCAATGGATCTGAGTAAAGTATTGACGGTGAGGGAGTGGGGACAACCCACGACACCGACTGAAGTGTGCAGTTTTTTAGGATTGGCCGGTTACTATAGGCGGTTCATCAAAGGATTCTCAAAGATTGCAGGCCCTTTGATGAATCTGCCCCGGAAAGGGGTACCTTTCACTTGGAATGATCATTGTCAATTAGCTTTCGAGGAGTTAAAGGACAAGTTGACATCTGCACCCATGCTTGCATTGCCGAAAGGAGGATTAGAGTATCGGTTTTACACTGACGCATTCTTACAGGGACTTGAGGGTGTGCTTAAGCAGGAGGAAAGGGCTATAGCTTATGCATCCAGGAAGCTAAAGCCCCACGAGAGAAATTACCCCACTCACGACCTGGAGTTAGCAGCGGTCGTTTTTGCTTTGAGGATATGCAGACATTATCTTCTGGGGGAGTAGTTCACGTTATTCACTGATCACAAATCACTTTAGTATCTCTTCACTCAGAAGGATCTGAATATGAGACAGAGACGATGGCTAGAATTCATGAAGGGCTACCAGTTTGATATTCAGTATCATCCTAGTAAGGCTAATATGGTAGCAGATGCATTAAGTCGGAGACCGACGGGGGAAATATCAGAAGTCTGGAAAGCGAAGTGGAGAGAACTTTGATATGAGGATGATGTAGCCAGGGCATGTATGTCAGCATTGTCCATCACACCTGAGATAATTATGCGGGTTGTGAGGGATCAGGCAGAGGATCAGACCTGTCGGGATAGGGTGAGACAATTGCTAGCTGAGGGAGCAGATGGTTGCACGATCAGCTCGGAGGGAGGCTTACGCCTTAATGGGAGGTTGATTGTGCCAGAGGATGAGGAGTTAAGGCACACTGTTATGATAGAGTCTCATGGGTCGAGATTCGCGGTACATCCCGATGGGGATAAGATGTATCAAGATATGAGGAGATAGTATTGGTGGGAAGGAATGAAACGGGACATAGCAAAGTTTGTTTCTAAATGTGCCACGTGTAAGCTCGTGAAAGTTGACCATCAGAGACCATCAGGAATGCTACAGCCACTGGAAATTCCCGTGTGGAAGTGGGAGAGCATATCCATGGACTTCATTACAGGGTTACCGACATCGCAGAAGGGTTACGATTCCATATGGGTCATTGTGGATCGGTTTACCAAAGTGGCCCACTTCCTGCCGGTTCGCACAAACTTTGAGACGATGCGTTATGCGCATCTATTCATAGCAGATATTTTTAATCTGCATGGAGTACCGATAAATACTGTGTCGGATAGGGACAAGATCTTTGTGGCCCATTTTTAGTAGAGTTTTCAGGAGGCCATGGGTACGGAGTTGCGTTTGAGTACAGCTTATCACCCACAGACTGACGGACAGACTGAGAGAGTCAATCAGATGTTGGAAGATATGCTCAGAATGTGCATATTAGTCTTTGGGAGAGGTTGGGAGAAATATCTTCCTCTAGTAGAGTTTGTGTATAACAACTCTTACCAATTCACGATCGGCATGGCACCATTCGAAGAACTATACGTGAGACCTTGTCGTTCACCCGCTTGTTGGTTAGAGGTGGGGGATAACAAACTATTAGGGCCGAAAATTGTTCAGGAGACATCTGCCAAGATAGAGCTGATCCGAGGGAGGATTCAGATAGCTCAGGATAGGTAGAAAAGTTACGCGGGTGCTTCACGGAGACATGAGGAGTTAGAGGTTGGGGATCAGGTATTGGTCCGGGTGTCCCCTATGAAAGGGGTGATGAGGTTCGGTAAGAAGGGTAAGTTAGCACC
The DNA here is from genome assembly GCA_949130495.1 of Sambucus nigra. Lineage (NCBI taxonomy): Eukaryota > Viridiplantae > Streptophyta > Magnoliopsida > Dipsacales > Adoxaceae > Sambucus > Sambucus nigra. The sequence goes on from OX422215.1 coordinate 283,525,654, forward strand.
GAGGTACGTGGGACCTTTCCCTATTATCGAGAGGGTGGGGCCTGTAGCCTACAGGCTGGGATTACCGGAGAATCTTCAGCGAATACACGACTGGCCATGTGGCATCGCTGAAGAAATATCGCAGGAGCGAGAGGGCCTTTTGGCACATTCCACTCGAGGAAATTGATTTACATCCAGACATCTCATATGAGGAGAGACCGGTAGCTATTCTAGACCATAGCGAGCGGAAGTTACGATCCAAGGTTGTTCCATTAGTTAAAGTACAGTGGGGTCATCACAACATTGACGAGTCTACCTAGGAGCGGGAGGAGGATATACGGGAACAACATCCAGAACTTTTCATCACAGGTATGACCTAATTTCGAGGGCGAAATTCCTTTGTAAGGGGGAGAGTATGCAACACCCCGTATTTTTGGTGCACTAAATATTTAATTAATTCGGGAATTCTAAATTACTAGTGTGTCGTAATTTAAAATGAATTAATTATGGAAAAATATATTTAAATATTAATCGGGGAGTGAATGGTTAACGTTTAGGGGAAATTGTTTACTAAGCGAATAGTAATTAATTATTTAAGTCATTTCGAGTATTAATGACAGGGTATGAACTTATCTCAATCGGGAATCGGTATAGATTAAAAGGGTGGGGGGATAAGTACTTTTATAAATTAATTTGAATGCCAATTCTGAGTGTACGGTTGAGTCCGAATGGGCCGAGATAGTCGGAAAAGTGTACTCGGGGGTAGTAACGGGTCACGAGGTGTTTTTAGACATAACTGGGCCCACACGGGGGCATTTGGGTCACTTGGTCTTGGCCCATTAGGCAAAAAACGGGATTTAGGTTAATTATTAAATTAGAAGAAATAAGAAAACGGTTGAAGAGAGTTTAGAAAAAGGCTAAGTGTATTAAGGAACCCTAATAGCAGTTAAAGGCAGTTTTGGGATCACTAGAGAGCCAACAAGGATCATCTTCAACCTTGGAATTCATCTCCAAATCAGATACTACGAAACCTAAGGCAAGTGGATAACTTGCAATAGTATTGAATCTGTCTTTCAATTCATATTCATGTGATGTGACTAATTAAAATTCGTTTTGGGTATTCATGGCATAAACATGAGGTTGTGGAAAATAATAATCTGATTTACGAATTTGAATGATGATTCATGTAAAATCTGATGTTATAAATTGATACATATCTGGTAGGATGATATCTGGATAATTAGAAACGAATTTGGTGAAGGAAATTTGGGGTGTAAATGGGTAAAGGGTTAAAGATGAATTTTTTCCCAAATTCAGAAATTGTAATTAATGGACGAATTAATAATGTTGATGGACATTCTGGAGGTTCCTAATGATGTTACTAACATATATGAATGTTAAGATGGCTTAAGGTTGATGGTAGAGAAAACTAGAGTTTGAGAAAATTCGTCCATGGCTGAATCTGTCTTCGTGAAGAAGACAAAGACCTGCTCGATCGATCGATCGAAGGTCTGGGGTCGATCGATCGAGGGTCGGCTGATTCTGGCAGTTCGCTCAGTTTTCCTTTATAGGGAGAGAAATTTAATTTAATATTTTCCATGTCTTAAATTTGATGAGTACTTAATACATGGATTTAAAAATCTAATTAATAGTGAATATAATTAATTAGGAGTTGAAGACGGCATAGTGTGACATCATAATTTAAAATGTTTTGGATAAATTAGGTGTGACACACTAAGATTGAATTATGGGAAGTTTGTTCGAAAGAATTAATTATGGATTTAGTGAACAAGTCCGGGAGTAACGGTTGAGAAATACTGAGATATAAGTTTTATTTAAGCATAGGCTAAATAATTTAGAGTCGGGGATTGAGACTCGGGTAATGTTAATTCGGGCCACGAAAGTAAGTCCGGATATATTGGTTAGGGTGATACCAAAAGAAATTAATGTGAAAATTAATTAATACTTCGAGTTGGGCCACAAACTCATTATATAATAGAATAGGCTTGTGTCACGAACGGTACATGGTATAGTCCGGATATTTATATATATATATATATATATATATATATATATACGGTGTGAGATAGTTTATGTATATATATGGGTGTGATATAATATCAGTGATAGATATTATTGTTATTATTATATTCTATAGTGCTTTAGGGGGGAGGTTGCGCGTAGTGGATGAATCCCCTAGCTTGAGGAGTAGGGTGAGTATAATCCCAGGTCATAGCGTCCGTTATATGGGTGAGGGGCATCTCACTTTCAGGAAAGGAATATGACCACCTCCAATATTTATGTAATAACCAAGTTAGGGAGAAATTCTGACTTGGGGTAACTAGGTCCGGTGAACATACCTAGTGGGATAGCCTTTAGAGGAATCTTAACCGGTAAAACTTTATTCGGGAAAAAAATACTATTATTAAATGTTATATTAGTAGGGTTGTGAATTCTGTAATATGACTGAGTATATAATTAGGTAAATAATTATATACGGGCAAATTAATACAAAGCATGAGTTGTATTATATGTATAACATATGTGAAAGTTATATGAAAATAAAAAGGGAAATGATTTTTATTAAGTTATTGACGAGAATAACTTATAAATCATAATTAAGGTATACTCGGTTAGTGTAGGGGGTTTACAAGGGGCTTTAAAATTATCTAGTCATAAGATGAAGAACTAGGTGAATTTAATTAAGGCGTTAGTAGTGCACATTAGAAGAGGGGTGAGGATATCCCCAAGGGAGTGCGACACTAACTAAAATATGGAGAGTATGCATATTTATTTATTACTGCAAGTTAATCATTTGTTAATTTTTTTTCAAATATTTTTGGGTACTAACCCTTGCTATAAAATTTTAAAAACCTTTTAGGTGTCCAGCCACAGGGACGCCAGGCTTGACTCTGTTCCAGGAAACCCGTTGCTGCAGCATATGTGGATGTTGCGGGAATTTTGATAGACGCCTCCTTCTTTCATTATAGTTTAGAGACTTTTATCAGTTATTTCGAGCATGTCTCTCACCGTTCACTTAGTTTTTGTCAGACTTTTTGAGATTTATTACTTGTCTTTATTTTATATTTATTGAATATTTGGGACCGATGGTTTATTCGGTTAGGTATTTTATTTGTGGATGGTTATTGCAGTTTACTGTGATTGTGTATTATTTTATGTTCCGCATGAGTTTCATTTAATTAATGGAAAGATAAAAACTGACACCAGTCTATTTTTCTCACTTAGGTGGTTAGTAATTAAAAAGACGACAGTGATGCTAAGAATTAACCAACTGAGAAACCTGTTCTAACTTGATTTAGGACTGATCACCCGGGATTAATTACGTGGGGTGTCACAACCCACTGGCCATTACAAATAATAGGAATACTTATTAAAAATCTAAAAATTATATCAAATTTGGGTTTCCATAAAAATGGATTGATATTCGGTAGGAGCAGCCAAGTCATCCACACTACTATTTAGACACTTTAGCGCATGTAGGACGGTTGACCACGGCTTGTTATTGATATACTTCAAGTAAAAAATTTGCTTGACCTTTTGAAAATCATAAACATACCGCTCATCACTAACGTGTTCGTTGCTCTTCAACTTGGACAAGTCAAACATGATCAAATTGCTGCCAGGATCAACTTTACAAACACTTTTATCCTCAACTCTTAACCAATCATAGCAAAACACAACCTTTTTTTAAGCTTATATAGTCCAATTCGAATATGTTTCGAATTAAACCATAGTAAGTCATTTAAGCGTTAACGAGGATTTTATCTTTCGTGCTCGCTCGAAAATAAGTGAGTGCTTTTTATGAAATGCCTGACTTCTGTACATTTGTATTTTACTTTTACACCATTGCAACGAATAGGTAACTGGTTAATCGATACGTTTGTACTCTTGTGCCATGAACAAGGGTCCAATGACTAGACGAGCAAGCCTTGATGTCGCATCACCCATCTTTAAGAGCTGAGAATATAAATAAATTAATTAGGTTAGTTGTAAATCTTTCTTGTAATGTGATATTTAATAACAAAAAATTTCATTATTATTACAGCCTAAATTCGCTAATTGATTGTGCCACTATTTTGTCTTTATTGTTCCCACACGCTTCATATTTTCTACATCGATCGTGACGAACATATTACAAAATAGATCGTGTATAAAAATTAAAATAATGTAAAAGTTAAAATAATATAAACCCACTTTTTCCATTCTTCGACATATTCATATGTGTCAAATAGATAACGAGCTACTTGTTCATATTATAAACTCACTAATTTCACTCGTTTGCCATCACATGACCTCCCTCATAAAGGAACTCATCACTGTCATCCATGATGCTCGAGTCAGTCGTATATTGCCGAGTGTAGATTGATGACTCCGCAGTGATGTATTCCTCTCTAATTGATCCTTCAATGTATTGTGTATTCTTAACGTAATCTTTGAAAACTTTCATCATTCTTTCAAACGGATGCATCCACCGATATCTAACTGGGACGCAAAGAAGTGCCTTGTCGCATAGGTGTACCAATAAGTGAACAATTATGCCAAAGAATGATGGGGGAAAGTTCTTCTCCAACACACAAATCGCTTCAGTTACCGTCAACTTTGTGGCCACTATGTGATCTCGATTGACTACCTTCTCACATAAAAGTGAGAAGAAGATACTAATTTGCATAATAGCCCTCCGTAAATCCTTGTGCTTGTAGAAAAAGTGCTAAGACAATAGAGGAACTAATTGCATAATCACATGCCAATCGTTGGAGTTACACTTATGTAAATCATGGGTAGCATAATTCATAATTCTTTGCAAGTTGGACTAAAAATTAAATGGAACCTTCAAATTATATATTGTGTATAAAATCACATTCCTTTCCTCACTAGTCAAAGTAAACTCAGTAGGGGAAATTATTGTCCTTCCTCTACCATCTTCTTTCAACCATAGTTATGGCTTAAGTTTCAATGATTTAAGGTATTTTCGTGCATTTTCTCCATCCTTCGAATGACTCCACCCAAGGCATGTGCCCACAATATGTTCAGTGATGTACTTCTCTGCGTGCATTGATAATACGCAAATATTGTGTATTTCATCCTCCGAACCTACGCATTTTAGCACCCTCCGGTATCTTATTCCCTATATTTATGCTCAAAAACCATACAACCTCAGATTTCTACGTTAACATATTTTGTAGGGGTTAATTGTGCTTTTATAGGTATTTGGATGCAAAGTGTCAAGTTCGGACGCATTCTGATCGATTTCCGTACGCGATCGCACGTTCATGGGAAATTTAGTCAATTCACATTTTGGGCACTGGCCCATCATCTTCACGAAAGTTGTAGCCCTCCTCGTAAGCTTCGTGTGGCTGTAAATGGTGTGAGAATCCGATTAAGAACGAAGAAGTTACGGCGATTTTAGCGGAAGGTAATTGCATTCAAGCCAAAACAGTAATGCAGGGGGCTCATACCTGCTTGATCAATCGATCGATCAAAGGGATTGATCGATCGATCCTTCTTATTTTGCCAAATTGTGGGAGACAGTGGGATGGAATTTTAAGCATCGATCGATCGATCACAGGGGATCGATCGATCGATCCCCTAGTTTCTGCAAATATTTTGGCATTTTCTTTTCTTTTTCCTTTTCTTTTCTAAATTTATTCCTTTTACTATATAAAGGAATTTTGTTGTAAATATCATATATTAAGGTTTATAATAGATTTTAGGTTAGAATAGCTTAGGATTTGAGGGTTTTGGAGAGTTCTTTTTTTATTCTTCTTGGTTTGACACCCAATTGGGTTGTAAGTTGCACTATTCATCATCCTCTCCATTAATATAGTTGTTTTTCATTAATTCTTGCTTTGATTAATTAGATTTACATGCTTTCCTAAATAGGTTCCCATGCTTTCAAGTGTAGATTTATTGCGTTTATTTACCGCGTTCATTTACCACGTTTTTAACATGCTTTCTAGCTAATTTAAATTAGGTTGTGTTCGAATGGAATTCACTCGGGTTGACGCGTTGCTTTGTGATTCGTATCGAATATTGCATATTTCTGCCCGTTCTCTTTATGCATTCTAGCACTTTTACGGTCCCAAATGCCTATAATTATGCTCATTAACCAGACAACCTTTGATTTGGATATATACATACTTTGCAGGGGTTATTTGTGCTTTTGTAGGTATTGGAACGCTAAAAGTGAGGTTCGGTTGCATTTTAGAGAAGTTTCGTCATCGAATGCTACTTCAAGGGAAATTTAGTCTTTTTAAACTCACTATTTTTTATGTAATAAAGTTACCAACATGTAGATCATCAAATTATCTTTCCGTGGCCACTGACCGTGCGTCATTCAGACTCCGTATGTGGAAGTTATGCCCATTTTCGGAAGGTTTCGGTATTTTTTTCTACTTCAAGGGAATTTTGGTAATTTCATACTGCATAATTTGGAGGGTTTCAAAACAAAATCATGTAGATAATTGAATTAGCTTCGCGTCGGTTCTGACCACGCCTCATTTCGATTCCGTATGAGGGAGTTATAGCCGTTTTCGTGCAACACGTCAAAATTGGTTCAAGGTGGAAAAGTGGGCTGCCTCCAGCCCAAGGCAAATTCCAAACGTGCGGTCGACCGGTACCAAACATGAGGTCGATCGGTCCCATCAGATATGGACGAAAATTGACTTATTTTGGGTTTTTTGGGTTGGGTTTTTTTGGGGTTTGTTTTGGGGTATAAATAGAGTGTTAGGGGCATTTCTTAGAAGATAACTTTCATTTTAGATAAGATTTTTAGGGGTTGTTCTTGGGAGCTTCTCTCTCCTCTTTTCTCTTTAGTTTCCACCCATTTATGTAAGTAAACTACTATTCATTATCTCTTTCCATTAATACATGCTTTGATTACTTGATTTCTTGTTTTGTAGTTACTTTTCTTGCTTTGATTAATTAGTTGTTGTAGTTTATTTCTTGTTTTCCTTAGTTAATTAGTTGTCTTAAATTAGTTAATTTATACATGCTTTTAATATGATTTCTAGCTAATTTAGTCTAGGTTGTGTCGGATTGAACTCATTTCGGGTTGACATGTTGCTTTGCTTTGGTGATGGTGTTTACGGGTTTATTTCGGGTGCGTTGTCCTAGTTATGGCACCTAGGAGATTTGACGGGGTATATCATGTATGTCCCGTGCTTACGACCTTTCGCGTGCAATTTCCGGGATATTTGTTGACGCCAAAATCTTATTAGGCTTTTATGATGATTTAGGGCGTAAGAACCCTTGATTTAATTAACTGTCGAAATGAGACGCATTTGTAATAACTCGTCGACCCATGTAACCATTTTATACTACTTAACTCGGGTGAGGGATATTCGACGCAACCTATATCTTTACTCGCTTTCATAATCTAGTTTCAACACATTTCCTAGATTAATTTTCCTTTTAGTTTGTAATCATCTTTTACACTTTTATTTCGGAGTATTAAATCACTTAAATTCTAACATCTCGTCTCTGTGGATTTTCGATACCCGACTTACCGCTGTGCTTGCCTCGCAAGTGTAGTAGTAATTTAGGTTTTTGTATTGAGTTGGCGAAACGAAAACAACGATTGGCGTCTTTACACGCTCTACTTTTCACCCTTAATCACTTTGCTTTGGGTGCGTTGTCCTAGTTATTGCGCCTAGAAGATTTGATGGGGCATATCATGTATGTCCCATGCTTACGACCTTGCGTGCACAATTTTAGGGGTATTTGTTGACGCCAAAGTCTTATTAGACTTTTATGCGAATTTAGGGGTGTGACAACCCTTGATTTAATTAACTATCGAAACGAGACGCATTCGTAATAACTCGTCGACCCATGTATCCATATTATACAAATTAACTCGGGTGAGGGAGATTCGACGACCTATAGTTTTACCGCTTTGTTAATCTAGTTTCAATACCCTCGCCTAGATTAAACATTTCCCTTTTATGCAACTTTTACTTTTTAGTTTGTAATTCACCTTTTACACTTTTATTGAGGAGTATTAAATCAATTCAATTCTAGCAACTCGTCTCAGTGGATCTTTTGATACCCGACTTACCATTGTGCTTTCCTCGCAAGTGTAGTCGTAATTTAAGTTTTTGTTTTATCGCAGTGAAACAAAAATAACGACCGTGCCCTCACACGAGCACGCATTTCACGGGGTAACTAAAATGGCGTCGCTGCCGGGGACTAGTTTGTTTTAGACTTTATTTGATTTATTATTTCATAGTATTTTCTTTCTATTTGTATTATTTGCTAACATTTTTGTAGGACTTTCACATTTGAGCACTTAGAAACGCTTATATTTCTCGCGCGCGCATATCTTTGTGAAATTCGCCATTTCGAGCCATTTTTGGGGTAAGCATGCCTTAAATTAATTCTTTCGATAATCATTGTTATAATTCTCAAAATGCTTGTAATCCTATGACTTTCGGTAAATACTTAGAATCCCAAAGAATTACAAATTCAAATATGACTTTGGGCGAGTATAACGAAATTCAAAACTTCGGTTATTGTAATTTTAATGATGATGACAATGATTTTAGGCCTTTACCACCTTATAATAGGAATTTTGAAACGAATTGCAATAGTTTTCAAAATTCCTATAATAATGAGTTTTTGTTTAAGTCCGATGGTAATTTTCAAAGTTCCCATTTTCATGCATCCGCACCTCGACTTATGACATTCGGTGAGGGCTTGTGTATGTATCAGAATGAGAAAATTGAAAATCGTTATGGGGAAGAAAATCGTTTGTGGGAACATGAATCGGATTTATTATTTGAGTCCGACGATGATTTTGCTTCCGAGACTTTTGATGTCGAAGAATGTTTTGAACCAAATGAGGTATTTGTTCCTACATTGTAACAAACCATTCTTGACTTTGCCCATTGCGTAATAGATATTGAAAGCGAGGATGAAAATGACATAATATCTTTTGCAATGAAATGATTTCTTCTTTGGCCTCCAAAGAAGAACATTTCATTGAAAATGATATTATTTCCTTCAAAACTCAATCTTCATGCGATGATGATTCATCTCATGAGCTTGAATTTCTTTCATCCCCATTTTCATTCTCTATTATCACATCGTCACAAGTACCCGATGATTCGGTTTCAAACTTTAATGTTTTAAACCTTTTCGCCGATGAGGAGTACTTGCTCGAGTCGCCTTCCATGATCGCATCTTTGCCTCTGTGTGCGTCACCTCCCATTCCAATTTCAAAATCATTGGGAGGATATTTGGCTTTTCTCGATCCTCACATGTTTTTGTCACCCGTTCAATCCAAACCCCCCATCATCCCTCCAAAACTTTTAAATGGCGATGGTTCCTTTCTTCCGCCTTACACATGCCTTCCGTTGTTCAAATGAAATTCATATTTTCAAAAGGCATGCTTGAGAGTGAGGGTACATCGATTATCCTCCAAAGTCAAATCGTTCTCATGGTGGACCCTCAGTTATTTAGACTTCTAGTGTATAGTTAGTGTGAAGCCTAAATAGTAGGTTGTATATAGTTAGCTTTTTAATCTTTATTTTTTATTTTTTATTTCCTTTTTAATTTAGTCTAGTGTAATTTGCTAAACTTTTGTTATTTGTTTTTACTATGCTCGGTACTAACTTGTTTGGTAGATTATTTGAACTTGTTCTGATGGGGATCACTCCATTTTTGGATAATATTGCTCTTTTCCTCTCTTTAACTTGGTTCTTAATTCACATTGGGGACAATGTCAAGTTTTAAGTTAGGGGGTGTGGGATAATATATCCATTTCTTTATTTAGTCTATGTTTTTTCTCACATGTTAGTTACTTAGTATGCTTTTCTTAGAAAAATAAAAAAAAACTCAAAAAATTTTCTTTCTTTTTTTCTCCCTTTTTGGGCATTTTTCCTTTGTTTCCGATGATAAATTTCATTAATTGCCCGATCCAATAGACAACCCAATGATGCATGTTTTCAATTTTAGAAGTTATTATACTTTCTTCCTCGATCATTGATATTGTGAATAACTTCATGAATTAAACTTTAATCCCATGAGCACATGCACTTTCCTTGTTCTATTGATTTGGTTTAAGATTTTTATAACTCGGTAATCTTTTGTTGCATTGTATATACTTACACCGAGTAATCTTTGTAGCTTTTGTCGTTTGTGAGTGTATACACTATTCTTTCCTCTTTGAAAACGTTGATTTCGTCGGTAATCTTTCTATTCTTTCATTTGACCGTTCATTAATTGAGTTCATACTTGAAATGTGTTACTTGAGCATGATTTTCAAATATTGTTTTGACTCGAGAATTGCGTAAAATTTGTGAAATGATCACATACATTCTTTGTTATATCACCCATATTGATCTTGACCTCACCTTATATGTTTACCCTCGTTACCCCCCCTTGCGCCTAAATATTAGCCTTTCGTTTCATAAACCCAATCCCATAACCAACTCCAAATTAGAGTTTTATACCATATATGCACTTTCCATACCTTTGTTTGGAATGTTACTTGGGATTGAATGTTGTTGTTGTGACGACGGTTGCAATTTATGCATATGAGAGTTTGAAAAGTAAAGAAAAGAGGCGTGAAAAAAATATGATGAAAAATAGAAAGAAAAAAGAAAAAGAAAACAAAAGAAAACATGAGGAAAAGAAGAAAATAAAAATAAAAAGAAAGAGAAAGTTGTATATGTTGTATATAGTTCAATAAGCTTTGATTGCTCTCCCCGATGATATATCTAATGCCTTTTTAGAACTTGTGTTCCAATTTTGATATTGCCCGCATCTTCCCATTATTCCAAGTTTTCATTCCGAACACTTTGAATCCGTACATACATATCCTTCGTACCCTATCCTAGACTACATTACAACCCTATTAAAGTCCTATGTGAGCTTAGGTTGATGTAATTTAAAAGTCATAATAGTTTTGATAATCTGTGAAAATACATTTCGCCTCCTTTAATGAGCGGTATCTTTCATTGAGATTACATTTTTTCAATTTTTATATAGAATTCTTCAGTTGTGACATGTGTGCGGCCTAGTTTCCATTTACATTTACTCTTTATGCCCGCAAGTTCCGTGTGTTACCTCCCTATTTCGAGTGAATTCACTTGATGAGTGTAATGCCCGTGAGGATTGAATATATACTTACTTTATTTAGTATCCGATTGATATAAGTTTTTGCCAAATCAAACTTTGCATGTGCTCGCTCCCTTCCCACATTTTAAGGTTTCAATTCTATGAGGTGCATTCTATAATGTTAATGATTTTGGACTTTTGTTTGAATTCGTTCAATGTGCTAATAATGCGTATGAAATATTTTTTGCTATTATTGGGCTTGTCGCATGTTGGGTTGGGAATTTTTTGAGGAAACCATGTGATGTTTGTGGGGGTAATCCCTCAAAACCCTCACGAGATGACACTCATTCACTAGGTGACTTGAGGGTTTAACGGCTTATTGCATACGCTAAATGCAATCGAATCGCCCGCAAAAGTGGCCTTTTGCTTTTATACCATATTTTTGTACTTATCCTACTTTTGGTTTGCTTGTAGTTCTTGTTGCATCCTATTTCATTGCTATGGACTAACAATGTGTAAGTTAGGCGGTGTGATAATACGCAAATATTGTGTATTTCATCCTCCGAACCTACGCATTTTAGCCCCCACGGGTGTCTTATTCCCTATATTTATGCTTGGTAACCAGACAACCTCGGATTTCTACACTAACAAGTTTTGCAGGGGTTAATTGAGCTTTTATAGGTATTTGGATGCTAAGTGTGAAGTTCAAACGCATTTCGCTCGATTTTCGTACGCGATTTCACTTTCAAGAGCAATTTAGTCAATTCACATTTTGGGCACCTGGCCCATCATCTTCACGAAAGTTTTATCCATCCTCGCAAGCTTCGCGTGGCCGTGAACGGTGCGCGAATCTGATTCAGAACGAAGAAGTTACAGCGATTTTAGTGGAAGGGAATTACATTCAAGCCAAAACAACAATGCAGGGGGCTCATACCTGCTTGATCGATCGATCGATCGATCCTTCTTATTTTGCCAAATTATGGGAGAGAATGGTCTGGAATTTTAAGCATCGATCGATCGATCACAGGGGATTGATCGATCGATCCCCTGTTCTCTACAGATATTTTGGCCTTTTCTTTTCTTTTTCCTTTTCTTTTCTAATTTTATTCCTTTTACTATATAAAGGAATTTTGTTGTAAATATCAGATATTAAGGTTTAGAATCGATTTTAGGTTAGAATAGCTTAGGGTTTGAGCCTAATTGGGTTGTAAGTTGCACTATTCATCATCCTCTCCATTAATATAGTTGTTATTCATTAATTCTTGCCTTAATTAATTAGATTTACATGCTTTCCTAAATAGGTTTACGTGCTTTCTTCTCGTGCTTTCTAGTGTAGATTTATCGTGTTTATTTACCGCATTCATTTACCACGTTTTTAACATGCTTTCTAGATAATTTAAATTAGGTTGTGTTCTAATGGAACTCACTCGGGTTGACGCGTTGCTTTGCTTTGGTGATGGTGTTTACGGGTCTATTTCGGGTGCCTTGTCCTAGTTATTGCGCCTAGGAGATTTGACGGGTCATATCATGTATGTCCCGTGCTTACGACCTTGCGTACAAAATTTTTCGGGTATTAATTGACGCCAAAATATTATTAGGCTTTTATGCGAATTTAGGGGCGTGACAACCGTTGATTTAATTAACTGTCGAAACGAGACGCATTCATAATAACTCGTCGACCCATGTATCCATTTTATACAAATTAACTCGTGTGAGGGATATTCGACACAACCTATAGTTTTACCGCTTTGTTAATCTAGTTTCAATACTCTCACCTAGATTAAACATTTCCCTTTTATGCATCTTTTACTTTTTAGTTTGTAATTCACCTTTTACACTTTTATTGAGGATTATTAAATCAATTAAATTCTAGCAACTCGTCTCAGTGGATCTTTCCATACCCGACTTATCGCTGTGCTTGCCTCGCAAGTGTAGTCGTAATTTAGGTTTTTGTTTTATCGTGGTGAAACGAAAACAACGATCGTGCCCTCACACGAGCACGCATTTCACGGGGTAACTAAAATGACGTCGTTGCCGGGGACTAGTTTGTTTTAGACTTTATTTGATTTAGTATTTCATAGTATTTTCATAGTATTTTCTTTCTATTTGTATTATTTGCTAACATTTTTATAGGACTTCCACATTTGAGCACTTAGAAACGCTCGAATTTCTCGCGTGCGCATATCTTTGTGGAATTCGCCATTTCGAGCCATTTTTGGGGTAAGCATGTCTTATTCCAATTCTTTCGGTAATCATTGTTATAATTCTCAAAATGCTCGTAATCCTATGACTTTCGATCAATACTTAGAATCCCAAAGAATTAAAAATTCAAATATGACTTTGGGCGAGTATAACGAAAGTCAAAACTTGGGTTATTGGAATTTTAATGATGATGACAATGATTTTGGGCCTTTACCTCATTATAATAGGAATTTTGAAACGAATTGCAATAGTTTTCAAAATTCCTATAATAATGAGTTTTCGTTTAAGTCCGATGGTAATTTTCAAAGTTCCCATTTTCATGCATCCGCACCTTGACCTATGACATTCGGTGAGGGCTTGCGTATGTATGAGAATGAGAAAATTGAAAATCGTTATCGGGAAGAAAATCGTTTGTGGGAACATAAATTGAATTTATTATTTGAGTCCGACGATGATTTTTCTTTCGAAACTTTTGAAGTCGAAGAATGTTTTGAACCAAATGAAGTACTTGTGCCTAATTTGGAACAAACCATTCTTGACTTTGCCCATTGCGTAATAGATATTGAAAGCGAGGATGAAAATGACGCAATATCTATTTACAATGAAATGATTTCTTCTTTGGCCTCCAAAGAAGAACATTTCACTGAAAATGATATTATTTCCTTCGAAACTCAATCCTCATGCTATGATGATTCATCTTATGAGTTTGAATTTCTTTCATCCCCATTTTCATTCTCTATTATCAGACCATCACGAGTACCCGATGATTCGGTTTCAAACTTTAATGTTTTAAGTCTTTCCACAGATGAGGAGTACTTGCTCGAGTCGCCTTCCATGATCGCATATTTGCCTTTGTGTGCGCCACCTCCCATTCCAATTTCAAAATCATTGGGAGGATATTTGGCTTTTCTCGGTCCCCGCATGTTTTTGTCACCCGTTCAATCAAAACCTCCCATTGTCCGTCCAAAACTTTTAATTGGCGATGGTTCCTTTCTCCAGCCTTACACATGCCTTCCGTTGTTCAAACGGAATTCATATTTTTCGGAAGGCATGCTTGAGAGTGACGGTACACCGGTTATCCTCCAAAGTCAAATCGTTCTCATGGTGGACCCTCAGTTATTTTGACTTCGAGTGTTTAGTTAGTGTGAAGCCTAAATAGTAGGTTATATATAGTTAGCTTTTTATTCTTTCTTTTTTATTTTTTCTTTCCTTTTTAATTTAGTCTAGTGTAATAGTTAACTTTTAGTTATTTGTTTTTGCTATGCTCGGTACTAACTTGTTTTGTAGATTATTTGGACTTGTTCTTATGGGGATCGCTTCACTTTTGGGTAATATCGCTCTTTTCCTCTCTTTAACTTGGTTCTTAATTCACATTGGGGACAATGTCAAGTTTTAAGTTAGGGGGTGCGGGATACTCTAATCATTTTTTTATTTAGTCCATGTTTTTGCTCACATGTTAGTTACTTAGTATGCTTTTCTTAGAAAAATTCAAAAATATTCAAAAATATTTTCTTTCTTTTTTCTCCTTTTTTGGGCATTTTGCCTTTGTTTCCGATGATAAATTTCATTGATTGCCTGATCTAATAGACAACCCAATGATGCATGTTCTCAATTTTAGAAGTTATTAGACTTTAGTCCCCGATCATTGATATTGTGAATAACTTCATGAATTAAACTTTAGTCCCATGAGCACATGCACTTTCCTTGTTCTATTGATTTGGTTTAAGATTTTTATAACTCGGTAATCATTTGTTGCACTGTATGTACTTACACCGAGTAATCTTTGTAGCTTTTGTCATTTGTGAGGTTATACACTATTCTTTCCTCTTTGAAAACGTTGAATTCTTTGGTAATCTCTCTATTCTTTCATTTGACCGTTCATTAATTGAGTTCACACTTGAAATGTGTTAATTGAGCATGATTTTCAAATATTATTTTGACTCGAGAATTGCGTAAACTTTGTGAAATGATCATAGACATTCTTTGTTATATCACCCATATTGACCTTGACCTCACCGTATATGTTTACCCTGGTTAACCCCCCTTGCGCCTAAATATTAGCCTTTCGTTTCATAACCCCAATCCCATAACCAACTCCAAATTGGAGTTTTATACCATATATACACTTTCCATACCTTGAACCTTGTACATCGTCAGTGACCTTACTTTCTTCCACAACATGAACTTCATACGAGCCATCAATTTAATCCTCTAGAATAGTATGATCTACATTGTCCTATTTCCCTTGTACATATATCCTATGTGTTAAAGGTTGTTATGAAGGTTGCTCGGGGATTAAGGAAACTTTCAATTCTTTGTGAAAAACAAATTTTATAACTATCTTGCATACCCTATATTAACAAATATAGTTCAACCGTTTTCCATTCAAATACCTTACCATTCTTACACTTAGCACACGAATACGGGAACTCTTCATCATTAGACATCTCTTTGCGTATTTCACAAATTCATTATCACCTCTGTGAAACACATCCTCTAATCTATTGGTCTCACCCATCCACTATTTTTATATAGGATTCCATCACAGCTACTACAAACAATCACGTATTATGGGTAAAAAACATATATTCATGGATTAGTATAAACAAAAGTGTGACCATTTAGTTCCCATTAAATAATTTACTAAAAGATTGACATTTTATCTTTTGGTGTTATATTATAAAAACAATATAATTCATATTTTCTCCATCTCCTCTAAAGGGTGACTGGTCATATCCCATTCAAGACCACACATTTCTGTAATATACTTAACAGCTCGTGCACATTGTTCCAATTTGAGAAAAATTCGACAGCATATCCCATTGTTCACCAAGTACACAACATAGATTCATAAGTTTAAGTGTTATTTCAATTTATCAATTGAAATAACACTTAAAATCGCATCATTTAGTATGTACCCAGAGAACATTAAGACACGGAAGAAGAACTTCCCCCCAAAACAACACATTTAAGACACTAAGAATTTTATTATACAGAAGCTATGCAGTCCCAATGTAATGACCCCATTTTCTTATGCCAATATATAATTGTCTTCTTTCAATTTCGTCACACTTACTATCTAATAATGATATATTATTACATATATGATATTCTGAGTTCTTAATATGACAAAGCCCATTTTTAAATTTGATGAATCAACAGTAAAATGGGTCAAATTGAGATTTTATTGCACATCCTAAGCTAAGTGATAAGTTTTGGGCTAGAAAATATAATTTTATGAAACTTTAGGGACTTGGTTTTAATAAAGAAAGTTTCAGGGACCAAAATGAAAAATAAAATGGGCCTTTTCATAAATAAAATATTTTCAGGGACCTATAAGAAATATTGAAAATATATGGTGTGAAATTACCAAAATGCCCTTCAGGTGCAAAATGACCCTTATACCCTTAATACCTTTCCACCTCATGCTCGACACCTCATGCTTGGTTTTGACACCTCCACCGTACACGTGTCGTCATTAGAGGAGAAGACAAAACACGTGTCGTCGTTAGAGGAGAACGTGTCGTAGTTCGGTGAAATAAGACTGCAAGACCCCTCTGATACGCGACACTTCTAGGCTGACTCGCCGTTGTAAAGGCTTGGTCAGCTAGACACGTGTCAATACCGTGATATCTTTGGAAAACTATAAATAGGGCCTTTGGGATCATTTGAAACTCACACCAATTCCTTGAGAATTATAGAAAGAAATAGTGAGAGAAAGTGTGAGAAAGTTTAAGAAGAAGTTCTTAGGGATATTCATCTTAAGGTAATCTTAATGTTATAATGCATCTTTATAGTTTTAATTTATTGTTTTATAGCTTTATTTATTAGTTATGCTGGTAAAATATAAAGAATTCACTAATCAAAACTTAAAATTTAGAGGAAATCCAAGTTGATTTTAATTTCAATATATGTAAACTTGTTTGAAATTATACACTTTTAAAAATGATTCTTTTTAAAGAAATTCCTCGTTATTATGGAATCCCATTTAAGTAATTCCAAAGTCAGGCCCGGTGACATTCTATCTAGATGAGATGGTATTTAAGTGGTGCCCCTGTGACCCTCCATCTCTACTGGAAATGAATCCGAAAATGTTCTGTCTAGATGAGATGGTATTTAAGTGGTGCCCCTGTGACACTCCATCTCTACTAGGAACCGACTGATGAGGAAGGACTATGAATTGAATTCTTCAATTATGATCAATGAGTTTTAAAAGTTAACAAATAGGGATTCAGTAATCCTTTAAAAGACGAGGTTATTATAGTATAAACTAGACCTTAGAACGTGTACTTAAATCTTTATCAGATTAAGGTGTGATCGAAGACCAATACCAGTGAATTTGACCTCCATTTGGGGTGAGTACTCTATGACATTCCTTGCACAATTTAACTATATGATAGTATGTAAACTGTATATATTTTGTGAGCTGCTTTTATTCTCAAAATGCATCTGATATCGATGATTGATCCATTGTGATATGTTTATATTTGTCCAGATAGACATACCTATTAAAATGAGTATTGAAAATGATATTGAACATTGAAAATAAGATTCGTCCTAAGGGACCTCTTTACTGACTGGCCTTCCTAGCTGGGTTATCGCTGGTGTGCCCTAAATAAGGCGTTGTGATGAACTAGTTCGATTGACCCTCAACTATTGGGGTATAATACGGTAGAAGAATACGGTATTAGAATGTGCTTGTCCATTAAAATGATATGATTGAACGAAAAAGATATCACATTTGATTTGTTGTATTCGTCTTATTTTGAGCTATCCAATTGTGATATATATACTTTCATTTCAAAATATATATCTAATTACTGCAAGTTCCTATCCATATATGTACATGGCTTCTCTGTTGACTTGAATAGGTATCTATTTCCTGAAAACCCTGTTATGTCTAGATATTAAACCTCACTCCGCTTTTAGCCGATGTTATATGACTATCAATTTTTTGGGAAATAAGTAGGCTTGGAGGGAACGTAAAAGGACTATATGGAAGATCCACCTTTTAGAGCTCTTTTTGTTATTTTAAGTAAAAAGTTGTTATGTCATATAGAGCCTGTTTGGCTCCCTTGTAATAAGTTTTAAATTTCGTTTTAAGTTGTAACTTGTTGTTACTTGTAATATAAATGAAGTTTCCTTTTAGAAAGCTCTGATGATGTAATTCTTTAAATTTCAGTATTTTACGATTCATGAACATGTAATTGTATTTTCGCTGCATGTAATTAAGAAAACTATTTAAGTCAGAATATTTGTTGCCTTGGTGGCATGTCAAGACACTCGTTCCCCACTACTATTTGGGATGGGGTCGTGACAGAGGTGGTATCAGAGCATAGGTTATGAACCCATAGACTACTGAACATAAGTTTCGAACGTTATAGATTTTAAGTTTCCTTACATAGGATACAGGATTAAATATCCAACTTATGTGATAACCCTCCACATGTCTTACACTATATATATATATATATATATAATTATTTATATATCATTGTTCTTCTAAATTGCAATCTTGGGCTAGTATAATACATCTTACGTTTGGCCATGACTGTAGAAAATGACCAAGGCAAGATCAACTCCAGGAACTAGTGGTTTGAGTATGGAAGGACTGGAAGGTGCATACAAGGCAATTGAAAGTCTAGCAAGAATTGTGGAGAATCAGATGAATAATGGAGCAGCAAGGAACCTTGAACTAAGTAGTTGTACTATTGAACGGTTCAAGAAGTTGAATCCTCCGTCTTTTAAAGGTACTCCTAAGCCCACTGAAGCAGAAAATTGGGTGATGTAAATGGAAAATATGTTCGATGTTCTTAAGTGTACAGATGAACAATGGGTTTCATTTGGAACATTCATGTTAGAAGGTGAAGCTGAACATTGGTGGAGAATGAATAAGAGAATACACGGGGAAAGGAATAATCCCATAGGTTGGAATGACTTCTTAGTGATCTTCTACGAGAAATACTTTCCCGAAATGGTGCAAGACCAAAAAGTAGCTGACTTCATGAGTCTGGTTCAAGGAAATATGACGGTTAGTCAATACGAGGCAAAGTTTACTGAGTTATCCCGTTTTGCACCTCATGTTGTGATAACTAATGTTTTAAGAGCAAAGAAGTTTAAACGTGGGTTAAGGTTGAATATTCGTAGCCGAATTTCCATACTGAATTTGACATCATATAATGATGTGGTGGCTAGGGTAACAATAGATGAGAAGGATAGTGAAGAATATAATTAGGTTAGAGAGGGGAAGAGGCAGTTTAGAGAACAAATAAGAAGGAACCCCAATAACAAACCCTTTAGGACTATACTTAATATAGGACAACCTTTAGTAAACAAACCCTTTAATGTTGATAGAGGGCAACCGTATTACCTGGATATGGGGAGTTGCATTGGGTGTGGCCAAAAGGGACATAAAATGCGAGATTGTCCTAACAAAGGGAAGGCGACAACAAAGACTTCTAATGGCAATAAGGATCAGGGCAGACAAGGTAGAGTCTTTAATCTTTCCGATGCAAAGGCTTCTAATGTAATAGTGTCAGGTACACTTTCTATATGTGCACAACCTTTTCAAGTTTTAATAGATCCTGGTTCTACCCATTCATTTGTATCTGTGCGTTTTGTTAATCGCTTTCCTAATATTCCTGAATCCTTGAATCATATCATACATGTTTCTACTCCTTCGGGTGAGTTATTGACGGGAACATTAGTATATAAGTCTTGCCCTATAAATGTCAGTAATCATTAACTATTCGCTGATTTGATAGTTTTAGACATAAGAGATTTTGAAGTCATTTTGGGGATGGATTGGTCAGCATCATATCATGCTAGGGTGGATTATTTTGAGAAGAGAGTTATTTTCCAAATTCCTAACCAACCAGAATTCAGTTTTGAAGGAACTAGCATCTTATCTCCCATGCGTATTATCTCTG
The DNA here is from genome assembly GCA_949130495.1 of Sambucus nigra. Lineage (NCBI taxonomy): Eukaryota > Viridiplantae > Streptophyta > Magnoliopsida > Dipsacales > Adoxaceae > Sambucus > Sambucus nigra. Next base: position 283,545,840 of record OX422215.1, read on the forward strand.
CAAAGAAAGCTTGTAGTTTTCTTAAGAAGGGATGTCAAGGATTCCTTGCCAGTGTTATTGATTTACAAACAAAAGAGCCTAGTTTAGAAGATATTCCTATAGCTACGCTTTTTTCAGATGTTTTTCCAGATGATTTGCCCAGTCTACCTCCTAGTAGAGAAGCAGAATTTACCATTGACCTTGTTCCTGGAACTACACCAATCTCAAAACCACCTTATCGCATGGCACCTTTAGAATTAAGGGAATTAAAAGTTCAATTACAAGATTTGTTAGACAAGGGTTTTATTAGACCTAGTATATCCCCTTGGGGTGCTCCAGTGTTATTTGTTAAAAAGAAGGATGGGACGATGAGGTTATGTATAGATTATCGTGAACTAAATAAGGTGACCATTAAGAATAAATACCCCTTACCTCGTATAGATGATTTGTTTGACCAACTGCAAGGTGCACAAGTATTTTCGAAGATTGACCTTAGATCAGGCTATCACCAATTGAAGATTAAGGAAGAGGATATCTCGAAATCATCTTTTCATACTAGATATGGTCACTATGAGTTTCTTGTGATGCCATTTGGATTAACTAATGCACCAGCCGCTTTTATGGATATGATGAATAAAGTGTTTAGGAAATATCTGAATCAGTGTGTGGTTGTTTTCATTGATGACATCCTTATTTATTCCAAAGGTATTGAAGAACACGAGAAGCATTTGGAGATAGTATTACAAATCCTTAGGAAAGAGAAATTATATGCAAAATTAAAGAAGTGTGAATTTTGGTTGCCTAGTGTTTCTTTTCTAGGACATGTCATATCCAAGGAGGGAGTGTCAGTTGATCCTCAAAAGATCGAGGCTATACTAGATTGTCCAAGACCAACTAATTTGACGGAGATTCATAGTTTTCTAGGATTAGCGGGTTATTATCGAAGATTTGTCGAAGGATTTTCTAGTATTTTCAAACCTCTATCTAGGTTAACGCAAAAGAAGGTGAAATATGAATGGTCCGAGGAAGTTGAGAATAGTTTCCAAGAACTTAAGAATCGATTAGTAACTGCCCCAATTTTGACTATTCCTTCCGGTATAGGAGGATTTATGATTTATAATGATGCTTCAAAAAATGGTTTGGGATGTGTGCTAATGCAAAATGGAAAAGTAGTAGTTTATGCCTCGAGACAGTTAAACCCACATGAGCAAAATTATCCAACCCATGACTTTGAATTAGCAGCGGTAATTTTTGCTCTTAAGATTTGGAGACATTATTTGTATGGTGAGACTTGTGAGATTTATACCGATCATAAGAGTTTAAAATATATCTTTACTCAGAAAGAATTGAACATGAGACAAAGGAGGTGGTTAGAATTGATGAAGGATTATGATGTAAATATTCACTATCACCCGGGAAAAGCTAATGTAGTTGCTGACGCTTTAAGTAGAAAGTCTACACCAAATTTAGCATGTCTTATTACCATCCAGGAAGCTCTATTGAAAGATTTGGGAAGTATGGAAATAGATGTACGTATTTATAGCAAAGGAGGAATAATCGCAAACTTGCAAATACAACCCACATTGATGGAAATAATTAAAGTTGCACAAGTAAATGACCCACAACTGAAGAAGATTAAAGAAGAGGTTATTGAAGGGAAGAGAATCGAATTTGCGATATGAGATGGTATATTAAGGTTTGAAAATAGAGTGTGTATACCTGGTGATGCCCAACTAAAGAGGCAGATTTTGGAGGAAGGTCATTACTCGAGATTCACAGTTCATCCCGAAAATACCAAGATGTATAGAGATCTCCGAGAAGTGTTTTGGTAGAATAACATGAAAAGGGAGATAGCAGAGTTTGTATCTCAGTGTTTGATCTGTCAACAAGTAAAAGATGAACATCAGAAACCATCAGGATTATTACAACATTTACCAATCCTTGAGTGGAAATGGGAACATATTACCATGGATTTTGTGACAGGGCTACCAAGGAGTTCCAATGGTAATGATTCCATTTGGGTAATTATTGATAGGTTAACTAATTCTGCTCATTTTCTTTCCATTAATGTTACCCATTCCTTAGAAAAGTTAGCTAAATTGTATATGCGAGAAATTATTAAGCGTCATGGAACCCCAGTTTCAATTGTTTCTGATCGTGACCCTAGATTCGTGTCTCGCTTTTGAAAAAGCCTACAAGTAGCCATGGGAACAAAATTGAATTTCATCACTGCTTTTCATCCTCAAATAGACGGACAATCGGAGAGAACCATCCAAACATTGGAGGATATGCTTAGGGCATGTGTGCTTGAGTTAAAGGGGAATTGGGGCGATCATTTACCGTTAGTGGAATTTGCATATAATAATAGCTATCAAGAAAGTATCCAAATGGCTCCATATGAGGCACTCTATGGTAGAAGGTGTCATTATCTTGCATGTTTGGAAGAAGTTGGAGAAAGAAAATTGTTGGGAACATAATTGATTCAGATCACAACGGAGAAAGTAAAATTGATACAAGATCGACATCAAATCGCTTAAAGCCGTCAAAAGAGTTATGCTGACAATTGGCACCAACCGTTAGAATTCCAAAGAGGAGACTATGTTTTCTTACGAGTATCACCGACAAAGGGAGTAATCCGATTTGGGAGGAAAGGAAAGTTGAGTCCAAGATACATAGGACCTTTCGAAATCCTTGAAAGGATAGGTACTGTGGCATATAGAATAGCCTTACCCCCAGAACTCTCTAGTGTGTATAGTGTGTTTCATGTCTCAATGATGAAGAAATCATCCCTGATCCAGCACATATCTTAAGTCATGAGCCTCTTCAAGTTAGAGAAGATTTGACATACATTGAGCATCCAGTAAAAATCTTGGACCATAAAGATCAAATGTTACGAACCAAGGTTATTCCACTAGTCAAACTATTATGGAGGAATCATTCTATTGAAGAAGCAACATGGGAGCGGGAAGATGAAATAAAAGAGAGATATCCATACCTTTTTGGAAATTAATGTAAGTAAAGTATGGGGACCAAACTTTTTATTAGGAGGGTAGGATGTAATGACCCCATTTTCTTATGCCAATATATAATTGTCTTCTTTCAATTTCGTCACACTTACTATCTAATAATGATATATTATTACATATATGATATTTCGAGTTCTTAAGACGATAAAGCCCGTTTTTAAATTTGAAGAATCAACGGTAAAATGGGTCAAATTGAGATTTTATGGCACATCCTAAGCTAAGTGATAAGTTTTGGGCTAGAAAATGTAATTTTATGAAACTTTAGGGACTTGGTTTTAATAAAGAAAGTTTTAGGGACCAAAAAGAAAAATAAAATGGGCCTTTTCGTAAATAAAATATTTTCCGGAACCTATAAGAAATATTAAAAATATATGGTGTCAAATTACCAAAATGCCCTTCAGGTGAAAAATGACCCTTATATCCTTAATACCTTTCCACCTCATGCTCGACACCTCATGCTTGGTTTTGACACCTCCACCGTACACGTATGATCATTAGAGGAGAATCCAAAACACGTGTAGTCGTTAGAGGAGAAGCTAAACACGTGTCGTAGTTCGGTGAAATAAGACTGCAAGACCCCTCTGATACGCGACACTTCTACGCTGACTCGCCGTTGTAAAGGCTTGGTCAGCTAGACACGTGTCAATACCGTGATATCTTTGGAAAACTATAAATAGGGCCTTTGGGATCATTTGAAACTCACACCAATTCCTTGAGAATTATAGAAAGAAATAATGAGAGAAAGTGTGAGAAAGTTTAAGAAGAAGTTCTTAGGGATATTCATCTTAAGGTAATCTTAATGTTATAATGCATCTTTATAGTTTTAATTTATTATTTTATAGCTTTACTTATTAGTTATGCTGGTAAAATACAATAAAGAATTCACTAATCAAAACTTAAAATTTAGAAGAAATCCAAGTTGATTTTAATTTCAATATATGTAAACTTGTTTGAAATTATACGCTTTTAAAAATGATTATTTTTAAAGAAATTGCTCGTTATTATGGAATCCCATTTAAGTAATTCCAAAGTCAGGCCGGTGAAATTTTGTCTAGATGAGATGGTATTTAAGTGGTGCCCCTGTGACCCTCCATCTCTGCTGGGAACCGAATGATGAGGAAGGACTATGAATTGAATTCTTCAATTATGATCAATGAGTTTTAAAAGTTAACAAATAGGGATTTAGTAATCCTTTAAAAGAAGAGTTTTTTATAGTATAAACTAGACCTTAGAATGTGTACTTAAATCTTTATCATATTAACGTGTGATCGAAGACCAATACTAGTAAATTTGACCACCATTTGGGGTGAGTACTCTATGACATTCCTTGCACAATTTAATTATATGATAGTATGTAAACTTTATATATTTTGTGAACTACTTTTATTCTCAAAATGCATCTGATACCGATGATTGATCCATTGTGATATGTTTATATTTGTCCATATAGAAATACCTATTAAAATGAGTATTGAAAATGATATTGAACATTGAAAATAAGATTCGACCTAAGGGACCTCTTTACTGACTGACCTTCCCAGCTGGGTTATCGCTGGTGTGCCCTAAATAAGGGGTTGTGATGAACTAGTTCGATTGACCCTCAACTACTGGGGTATAATACGGTAGAAGAATACGATATTATAGTGTACTTGGCCATTAAAATGATATGATTGAAAGAAAAAGATATCACATTTGATTTGTTGTATTCGTCTTATTTTGAGCATCCAATTGTGATATATATACTTTCATTTCAAAATATATATCTAATTACTGCAAGTTCCTATCCATATATGTACGTGGCTTCTCTGTTGACTTGAATAGGTATCTATTTTCTGAAAACCCTGGAATGTCTAGAGATTAAACCTCAGTCCGCTTTTAGCTGATGTTGTATGACTAACCATTTTTCAAGAAATAAATAGGCTTGGAGGGAACGTAAAAGGACTATATGGAAGATCCAACTTTTAGAGCTCTTTTTGTTATTTTAAGTAAAAAGTTGTTATGTCATATAGAGCCTGTTTGGCTCCCTTGTAATAAGTTTTAAATTTCGTTTTAAGTTGTAACTCGTTGTTACTTGTAATATAAATGAAGTTTCCTTTTAGAAGCTCTGATGACGTAATTCCTTAAATTTCAGTATTTTACGATTCATGACCATGTAATTGTATTTTCGCTGCATTTAATTAAGGAAACAATTTAAGTCAGAATATTTGTTGCCTTGGTGGCATGTCAAGACACTTGTTCCCCACTACTATTTGGGATGGGGTCGTGACACCCAAACTATCCAAATGGGAAAATTTGAGAGATCTCATTACAGGGGTAATGACTCTCAAACGGATCAAAGGTCTATTGAATGCATACGCATAAAAAATAGAAGGCTAGTATCTAGGTGCACTATATGTAACTTAATGTAGTTATAAATGTTACAAAACCGTTATGTCATGCATTCACATGAGAATACATGCATCCATGCCCCCTTAAAGCAAGTGTCATATTACAAGTTGAGTAAATGTAAATTTACACATGCATGCCTAGATTATGGAAATGAGGACTGCAATAGATATCTATTGACTATCTATTGCGGTTCCCGTTATTACCTTTTACCCTCGTTACTTGTTATATAACACTTGCTTTGTGGGCTACATGCATGTATGTATTCTCATGTGAATGCATGATTACTTATTACCTTTCACCCTCATTACTTATTCGGTAATAATATTCATAGTGATGATGTATACATAGTTATGTTTCATTTCGCATTACTAATTGTTTAGCAACAATCTTTTAAAATTTATAGTATGTTTTATATAATTGTGTCTTATTTATTTGATTTAATCACAACCCTAAATGTTAAAAATTCCTAGGGACAACCAACTCAATGGCCATTTAAGTGTTCAAATCCACGAGTCAACAACAATTCAATAATCTCAAACAACAATGCAAATAATAATGTGATATATTAGAAATTCCTAAGGCCAACCAACTCAATGGCCATCTAAATGTTCCAATTCACCAGTCAACAACAATTCAAGAATCCCAAATAATTCAACAATGTAGCAATCTCTATGTGTGTGTGCGTGTGTGTGTGTGTATATATATACAGTCCTGCTCTTGTATGGACTAGTCCATATTTTAAGAATGCGAACCGAACTTGTGTCACCTGGCAGTGAGCCCAAAAAAGAGAGAGTGTGTACCTATAATTTAGGAGATAATTTCTAGGTACACTGTTAGGTGACACATGTCCGGTCCGCATTCTTAAAATGAGGACTAGTCCGCACAAGAGCATTATTATATATATATATATATATATATATATATATATATATATATATATATATATATATATAGAGAGAGAGAGAGAGAGAGAGAGAGATGTACCGAAATGTGTGTAGAGAGAGAGAGAGGGGGGGAGATGGTCGTCGTTGCTGCAATCAAAGAGAGAAACCAAATTTCTATTTCAGAATTGAATACGAATTTCAATTTGTACCAAAAATCAAATACACGCTATACCAAAAACCAAATACCAATTTTAATTTTAATTTATAATACCAATTTTAATTTCCATTTTGATTTGAAATACCAATTTCAATTTATAATACCAAGTTTAATTACATTAGTGATCCCAAAACACATACACAATTTCAATTTCATAAAAAAAAAAATCAATACCTCGCACACAAATAGTTACCCAAAAACACACACACAAGTACATTACCAATTTTAATACTGCACATATACACACACAGTGACGCCAACATACACACACAATTACATTGCCAATTTCAATACAAAATTTAATTTTCTGAAAAATAAAATCAATACCCCGCATACACATACAGTGACCCCCCCCCCCCCCCCCCCCCACACACACACATTAACCCATATACACACACACACATTGACCAACATACATATAGACCCCCCCCCCCCACAAACACACACACACATACCACAACACACACACACACTAACCCACCATCGCCACTGTCCACATACACACACTGACGCGCGCACACAAAAATTCACACACACAAAGGAAATAAAGAGAGAGAGAGAGAGAGAGAGAGAGAGAGAAATAAAGGAGGGAACATAACGAGGGAAAGAAAAAACTAAAGCGGATAGGTTTTATTTTTAATGTTGTCATGGACTTGTCACAGTCTTTGATCTTGATAACTTTACAAGGTTGTCACGGTCTTTAACCATGACAAAAAAAACGCGTCTTTTTTTTAATCATGGTCTTTGATCGTGACAAGGGTGGCCGGGTCAAGGGTAACATTTTAGCCTTTTTGGTGTGGTGAGTTGTAGGCTTTCTATTATACTGAGGTCCAAAGACCACGATAATGAGAAGTGAAAACAAAATCAAAGCCTTTTGAGTTATGAATTCCCCTATAGAAAGGTAGTTTCCATTTATAATTGCAGATGAACCATAAGCTAACATTCATAATGCATAAAATATTTTTTGATGATAAGAAATGCCAAGATGATCGAGTGCGTTAGGTTTTTGTAGGAAGTATGAGTTGTAGATACACACAAACCCATGAATACATTCATATAGAATCAGAATCATTTGAAAATGTCGAAGGAATGATAATCTCGATATATTAATGATTCACCAATGTAATCGACCATGATTCATTCATGGCCCACCTCCCTAGTCCAACATATCATCATCCTGGTTTGATCTTCCTTGGAATATCAAATAATATTACATAGTGAATTTTTCTTGAATTATTGGATATGTTCCGTAGCTACAATTTTCTTCGTTTTATCTTTGTTGGCGTTACTTGTTTAAGATGAGATCATTTCTTTATGATCTTCCATTATGACAATGTTATAAAATATTGGTGGTTATCTTAGATGTTAAATGAAAGGTTATATAAGTTTTTAGAAATATGGAACAAAAGATCTTTCATGAAATTTTTTGCACGAAAGATGTGCTGCGGAATATTTTGCGCAAAGGATCTTGCATGGGCCTATTGCAATTATATATACGAAATCTAGAATTCCTAGGTAGATTAAGAATGGCAAAGTAAAAAGATATGATTGATAAGTAATTGGTTGATAGGTTGTTCAAATCATTCCCTCGGGGTCTGTTTGGTAGTGATTGTACATAACCTAAAGAGATACAAACTCTATGGGAAATAATCGTAGAAAAATATAATAAACTACCTCTAGATCATGATATCCTAACCCACGAGACCTATTGTATCATTGGTTGGATATTAAGGATGACATTAAATATTTTGACAAAATATAAAATCGTGTGGACGAAGAAATGCAACCACGGGATAAGGATGAGGATTTGCTCTATGAAGCCTTCAATTCATACACCCATAATTTTGGAAAAAAATTCAACAACACTTTTGCATGGTGGATGCTAAGGGGAAATTATTTTAGAATGAATTTTCATAAGAAAGGTTATAGGTTGTGTTGTTTGCACACTGGTTCTTTCAGTTATTAGTAATGTTACGAAGGACTTTTTGTAAGAATGGTATTATGCCGTTAAACCTTCAACGAATTGACAACTGTGTTTATTTAGTTTAAATTTAATATTAAAAAAGTTATGATGACTACGCATACAATTTTTCAACTTATAAACTTTATGCGTATAACCCATATTCAAACCAACAAGTAGGATGCCCTTCCATCCAAAGGGCTTGGGGCAAGGAAACAACAAAGTCAACACCACCCTCCGTGACCATGTAGTCCGGTAATTTTGATTTAGATATCATAGTGGTTTCTTCATTAATATTTGTTATTACATGAAAGTTAACCTCTTTGACCATAATTGCTTTAATAATTGCATGACATCATAGAAGCCTTCGATTCATTTGTTTAATCTCTCGTTATAATGCAAAAATTACTGATGGACTAGTATCTCGGTTGGTAGTATCGATTAGAGAGGATCGTGCTTTTGGCACTGACAACTAATGCTATCTACTATAAGCATCCATTCACATCGACAATTATACAACTTTATCCATTGAATGCCTCTCTATTTTTTTTATTATCACATTTTGTGGCATATGGTGAAAGTATTGGTGAAGACATCCTCACCAGGGTCGGGTGGACAACTAAGCATAGGCATGTTTGTAAAAGGGTGATATGTTCCATACCAAGTATGATTTTTAGGTTCTTTAAAAGTTCCTAGTATTATGCGTCGTGTTGAAGGACATGGTGTGGACAGTTTTTGCACGTGATTTGGTGGCCCTATTACTAGACTGACGTAAATGGCGTCAAATGGGAGCAAAAAAAGATAATTCTCTATCAAACTCTCTTTAATCAAATATCTCAAAATGGAAGAATGCCTCAAATGAGGCTACATAAGGGGTATTTATAGGAAGGAGGTTGCTTGACCTCTAAGCTAAGAATCTAATTACATTTATATCCCTAAGAGGCAATTAACCTTCTTTCTTCTAAATACTAAACAAACAACTAATAAAAGAAAATACATCTAATAAAGGAAATAAAAGAAACTAACAAAAATATAATAAAACACTAAAAATACTAAAAATAACCCCTAATTCTTCATTCACATCATTCTCCCTGCCTTCGAAAAAGTTCGTCCTCGAACTTTAAGGTTGAGGTCGAATGCAAAAATTACGGAAGAGACAAAACTTGCGGGGCCAAAATGTAATTTGTTGAAAATAAGAGGAAGATTCTTCAATTCTTGCGGCTTCATCTTTTCCCTCATATCGCTCATGCCAATCATAAAAAATTACTTATCTCCGGGTTCAAAAACTAAGGTTTTGTTGTCAAACCCTAGTTCTTGAACATGTTCTTGAGAGGACGGGGTCAAAATGGGTTGAAATTTGATTGATTTTGTGGGAGAAGGGGTTCGGAACACTTTTGAGTGGATCTTGGTTGGATCTTAGTAAAGAAACACCGATTCTTGAATCCGACCATGGAGTAGGGGATGACAGGGATGCCCTAGGGTTTCCTCCACTGGAGAAGATTTTTTTATGGCCGAATTTTGGTCGGAAGTCATGTCCAATGTCAGACCTGCTTTGTTGAGGGAAAATAGGGGTTCACCGAGCCTTTTTAACACTAAAAAATGGCAGAATCACTGGGCGGAGCCTAATCTGAAATGTTGTCCAGAATCAGAGGTCAGTCGGGACTTTTGGAGACTAAAAACTTCTCGTATGGCCTCGATGGTGCCGAATGAAGGATTGAGAGTTCAATCGGGACCTCCTAGTTTTGATCGGAGGGTGTTTTGCCTTGATCAGCTACTATAAGGGTTGAAAAAGTGTTTCCAACCACCGGTGGGATCTCGGGATGAACCAAAGGTGTTGGACAACCCTCAATAGGGTTGTCTATACCTTGGTGGGCTCGCTGGAAGGCAGTGGTTGTGTTCAAGGCAGCTAGCGACTGAATCAGGCCTGTTTGGCCTTTAATATAGGTCGTCTTTCTTTGGAGGTTATAACCCATGGTTGAGATTTGATTTTTGGTAGGCTAGGGTATGATAGGCTTTGGATCGCTGGAGTTTGGAGTCAAGCTAAGGTCAGGATGTGGTATTGTGGCTAGGCGGGACTGGTCCTGGCAGTTTCAGCCAGCCTTGCGTGATTTTTGAGCTGTTACGCCAATGGTTTGTGATGGAGAGGTGTTTCTTATTGTGGTGGTGGGAGAAATATGGTTAGGGTTTTGATTTTCTTGGTGTATAGATAGGATAGGGGCTCTTTAGGGAGCGATTTGAGGTGGTGGGGTGGGTGGGATGGTTGTTTGGAGATAAATGGGGCTAGGGATAGTTTTTTTTTTTGGGTAAAAGGGTGGAAATGGTTGCGAAAGCATGGTTAGATGGGTTTAGGGGGGTTAGGGTTTTGGTTTCTTGAATTAGGGTTAGGGTTAATGAGGGTGAGTGTGTGGTGGTGTGAGGTGGTTGCGGGTGGAGGAAGTCGCGCATTCATCTCTTCTATTTGGGCATTCATTTGATTGATGGCTTTCAATATTTGCTCGAGAGGGGGTTGGCACAGAGGTGTTCATAATTTCTTTGACCCACGTGATATTTTTTACGAGTTTTTTTTTGTTTTTTTACAACAACAACAACAAAAATGGGTGGATCGACTAGGCTCTGATACCAATTGATGTAAATGGTGTAAAATGGGAGCAGGAAAAAATTATTCTGTCTCAAACTCTCTCCAATCCAATATCTCAAAATGGAATAATGCCTCAAATGAGGCTACATAAGGGGTATTTATAGGAAGGAGGTTGATTGGCCTTTAAGCTAAGAATCTAATTACATTTATATCCCTAAGAGCCACCTTCCTTCTTCTAAATAATAAATAAATAACTAATAAAAGAAAATACATATAATAAGGGAAATAAAAGAAACTAACAAAAATAGAATAAGACCCTTAAAATACTAAAAATAACCCCTAATTCTTTTTTCACATCACAGGCATTTTAAGACGTGTGATTAATATGGTACACTCAATGTTTAGTGTAACTTAGTTATATGATTCTTCTAGACATCTAAAGAAATACAAATAACTTCTCACACGGAACACCTTAACTCCTCACGTGGATGTACTTACGTCTATTTATAAAATATAGTTCTGATAACTAGAATCATAATCCAAAATTTCCATTTCCAATATATGTGTAATGGGTGACTATAATGGAATCACATCCTCGCAAGATGTAATGTTGTGTAGAAGTTATATAAGTGATGGAAATAAACCAGTTTATCCGAATGAGCGTAACTTGAGTAGTTTCTAAGATAGTGTTGCCATCGACTTTAATAGTAATAGAACTCCGGCATCACATAGATAAACAAAAGTGTTTGTAATCTCATTTTGCAGTTATTAACTGGAATGTTCGTATTTTCTTCTATTTGTAGTCTGAAGCCCCAAAAAATGCACCATATGAGTGGTCACTAGATAAAGTGGTTAGCTTGTTTGTAATTTAATATTTTCTTTACAGAATGCTTTAAGGTAATTATATTAATTGTAAGAGTTTTTCCATAAATTATATCAGGTACTAGCAACTCACAATGGATGTGACTCACTCGGACACATTTAAGTTTGAAGCTTGTTGGTACATTTTGAAAGATTGTCCTGGATATCCTTAATTGTAATATATATTATAATACGTTATTAGTGTTAAGAGAAATCAGGCACAAAGAGAATTTTAGAAAGAGTAAAAGTTCTCATTAATTGGTGTGTCAATAATTAGGGAGTCACCCCTTTATTCATAATATAAGTCATCTCATCCCAAAAGCCTAATTTTCCAATATGGAACGTGTTATAATGAATATCCGCCTTAGAATAAAACTTTTATAACACTCCGCCTTGGATGTACATTATTTCCACCATTCATTGATTGTTGCCTCATTAAAACCTTACTAAGGAAAAACCGATTGGAAAAAAACCAAAGTGAAGGAAAAAGAGTACAACTATTGTGATCAGTGAATTAGTGTTGGACGTGCTTAATATTGGCTCATTAAAACCTTTGTTAGGAATACCGAATGGGACAAAACCTAATCAAAGGAAAAAGAATATAACGCATATATGCCCTAAATTACATGTTCTTGTATCCTCCCCCTAATAAGATGCTCCCCTAGATTGATATGTTCAATTTCACTATTGGTGCAGTCGACGCATTCCAATCATGTACCCAAACTTCTGAAATGTCACCTTTGGTAGTGACTTCATGAAGAGATCAGATAGGTTATCACTTGAACGAACCTGCATGAATTCAATCTCATTTTTCTTCTGAAGCTCATGAGTGAAGAAAAACTTTGGTGAAATGTGCTTGGTTTTGTCTCCTTTGATGAATCCTTATTTAATTTGTGATATGCATGATGCATTACCTTCATAGATAGTACTTGGAATATCTATAATAGAAGGCAATTGATAAGAACTACGAATATGTTTAATTAAAGATCTTAGCCATACACATTCACGGTTAGCTTCATGAAGAGCTAAAATTTCAGAGCGGTCAGAAGAAGTAGCTACTAAAGTTTGTTTAGTAAAATGCCAGGAAATAATAGCATTACCACAAAAAATACATAACATGTCTGAGATCGACCCTTATAAGGATCAGAGAGATATTCAGAATCTGCATAACCAACTAATTCTGAACTATTAGAGTTAATAGGAATAAAATAAACCCATGCCAGTGATTCTACGTAGATATCTTAGGATATGTTTGACACCAAAATAATGCCTTTTGGTTGGTTCAAAACTATATCTAGCAAGCCGATTCACAGAGAATGAGATATCCTACCTAGTACATTGTGCCAAGTATAATAATGCACCAATTGCACTTAAATAGGGTACTTCTGGACTCAATATTTCCTCATCTTCTTCTTTAGTATGGTATAGATCTTTCTTTATGTCCAAAGACCGGACAACCATGGGGGTACTTAGTGGGTGAGATTTATCCATATTAAAGCGTTTTAATACATTCTCAGTATAATTAGACTTATGGACTAAAATTCCAGTAGAATGCTTCTCGATCTACAGGGCGAGATAAAATTTAGTTTTCCCAAGGTCTTTAATCTCAAATTCCTATTTGAAAGCTATCAGTTATTTCAAACTCTTTTGGTGTCCCTATCAAATTTATGTCATCCACATAGACTGCTACTATTGCATATCCCTTTGAGGATTTCTTTATAAATACATAAGGGAAAATTGGATTATTTTCATACCATTCCTTAGAAAAGTATTCACTAAAATGATTGTACCACATTCTTTCGGATCGTTTTAAACAGTACAACGCACATCTTAGTCGGATTTAATGTTTACTCCTTGGCTTTGCTTCAGGCAAAGGAATCCTTCAGAGATTTTCATGTATATTTCTATATCTAAGTCCCCGTATTAATAAGCGGTCACAACATCCATGAGCCTCATATCAAGATTTTCAGAAATCGCTAAGCTAATTAGTTATCTAAAAGTTCTATTATCCATAATGGGGGAGTATGCTTCCTCAAAATAAACCTTGTGCCACAAGTCGTGCCATGTATCGAAAGGTTTTATTATTTTAATTTTTTTCTTACAAAAACCCATCGGTAAACTAGCAGGTTAAAATCTTTTGGGTTTTGTACTATACGTCCAAATACACCACGTTTATTTAGATACTTGAGTTATGCCTTGATGGCAATTTCCCATTTTGGCTAATAGACTTTTTGTCGACATTCATTTTGAGTGCGTGGTTCATTGTTCTTATCACCGCCCTTTGAAATTTGTGTAGCTACTGCATATGAAAATATATCATCGATGATAATTTCTTTACGATCCCACATTTCTCCCGAATATGAATAAAACATAGAGATCTCATTATTATTAGGTACCTTTGCCTCTTCAAGGGCTTGTATAGTCATTTCAGTGACCTGTGTGTTTTTAGAAACAATAGCCTCTTCAGGGGTTTCAAAGAAAGTGGATCTTTTATTCATAACCTCTTCGGGAGGATTATTAGGTTAAGATTTTTCATTTGATCTACACTTTCGGGGAGCAGAGTCTTTGGAACTTATAGGTCTTCCACGCTTCTGGCATGTAATAGATTCATTTGTTGCTGATGTCAACGTTTGTCCCACTGGTACAATAATTCTTGTAGGCACATTTACAGCGGGTACATGAGACATGGTTACTTTTGTAACATCATTGAATGCATCGGGTAATTTATTTATAATTTTCTGAAGATACAATATACTTTTCACTTCATGCTCACATTGAGAAGTACGGGGGTCTAGATGAGATAAAGTGAAAGTGTTCCATGTTAATTCTCACCGTTCTTCAGGAATGGACCGTACTTCTAGTATGTTCTTTCCTCCCCTAATGTCGGGAAGATTGTCTTATCAAAATGACAATCCCCAAATCTGTCGGTAAACATATCACCTATCAGTGGCTGAATATAAAGAATGATTGATGACGAATCATAACCAATATATATTCAAAAACAACGTTGGGACCCATTTCGGTACGCTGGGTTGGGGGGATGGTCACGTGCATCACACAACCAAATTTACGCAAGTGTGATATATTTGGTTAACATCCAGACACAAGTTGAAAAGGCAAAAAGGGGTGATAAGCAGTGGGCCTAAGCTTAATTAACTTAGCAGCGTATAGGATAACATGTCCCGAAGAAGAGACTGGGAGTTCGGATTACATAAGTAAAGGTCATGAAATAAGTTGTAAACGTTTAATCAAAGACTAAACTAAATCATTTAGGGTGTGGACATGGGGGGCTGGGTGCTCAACATTAATTCCTTGTGATAAATAATAATCATAAAAAACTTGAGAAGTAAATTCTCCCACATTATCTTAACGAATGGATTAATGTGTTGATCAGGAAAATGTGCTCTAAGTTTTATGATTTGAGAAAGTAATTTTGCAAAAGCCAAATTACGAGTAGATAACAAACAAACATGTGACCAATGAGTAGATGCATCAATTAAAACCTTAAAATATTTAAAAGGTCCACTAAAAGGGTGGATGGCCCAATAAATATCCCCTTGAGTTCTTTGTAAAAAGGATAGTGACTCGGAAGCTATTTTGAGAAAAGATGGTTTAGTGATTAACTTACCTTGAGAATAAAGGGTTCAAAAATCATCACCAGGTAAGGTAAGTTGTTTGTTTATTAAAGAGTGCCCATATGTGTTGTTTATGATTCGACGCAATATGTTTGATCCAGGGTGATCCAATCGGTCATGCCACAATATTAAATTATATAGATCATTAAGCTTCCTGCTCATGACAATATGTGATTCAATAACATTAATTGTTGTATGGTATAACTCCATGGATAATGTAGGCAATTTCTCTAGTGTGAGGTTCTGGATTCCAACACTAGAAGTAATGAAAATGAACTCCTTATTACCTTCATTACATGTTTTGATATGATACCCGTTCACTTTTATGTCCTTAAAACTCAATAAATTTCTTCTCGAATTTCTTGAGTATATAACATTATTTATGAATAAGTGGATACCATTAGGTAACACCACATGGGCTCTTCTGAATCCTTCAATAATCTTAGCAGGACCATCTATAGTGGAAACATTCTTTGTATTGTATACCAAGTATGAGAAAAATCTATGTTTTTTTTTAAAATGGCATGGGTTGTCCCATTGTCTACCACATAAGTGTCATCGCATGCGCTTATTTTCGGATCCATACCTGGTAGTCAAAAGACGCTGAAAGTCGACCAAAAATTGTAGATTGAGAATGACGGTTATAAGCTCCTCGTGCTGATAACGTGTTAAGAGAAATAAGGCACAAAGAGAATTTTAGAGAGAGGAAACGTTCTCATTAAGTGGTGTGTGGATAATGAGGGGGTCACCCTTTTATTTATAATACAACTCATCTCATCCCAAAAGCCTACTTTTCAAATGTGAGATGTGTCATAGTGGACATCCACCTTAAAATACAACTTTTATAACAATTAGTGTGTTTTTACATTCTAGGGCAAACATATTAGATTTATTATGAGTGTGTTTAAAGTATTGTCCTCGTCATGTTTATTTTGAATATCTTAAATTAAATAGTCCTATTCGTACAAAGTTCAACCATGCTCCCAGATTGGTATAAATTATATACAATGATTTCATATTACCTTACATTAAATTTATATTATGCTAGAAATCAAATACATTAAAATTCCAATTCACTTCATTCAAATTAACAAGGTCAGGTATATCATAATTTATCTAAGATGGACTGGGTTGGCTTGAACTAATGTGAATCTAGACATAATCCATCGGTGGTAAATTTACAAATGTTGGTGAAATCCGTTGTTATGTGGGGTTGTGTGTAAATGTTGAACAACCTGATCCACTAGTTTCCCCGACTGGCACATATGAATGGGTGGTGGTAACAGAATATCGCCAAAAATATTAGGTGGTGTTGGGCTCTTATCAAATATATCGTCCTCTTTAAGCCTCCTTTGAAGCCTTTTTACCTCATTGCTCCACTAATTATTCAAATTCATGGTTGAACCTATATTAGTGGCTCTATTTCCAGAACATAGAGGAGAGGCGAAGGGAGAGAGACGAGGTGGAAGGGAGGGGGGAATGAGGGTTAAAAGAAATTTTCAATTAAGTTACGACTCATCTATTGGAATGTGCGGGGTTTGAATGACCTCGGGAAAAGAGGAGTGGTTAGTGGGGACATTTCGCGATGGAGGACGGATATTGTCTTCCTTCAAGTGACTAAACTAGTTTGTGTGAATAGGGAGATGGCACGGTCTATTTGGGGAGGAGGTAGGATAAATTGGTGTTGTCTAGACTCGAAGGGGGAATCAAGAGGGATCATCGTGATGTGGGATAATAGAGTGGTGAGAAAAATTGTTGTCTTAGTAGGCAGATGGTCACTTTCTTATTTATTCAGGAATATAGAGGATGGGTTCATTTGGAGCTTTTCGGGGGTATATGGGTCTGTGGAGAACTCGGGTCGTTAGGAGCTGTGGGAGGTATTAGAAGGGGCCAGGAGTGTTTGGGACATTCAGTGGTGCACAGGGAGAGACTACAACATTGTTCGGTTCCCCTATGAGAGAAGTAGTGGGGGGAGGTAGAACTTTTTTATGCGGGATTTCTCAGGCTTCATCGATGAGTTGGAGTTGATTGATCTCCCTTTGGTGGGAGGGGTGTACATCTGGTCCAGTCATTGGGATGATCCCTCGCTTTCTCGGTGGGATCGATTTTTACTTTCTGTTAACTGGGAGGAGCAATTTTCGGTGGCAATTCAGTCTTGCCTGCCTCGAGTGACTTCGGATCACTCGCCTAGTTTGCTGGAGGGTGAGGGTGGGGGGGGGGGGGGGGGAGAACCCCATTTATATTTGAGAATATGTGGTTAAAGGAGGAGGATTTTAATGGGATGATACAAGAGTTGTTGCAGAGGTATGAGGTGGAGGGGAATGCGAGGTTGAAACTTGCTACTAAATTATTTCGTCTCAAGGGGGATATCATTCGGTGGAACAGAGATGTGTTTATAAATGTGGGGGAGTGATAGAGAAGCTTTTGGATGGAATCCGATTTCTCGATGAGAAAGAAGGGGTGGGCGGTCTTTCGGGGGTAGAAAGAGTGGAGAGAGTCGAGAAAAAAAGGGAGGTGGGGAAGCGTCTGATCCTGGAGGAGGTGAATTGGAGGAAAAAAGTTTAGGGCTCTTTGACTTAGGGAAGGGGACAAAAACACTAATTTTTTTCATAAAGCGGATGACTCCCATCGTCGCTTTAACCGTATCGGGAAGGTGGTAGTAGGGGGAGTGGAGTTCATCGAGGAGAGTGACGTTTGTAGGAAGATTAGTCAGTTCTATTAGAGGCTTTATACAGAGGAGGAGCGTGGCGGCTAAAGATGGATATGATTCTAGTGGTGAGCATCTATGGGGACGAGGTTGGTCAGTTAGAAAGGATGTTCACTGAGGAGGAGGTTGTTCAGGTTCTGAGGTCAATGTGTGGTGATAAGGCGCCTGGTCCGGACGGGTTCACTATAGCATTTTTATAGCATTTTTGGGAGGTTCTCATGGTGGATGTGATTGCTATCTTTAGCGAGTTCTACGATAGAGTTTACTTTCTGAGGAGTCTGAATGCCACATTCATTACTTTGGTTCCTAATAAAGGGTGGGCTACAGATGTGAGAGATTTCAGACCTATTAGTTTGGTCGGCAGCGTGTATAAACTCATTTGTAAGGTCTTGTAGGTTAGACTTAGAAATGTGATTAATCCTCTTATTTTGAATGCACATAGCGCGTTTATGGGGCGTTGTCAGATCCTTGATGCTGCACTGGTAGAGAATGAGTGCATCGAATCCAGGTTGAGAGGTGGGGATCCTGGTATTCTATGCAAGCTTGACATTGAGAAGGCGTATGATCACGTAAGCTCGGATTTCCTTCTTTATTTGCTTAGGAGGATGGGGTTTGGGGATCAGTGGTGTAGGTGGATGAAGAGACGTATTTCCTCTCTCAATTTTTATGTTCTTGTTAATGGGATGCCTGAGACGTTCTTCTCGAGTTCGCATGGTATTCATCAGGGTGACTCATTATCCCCTTTTCTATTTATCCTGGTTATTGAGGCATTTTCTTGGATGATGAGTCATATGGTGGATGGTGGTCTGGTTTCGGGTTTTTTGATCGGAAGCGGTGTTCCCCATCCAGTTGAGGTCTCTCACGTTCTGTTTGTGGATGATACTATTATTTTTTACGGGGCAGGTGTGGACGAGGTGAGGTCATTGTAGTTGCTTATGGTGTCTTTCGAGGTTGTGTCGGGTTTACGTATTAACGTCAGGAAGAAAGAGATGGATGCCGTTGGTGAGGTGGGAAATGTGGGCTACGTAGCAAGTGCTCTTGGTTGTCAGGTTGGCTATCTCCCTTCTACTTATCTTGGCCTCCCTTTAGGGGCTAACTTTAAGTCTTCTTCGATGTGGGATCCGGTAATTGAGAGGTTCCAATGGAGGTTAGTTGTTTGTAAGCGTAGTTACCTGTCTAAAGGTGATCATTTGACGTTGATCAAAATCATTTTATCTAGCCTTTTGACATATTTTATGTATGTTCTCCCTTTACTTGGGTCCATTGGCAAATGGCTCGAGAAGTTGATGAGGTATTTTCTGTGGAGAGGGAATGATGATCAATTTAATTATTTCTTGGTGAGTTGGGATAAGGTGTGTTGATCGCTGAAAGAGGAAGGGGATGGGGTGAGGAACTTAGATCATTTCCATAAGGCTTTATTGGGCAAGTGGCTATGGTGCTTTAATAGGGAAGGAGACAGACTGTGGAGGAAAGTGGTAGCCACTAGGCATGGGGTGGGTCCGAATGGTTGGGGTCCTATTTATGAGCGTTCTGCTCACGAGGCGGGGTGGTGGAGGTATACTGCGCTTAGGTGGGGGAGGTTTACTCACCTCCTTCCATCTCGGGAGTGGGAGTCGTATCAGGTTCTGGAAAGATAAATGGGGTGCGGGGGGCTCTTTAGAGGATATCTTCCCAAGGATGTTTCGTCTTGGATAAGACAAAGAGGGGTTAGTTGATAATCATAGGCGAATGACTGGGGTGTGGGGGTGTGGGATCCAAAATTTAGGAGGGGTGTCCGGGATTGGGAGCTGGAGGAGGCGGAGGATTTCATTGCTTGGCTGGGATTGGCACCGGATCCGTCTTTAGGGGCAGATGGGTTGAGGTGGTAGTACTCTCAGGATGACCTATTTTCA
Source organism: Sambucus nigra (assembly GCA_949130495.1). Taxonomy (NCBI): domain Eukaryota; kingdom Viridiplantae; phylum Streptophyta; class Magnoliopsida; order Dipsacales; family Adoxaceae; genus Sambucus; species Sambucus nigra. The sequence continues at coordinate 283,565,967 of OX422215.1, forward strand.
GTTAAGAGACATTATTTAGTGTTGAGGGGTAGTGTGGGTGCTTATTTTTCGTGGAAGGTCATTTGAAAGAGCCACGCGCCTCCTAAAGTTTGCTTCTTTGTGTGGATTGATGTCAGGCAGACCATCTTAACTATTAAGGGGCTTCAAGGAATGAGGATGACCAGTAGATGTTGGTTATGTAAGAAGGAGGAGAAGACGATAAATCACCTTCTTTTACACTGTCAGGTCACTAGGGATCTTCAGGATTTTTTTTTCTCTTTATTCCAGATTGTTTGGGTTAGGCCTCGTTCGGTGCCCGAGGTGATGGAGGCTTAGAGGCAGCCTAGGGGTTGGTTTGGCCCGTGATTGGTCTCTATGTTGGTCCCTCATTGTATTTTTTGGACCATCTGGCAGGAGAGTAAAAGGAGATGCTTCGAGGGAGTCGATATCGACCCTTCTCAGATTCTGTTAAGTTTTCTAAGTCTTCTTCTTACTTGGTGTAGAAAACAATATGATTCGTCATTGTCTTTCTTTCTTGAGTTTTTAAAGGAGTTCTAGGTGCTTGTATTGTCTGTTTTTGGTTTTAAACCTTCGCTTCTTTGCTTTGTATACTTTCGGTATACAGGATTTCTCTTCCTTAGGTTGGTTGTCTTTATAGAATCATTTACTCATAAAAAAAAGATCGGCAATAATCTTTTGAGTCTTGATTACTTGATAACATGTAATCATAATCATACTCGGGTTCATTTTGTACCTAGATCCTATCTAGTCTTGTCACTAGGATCAACCACTTGGACTATAAAAGGATACATCCCAATTAAAAGGGGGTTCAATGGTAATTACATGATATTAGGGAGTTTGGTAGATACCATATGCCTGTGAAAGGACTGTGGGTATCTAGATATGGTAAGACAGTGTAGTAGAGCCTATAACATCCGTTTTCATCACACGATAAAGGGGTGGCAACACACGATGAAAGGACACGTGGCTTCAATTACAGTTGAACCTTTGTTTGGAGACAATAGAGCCAATCGGGTATGTCCCCTCTATAACACTCTGCATTCAGTTAGGATGAAATTGAAACTTAATCATTTGCGTTTGAGGATCGGGTAGTATACAAATTCCAACTGATATTAGTCTCCAATATTGATCACCCAAGTAATATACCTTGAATTGTTGAGGATCCTTCAGTATGAACCATTTGAATGAAATGTACAAAGCATGTTAGATAAAGGCATTATTATCCACAACAGACCCAGGTAAGGTTGCCAAATAATGGAACCTGCGGACTGTATGTCCACTTAACATTGCACGATAGGAAAATTATATTGTAATAATACATTCGCTTCCTTCCTAGTAAGACGATTAGCTTCCTTGCAAGGGTTAACCCAGGGACAATAATGGCCAACATATTCCTTCAATAAAGGATAGGCCCGTTGAATGTACTCATAGCTAAAGAACTTGAAACATATACAACACATTATAAATTAAATATTTTGGTCGTATCAATATTTATAAAAATAATTCTCAATTCTAAAAACTTATTAATATGATTTGCGAAAAAAGAGTCCAACGAGTTCAAAGACCCCCCGGATAAAACATGAAAGGGGGTAGTATTCTCGGGGAAGAATAACAGAACCCACCCCAATCGCAAGACCCACCGATATCAAAGTACTCAACACTAGCCAACAAATAGATTGTTATATTATGTTTTGCGATGGGAGAAAAATATATTCCCCACACGATAAAATAAATATGCCGATGCAATCTCCGTTGCGTCAACTTTTATTTTGTTCATTTATAGCTTTAAACCACTTATTCAAGCTTGGGCATTTTATCCCACCATGTTCGACACGTCTCGATTCAATGCGAGGAAATAACTTATTTATGACTCCATCACAGACATTGAGGTGATCGTCTTCTACAATAATGTACTTTGCATGATTCATTGCCACTAATGAACCACTACCAACTAGGATACCTTCATATAAACAATTAATGCTAAAAGTTATTTAAAAAATACTCATTTATGAAATACTCATTTTTATGATTTTTAATTTGTATAAAAGAAACCCGTACCCATTAAAATATTAAAATCATAAGGGATTAGGCATAATTCCCTGACAAGAAGTTTGAACGTGTTAGTTGTGTGTCACTAGAAGAAGCGCTTGTACTAACGACCATGCTGCCTTGGAAATTTTCTCTACAAGCATTTCTCTTTAACCACTCCTATGTATTAAACTAATTACACGTGGATGCATCTTAATATTTTCGTATGTATCTATCAGACTCCCCTAATTTCCATGCATCCTTATTATGTTGTTGCTTGTTGTGGTGTTCTCCATTGTCATTATGTGGCCAATACCGTCCACAACACGCATATAATTTTCAAAAATTATAGGGCACTCAGTAATTGGAATTGTCAGTTTGAGTCATCCATCACATCTAATTCTTTTCTCTAACTCCATTTTGAATAATGCGATTATAAAATAAAACTTTAAATAATAATTAAAAACATATAAAATTATAAACCTTACCTTAATAAATATTTGAGAAGGAAACTAAATGAGGAAATGTAGGGATTTTTTACTAGGATTTTTTTCTCACCAAATCTTAAGGTTGAAAGAGGGAATTGTTGTTAAAATATGAAATGGGTTTGGATGAGATTTGGTGTCGAATGCTGTGGTAATATTATACGGTTGAAAAAGATAATTGATTGTGTTAGATGGTAATAAAGTGGGTGGATGTGATAGTTATTGGGGTTAAATGAGAGTTTTAGAGCACTTAAATGAAAATGTTTTGGGGAAGAAACAAATTAATTGTGATTATCTCTCGTGGTAAACATCTTTCGCCTGAGAGGTGGGACTCATTCTCTTAGGCGGAACAAGATGTTCCATTCAAAATTTAGGCTCAAAATGACGCCATTTCTGTTTACTTCAATGTATATTTGTCACGCCCACAACATTTTTCATCATCTTGACACCTCCAAACTTAATCTAGCAAGCCTTAAATAGACCATTAGGATTGCTCTTACATGTTAGCTTTGTTTAACATCTATGTATATATATATAAAATAGTAGCCTCAAATTGCTTTGATTTGACACGTGGCTTAAGCCTTAATTAGCAGTAGGTTGGATTATTTAATAAGTTGAAACATTGTCTCTCCATTCCGTAATATTTAACTCCTGTCCATTCCAGTTATACACCTATTCTCTTCTTCTTCTTCTCCATTGTTTATTAATATTCTCCCCAAAAGAGCACAAGACTCAAGAAAAATCTATATTTTTTCCCAAACAACGTTATAAACCAAAACATCCCCAAGCACCAAATCATATTAAAACTCTTGCCAAACACGATGATAAATCAAAATGTGCCCAAACACTAAAACAAAAGTTCAAAATGAGGAAGTTGTTCACACACTATCAGGTAAATACCAGAACCCTGGAATGAAACACGTAGGAAATTGTGACTTGAGTTTTGTGTGTGCGAACAAGGCAGAGGATGAGAGCGTATAGCAACAGGGTGAGGGATTTGTAGTCGGTAGAGGATTGTGGTTGGTCAGTGGTTATAGGGAGCTAATGTGGTGTTATGGATTCGTGGGTTTGGGATTTTATTGGGTTTGAGTCAGTAGGTATTACGGGGTATTGGGTGTAGGTGATGGGAGGTGGGTGGTGTCATGGACAGGGGGTTAGGAGGTTGCAATTTGCGGTGTGGGTTGGCACTGTGGGCGATGTGAGGTGTAGGTTGGTGCGTGTGTAGAAACAGGTGCAAGGGGGTTATGGTTGGGGTATTAGCGAGGTTAAGGGGGGTGCGTGGGTTTCTCCCTCTCTCATCTCATATTTTCCCCCTCCTCATCTCACATCTCTCATCCTATCTCAATAATAAAGACTTAATATAGTTGTGTTTATTCATACAGTTCGGTTAGATCTAACCCTTTTTTATTTAATATATTTTATAATCTTCTGCTTTGTAGGTGTTTATTCAATATATTTTATAATAAAGACTCAATATATTTTATTCAATATATTCAATATATTTTATAATCTCTCGGCGTTTATTCATTCAGTTTAGTTGTTATGACTTTGTAATATTCAATTAATTTAGAATTGATATATTTTGGTAATGATATGTTTGTATGTGTTTTTGTAATTTGGAAGACAGATCGAGTTGTATGGACTTAAATTGAAAGGGTAAGGCCCAATAGTCTTGAAATATTCGTAGCCGAAATGACAATTTATTTTACTGTACATATAAAATTTGCACATTCTGAACAATTAATTTTTTAAAGTTCACAACCTACATGACTTCAATTTATGGTCATTTAACACGATGCCTTTAATAAATCTCCATTAAAAATTATTTGATATAAAACTTATTTGAATTAAATTTTGCCCATTTAAAGCAATTAAAACAATAATTTTGGCGTTACAAAAATCATGTACACTAATTCCTTATTTTATAAGTGTATTTGAAGTTTAGTAAATAAAGTTAATGTTTAAATTATTTCCATTCAACGCGAGCTTTTAAGCAATATTGACACAATACAAAATTAAATTTATAAGAGTGTCAATTCAACCAATATATACTAAAATTTCATATATATTATTTTTCAACAATACTTTTTTACTAATTAACATTTTTGTCCGTTTATAGCAAATCCTTAGTATACATATAAAGTTGTACGCTTAAAACTCAATGCATGCTCTTCTCTCTTCAATGCATATTTACAATTTACAGCTATTCCTTGAAAATTGATTAAATAGAATTCATTATCTTTTCAATCGTAAAATATATTGTGTAAAACAGGTTACAACAACAAAATAATGCGGTTTGGATAGGTTCGGCCTCACATCGTGTGCTATGACGTTACTAACCATAACTAACTAAAGATTAAGAAGCCTTCGTTTTTCAATACACTCTTGTCACTCCTCTATTCTTTCCCATTAGGCATTTAAGATATGCTCTCTAATTATAGATTCATGTAACTATATGGACATTGCACGTTGATCTTACAATTTTTTTTGTTAGATAAAGCCTCTCGAGAGGGGTATGGGGAGGGGACTTGAACCCCGATCTCTTGCAAACCAAGGGTGGATGGTAACTATTTGGGCAAGTCTCTTTGATTCCTTTTACACAACTAAACTCTAACCTTGAATATCCAATCACCATCCTAATTTCAATGTTAAAGATAATTGATGTAGAATGCTTCTTGTTCCGCATTACATCAACATCTATCAAGAGAGACATTTCGATTGACGCAATAGAATATACACAAAATTTAGTATGTGGCTAAGTATATATAATTTTTCTCACGAGAAAAACGTTTATATATATACACAAACATATACACACACACACACAGTCTTTTTAATATACTTCATTTGACATACTTGATGGTAAATCAATTCACACATGTCTCTATTTTGATAGTAAATCAATTCACACATGACTCTATTTTGATAGTAAATCAATAAGTTTTTGCTAAATTTTGGTGAAGATGTCTACAAAAATTCTATAACAAAATTTAACAATTTACTTTACTGACACGACTTGCAGAGAAAGAACAAAACAAAACAGTATAAATACTCTTTTTTTGTTGTTGTTAATTTTAAAACATTTGAGGGGCCGAGCCAGTCCCGCTTTCTACAGCCTCTATTGGATACACGAAAGGTGACATATATTGTGTCAACATGTTAGTCTATACTTAATGGACATTCAACACAAAAGCACTCGATGAAAAATCCATTTTATGCATTAGGCGTATGTGTTATTTATCTTGTGTTAACCCTTGTGTGGTATTTCTAACGGGTCTTTTAATGTGACTCCAAAGTAACGGGTCTATACTTTAGGTAGCTACATTAGATCGTGATTTACACGTCAAGTATCTATGCATGCTAATATAATCAGTTTACCGGTCATCAGACAATCTATAGAACTTATCTCTTGTAAAGTAATATTCATCGGTTAGGGAACTAATCCATAATTATTGTCCTTGATCCTATTCAAATTTTGAGAACAAGTTGAGGGAATTGTTGTTCCATTGCCCTTCTTTTCGTGTTCTAATCGTTTGTGACAAAGAAAGTGTTGTTCACATAAATACTTCACCAAATCTTATTATAATGCACCTGTGGCGCAAACATATGTGATGAGTTACACTTCGTTGAGAGAATATATAAGCAACACATAATCTTACTTCTGCTACAATTTTTTTCGTCACCAATTGAACAATTTATTGTAGTGGATTAGTTCGAGCATTTTAGGCTACTATCCACCGATAATGTTTTGCCTACGTCCAAATAAACACATTTTCTTACATTAATGGATAATCTTATCTTCCACTTTTTTCCCTTCCATATTTATTGTAGCTTTCAAAAGTATTCTCTCTAATCTAACCGATGGCTTATGATGGCTTTCTGGATTTCGTAAAAGAACATAAAATTCACACCTATGTTGGTGGCAACAATTAATTTAGCTGTGTAGAAGGTGTAGCTCTGATGTTGACGTTAGTGTGGAACTGTAAATTTTACTGATTGAGGCAATTCCTAAAAGCTTAATGGCAAAAATATAGCTTCTTAAAGAGACATTTAGTCATAAATTTGTCATACTCAATAGTTTATGTGGGTTCCAACCACTATTGGAGTTTGGGTTGCAGTCTTTAAATTTAATATAACATAGGGTGTGATCCGTAATATGATATTGTGAAAATGTCATATGACAAAGTTTATTTCTCATATTAGAATATTTTCTATCATATTAAAAAAAAATCGTATGAGACTATGGTACGTGTCATGTCATGTTAGCACCTTTCATACTAGGACTTGGAGACCAAACACAATCACTTAAAAACGTCTTTGGTTGGACACAAAGACACACCTCGCCTTACGAGCTTGAGGCGAGTTCGTGACATAAGGGTTGACTCAATTACCAGATCAACTATCACCTACTTTTCAAAACCATGCATATCTATTTTCTCTCGTACTATTCCCTACCAAAACCTAACTAGGACCTAGCTGTTTTAAAAGATGATTTGAGCTAGGAGAACAAGCATCTAATTTTGGCATTAAGCCTCGTCATTGTGCATATCCATTTAATTAAGTTAATCCAAAAATCACGAAGGGTTGATAATAACTGCATACTAATTTCAGATTCAGGAACTTAATTCATAACCCGATGCTTACTCACCAAGTTGACTAATATGAATTTGGACTTCGAAGGGTCTCAAAAAGGTTTTTGCGAGAGATTGAACAGTTTTAGGTCCTTTTTCTTTAAATTTTATTGATCAAGTGGTGTTTACCTTCAAGTCTCATATTCAAAAAAGTTCTGTTGCAATTCAAGATAATTATCTCTTATTCAAATATTCAACGTAGTCGGGACATATTGTTTTGAGCCATTTGAATGGTTTCATTTCAATAACATGGAAATGTAAAAGAAAGCATATATCAAATAGAGCCTCGAACTTTTATTAATACACGTTTAGTCTAAGTCTTTTTATTTTGCACCAAAAAGTTCTTCACTATGTCTTTTGCGGACCTTTAAAGATAAACGACTAAAGAACTTTTTGATACAAAATAAAAAACTTGGACTAAGTGTGTATTAAAAAATATTTGAGGGACTTTTTGGTATTTGATCCTAAAAGAAAAGGGTCCAATGCAAATCTATTTGATGCCCAAATCAAATCTAATATTCAAATATCCACAAAAAGGATGCAACTGCATAATTACATTCAGAAATTATTTTTGAAACTACTGCCATGCGTGACTTAATGTGCATACAATTATCATTGTGTAATAGGAGCATATATTCAAAGATGCATTAGGAAATTCGTTTACATGTTAACTTAATATGTTTGTTGACCTAGTTTTACAATCTTTATATATTGGGGTAATATAAGAAAGAAATAATAATCCTAATCCCAATCGAAAACCCAAAGAAGGCCTAGTTTTCAAACAATTAAGCCTCTCTAGTGCACCCACATTATTCATGAACCTACTTAATCCTAACCCTACTGGCCCTGTTGCTGCCAACCACCAGAGGGTCTGGATGAATTGGGCTTAAAGGAATAGGACCTTTTTTTTTCTTTGAAATTCAAAGGAGTTTACACATATTCAGACTTCTTTTTCTCACAAGCATACATGGATGTGTGTCACTTTTAAAACATTCTCCTACCTTTTTCGGCCTAAAATTTCGGGGTCAAAGCGAGAGGTGTATGCCTAGAAAAAAGGTCAGATTTAAAAAAATAAAGATTTTAACTTTGATATACATAAATAGATAAATCATAACTATGAGTAAAACATTTTTGAATTTTCTTATGACATATGGGATTCACTTTCTCGGCCGATAGGGGAATTAAATTAACATAATACGTGTATATATGACTTTGGCAAAATTAAATATGTAAATTATGAGATTTTGTAATCCATGTAAAGAATCTACATTCTTTATATCAAAAAATAATTAATACATCTAAAAAAAAGTTATATGCTTAGAAAAATACAAGATTCAGCCTACTTCTTTGAACTGGGGGAATTCTCATGAACAAATTATTTCAGCTTTTACGTGTATGAATACGTATTTTCGACGTTAGGGTATTTACATTCACGTAATACATGCAACGGTGGATCGATGTGAGTCGTTAAAAAAATCATGATAACTCGGCCTCCACATAGATCCGCCCTCTAATACATGCATACAGAGTTTATGATTTTTACCACTATTGTGTTAATGTAAAGATATTTTGTAGTTAATGTAGGAGTTTACTGTCTTGAAATCAATCAATAAATAAATCTAAAAAATTTACAACAGCACAAGGGTCATGGCCCGGCTGGAGCTAGGCTCAAATGCAAATCCAAGCCAAATCCATCATCACTATCTCTAGAAAACTTACTCAATGAAGGCCCCTCATTACTCACATGATGGGCCCAACTTTGTTGAGGCACAACTGAATCCCCTACACCTCCGGTATACGATAACATCCCTGCACCCCTCATAGCAGATGATGACGTAAACACACATCCATGTGCCACGTGGAAGGGCTGGTACGGCCATCCCGGAGACGACGTCGTTCCAGTAAGAAGGTGAGGAGGTGGGGCAAAAGCTGATACCATTGGGTTCCTGAAGTAGGAAACGGCAGCGTTTCGTGTGGCTTGCATTTGGGCACGCTTTAATTGTTGTCTCTCTTTCTTGTGAGCATTTTGGTGGCCACCTAAGGCTTGTGAGTTAGCAAACTCACGGCAGCAATATTGACACTCGTATTTTCGACCATCCAATGATGGAAAATTACCTGAATCTGACGATCCAGATTGTGTCTTTGTTGAATTTACCTCTTCATCTTCCAAAACATTGAACCCAAATAGCTTTAAGCCGCCATTACATGTTGTAGTATTGTTTTCCATATTATATATAAGAGAGAGAAAGAACAACTAGATATGTGTTAAGAGAGTTGCAGCATGTATGTGATATTTATAGAGAGAGAAAATAAAGTCTCCATAGGGAACACTTGGGGGGGCCAATGAAGGATTACACTTGAGTTTGGGCATCTAGTGTGAGGAAATGGCAGAAACGCCCTTGCTATAATTTGTACTTGATTTTAGGTCTCGTTTGCTGTTTTTGTTTTACTGATCTAGTAGATACCGGAGTTGAAGAATGTGATGCATATGAATGGGGTAGTTGAACTATCCAATAATTGAGTTTACTTGTAGCTGTGCAGTATTTTTAACAAGCAAAATGTGTTCTTTGCGGATATAATATTAATATAAGTCAGTTTAAGGGAAGCGGTATTTCGCGTCCCAGGTGACCATTCATGTTTGTCCCTACCCTGCGTTAATTTTTAAGTTTTTGGGATGGGGTGTGGATTTTCAATAAATACGCTTTCTTCAACACTATATTATTATTATTTGATGGAAAGCACATAATTTAGAAGGTTCCATGAATTTAGAGGAAGAAAGTTTTTCATTAGTACAATGTCCCAAGAGATCATTTAATAAAGAAGGATACCAGCGTGTATGCAATATATACTTTACAATACTTTCCTTTTAGGGCTCGTTTGGTTCGAGGTTTGACAAGGGAATGCAAATTTATAATTTCAGGAATTCTAAGTTCCTGGAATCTTCAATTACTTTCCATTGTTTGGTTCAAGCAGGAATTACTTTTTTCCGCCATCTAAAATCCCTTCTAAGTAAACTGTTAAAAAGATATTAAATATATACTATTTTTTGAAGAAGTTTGAAAAAACGTGTTTTGTTACACTTTTATTTAAATATAAACTGTTTTTAGTAATTTTTTTTAATTCTTTACAAAAAAATAAAGTTGTAAAAAAACAGTTTTTAAATAAAAACAAAAAAAAATTTGAATAACTTTTTTTATTAATCTTTCCTGAAAAATAAAGTTGTAAAAATTGGTTTTTTTTTCCGTTTTTTTCCTTAAGCAAAAAAATAATTTTTTTGTTGTAAAAATACAGTTTTTTGAATGTTTTTATATTTCTAATAAATAAAAAACAGTTTTTTTAATGTTTTTATTAGAAATATAAAAAACATTCAAAAAACTATTTTTGTACAACAAACAAAAATGCAAAAATAAAACTGTTTATATATAAAAACTGTTTAACAAAACACATTTTTTAATGTTTTAAACAAATAGCACATATTTAAAACATTAAAAAATGTGTTTATTAAACATTAAAAAATTTGTCTATATAAATAAAAATGTGTTTATATATTAACATATTAAACAGTTTTATTTTGCATTTTTTTGTTGTTGTACAAAAACAGTTTTTTGAATGGCGAAAAACATTTAAAAACTGTTTTTTATATATTAGAAATATATATTAACATTTATTTAAAAAAAATCAGTTTAAAGAAACATTTAAAATATATTTTTATAGTTTTAATCTATAAAACACTGTTAATATATTAAAAAAAATGTTTATATATGAAAAACAGTTTTAAAAAACACGTTTTTTAACTTTTTAAAAAAATAGTACATATTTAAAACATTTTTAATAGTTTATATAAAAAATTATTTTTTAACTTAAAAACATTTAAACATTTTTGTAATATTTTTATATATAAAAACTGTTATTAAAGAAAAAATGTTATAGTATAAAAATGTCATTCTTTTTTTATATATAAATGGTGTAAACTATTTTATTTCCTATTAAATGAAGCGAGAGAACGTCACTTGAATATGAGATAATGAATCATTAAATGAAGTGAGAGAACACTTCTTAAAAAACCATGTGATTGGACGACATCAAAACTTGATGTCGTTGAACACATCAAAAAAAAATTCGAGAAAGAGAGAGTGTGTATGTGTATGTGTATGTGTGTGAGAGAGAGTGTTTATGTGTGTGAGAGAGATAGAGAGAGCATGTGTGTGAGTGAGAGAGAAAGAGAGTGTGTATATGTATGTGTGTGCGAGAGAGAGTGAGTATGTGTGTGTGTGTGTGTGTGTGTGTGTGTGTGTGTGTGAGAGAGAGAGAGAGAGAGAGAGAGAATGTGTGTGTGTGTGTGTGTATGAGAGAGAGAAAGTGTACTTATGAGTTTATGTGAAATGGTATTTTTGTTACACCACAAAAGTAAGGTAATATGTCCAGGAATATAGGATTACCCCCATTTTAGAGGGGAAAGGAGAATCCAATTTCGTGGGAATTCTAAATTCTAGGAATTCTAAGTTCCCCCTTAAATCTCCAATCAAACATTGTAATTCTAAATTCCAGGAATCCAAAATTCCAGGAATCCTAAATTTCCTTTCCAAACCTCGAACCAAACGAGCTCTTAATGTATATTATTTTCGTCACTCAATGATTATTAAATTATTAAAATTTTAGTAAGAAAAAATTTAATGAAAAAAATCAAAATGCAAGAAAAAGAATACAATTTTATGATCATGGAATCGGTATTGGATACGCTTAGCGCTACCTCATTAAACATTTAACAGGAAAACTCAATGGAAAAAAATCTTGTTAAAGGAAAATGAGTATAACGCGCATATGTCCAAAATATCATATTTTTCGATTATCCCCTGATAAAATGTTCCCTCTACTTGGATACTCCCCCGACTACGCTATTTCTCTGATGATTGAGTCGATGCATTTCTATCTCATACACAACCTTCTGATATGTTACTTTGACTTGGTGAATATATTTGATAAGTTGTTATTTCAATTTCATTTTTCTTCAAAAATCCAACTTTATAGGATTTTTGTGAAGAGGGATGAGCATGTCACTTTATCAAATCTGCTTGACATCAATAATATAACTCTTTTGGAATTTATATATTGCATAATTCTTCTTGAGTTTATATATGTAGAAGAACTGAAATGTGTTGGTCATATCTCCCTTGATGTAGGCTCTTTGAGTTCGAGTTAAACACGCACCATTGTCTTCATAAATAATAGTATGAACACATGTTATTTTAGGCAAGTCAAGTATTTTGATTGTTTCTTGTGAGGTTCATAGAGATAGCTTGCATCCACAAAACTTACTAGACAAGGTACATTAGATTTAAAAGTATCACACCAGTAATTTTATGAAGATATCACGTGATATGGGTGATATTAGTCCCATGACTTCAAGTCAATGGTAATTATTTCTCTTCGAGATATTGACTTTGAATACTATGTCTGGTTTCATGCATTGTGCAATGTATAACAACATATAAATAATGTACACGTAAGGTCCTCATCGACCAAACTTAACAAAGCACTAATAATATGCAAATATAGTACTTTTGGATCAAATTTAACGATGCAATAATAACATGTAAATATGGTACTTTTGGATCAAATTTATATATGTCATCCTCTTTAGTGTGATATGGATATTTTAACATCCAAAGATCGAAAACCATGGGTATATAAAATAGTGTGCTTAACATATGCTAAAGCATTACAAGACTTTTCAATGCATTTGATTAATGGATTAGTGTTTAACTAAAATTATTCTCGATCTTCAAGCTGAGATAATAACTAATTACCCAAAGTCATTCATTTTTGAATTCCTTATTTTAGTATTTTGCATTTCAATTGTGCTCCTCAGGAGCACATCCTTTTAAGGATATTGCATAGTGGAACATTGGCATATATAATTGTTTACATACACTTACTTAGAAAAGTATTTATAAAGACAGTTGTACTAATATCCATTTGGAATTGTACAATAAATGTCGTAGTGTATTTCATTATGTATCAATATCCATTTAGGAACAATTTGTACTCCACATACGTTTTATCTCCCCCTAACAGTAGGAAGAATTTCTCATCAAAATAAAATTTTGAATATGCGATAAACACTACATTTGATAATGGTTCAATAGAGGGTGAATCATAAGAACCATATATATACATGTGTAGACCATAATTGACAAAGTCACATGACCCACACCTGCTCAAACGTAGGCCCACAGGATCAACAGAGTCCAAGCCATTTAGAAATCTCATCAACGTGCGCCACCAACTGGTTAGCTTAGATAAAAGGACAAGTCTAAAATCTTTGGGATATCTATCGACTGAGATGAGATTCTCTCAGGATCATCTATAAATATAAAACCCACCCCAATAAGGGAGGGATATAAAAAATTATATCTGTCGAGTAGTATTATAATTATACTGACTTAGCCTTATAAAGTTAACAAAAAATAAACCCAAAATCCCGTGGACGTAGGCAAGTTGTCGAACTACGTACATCTTGTGTCATGTTTGCTCCTTATATCTTTTCATTGATTATTCTACTCGATTTACACTTATGCGCATTGAATATTAAACATGTAGGAAATTACCTCTTACAATTGGCGCCGTTTGTGGGAAATGACTTGTATTCGTTACCACCAAGTTAAACTAACAAGACGTCTCATTTACCAAATCAAAATCATGTAAATGTTAGTGACTAAGAGGGCCACAAGCAACACGACTATGATCTAGAGGGATATTCTCTTGATCACGATGATGAGGACAACCCGGAGGGTTATCAAATCATTATCTCTCGCAGATAATCAGGTACAAGATTGGGGAGTATTTCCATTCCCTAGAGGCCTGTTTCTTCCCTTAGAAGGACATGATAGTGAACAACGACGAGCGTGAGAGATCCTGCCAGATCTCGAAGCTCCTCGATAATTATAAGAAATAACTCTCGGAAAAGTGGGCTTCCAATAGGTTCTAATGAGAACAAAACGCCGAGCTCCAGAGGCTTTTAGAGAAGTTAAAAAGGGAAGACCACAAGGTAAAGCGCAAGCACAACCACCGCTCGCGAACTCCTATCCCTCAGGCGAGCAAAGCTAGCAGCAGAGGAAGGAGCGCCCAGCTATGAAGGGGAGATTCTCCTCGCAAGAGGTATCCTGAAAAAAAATAACACATCAACGTTCGACGAGGCAAAAGAGAACTTTGTATAATAACCCCACTTTTATATGATCATATATAGTTTGTTTTTACAATTGTGTCTCACTTATTATCTGATAAATGTTGTACTATTACATATGTGATATTCTAGGTTCTTAATATGAGAAAGCCCATTTTTAAATTTGAAGAATCAATTGAAAAATGGGTCAAATTGAAGTTTTATGGCATATCCTAAGCTAAATGATAAGTTTCGGGGTATAACTTTAAATTTATGAAACTTTAGGGACTTAGTTTTAAATAAGAAGGTTTCAGGGACCAAAATAAAAAATAAAAGGGACCTTTTTGTGAATAAAATATTTTCAAGGACCTCTAAGAAATATTGAAAATATGTAGTGTGAAATTACCAAAATGCCTTTCATATATAAAATGACCCTTATACCCTTAATACATTTCCACCTCGTGCTTAAACCCTCGTGATGTATTTTTCCACCACCACCTTACAAATGTCGTCCATATAGATAAATGTTAATCATGTGTCGTCGTTAGAGAGAAAGATAAAACACGTGTCGTCGTTCAGTAAAATAAGACTGCAAGACCCACCCGATACGCGACACTACAACACTGCCTCGTCATTATAAATGCTTGGTCAGCTAGACACGTGTCCGCACCGTGATATCTTTGGAAAACTATAAATAGGGCCTTTGGGATCATTTGAAATTCACACCAATTACTTGAGAATTATACAAAGAAATAGTGAGAGAGAGTGTGGAAAAGTTTAAGAAAAAGTTCTTAAAGTTCTTAGGGATATTCATATTAAGGAAATTTTCTTTAATGTTATGATGCATCTTTATAGTTTTAATTTATTATTTTATAGCTTTACTTAGTAGTTATGCTAGTAAAATACATTCAAAGCATCACTAACCAAAACTTAAAATTTAGAAGAAATCCAAGTTGATTTCATTTTCAATATATGTAAACTTGTTTGAAATTATATATGCGCTTTTAAAAATGATCCTTTTTAAAGTAATTGCTCGTTATTATGGAATCCCATTTAAGTAATTCCAAAGTCAGGCCTGGTGAAATTATGTCTAGATGAGATGGTATTTAAGTGATGCCCTGGTGACCCTCCATCTCTACTGGGAATGAATCCGAAAATATTCTATCTAAATGAGATGGTATTTAAGCGGTGCCCTTGTGACCCTCCATCTCTTCTAGGTACCGACTGATTAGAAAGAACTATGAATTGAATTCTTCAATTACGATCAATAAGTTTTAAAAGTTTAGAAAAAGGTTTTTAGTAATCCTTTAAAACAAGTTATTATTAAAATACAATATATAAATTGGACCTTAGAACGTGTACTTACACCTTTATCATATTTATTAGATTAAGGTGTGATCGAAGACTTAATATCTGTCGGTTCAACCTCTATTTTGGGCGAGTTCTCTATGACATTCCTTGCGTATTTTGATTATATGATATTATGCAAACTATATATATTTTGTGAAACTGCTTTTATTTTCAAACTACATCTGATACCGATGATTCTGTCGTTTGTTATATGTGTATATCTCTCGATATAAACATGTTATTTGAATTTTGAAAGTTTGTATTCGGCCTATGAAAACTGTTTCTTACTATGTTAGCCTCGACTATCGGGTGGAAATAATTTGGTGGTACATTCCCAGATGGTTTATCGCTGATGTGCCCTAAACAAAGCATTGTTCCAGAAATCATGATTCCGTGCTGTATTGTTGCCGGGTGGAGACATTTGGTAACACTATCTGTCTAAGTATTAGATCGTACATGGCTGCTAAAACCGAGTAATTGACATATTATTCTATACTTATTTGTTCTGTTTGAAAATATATATTGTCAATTTACTTTATATATATATTACTGGAAATTACCATATCTATATATGCCTTATGTTCTAAATTGAATAAGTATCAATTTTCTGAAAAACTCTAGAATGTCTGGAGATTGAATCTCATCCGGCTTTTAGCTGATGTTGTATTAATAACCATTTTTCAAGAAATAATTAGGCATCGGATGGAACGTAAGAGGACTATGTTGAAGATTTAGCTTTTGGAGCTCTTTTTATTACTTTCAGTAGAATGTTTGTTTTATCAGATAGAGCATGTTTGGCTCGCTAGTAATAGGTATTGAATTTTGTCTCAAGTTGTAACTCGTTGATACTTTTAATATAAATGAAGTTTCCTATAGAAAGCTCCGATGATGTAATTCCTTCACTCTCAATATTTTACGATCCATAACCATGTGATTGTATTGTCGTTGCATTTATTTAAGGAAACAATTTAACTCGGAATATTTTTTGCCTTGTTGGCATGCCAAGACACTCGTTCCCTACTACTATTTTGGGTCGATATCGCGATAGAGGTGGTATTAAAGCATGGGTTATGAGCCTGTACACTATTAAAAATAAGTTTGGAATGTATATATTTTAAGTTTCCATACATAGGATACATGATTAAATATCCGACTTATGTGATAACCCTCCATATGTCTTACATTATATATAATTATTTATATATCATTGTTCTTTTAAATTGCAATATAGGGATAATATAATAAATCTTACGTTTGGCCATGACTGTAGAAAATAACTAAGAGAAGATCAACTTCGGGAACTAGTGGTTCAAGTATGGAAGGGCTTGAAGGTACATACATGGCGATTGAAAGTCTAGCAAATATTGTGGAGCATCAGGTGAATAATAGAGCTTAGAGGAATTCTGAACTAAGTACATGTAATATTGAACAATTCAAGAAGCTGAATCCGCCATCTTTTAAAGGTACTCCTAACCCTATTGAAGTAGAAAGTTGGATGATGCAAATGGAAAAGATACTCAATGATCTTAAGTGTACCGATCAACAAAGGGTTTAATTTTTAATATTTATGTTCGAGGTGAAGCCGAACATTGGTGGAGAATGATTAAAAGAATACATGAGGAAATGAATACTCACATAGATTGGAATGACTACTTAGTGATCTTCTAGGAGAAATATTTTCCTAAAATAGTAAAAGATGAAATGGCAGATGACTTTATGAGTTTAGTGCAAGGGAATATGATTGTTAGTCAATACGAGGCAAGGTTTACTGAGTTTTCCCATTTTGCACATCATGTGGTGGCAACAGATGCTTTAAAAGCCAAGAAGATTGAATGTGGATTAAGGTTGGACATTTTTCTATCCGAATTTACATCCTGAAGATCACATCATATATTGACGTCGTGGCCAGGGCTACGATAGCTAAGAGGGATTGCGAGGAGTACAATCGATTTAGAGATGATAAGAGGAAATTTGGGGAACAAATAGGGAATAACTCAAATAATAGAAATAATTTTAGGAATTCATCCAACGTTGGGGGAGTTAGTGGTAACAAACAGTATAATAATAACATATGTAAGCAATGTGGAAAGTTACATGGAGGATGACCTTGTTATAAGGATTCAGGAGCATGTTTTAGATGTGGATAACAAATGCATCATATAAAAGACTGCCCAACCCCAACAAGGGTTCCGATAAAGCCTTTAGGGTGAAAAGAAAGATCAAGGCACGCAGGTTAGAGTTTTTGCACTTTCTCACAGCCAAGCTTCTAATGCAGTAGTGCCAGGTATACTTTTTATATGTGTACAACCTTTTCAAGCTTTGATAGATCCTAGTTCCACCCATTAATTTGTATCTATACGTGTATTAAATCGCCCGAACCCTTAAATTTTAACATACAAGTTTCTACTCATTGGGGTGATTTATTGAGGGGTTCATTTGTATACAAAGCTTCTTGACCCATAGATATTGAGAATCACAAGCTATTTACTGATTTTATAATCTTAGACAAAATAGACTTTGAAGCCATTTGGGGGATGGATTGGTTAACATCATATCATGCTATAGAAAGTGAGTCCTTTAATTGACATTAATGTCAAGGGAGGCGTAACCCCTTATCAAGATGGTAATTATGACCTTAGAACAATAAATGGTAATAATAAATGCAAGTATCAATTCGGCACATTCAATATACAAAACTCCTATATTAAATATGTTCTTTCAACATAAATGCTATAGCAAAACAATCAATGAGGGACATCCCACGGTTGACTTGGTCGGAGGGAGTGGACACAAACACCTTTAAGGCAATAAAGTCAAGGAAGTAACCTTAAACACAAATGGAGTAAATGGGGCTGGTCTCTAAAAAAAATTTCTCATTATAAACGTTCTTGTATGGGAGTATTTTGGTAGCAATTCTAGGCTAGAAAAGTGCGATCCCAAAATTGTGTAATGTTAGAGGTATTTATAGGAGGGGAAATCATTAGAGTGACCTTGTAATTAATGAATTTGACCCCTATTGACGTCAATGGTCTTTTGCATTTAATGCCAAAGATATTACATTAAATAATCTAGATCTGATAGTTTGGCGGGAACACTGTTTGGACTCTAAGAGTTGTGAACGTATTAAATATGACGTGATGTGTCAGCTATGGACTTACCATCATAGGAATATCATCACTTGAGTGCTAATTTATCGAGTTCGTGAATGTTAGATGTGCTGATGTTAAAGAGTTGGTAAGCAATGATCTACGATGGAAGTGTTGTCGCATCATTCAAAAGGTAGTTTATCGAATTGGAGGTTGCTCGACTAATAACTGTTCGAATAACTTGTGGTGTGGGTAAACCTTAGAGGTTAATTTTTTGGACAACTGTTTAGGATTGAGGACCCTTGAATGGGTTCCTAGATATGGTATCTTGATATACTACTGGGCCATATTGTGTATAAACCAAGGTTTTTCGTAAATACCCTAAAGGGGTTAGTATCTTCCAATGTTTCCTTGCACCCAATGCTCCAAACCAAATCCATGCGAGATACCCAGAATGAGGTTTTTCGATAGACCATGTAAGCTCTCCCATGTACTGCCAGACATGGTCCCTCGAGGATACCAAGCATCCTTAAAGCTTTACAAAGTAATCTTTATATTTATAAAGAAGGATAAATATAAGTACATCAAAATTCCTATTATAATTTTTGTTTTCCAAGTTTATCTCCAAGTCTTGGTATTTGCTGGAGATCCTTCGAGAAACTTGTCTTTGTGCGAGCAACCTTTTTTATATAATCATTCAAGCAACTTCAGCTTTGTGAGAGTAATCATCCCTAATCTATGATGTGAAGTGTTGGCACTATTTAATCAACTTTAAGCCTGGACCTCCCTCTACATTTTCCCCTTTATAAATATATTTGTTTGTTTGAAGAAATATCTGTAAGAAAAATAAGTTCATGTCCTATCTCGATTGATCTACACATGTATTTGTTAGAAGTAAAAAGAATCCACAGATTTGTATATTTACAAAGCCTAAAAATAAAACTGGGGGTAACTTTAGCTTGCGTTCGAGTTACTTGAAAGATCTTCCTTCTCGAATGGTATTAAACCTCCAGTGGCTTATGTTTCTTAGTCTTTTATCTTGGGGAATCACAATAGTTTTTAATAAAATTATCCCCAAAGCCATTTGTTTGCCCAAGTGTGAAAAGGAATAAAGTTTCACCCCTAAACGTCTCTTGAATTTTCCCTAAAAGTTAATCATTACTGTGTCTATTTATTTTAAATGTATCTGAAAACCTTTTCCCCAGCCGTACACGCATCGTTTGATGGCCCACGTGTGTAATCCACGCGAGCCATTTTAGCAAAAAAAAAATTGTGTGATGATTACATTTCTCACGTGCATATTTTTGTATTAATCACGTCTTTTTTCAAAACAATACGTTACTTATAAAAGGGTTTCATCTGATACCCAAACCTTTTTACCTTTGGGTTTTTTAAGATAAGTGTTTCCTTAACTTGTGAGAGCAAACAGTATTCTCTAATTCCCAATCTTTCTTCTTTTCCTCTCTTCTCTTTGATTTTCTACTTTCTGTCATGAAACAAGTTGTGAAAAGAACTCCCTCAATTGCAGGTATCGCCACCGAATAACCTTCCTCTGATATTGTTGACCATCGTCTATAGTGGGAAAAATACTATCATGTCCCCTATTTTGTCACTATAGAGAAGTTTTGGGAGTCCGCCAATTATTTTCCTAGCCCCCTTATTTCTAAGGAGGAAGGTTTGAACTTATTGGATGGTGAATACAACGTGATAGATAATTACGCCTATGTCCCTGGTTCCACTATTACCCCATTCAAAGTTGAGAGAGGAGACTATACCTAATCAAATTTTGAGTTTGAATCAACTGGTGGATCTTGTGAAGAACTAGGTACCTGGACTGATTACATCCATGGAAAGTACACTGTGGAATTGCTGACAGTTGGCTTATCCTATACCAAATGGTTTTGCAATGTAACTTTGGCCAAAAACAACAGTACATTGAGAACCCTAGTTTCTCGCTGGAGCCATAGAACCCACACATTCGTTGCTGCCTGGGGTGAATTCACCATCATCCTGGAGAATGTGTGCGAGCTCCATGGTTTGGAAGATGCTGGGGATGATACCTACTTTGAGGAAACCATTATGAAGGAAAACGATTTTAAGTATAAGAAATTGAAGGGTATAATAAAGAGGTGTATGAATACCTATAATAAGTTCACATGTTCGAAGATTATCTGGTATTTCTTCTACATGGAGGATAGAGCGAGTGTTCTTACTTGTAAGAAGGCGAAGCTAGATCCAAAGGGAAAAAATGTTATGGAAATGCCTCCCACTAGAGAAGGATATGAGAGCAAGATTGAGCTCGCTGAGTACATTTGGATTTTCCTCTCAAGGTTCTATTTGCCAAGGAAACCCCACAACTCCCCATAAGGGATCTTATAAATTTAGCTATCCACCTTGCCTCTTGGGTGAAAGTCCCTTTAGCTGCTATAACCCTCGATTCACTTTACACCTAGCCTGATAGAGTTCAAACTGATTCTGCCCGATCTCTTGGCCATTTTGATGTGTCCAATTATGCCAACTACATACTTCTCACAGCGTTCATCTATGCTCGATTTCCTGAATATGCCCCAATAGACTTACTTCCTACCACTCATGAGGTTAAGTTCCCCCGAATACTCTCTTGGAACCACAAGCAATCTAAGAATTCTTTCCATTCTTTTATTGACAATGTCAAACATTTTAACTTTAATCCTTACTTTGTCACCGATCAATTATTTACCACTGGCTTTTTTCAGGATGTTGCTCGACTAAATTAGACAGTCGACCAATATTTTACTCTCAATTTCCCTTCTTCTAATGTTTTGTCGGTTCTTACTCCCTCGTACCTTCCCTCATGTACATAATGGTCAAACTAGTGCACAACCTATTTACCCCATATGGTGGCCATGAAGTTTGGCTTTAATCAAGGGGATCCCCTTCTCAATCACAATACTATCGAAAGACCTTTAAACTTCTCGAATGAGTGTAGCTATTTCCTAATGAAGACAGCAGCCACTTTTTTGTCCAGTTGTAAGGCCAAGTTGTTATCCCTGCCTGACGTACACGAGGAAGTAGGTCTACTGAATACCTTAATGTATTCTGGCCCAACAGCCTTAGTCCTTTCCTTAAGGTTATTGAGCGAGAGATTATTTACCCTACCGTTGAATGCTTTCCCCCATTTGAGTTGGGACTGTAAACTTGTACCGTCAATCCATCCCAATTTCCCTAAAGTGATACCATTAATACCACCCCTAAAGAACTTCCACCTTTGGTACCTCCTAGTGAAGTTGTTATGAAGCAAAAGAAAGAGTCATTCAGTTCTCAGCAGGTTGAGGAGGATGTAGATCCCCCTTCCACTTCTCGACCTTCTATTGAGAAGAAAACTCCTATTGATGTCTCCAGTGTTGAAGTTGCTAAGGACAATAAAAGAACCCCTATAAAAAAAGGTTGCACCCTCTAGTCCTTCTAAAGCATCTCAATATCACTCTTCTACATACCCACAGTTGGTCGATCAATGGACATATTTTTTTGATAATTTGTTAAGGCAATTCGATCAAGGTTATGCAGATGTGCGGTCTATCTTGGCCAAATTGATGGATGAATGAGGTATCTCATTTACTCCCCCTCCCCCTATTACTGATCGTAAGAGGACCAAATCTAGTCTTCAAATGCAATCGTCTCTTGACGATATTAAGGATGAGTTTCTTCGAAAAAAGGGTAAAGAGGTAGAAGAAGAGGAAGACGCGCCTTTAGTTCAACCGTCTCGCAGGTTGCATTGAATGTATTCAACTGAGAAGCCTGGCTCCATTCCCATGGATTATACAATTCTTGATGATTATAACGAGGTCTCATAGCAAGATAAATACAAAGCAACACCTAGTGCTGAAATCCATTCATCTCAACATACTCCTAGTGTTGACCCTCATTCGTTGTCCTCTCAGCGTGAAGAAAATATGCCCCTTATATTAGAGTGGAGTCCTTCATTGGTAGTTGTTTCTAATTCCAAAGAGGTGGTTGAAGTTTCATTCACATCAATTTCTGGTCCTATAACTGTGGTAAGTGTGTACTGATTTCTTTCACTTTGTGTATCTCATTAATGTGTACATTACACTTATAATTTGCAATGACTTTCACAGGTTTCCCCCATTGAAGAAGTTAATACTAACCCTTGTAGGGATATTGTGGTTGTTCCCCCCAATACCACCATTATTGAATAATGTTTTGTGAGGTTATTTGGTCCCTCCATACTGGAAGGTAAAACAGCTACTCCTGAGGAAGGGCAAGTTAGAGAAGAAGCCAAACCCTTAGAGAAGATTGTTATTGCCCCTACTGGGGTTTCTGAGGATTCCCGTGATCCAATGGCTATTAAGGAGTTATTCCTACTCTCAATTTCTTGGGTCAAACCATCCTTTATTCCTGGGAGTAAAATTTGGATTCTTTTAAGCAGCTAGTAATTCACCTAGTCTAGCAGCCCTATGGGTGCTTTAGGTAAACTGAGGCTTGAAGATGCCCAGTCTTAATTAGTTGAGCAACCATAAAGGTGCTTTAATTAAAAATGGGACTTTTTTAAAGCGACAACATTTTACCTAGTCGACCAACCATAAAGGTTCTTTAAGTAAAATTAGGACTTTTTAAAGCGCAATGGTTTACCTAGTCGAGAAACCATAAAGGTGATTTAGGAAAACTTTATCTTAAGAATGCCCAATCTTACTTAGTCGAGCAACCATAAATGTGCTTTAAGTAAAATTGGAACTTTTTAAGCGATAATAGCTTACCTTGTCGAGCAACCATAACGGTGCTTTAGGCAAACTGCATCTTAAAAATGCCCAATATTACTTAGTCGAGCAACCATAAATGTGCTTTAAGTAATACTGGTACTTTTTGAAGCGACAACAGTTTACCTAATCGACAAACTATAAATGTGATTTACTCAAACTTCAGCTTAAGAATGCCCGATCTTACTTAATCGAGTAACCATAAAGGTTTTTTAAGTAAAATTAGGACTTTTTGAAGTGACACTAGTTTACCTAGTCAAGCGACCATAAAGGTGCTTTAGGCAAACTGCGGCTTAAGAACATATGTTGTGGTCATACTCTGATTTCCTTCCATTTGACTTATTCGTCATTCTCTTAGGTGGAAGTTAACTACCTAATGACTTTAGGGGATGTTGTTTCCCCTACTGAGCACGTACCTCCTGAGAATATTCCTCTAGAATTTGTAGAGAATTTTGCTGAGCCCAGAATCGTTCCTCAAACAGCCCAAAATGTTAAGGAAGGGGAACGAGACACAACTCCAATTTTGTAAGAAGATGACAGGGATTCAAACTCTATGTTTCCCTCTATCAGTGATAACGACTTCAGTTTCCATCCTCCAGAATTGTCTCTTGTTGAGGTTGTGAGGCATTTTTCGAAGGACTTTGCGTATATTATAACTCCACCTTATAATGACCTGATCAAGAGACTAATAGAACGTCACCCATCCACTTTTACTTCTCATTGAATGCTTTATTTAAGTCCCAATAAGATAAAGGAAATGATGGGGCCAATCAATATCCTTGTGGGTGAGGGTTTTTCCCTGAAATAGATCATTGATTTTCTTAAGTCCTTCAAGAAAGCTGACTTTCCCTCTTATTATGTGAAAATCCAGGCCACTACCCATTCTCAGAATGCATTGGACGAGAAGATGGCCACTTTGAATTTTGAACTTGCCAAAGATGAGGAGCATGTTATTGATGCCAAAGAGTCTTTGGTTAAGGCTAAGATGAAGGTTGATGAGCTTCAGCAAGAGATGGACCGTTATCAGCAGAAGATGGCAGACTTGCCCAACGTGGAGGTTTCTTTGGCCTCTCTTCTACCTTATCATCAACACCGAATTTTGGATTCTTCTAACTTGTGGTTTACTGTAGATAACCCAAGTGAATAGTAAAGGGACTTTTTAGTTACAGATAATGACAAAATAATTTACTACCCTATTTTATTTTTTTCATGTATCTCGAGGCGATAGATCCTCTATTGTGTATATATGAACTTGTTTTTTGTATGCATAAGATTAAATTACCTTTCTTTGATATGATTTGTCTATGAGAAAAAAAAACATGTGGTTGAATCAACATTATCCTCATCTATATAATTCTCAAAAGTAACTTAACAAGTTGTGAGAACATGCTCTCTTTTCAACTTACTCATACCAGAAAACATGCTAGGACAAATCATCAACTTGAACAAAATAAATTTTGAGCCATTTCTTGTTAAGTTTAAATCATCAACTTACTCATACCTACCACCTGCAACACCTGCCCCACTTGCCCCACCACAACAGGGGAAGTTATAGTACAGATGTGTCTATAATGTCTGAGATGCAGCTATAGAGTAGGCCCCCCACAGGAACCACCGGTAGTAGAGGGTATGTTTCCTATTCACGAGCTTGAGGGTAGAATTTTATTTTATATATTGACATCAAACTATTTTATAGAGACTAGATTTACACAAGCTCCTGGTATACTAGAGATAACTCGTAGTCTTCCAATGTGTGTAAACTCACCGTTGGGTAGTGTCTCGCTTATACACTCGATCCGTAGGAGTCTGAACATCGATGTGGATAGATGATGTTTAGCCGCCGACCTTCTCGTGTTAGATATGGAGGGGTATGAAGTAATTTTGTGTATGGATTAGTTAGTTGGATATTGATCGATCGTGGATTATTTCGTAAGGACTATTGTGTTCTTAATCCCATGGCAAGAGATGTTCTTAGTGGTGATGCCTCTTCCCGAGGGAGGGTCGAGCACACATTTGTATTATATTGGGGAAGAGACCTCACAAGAGGTGGTTATCTCTTTAGACTCTATTCCAGTAGTGAGGGAGCTTGAGGACGTGTTCCAGGAGATATATGGGCTACCGCCTAGTTGAGAAATTGATTTCGTTATTCACCTAGCACCTTGTATAAGGCCTATCGCCCGAGTGCCTTATTGTATGGCCCCATCTGAGATGGGCAGTTGAGGGAGCAGATTCAGTAGCTCCTGGGGAAGGGTTTTATTAGACGGAGTACATCACCGTGGGGTGCGCCAGTGTTGTTCATCAAGAAGAGGGATGGATCGCTTAGGTTATGTATCAATTATAGGGAGTTTAATGAGGTCACAATCTAGAATAAGTACCCACTGGCCCCCGGATCGATGTTCTTTTCGACCAGCTGAGGGGAGCAACTTAGTTTTCTATGATAGATCTGAGGTCCAGTTATGCATCAGAGAGGATGATGTTCCTAAGACTGCTTTTCTGACACGCTATGGATCATACGAGTTTAGAGTGATGCCATTTGGGCTCACTAATATGCCAACAGTGTTCATGGATCTGATAAATTGGGTTTTTAGAGAGTTCCTTAACTAGTTCGTGATTGTGTTCATCGATGATATTCTGGTTTACTCTCATTAGGAGGAGGGGAATGCCGAGCATTTACGGATTATTTTATAGACACTATTAGAGCACCAATTATATGGAAAATTTGAGAAGTGTGAGTAGTACATTTTTTGGGCCACATTGTGTCTGACATGGGTATCGCGGTTGATCTAAGTAAGGTGTCTGTGGTGAGGGAGTGGGGATAACCCATAACATCGATCGAGGTTCGTAGTTTTATGGGGCTGTTCGGATACTATAAATGATTCATTTGGGATTTCTCAAAGATTGTGGGTCCATTAACGAATCTGACTCGCAAGGGGGTGCCATTTTTTTAGGACTTCCATTATGAGTTAGCTTTCGATGAGCTAAAGGAAAAATTGACCTCATCACCTATACTTACACTTCCTAAGAGAAGAGTAGAGTACCGTGTCTACACAGATGCATCCTTGCAGGGACTTGGTGGTGTATTATAACAAGAGGATAAGGATATATCTTATGCATATCTCAAGATTAAGACCCAAAAAAGAAATTACCCCACGCATGACTTGGAGTAATCCGCAATGGTGTTTTCCTTGAGGATTTGGAGGCACAAAGTTTTGGGGTTTCAATTTACCTTGTTCACGAACCATAAATCACTTCAGTATCTTTTCACACAAAAGGATTTGAACATGAGGCAAAGGAGGTGGTTAGAGTTTCTAAAGGATTACCAATTTGATATTTAGTATCATCCTAGAAAGGATAACGTGATTACAGCCGCGTTGAGCTGACGGCCTGTTGGGGAGATAGCAGAGTTATGGAAGGAAAAGTGGAGAGATCTTTGATAGGATGATGAGATTGTCAGGGCTTGTATTTCCGTATTAGCTTTCACGTTTGATATTGTTATAAGGGTAATGAAAGAACATGAATGGTATTTGTATTATCGGGACAACATTTTTTAGTTGTTAGTTGATGGAGCAGAGTTTTATTCGATCAGTTTAGAGGGAGTTTTGCATTTTAATGGGGGACTCATGATCCAAGGGGTTGAGGATTTGAGACATGTATTGATGTCAGGGTTTCACGGGTCTAGGTTTGTAGTACATCCCGGTAGAGATAAGATTTACCAAGGTATGTGCAGGAAGTATTGGTGGTTAGGGATGAAGCAGGACATAGCAGAGTTTGTCTCGAAGTGTTCTACCAGTCATCTAGTGAAGGTAGACCACCAGGGATTGACAGGGATGTTGTAGACACTCGAGATTCTCATGTGGAAATGGGAGTGCATCTCCATGGATTTCATTATCGGGCTACTAATATCGCAATGAGATTATTACTCCATATGCGTGATAGTGGATCGGTTGACTAAGGTGGACCATTTTCTTCCAGTTGTTTATCACTGAGATATTAGAGTTACATGGGGTTCCGATTAACATTGTGTCTGATCGGGACATTATATTTGTGTCCCATTTTTGGCAGAGCTTTCAAGAGGCGATGGCCACGGATTTACAGTTAAGTACAACGTATCACCCATAGGCAGATGGGAAGACGAACATAGTTAATCAGATGCTTGAAGATATGTTACAGATGTGCATACTTGGCTTCGGGGATGGAACAGTACTTTCCTTTAATGGAGTTTGCGTATAATAACTCCTACCAGTTAACCATCGGCTTGACAACATTTGAGGAACTCTATGGTCGGACTTTTCGTTCGCCCGATTGTTAGCTAGAGGTGGGGGACAACAAGCTATTGGGGCCAAATAAGATTCGGGACACCACTGCCAAGATTAAGATGATTCGAGGGTGCATCCGTATAGCTCAAGATAGGTAGAAGAGTTACGTCGATGCAGATAGGAGGCACATTGAGCTTGAGGTTGGCGACCAGGTGTTGGTATGGGTGTCTCTTATGAAGGGGGTCATGAGTTTCAGTAAGAAGGTAAAGCTATCACCGAGATATGTGGGATCATTTTTTATTATTGAGAGAGTTGGACCAATATAATATAGGCTGGGACTACCGCACCTACAGCGGATCCACGATGTGTTTGACGTGTCATCGCTGAAGAGGTATTAAAGTGAGAGATATTTTTGGCATGTCCCACTAGAGGAGATTGACTTATAACTAGATATCTCGTATGAGCAGAGACCAGTGGTTATACCTAATCCTAGTGAGCAAAAGCTAAAGTCTAAGATGGTACCCCTAGTTCGAGTTCATTGAGGGCACCATAATATGGATGAGTCCATTCTGTAGTGAGAGGATGAGATGTGTGAGCGTTATCCAAAGTTATTCACAGTAAGTATGTTCTAATTTCTTGGGTGAAATTTCTTTGTAAGGGGGAAAGTATGTAATACCCCGTATTTTTGAGTATTTACAATTTATTTAATTTAGTATTAATGAATTACACGTGTACCGTAATTTAATGAAATTGAATATTATGTGTTATTCAAAATATTAATCGAGAGAGAAAATGATTAATGTTTATTGAATATAATTACTAAGTGAATAGTGATTTAGTATTTTACGTCATAGCGAGTGATAGTGATGTGACAGTGTTATATCTCAATCGAGTGTCGTGTGTAGACTATATGAGGTCGAGATAGGAAATAAGTGTAGAGTGACTCGAATGACAATTTTGAGGTCACGGTTGATTCCTAATGTGTCGAGATAGTCAGAATAGTGGACCTGAGGGCAGTAATTGGATCCCGAGGACTTTCTAGTCATAACCGAGCCCAAATGGGGGTGTTGGGGTCATTTGGCCTTGGCTCAATAGCCAAATTTCTAGATTTGGGATTACAAACCTAAGTCTAATCATTTGGGGTAGCAGCTAAGCAAATTTAAACCATTAAGAAATTAAGCAATTAAGAGGAGACCATTAGAGAGGAGAAAGAGAGTTCTTGGAGGTGCAACATCTCTCCTATTTACTAAAGTTCCACAATTGTGATCGGAAGCAAGGGGGGGACACCTTCATCACATAAAAAAATGAAATTATACCTAAAAATTTAAGGTAAGTGTTTTTCTTGCATGATTTTGAATGAGTTAAAATACCCATGTGGTGTAGGGTTTACAATTTCATAATTTTAATTATGTTCTTGGGATTTAAGTGAATAAAATTCATGATTTGGGGATGGGATTGCATGTAGAATGAATCCACATATGTGGAGGACACACAATTAGAATATATATGATAATTATCATTCGAGAAATCTGGGTAAATGATTGATTATGAATGTAGAACACATAAACAAGGGTTTTGGTAGAAATCTTGGCTTTAATCCATTCTTAGGTAGAATTAATATGGATTTAATGTTTTATCAACATTAGAAATCGTTTATATACCCTTATTTGACATTGGGTTAAAACATGATGGAGTTTGGTTTTGATACATGGAAGTTATGATGAATAAAAATGGTGAAAATATTGTAATAGCGTATGGAAGAAGAAGACTTGTAGCTTTTCGAATCAATTCGGCTCAAAGAGCGAATCGATTCGGTAGGCGAATCAATTCGGTCACTTCTCCAACTTGATTTGACTACCCAAATTTGCCCAGTTTCTTTTGTTTAGGCATGGAATTTGCGAATAATTAATCGAGTGACTTTTGGGATATTCTTATACTCGAGTTAGGGACATATTGAATTTCAGTATACCTATGATAGAGTTTAGAGTTAGCTGAAATGGGAGAATTAAGGCTATAACCTATCGGGCATAAAGTGAAACTTAATGAATTTGCGAGAATTAGAATGGGTCACGAAGAGTATAGGTAAACCTAAGACCAAACCAGTAGTACAGAGATGTTATAACTACTGAAATAACTTAAGGGGTAACTAGGACCCTTCGGGTAGTGAGAGATACTCATGAATATTCAATAAGGAGTCATAATTTGTGAATAAATAGTACGATGAGTATTCGAGAGGTATATACTACGTACAAACTATGATTATGGGTTGTGTGTATACCTTTTGAATAATATGAATATATAGGTTAAGCGAATACCTATTATTGTGATTTGATTATGTGTGTGAACATACCTACGCTGCTGTTTATCACAGGAGGTTCTGCGCAGAGAGCGATCCCACCTTAACGATTCTAGTGAGGTTTGGATGTGTGACGCAAAACAAAAAACTTAGGGAGACTCACTATGTGTTGTGTATTAATGATATCGGCGTGTCATTGGGTATGTTAGCTATGTGCATATTCCAAAGGCTTATAACTTTGTTCGCCTCCATGTTGTGTTATTTGATTGAGGGTTCGAGGAGATATTCTAAACCGATAGTCCTTGATTTGGTACGAGAGGTACATGAACATGATATCAGAGTATGCAAGCATCTTGGAAGCTATTCCTGGGGATGCCTAGTTGTATATATTATAGTTTGATAAATATACACAAGTGTGATAAATCAACTTGTGTGTGATGGTAGAATTAATAGATTGTGTATATCCAAAAGTAATTTAAGTATAGAAACTTAAATAATGATTCAATGACAATATGCAAGTAATATTACTATTAGTTGTATAGTAGCGTATTGTATGTGTAATGCGGGGGATCTAAACATTTTGTGGTTAGTTAGATACATTATCTAGTTAGTCTGGGTAGCATAGCTAGGTAGGATGCGTAAGGTGAGCACATTAGATGAGAGGTGAGGGACTCAAGGCAGTGTACACATAACTAACATGTTCATCTAATAGCTATTTTTTATCTTGTGATTTAAATACCGGTAAAACATTTCAAAAAGTTTTGGGGCTCTGAACCTTGTCAAGTCTATTTTCCAAAACATATTACGTGTCTAGCCATAGGGGCACCAACTTGATGAATCTTTCTAGGTATGCGTAGCTGCAATACAAGTAGAGGCTTGTAGGTCTTTGCTTAGACTCTTTAGTTATTCATTCCTAGACTAGGAGTTTCATTTCAGTATTTTAATTTTTGCATGTTTCCCATTAAGACAATACAGTATTACGATTATTCATTTATTTGCTGAACATTATTTGGATTCAGTTTATTGTTTTAGACTAGTTGGATTTCATTTTGGGAACCGATGGTTTATTCAATATCATTTATTCAGCTATTTATTATGTAATGGATTCAGACTATTATTATAAGAATGGTGCGGTCATTTTATTTATTTTCTCATGTTGTTATATTAATGCAAAATATGGCATCGACTTAACTTAACATAGGTGGTTAGTAAATTAAAAAGTTTTCGACAGTGATGCTGAGAAATAACCAGATGAAATTCTTGTTTGTTTTATTAAAGGGCTGATCCCCCGTGGTTAAAATTGTCGGGGTGTCACATACTTGGGGCACGAGTTCGCGGTGATTTTTTGGTCATCGAGCCAGAGACAATTTAGGGTGAATGCCCTTAGAATGGAGATAAAAAATACTACGATAATCATGGAGGCATTTTAAATTGACCCGGCTAAGCCCATTGCAGGAAAACATCGGTGAGTAGAAGACATTGAATATAAGAAGCACATAGTCCTCACCGACGACGATTTGTTCGGAGTGAGGACTCCCCGCTATGACGCCCTTTTCATTACTCTTAGAGTTACAAACTTGGATATAGACAATCTCTTGGTGGACCAGTGGATCTCCTCAGAGGACATGTACCTAAGCATGTTCAAACAGTTGAATTTACGAGTGCACGATTTATAGGAAGATATTTGTGGTCGAATTTATGAAAATAGTAACTCTACCTTTGAGGAAGCTGGTTTTACCTGTTCGGGATGGAGGAATATCTAAGATCATAGATCTCCTATTGGTCGATATTGACTCTCCATAAAACACTATCCTCAGTAGAGGATGGCTTTAGGCCATTATATCCGTCCCATCCACCTATATTCAAAAGATAAAGTATGTTACTGATAAGGGAATTATGGAGATACGTGGGAACTAAGCACTAGACAAAAAGTGCTTTCTATCAACTATCTGACCAAAGTAAGAGAATAAGAAAGAAAAGGAAGAGGATCTAACTGAGGGCATAACTCCTTCAAACTATTAGCAAAAGTATAGGTGACGTGGTGTTGAGGAAACTAGGATCACCTCTACTGATCGTGTGATGGAACCCTCGCAAGAAGTAACATTTGGCAAAAGTCAGCCCGAGAAGAAGTTCCTGATCTCCAGTTCACTCATATGGGAATATACTAAAGGGTTTGTTGCCTTTCTTAAAGGCAATCAAGATGTGGTTTAATGGAGACCTTATGATATCCAGGGACTAGATTTAGATATGATGTGCCATAATCTACATAAGGACCCGTTGCACTCACTAGTGGCCCAGAAAGAGTGGCGTAATGCACCAGAGAAAGATAAATCCATTCAGGAAAAAGTGGAAAAATATTCAGAGGTGAAGTCTATAAAATAAGTTCAATTACCCAAGTGGATGTCAAATCCTATAGTGGTAAAAAAGTGCAATAGGAAGTGGAAAGTCTGTGTTGACTTCACAAACCTGATGTAATACCCCGTACTTTTATGGATAATTTAAATTTCATAAACGGGTGTAATTTGGAAATTTGGGAAATTTCTGAGAAAATAATTTTTGGAGTTTATGTGGATTAGATGATTTTAGATGTGTGTTATATATTTACCTTGGGGATTAAGTAAATGAGTTGGAGTATTTTAATTATATTTCACAGTTGGGTAAAGCGACAAAGGATAATATTATAATTGGAAAATCCGCATTGAGATGTATTGGGTTTAATTAGTGGATTGTGGTCAAGTCCCTCGGATAGAGATTTTGAGTGTGTGGTTGGTTTCGGAATGGTCGAGATAGTAAGAATAGAGTATCCGGGATTAGTGTTTGGATTCCGGAAATTCTTAGATCAGTAGGGACTCGCAATTGAGTAAACGAGTCATTTTTGGGTTTAATAAGGGATAAACCCTTTTCTCTCTTATAAAATACACGAGAGAGTGGGAGAAAGGAAAGAAAAAGATAAAAGAGAGAGGAAAGGAAAGGAAAGGAAGAGAGAAAAGAGAAAGAAAAGGGAGGTTCCGGCCAAACTCCGTGGGATTCGACTCGAGGTCGTCGGATTTTATCCTATAGGCAAGTGTTACTTGCTTTATTTCATTTAGTATATATATATCTCATATTATAGTTGGTAAACTATATAATTTTGGGTTAAAATCGTTAAAATAAATTTGGGTAATTTGAGTATGAGTTTACATATTGATGTAATGTAAACTCTTAATGATTTCTAGTGTTAAATCCA
The DNA here is from genome assembly GCA_949130495.1 of Sambucus nigra. NCBI lineage: Eukaryota > Viridiplantae > Streptophyta > Magnoliopsida > Dipsacales > Adoxaceae > Sambucus > Sambucus nigra. The sequence continues at coordinate 283,599,241 of OX422215.1, forward strand.
TGATAATGGAGTGTAGAAACGATTATAAATGGGGGAAATGGCAAAACTAGGGTTTATATGGATTTTGGGTTCAAATTTAAGAAAATTGGTTTAATCCTCCAAATTTATTGATGTATTAGGTAGAACCATGCGCTTTGACCTTGCTCGGTAGGAGTTAAAGGACAAGTATAGAGCGCTGAGGTGGGACATTGATTAAAGTTGTTTTTGGTTCAGTTAGGGAAAGTATACCATGTCTGGGAACCATTTGGAGTAGATAGGGAGATTGGCAAAGTTATTGTTATGAGTTTCACCTCAGAGAAAAGGAGTTGTATTTTGTGTATCAAGATTGAGTCACAGTATTTTATTATCCCTACATTCATGTGTGATTCGATTTTACCAGTAGTATCGATAACATTATATAGTATATGTTTATGTGTTTTTCCGCAATAGCGGGGATCTATTTTCTTTCAGTCGCTATGAAAAGAGGGTGTTAGTGTTTTGAGTTTATATCGGGTTTGTATCGCTCATTTTGTGTGTGATATACGAGTATGGAGTTATTTTGAGTATAATGTGTCCTTCGTTGATCGAAGCGATAGCAAGCTAATGATTGCAAGACTATCGTGTCCAGGGTTCTTGGGTGGAACATGTTGTTGTTGCGATATCTCACCTGGATACAGGTTTAGTTCGCCTTGTCTATATGTATAGATGGAACTTCGGTGAGCAGATGTTTCATTATCATGCTTTGAGTGTGTGGCGACCTTATAGATATAATTTAAGGTAGGCATGGTTTATTGTTGAACTTTTAGCTTAAACTTATTGTTGTTTGCGCTAAGTACTTAGTGCTAGTACGAGCGCTTGGTGTTGTGGCTCCTGGAAAGAAATAGGAGTTCATACCACATTATGTTAAAAGAGGTGATAGGGTTATCCCTGTTATACATTAAAGCTAACGGATCTCCACAATCTACAAAGTTAAGTAGTAGTGTATTAGAGGGGTTCCTTATTTGGATTTCGCTTGCGAGACGCTCCACGCACGAACCTTAATGACGTCGGGAGTGGAGAGATGTTATGTGATGCGAGGGCGTTGGTTTTGATACTAAGTCATATAGTGTGGAGAAAACATTATAGACTGAGTGTCGTGTGATGATGGTATGCTTATGGAAATACAAGTGCTATGGAGAACCACTGAAATGGTTCTCTCACCGCAAGTATCTAGGTGAGACAGGAGTACGTGAAATTGATTTGAGGCTTATAGCCAGTCCTGGGATAAAAAGACAAATTTGGAGGTAGTTTATTTTGGGTATGATGTTCGTAATATATTAGAAGCGAGTATGCACCTTGATTAGTTAGACTTTCCATTTTACAAATATGGAAGGACATAGTGGTAGAAGAGCGTTAGTAGGTTAACAAGGTTGGATTTAGAACGTCCCGCTGGTGTGCTGTAGGTTATTATGTCTCGATGACCAAAGATGCGAGGAAGTAGTGTAGCGGGAGGGTTCATTTTCTGGATTTCGCTTTGCGAGACGGCCCACACATGAAATCGAGCAAATATCAAAAGTTGAGAAGGTCTGAGGCACAAGGGACTTAGTTATAATAGTACTATTTTACGTATGTGGGAAACGCTTCGATGTTCGAATTAGGGGGAAGTAAGGACAGTAGAGTTTCTGGCGCCAATATAGAAATATTATTGGGAGTTAACCACAACAAGATTGGTTGGTTAACCTTGAGAAGGATTCGAATCCCATGTATAGGAAGAATTTAATTTAATGGGTTAAGAAAACCCATGTGTGAGTATTACACTGAGGAAATAAGGCCCATATTTAGGAAGAGTATTACGTGTGTGACGTTTAGAATGGTTGTGAAAATAATCACGGATTAAAAAGGTGTATGGGAACTCTGGTAAGTTGGTTTTATATACTGCCTGATATAGAAGGGGTGTATATAAAGTTGAAGATTATATCGCGAGGCTGTATAAGTGGAAATTGAAATGGGTCAGATGGAATGTCGTAAAAAGTACGCGATAATCCAATTTTATCGAGCTATAAGAGGTAGCATGCCCAAGATAAGCGATGAGACTGATGGGAATAGTCAAGCGTTAGAGTAATTTCCGTTTTAATGGAAATTAGATATCCTGATGTAAATAAGCGGACGCTTAGAATCGTGATTCTCCGGTGAGATTAGACGTTAGAGCGGCGAAAATAGGCTCATTTTCTCTATATGTGGTGCTAGAAACGATGGGTGCGATGTGATGTTATTAGAGTCAATGTACGACGAGATAGTTGTGTAGCACATGGGGATTTAGTAAGCTAGTGCATTATAGTATACACCTTGGGATAGGTGGGTACCGAACGAGTATATGGTTGAGGTTTGACTAGTGATCCTAGGTTGGTAGTACCGGTCATATCCGAATTTCGCGAGAGAAATTATGTTGTAAGGGGCGGAGTATGTAATATCCTGTACTTTTATGGATAATTTAAATTTCATAAATGGGTGTAATTTGGAAATTTTTGAGAAAAATAATTTTTGGAGTTTATCTTGATTAGATGATTTTCGATGGGTGTTATATATTTATTTTTGGGATTAAGTAAATGAGTTGGAGTATTTTAATTATATGTCGTAGTTGGGTAAAGTGACAAAGGATAATATTGTAATTGTAAAATCCGTATTGAGATGTATTGGGTTTAATTAGTGGATTGTGGTCAAGTACCTTAGATGGAAATTTTGCATGTGCAGTTGGTTTCGAAATGGTCGAGATAGTCAGAATAGAGTATCCGAGAGTAGTGTATGGATTTCGGGAATTCTTGGACCAGTAGGGACTCACAATTGAGTAAACGAGTCATTTTTGGGTTTAATAAGGGATAAAACCTTTTCTCTCTTATAAAAGACACGAGAGAGTGGGAGAATGGAAAGAAAAAGAGAAAAGAGAGAGGAAAGGAAAGGAAGAGAGAAAAGAGGAAGAAAATGGAGGTTCCAGCCAAACTCTGCGGGATTCGACTCGAGGTCGTCGTATTTTATCCTCCAGACAAGTGTTTACTTGCTTTATTTCATTTAGTGTATATATCTCATATTATAGTTGGTAAACTATATAATTTTGGGTCAAACCTCTTAAAATAAATTTGGGTAATTTGAGTATGAGTTTATATATTGATGTAATGTAAACTCTAAATGATTTCTAGTGTTAAATCCATGATAATGGAGTGTAGAAACGATTAGAAATGGGGGAAATGGCAAAACTAGGATTTATATGGATTTTGGGTTCAAATTTAAGAAAATTGGTTTAATCCTCCAAATTTATTGATGTATTAATTAGAAATCATTTATTAAATGAATATAGTGTTGTTGGTGTAGATTTGTGGCCATAAAAATGGAGTTTGGGGTTGTTGGCGGGCATTTTGGAAAATAGATTTTCGAAGGACTGGTATGACCGATCGACCGTGCCCCTATGGTCGGTCGACCGCGTCAAGGAGGAAGGGCCTACTTGTTGGTTTGTTAACCTTAATTACAAACTGCAGTCGACTGGGGGTCCAGGGCCGGTCGACCAGCACTCTGTTTGCAGCCCAAGATTTTGGAAATTGTTATTCCTTCTCCTCTTTGAGTTAAAAGTTTAGGGGATTTTTAAATTAGAGCATTATAGAGAGTTATGTTCTAACAGACTTGAGGAATTGTTAATTGACCTTGGGTTATTTAAGAGGTAAATCCGGGGTATGGACTTATCGAATGTTTAGGAAGAGAGTGACATTTGGAGAAATTATTCGGTAAGCATATATAGGTATATTTATGTGGATGGAATATATAGGGGCTATCTGTAATAGGGTAAATCCTATGAGGCAACTAGGATGGAAATTTGGGGTTATAGGCTAAAGATAAGTTAAGGGTGTACTTATTATATGGTTATGAAATGGGATATTTGGAGAGTATATAAATACCTAACAGTGATCAAGGTGTGAGGTATATTTATGTATGGAAATACTTAAATATCATTACGAGATTGGCAATTATAGCCATGTATACATTTGAGGAGTGATAAATGTATATATATACGATGTGATTATAGTATATATTATATGATACGAATACGTATATATATATATTATGATACGAATACGTATATATATATATATATATATATATATATATATATATATATATATGTGTGTGTGTGTGTGTGTGTGTGTGTGTGTGTGTGTGTGTGTGTGTGTGTGTGTGTGCGTGATTGGTATATGTGTATCTTAAAGGCTTTTGTTTGGCGTAGGGTTGGAATAGCCATATTATATATTTTCTCTAGTGCGATCCAGGGAGATTGCGCGATGTGGGTGAATTCCCTGGCTTGAGAAGCAGGGCGAGGATATCCCCAGGTCATCTTGTCCCGCATTCGAGTGCGATGTGTGTACTCCACTTGCAGAGGGAACATGACCGCATCCACCATTATGTGTTTGTTTACCATGACCATAAGAGAGTCTGGCTTAGTACCGTGGTATAGTGAGTAAACTCGAATTTTGGATACGCACTATGAGACTGCATCCTCGAGTTATAGCTCTGTGGGATGGTTATTATACTTATGGTTGTGATAGGTATAATCATATACTAGTTTCATATAGTATATTGTTTATATATGAAAATGAGACATCATATAGTAAACTTACGTATATAAAGTGAAAATCCTAATAAGGTGTATTTCCCCCCTTCTGGTAGATTCATATAAATATGAATTATAAGTTCTAGTAAGAACTATATGTATATATATATATATATATATATGAGTCTTATATACGCGTCAGGTGTTGAGGGCTAATGGATCTCGACGATCAACATTTCCAAGTAGTAGTGTATTGGGGGGTTCCTTGTTTGGATTTCTCTTCGCGAGACACCCCACGCACGAACATAGAGAAATTTTGGGAATGGGGAGAAGTTTAGCCCTTAGTACTCGGGTTAACTTAGGACTTTTAGAGTTTGGGGGTGATGGATTAGTTAGGTAGAGTAGCTTGACTAGGATGTTTATAGGGATACGTTAGGTGTGCACTATTAAAAGAGCGGTGAAGGGTATCTCATGGGAGTGCAATACCAATTTAAATATGAGTGTTGTTGCAAAAAAATAGATTACATCCTATTTTTATGATCACGGATAAATAGATAGAAGCAATCCAATCAAACACATAAGAGACAAGGATTTTTGAAGTGGTTCGACTATGAATAAAGCCTACGTCCACTATTCTTTTATTCCCAGGGGTGTACAATAGCACAATATGGTGTAGAGAGAGAAATGTGTTGAGAATTTCTTAATTCAGATTGTGTGTATCTAGTGTATCGTGACTTTTGTCCCTTTGGACAGGTGAATGCATTTATTTATAGTGATGGGAGTCCAAGAGATGGAATGTCTTTATACATTCAAACATATAAATCTATATAAAATGAATATAACTATTGGTCTTCAAGACATTATATCTATATACAATGAATGTAACTATTGGTCTTTAAGGGTTCCATGACCGTTGATGAGTCTTCTTCTAATGGATTTTGATCTTATAGATGGTTTGTCTGCCTTGAGTTGGTTGGTATGCTGACCAACTCTCCTCGGGTGACGACCAACTCTCTTCGGGTGCCGACCAATTCTCCTCGAGTGTCGAGCAAGTATGAATATTGTCATATAGGATGACAGGTGTCCCTTTATGACTGCTCCACGTGTATGCATAATTTTTTGCATCAACAGAAGCCCCAAATGCTCCATGCTTGATGGTTTACTGAAAGGATGGAGTATTTATTCTGCAGTGTTTCTCGATGCTCGTGCATAATGAGATTCTCGATTTTCCTTCTTGATTTATTCAGTATAAAGTGGGTTATCTCCTAGACGATAGATGATACAGGTTCATCGATGGTTGCTTTAGAGATAATTTATGTTGGTCAAACGAATGTGTACTATGTATCACCCCTGGGAATTTGGATGCAGCCATGTCATAGTTTGTAACTTGTAGCTTGTCATAATCTTAAAGTATGTTGGTTGGTTGATTAGCCGACCAGCTGCCTTCTGTGCCGACCCACTGCCTTCTATATCGAACAACTGAGTACTGATTGTCCATGTTTGATTTTTCTGATCTCTGCTCCTTTATGTGCTTTATTGTTGTGGCATGTTAACTTTTGAACCCAATTCTTCATTTTGATTAATGTCGAGCTAGTAACAGCCTTTGAAACATTTACATATAAGTACAACTTCTTCTTCAGTATAGGTTGGGACATCAGTAGTAAAGATCCCAGTGTTGTAGATGTTGAATATGACTCATGAACTTCAATAACATATGCATAATAACTCCTGAATATGCCTCTTAAACTTCAATAGAAAAACTAACTCCTGAATATACCTCTTCAATAGCAAAACTAACTCCTGAATATGCTTCCTAAACTTCAATAGCAAAACTAACTCCTCAATATGCTTCCTGAACTTCAATAGTAAAACTAACTCCTGGATGATGATTGGTTAGTGATATGTCTTATTCTATAATGATTTGGATCTGAATCTGATACTCGGATGGTACTTCATGATGAGAATGTGCCACCGAATAAACAATTAATTATGTAGTAAAAGATCCCAAGTGTGTCATATGAACTCTGAATGCTTTCTTGGCCTTGAAGTATGTTGGTCTTGCTAGAAAAGATAAGGCCAAGGAAATGTTCCCTGAAATGACTTCCCAAGAACTCTGCATGTTTGTATTTCCATACTGTCCCGATGTGACCATAGAATTAATTTGCCGACTAAGTAATTTTGGTTGAGTAAAACTGCTTGTAACATATAGTCCAATTAGAAATGTGTTGGCATTCCAATTAGGAATGTGATATATTCCCATTAGGAATGTGTGGACATTCTAATTAAGAATATGATATATTCCAATTAGGAATCTGATTCTGGTATGTGCCATTGATTGGCGCATGTGGAGCCCCCAGTTGGGCTTAGGAGACTGAATAATAATGATGATGCATGAGCATTTTCCAGGACTTGATAGAATGATTTAATAATAAGCCTGATTGAGCATAATACATAATTTTCACCGAATATCCGTGCTAGTGAGGAACCCATATACATAATAGAAGCGCTGAGAAATCCAGATAAATAATAAGAGTGCCAACCATCTGTCGGGCTTAATAAGAAGTCCAGATAATAAGAGTGTCGGCCATCCGCCGTGCTTAATAAGAAATCCAGATAATAATAAGGAAAGAATCAATTGATCCTGCATTGTTAGAGAATAACAAATTTCCAATATAATCATGAAATTTATCTTCTGTTAATCTCTGTATGTGAATTGACGATTTGTCAATTTCTGTTTGTTTTAATTGCCTAGACAATGGAGCTTGCCCCACTTGCTGTCTAGTTGTAGTGACTTGTCACCCAAAAGTGCCTAATCAATGGAATGATTTTTATCCCATGATCCTGCTCAATTGTAGTAATCTTTTTAGGATTACCTTGGTGTTTAAATAGTGGATTCCCCGTGAGGTCACCCATCTTCTTACCTAGTTTAGGATGCCCCTTGGGGTCACCTATAATCAAACATTCTTTGCCATGTATGATTGTTATGCCAACATTATTGGTTAAGTTTATTGATGCCGACCAACCTTAGTTGGTGGTTGTTGATATGCCGACCAACCTTAGTTGGTGGTTACTGATGCCGACCAACTTTTAGTTGGTGGTTGCTGATATGTTGACCAACCTTTAGTTAGTGGTTACTGAATATATGTAGAGAGAAGAATTTTTCCGACCAACAGTCCGTTGGAGATAATATCATAATTGATGCAGATGTCCTTGGAAATAAATATATGATAATAAATATTTTGTCGAGCTCCATGCTGAGATGAATATAGAATACGCATCCGAATAGATATAAAGAATGATTCAAAATAATAATACAATGTTTGGTTGATCTGTCGAGGAAAAATTACATAATGCCGAACAAGGATAATATTTTCCATATCATAAGAATATGTCCGATTACTTTGTCAGTCCTGAATATAAATAAGAATTATCCAGACCAACTGTCCGTCGGGGGTGAAATATAATAACTGTTGCAGATCTCCTTTGAGTTGAATATATGATAATAAATATTTAACCGAACTCCATGCTGAGATGAATATATAATGGATATACAGAATTATTCATGCTTGAATATAGATCAGAGAAATAATAAAATCAATAGTGCCTCGTTGAGGTGAAATTGTATAGTGCCGAGCAATAATAGTTTCCAGAAGTTTAAGATTGTGGTCGAGCTTTCATCGGAATTGAATCTTGTACCTGTGGAATTAATAACTTGCTCTATCATCTGTGGAGGATAATTTGATTAGTTATCATGAGAATACTCAAATCATATAATCGATATATATGATGTATACATGCTCTAAAATCAGTGCCATATAAATGATATAATATGTTCAGCGTCAACAGATGTGTCATGTTGAATATGCACAAATTTTATCCATTATATATTTAGGATATAAAGGCTAATTTGTCAATTCTAAATGTTTGCACAATTATTTGAAATCCAGCAAATGCTCACATATAAGTTATTAGGTATGCGTTTTAATTTTTCTTCATGCAAATGTTCAATTAGAAGTTGTTGTTTTTTTGTGATTTAGGAAATGATAAAAGGGGTAATATTGTCGTTTAAACAATATGGTTCTGGTTTTGACAAAGTCAAATTAGCAATTTCTCTTATGTCAGAGGTCAACCCTGCCGATCAAAAATAACTACGCCTGACTAAGAATACGATACTCCCGATATATGCCGACCAGCAATGATTGATGGTCTCGAGCTAGTTTTGCTGACCAACCTTAGAATTGCAGTTTATCTTTCTGCCGACCAAGTTTACCATTTAATGGTGGGAATGATGGTTCCCACACAATGATAGATGATCGTCGACTAACGATAATTGTCGTCAACTGGTGCTAAAAAATAAATGTTACACAACGTCGATCCAATTTTCCATCGACCTGAAGTAACAATACCGACCAACAATGATGCCGCTAAACAAGCTTAACCACATTGATAATGGACATACCAATAACAGACCAAGGTTCAGATAATCGCCGACCAGAAAATATGAGATTAAAAAATTCCTCCTGAAAGTGTGATACATGTCTCTGATTAACAAGTAGGAGTTTTCGACCAACAAAAATGACCTGTTGAACCAATATAATTTGGTCGACCATTGATGTCGACCTAAAAAAGTGTCCCTGACCAACAAATAGGTGCTACCAAATTGTATTAGATATTTCCGAACAGTTGTAGGTGTCGACTAGTAATCGAGAACCCCATGTCCTATTACAAAGGAGTTGTCGACCTGGTACCGACCAGATGAAATTTGTGGCTCATGTGATGAGGATCAAATTTGATAGTCGTCGATCAAGAAATATGAGGTCGGGGTTCCCATAATAATACCTCCTTTGCCTTCGTCGTATTAGTCCAATGGTCTTCGACCAATGAGGAATGGTCCGACAAGGCTTTTGAGGTGTGGTACGCTTCGTACCTTGGTCGCCGATCTATGGTATGTTTTGCCGACTAGTAGTGGAGATGCTGGTTCGATTTATAGATCCAATTTAAATTTGTGATCCATTTTGTTTTATCAATTTGATGTGGGTTTTAAATCAAGATCTACAGATTTGTGCAGAAAAATTTTACAATGAGTGAGAAATTCATTAATGTATAATTTCTGTGATGTTGTTGATTCACGAATTTTGTAGAACTTTTCATCTCCAATTTGTGCTCCGACCCTCCAATTAAGGCGATTTCTTTGGATTGGAAGAAAAAAAATTATTTTCATATCTTTCAGTTCCGGAGAGAAATTATCATGGAAATTCAAACAGTCACCGTCTCAAAATCAACAACGAATATTTTCAACAATTTGACACAGTTGTGAAGATTTATAGATAAAAATTATACAGTTCCTTAACAGAAACATTGTGGTTATCATCTGTTTTAGACGTTTATTCTTAGTCAAAAATATCAGATATGGAAATTAAAATATCAAATCTAATTCAGTAAATAGATGTATTTGCCTTATTTTCAAGGCTTCATACATAACTTATGATTAATAGATCCAATTATTTCAGATTCAAACAATTCGTGAACATGAACATATACGGATCATGGTGTAATTAAAAAATGTGTACGCAGTATGTAATTATTTATATACAAAGAAAAGAAAAACTTAGCTTTCGAAGATGATCTTCATCTCTTGTGATAAAAAGAATTCTTGTGTCGAATTCCCACAGACGGTGCCAATCTGTTGATGCAAAAAAATGGACTACATCCCATTTTTATGATCACAGATAAATAGATAGAAGCAATCCAATCAAACACATAAGAGATAAGAATTTTTAAAGTGGTTCGGCTATGAATAAAGTCTACGTCCACTGTTCGTTTATTCCCAGGGGTGTACGATAGCACAATATGGTGTAGATAGAGAAATGTGTTGAGAATGGCTTAATTCAGATTGTGTGTATCTAGTGTATCGTGTCTCTTGTCCCTTTGTCCAGGGGAATGCATGTATTTATAGTAATGCGAGTCTAAGAGATGGAATGTATTTATACATTCAGATATTTACATCTATATACAATAAATATAACTATTTTTCTTCAAGACATTATATCTATATACAATGAATGTAACTATTGGTCTTCAAGGGTTCCGTGACCGTTGATGAGTCTTCTTCTAATGGATTTTGATCTTCTAGATGGTTTGTTTGCCTTGAGTTGGTTGGTAAGATGACCAACTCTCCTTGGGTGCCGACCAACTCTCTTTGGGTGCCGAGTAAGTATGAATATTGTCATGTAGGGTAACAGGTGTACCTTTTTTACTGGTCCACTTGTATGCGTAATTTTTTGCATCAACAATGAGATAAAACATATTTTTCTTAAATAAAGCAATTATGCACTTACAAAATATTTTCACAACTCAGGCTCTGACCCGTTTTTATATTTTCCCTCTTTTGCTATATATGTATATATATATATAGGTCGATGCCTGGATGATAATTCCTTGGAGTCAAACGTCTGCTGCAGCAGCTGTGGATGTATGCAGGTCTACTATAAACAATTATATCCTTGTAATCTAGATAGTAGGTACTGTATAAATATTCGGGCTAATAACCCAACTGCATTTATTTATTCTTTTACCGCCTTTTAGTGAGGCTTTCGTTTTGGTTGAATATTATTAAACTGTGTGTTCGGTTATTTTTTATTTCATTTCAGTTTCATTTATACATAAACTATGTGAATGTTTTAATTTATTAATTTGTTTAAAAAGATTAGTTAAATAAAATTTTGACGCCATCCTAATAGGTTATTAGTAATTAATTTGGTTTTCGACAGTGATGCTAAGAATGAACCATATGCGACTCCTATTTTAATTTAGTACAGGTGTGATCGCCCGGTATTTGATTAGGCAGGGTGTCACACCTGAATCGTTCATGCCTAAAAGGAAGTTTCCCTCTGCTAAGCGTAGACCAGATGGTCAACACCACTACTAAAGAAGAGTGCATGAGTTTCCTCGATGCTTATTCGGAATATCATCAAACCCCTCTGTTCGCTCCCGACCAAGAGAAGGCATCATTCATCACTACCTTTAGGCTTTACTATTATAAGGTGATGCCATTTGAATTAAAGAATGATAGGATGACTTACCAGCGACTTGTAACAAAGATTTTCATGGGGTAGTTAGGGACACAATGGAGGTGTATATCTATGATATTCTAGTAAAGAGCAGAAAAGAAGGAAGGTTACCTCGTCGATCTAACTTGATGCTTCAAAGTACTCCGTCATTATAAGATGAAGGTCAACGCTTCTAAATGTTCATTTGGAGTTCAGTCGAGGAAGTTCCTTGGGTACGTAGTAAGTCAAAGAGGTATCGAGGAAAACCTCGACCAGATTAAAGCAATTACAAGAGTGAAGCTACCCAACAACATTCATGGAGTATAAAACTTGGCCGACATGCTATCCTCTCTCAACTGATTTATCTCCCAATCATCAAAGAAGTGACAAACTTTCTTCTAAATTATCAGTAAGGAAAGGAGAGAGGTTTATAATGATGAATGTACTAGGTAAATCGAGGAAATCAAAAGATATCTTAGTCAACCCCACAGTTTATCATCCCCGATGACAAAGGACTTATATACTTGTACCTAGCAGATTCCACAAGCATTGTCATCTCCGCTTTGGTCTACGAAAGAGATAGAAAGCAAGTCGAGTTTACTCTATGAGCAAGATGTTGTAAAAAAAATACATGTCACTGGAAAATATTACATATGCACTATTTTTTTTAGAAATATTTTAAGGTGCGCACCATCATCGTCCTAGTCTCTTATTTCCTGAAACACATACTTAGGAAGGCCAGCCTGATTGGGAGAATGTCAAAATGGTTGGTGGAACTAGGAAGGTCTGACATATAATTTTATCCGAGGAACTCAGTTAAAAAGAAGGTCACAGTTCACTTTATCGTCGAATTATTTAATGACCAGGAGGGACTGGAAAATGGAAATAAGATGATAGATTTTGCCCCCCAACAGATTGAAGATAAATGGTTGTTGTATGTTGATGGAGAATAAAATTCCAAAAGCGCAATATTAGGGATAGTATTGATATCCTTAGAGAAAATCGTTCTTCAATATGCAATTCGCTTGGGATTTGAAGCTTCAAACAATGAAGCTGAGTATAAAACTCATCTCGGTGGACTACTGAAAGCCCTTGCTTTGGGAGGCCATAACCTTGACGTATTCTATGACTTACGAATGGTGTGAAATCAAATATCAAGGGACTACAATTTCGAAGATCGTCACATGGAGGCATATCTTGAAGAAGCTCAGTAGCTAGTTGCCCAGTTTATACATGGGCAAGTACAGTAGATTTCCAGAGGGAACAACAACAATTCTAACACCCTAGTCATGCTCATTGTAGATGTAGAAGGAAATTTAAAGCGAATAACGGAGCGGGAATACTCGACCAAACCACTATCAATAGAAAGAAAAGAGTTGACCAGGTCATGGCCACCAACAAAATTCCAAGTTGGATGGATATAATCATACATTACTGTGACACCCCACTCAATTAAATACCGGGTGATCAGTCCTTTATAAAAATTTAAAATAGAATGTTCAGTTGGTTCATTCTTAGCATCACTGTTGAAAAACATTAACTTTATTAATCACCTAATATAAATTAAGCTAGTGCCAAAATACTTTCCTTTTTAAATGTTAACCAAAAATTATTTATTTACAAAGTCCAAGAATTTAAATATAATCCATTCACCATCCAACTGAATAAAATAAATAATGAATCTGAATCATGTACTGAAATAAATACGACTGGATTAAACATTCAAGTTCAAAATTCTAATCCAAATAACCACAGTAAACTAAACCCAACTAAAATTAATAGAATGTAAACTGAATACAATTTCTGATAAAGTGTTTAAGGAATGGGCGACACGTGCCCTAAATGAAAAGTCTAGATGAACTGAAAGAAATAATAGGAACGTCTAACGCAAAGACCCACAGCTTCCACATCAGCTGCAGCACGCCAAGCAATCCAAGTCTCTAAATCTGGTTATCCTATGGCTGAGACCCTGATATAATACATATATACATAGCAAGAGAGAAAAGAGATGCAAGAGACGGGTCAGAGCCCGATGTGTAAAAATATGTTTTAGCAAGTATTTAAAACTACCTTAAAGCAAGTATTATGTGCATGTTAGATTCGTGATCTCAAATGAAGTTCTCACTTTTTTTCTATTGTGAACTCCTAATGCATCCTCTATCTAGTACTAGTAACTCCACCCAAGCTAACTAGTTCAAAGTCAACATATCACTATCTACATTCAACCGTAGGATTTCCGTATAGCCCGTACTATACCCCATAAGTAATCTATCACATTTTACTACCTTTCATGTTCACTATAAGAATATTTAAATCTTTATCGCATTAAGATTATTTCATTTGTCCTCATTTCCAAAACTACTAGTTTCTCTAAGTAGAACTTCTCATAATTATACATATATATATAGTCATATCATCCCTATATATACATTTATCAGTCCTACACCCCCAGTTTAAGCCCCGTTAGTGCTATTAATAAATTATCCTGCACCCCCGGGTTATAACCCATTAGTGCACTTAATACAATATCCTTGCACCCCCGGGTCATCGCCCATTAGTGCACTTAATAAAAACTTTACACCCTAGGGTTATCACCTTTAGTGTATTTAACAACATAACCTTGCACCCCCGAGTTATCGCCCATTAGTGCACTTAACAAAATAACAAATAATTAGGCATACACACATCCTATTAAAATTTATAAGTATTCTACCAACCTAATTACATACTCACCATATGTGCTTTGTTCTCATTATTACGCATTGTATCAAATTTTTAGATTACCCTATCTCTCTCGTAATCTCTAAAGTAAATCTTCTTTTCGAAATATTTTAAGTATAACTCCCACATACTATCTCGCAAATCTGTCTCGTTTTAATTCCGTTAACTGCCAATTTCTCACTCCAATAAACTGAAAAATCCAAAACTGGACCCTAAGAAAATTCCCATAAATTTACCTCGTTGCTCGAACCAGATGGAAACGTCGTTTGAACAACTGCCATGTGTCACTTGAGCGACTTCACGCGAGATGTCTATCTCCCTTTAACAACTTCTAGCAAGATGTCAGTCTCACTCAAATGACCTACGCGCGACATCGCGCGACACGCACTATCTCGTCTTCTAGCCCAGAATTTTGGTGTTTCCACCATTTACACCAAAAAACTCTACAGATTTTCCTCCCATCGTCTCATCATCAAACCTAAACAACAACACAGGTATATACAACAATTATAATACCCTAGGATCAGTAATTTATCACTCATCATGAATATATAAAATCCCCAAATTTAGTCATATAAGAACCCTAGCTCTTAAATTTCGAGTTTCATTCAATAATTTCCCGGATTTTCAATCATTAATACTCATAAAATTTTGTGATTAAAACCTATCTACATGGGTGTAACAATTATCAACATTCAGCCCGATAATATGCAAGAAACTCTTTATTTTTCATCATAATAATCATCAGTTTCACGGGGAAAATTTATCTACTCTAACATAAACACAATTATTAGTAAAAGGAGCAAGTAATAAACACTTGCCTCGAATCAACCGTCTGATCTCTTGATGTTGTTGGTATGGGTGTGTTCCTCTTGTTAATATCTACACGATGGTGGTGGTGGTTGTGCAAGGTTATGCTAATTGGGCCTTCCTCTTGTAATTTTTTCTCTCTCACACACTCTGTGGCCGTTCTTTAATTTTGTATATTCTAACCCTAAATGAACCTATTGTGGCTGATATAATAACTCCCAATTTTCGTTCATTTAATTTCTCCAAAAATCAAAATTACAAAATTACCCCTACGGGTGCCGGCTTGGCCTAAAAATATTTCGGAGTCTAAATAAAATACCCGGGTAGTGTTTTCTGACTATCTCGACCCTCCCGGACTCAACGGCACACTCGAAATTACCATACGAGTTACCTAAAAATAATTTACCTTAATATTTCATTCAATTAGTCCTGACACGACTAACACGCATGTCCCGACTTAATATACCAAACTGTCGTATATTTCACTCTCCACAATTTATCAAATTCAATAATTCCATATTACTTATTCACTTAGTAATATTCAATAATTTTCATTCACATGTATTAACCTTTTACATTCTAGTTAATATTTATATTTAAATTCGGATTAATTACCAATTAATTCTCGCATATTAATTTAATTAATCCCACAATAATAACTAATCACATAATTATGTAAGTTCTCAAAAATATGGGGTGTTACATACTTCCCCCCTAATAACGGAATTTCATCCCAAAATTCAGAAAGTAAGGCATACCTGGTACAAATAAATCTCGATACTTCTCACGCATATCCACCTCTCACTCCCAAGTGTACTCATCCACATTGTGATGCTGCCACTGAACCCGCACAAGTGGAACTACCTTTGACCTCAGTCTCCTCTCACTGTGATCTAGGATAAACATTGGACTCTCATCATAAGAACTGTCGGGCTATAAATCAATCTCCTCTATCACGGTGTGAGTGTGGGCCAACTCATTCCAAAGATGCCGCCTCAGTGATGATATGTGAAACACATCATGAATACGATGTAAGTGCTCCGGTAACCCAAGTCTTTAAGCCACTGGTTCGATCCTCTCAGTAATAGGAAATGGTCCTACGTATCTCGGAGTTAATTTCCCCTTCTTTTCCAACCTCATCACCCCCTTTATAGGAGATACTTTCAACAAAACTTGGTCCCCCACTGTGAACTCTCTAAAGGAACTCTTAGCATCAGCGTAGCTTTTCTGCCTGTCGTGGGCTACCCATATGCGACTTCGAATCATTTTGATCCTGCTCGATGTATCCTCAATTACCTCTGGCCCAAGTAACTTTTTGTCTCCCACCTCTCGGCAATAGGCTGGAGAACGACAAGGTCTCCCATATAATGTCCCGAATAGGGACATGCCAATCATGAACTGATAGGAATTGTTGTAAGCAAACTCTACCAGTGGAAGGTACTGCTCCCAACCTCCCCTAAAGTCAAGGATACACATGCGCAACATTTCCTCAAGCATCTGATTAGTACGCTCAGTCTTCCCATTGGTCTGCGGGTGATACATCGTACTCAACCGCAACTCGGTACCCATATCCTCCTGAAAACTCTCCCAAAAATGAGACACATATGTTTTATCTCTATCTGACACGGTATCAAGAGGCACACCATGAAGTCTTACTAATTCTGTAATAAATATCTGAGCATATTGTCCCGTAGTATAGTCTATCCTGACTGGAAAAAAATGGGCTACTTTTGTCAATCGGTCCACAATAACCCATATAGAATCATGGCCCCTCGGCGAAGTAGGCAACCCTGTAATAAAATCCACGAAAATGCCCTCCCATTTCCACGTAGGGATCTCTAATGACTGAAGTAAACTTAGTGGTCTCTATTGGTCAACTTTTACTAGCTGACAAGTGGTACACTTGGATACGAACTCTGCGATGTCCCTCTTCATCCCACTCCACCAGTACTACCACCTCATATCCTGGTATATCTTATCCCTGCCGAGATGTACTGCAAATCTGGACCCATATGACTCCGTTATCACTTCATGTCGAAGATCCTCCCCCTCTGGAACCATGAGTCTCCCATTGAAATTCAAGCCTCCCTCGGAACTCACTGAATAAAACTCGGCTCCACCGGCTAAGAGCTGTCTAATCCTTTCCTGGCAAAGAGAATATGTCGCCTGAGACTAGACCAACCTCTTCACTATCTATGGTGTGATGGTCATAACTGACATGAATGATATGGAAACCGCATCCTGGTGCCCTAGTTCCGTCCATTTCGCCTTCTACACCTCAGCCACCTCATCCACTGTCCTACGGCTTAATGCATCTGCAACTATGTTAGCCTTTCCCGGGTGGTAGTGTATATCAAACTGATAATATTTTACAATTCCAACCACATTCGCTGACCCATATTCAGTTCTTTCTACGTGAACAAATACTGCAGTGACTTATGGTCTGTAAATAGGTGGAACTTCTCTCCCAAAAGGTAATCCCTCCAAATCCCGAGTGCAAACACGACTGCATCCAGCTCTAAGTCATGTGTTGAGTAGTTCTTCTCATGAGGCTTAAGCTTCTGGGAAGCAAAAACTATAGCCTGATCCTCCTATTGCATCACACCCCTAAGTTCTAGTAACGACACATCAGTGTAGACTAGATACCCCACTCCCGGCGTGGGCAGTGCTAACACTAGTGCTGAAGTCAGCTTGTCCTTCAGCTCATCAAAAGCTGACTAACAGGCATCATCCCAAGTAAATTTCACTCCTTTGCGAGTCAAATAAGTTAATGGACCCTCTATCTTTGAGAATCTCCGAATGAACCTCCTATAGTATCCTGCTAGGCCCAAGAAACTATGTATCTCCATCGGCATCGTGGGCTTTCCCCACTCCCTCACCGCTGACACATTCCTCGGATCTATGGGTATCCCTCTATCCGAAATAATGTGCCCCAAAAACTGAACTTCCTTGAGCCAAAATCCACACTTCTCATATTTTGCATACAACTCGTGCTGATGCAGTGTCTGCAAAACCTGCCTTAAATGTTCGACATGCTCCTCCTCCATCTGAGAGTAAATCAGGACGTCGTCTATGAAGACAATGACAAACTGATCCATGAACTCTCTGAACACCCTATTCATCAAGTCCATAAACACGTTTGGGGCGTTGGTTAGCCCAAAAGGCATAACCCTAAACTCGTAGGAACCATATCTCGTCAAGAAGGTAGTCTTCGACACAACCTTCTCCATAATCCGTAACTGATGGTATCCCGACCTCAAGGGAATCTTCGAGAAGAAATAATATCCTCTCAACTGGTCAAATAAGCCATCGATTCGGGGAAACGGATACTTATTCCGTATCGTGACCTTATTGAACACACGGTAATCGACACATGACCGTAATGATCCATATCTATTTTAACGAACAGTACTGGGGCACCCCAAGGTGAAGTACTCCTACGAATAAACCCTTGACCCAACAGCTGTTCTATCTGATCCCATAACTCCCTCATCTTCGCTGGAGCCATACGGTAAGGTGCGCGGGCTATCGACCGAGTGCCTGGCATCAAATCTATAAGAAAGTCTATCTCTCTTCTAGGTGGTAATCTCAAAATATCCTATAACACATCAGAAAACTCCCGAACCACCGGTATCGAATCAAGAGGTATCACTACCTACTTAGAGGTCTCCTCCTCTATATAATACAAATTTATGGAAGATCCTCCCTCAGAGCGAGGCATCACCACCAGGAACATCTCCTGACCAGGTATAGAAAAAATAATACTCCATCTAAAATAATCGATCGTGGCCCTATATGCAATAAGCCAACCCATACCGATAATCGCATCATACTCGGGGATTTCTAATACAATCATGTCGAAAGGTAAAGTAAGTCTCCTAATCTCTATACCCACCCCTCGACATTTTAAGAAAATCAGTGAGCCACTACCCAAAGGCGAATCTACACATGTAACAGTACTCTCTGTTGCATCTAATAATCCCATATCACATGAAATTCTCATGGAAATAAAATAATGTGTGGCCCCCGTATCAAATAAAATACGCCTCATAGTCCCCTAGATAGAAAACATACCCTCAATCGCGGGTGGAGCCGGTGGGACCTTGGCTTGATGGAGGTTGTAGACCCGTCCATACTGAAGTTTCCCCTGCTGCATCGGAGCTGCGAGCAAGGCTAGAACTGGCGCTGGGGCTAGTAGGGCGATGGGAAAGATGGGTCTCTGTGGCTCCTGGTGAGCACCCTGATGCCGAGGGACCCTATCCTTGTCGGGGTAATCCTGCTTCTTATGGCCAGTCTTGCCACAAGTATAACATTTGCCGATGAAATTCCCTCCCCTGTGTCCTTGGTAACCTCAGCCCTGCTGGCCATTACCACCCCTGCCTTGGCTCTGATGGCCCTACTGTCCTTCCTATTGTTGGCCCTACTGCTGGCCCTGTCTGAAGCCTCCGTTACCATACCTAAAACCCCCTGACCAAAACTTCTTAGCAGAATCCCCCTGTTGGGAACCCTGCCTCTAATTCTGATCAGTTGGTGCCCCACTGGAACTACCTCCCCCAGACTTGCCCAACTGGCTGGGCTCTCCTCCCCACTTGCTTCCCTTATCATGGAAGCGGTTGTCCTGACAATGTAATAATGCTTCATTTAGGATATCTGTGCTGGAATATGGGGAAAGGTTACCCAGAAGATGTTGTTGGATCCTTCAAGTCAAACCATCCATGAACATTTGTTTTCTTTTCTCATCAGTAGGAACCTCGTCTGGTACCATATTAGTCAATTGCGTGAACTCCTCCTCATATTCTGCAACTATCTTCCCTTCTTAGGTGAGGTCTAAAAATTTTCGCCTCATCTAAGTCTTGACGAAAAAAGGAAAGTAGGAAAGTACTTGCGGCCGAACCACACCCAAAAATTGGCAATCGACATCAAATCTCGTTCCTCTGAAGTAATAGTGGGACTCCCACCACTGTAAGGTTGCCCCTGTCAGTTTAAAGGTAGCCAAAACTTGTCTATGTACCTCAGTGCACTTGTACATACGAAGGTGTCTCTGTATATCATTTTTCCACTGACTCGTCATCACTACATCAGAACTGCCTGAGAACTCTGGAGGATGCGCCTTCTGAAAGGCATCCCTGAATATCTCCCATGCAGTAGGAAAAATGGGAACAGGTGATGGCACCACTGCTGGTGAATGTGGTGGTGTCTGCTATACCACTGCAATTTCTGCATTTACTGTATGTGCAATGATGGCAGCAACTTCTGTAGTGTTCATCATTCCCTGAGCTGGAGATGGCTGTGGCTTTGGATGGGCATTCCTGTCCCTTCGTGCACGTCGAGGAGGCATCTGAGATGAGAAAGAAGTTTATTATTCAACAGTTATCATTAAATCTCAAATAGCTGAAGACGTGATCACATAAATAAGAATACAACAGTCCTAAAGAAAAGGATCTATATCAAAGGATGCTAAGCTGAAAGTACAATAAGCCGCACAGATCCTAAAGGACTCTAGAACCTGATGCTCTGATATCACCTGTGACACCCCCCCAATTAAATAGCGGGTGATCAGTCCTTTATAAAAATTTAAAATAGAATGTTTGGTTGATTCATTCTTAGCATCACTATCGAAAACATTAAATTTATTAATCATCTAATATAAATTAACCTAGAGCTAAAATACTTTCCTTTTTAAATTTTAACCAAAAATCATTTATTTATAAAGTCCAAGAATTTCAATATAATCCATTCACCATTCAACAGAATAAAATAAATAATGAATCTGAATCAAGTACTGAAATAAATGCGATTGGATTAAACATTCCAGTTCAAAACTCTAAGCCAGAGAACCATAGTAAAATAAACCTAACTAAAATGAATAGAAAGTAAACTGAATACAATCTCTGATAAAGTGTCTAAGGAATGGGCGACACATTCCCTAAATGAAAAGTCTAGATGAACTGAAAGAAATAATAGGAGCGTCTAATGCAAAGGCCTACATCTTCCACATCAGTTGCAGCATGTCAAGCAATCCAAGTCTCTAAATCTGGTGACCCTGTGGCTGAGCACCTGATATATATATATATATATCAATAGAGAAAAGAGATGCAAGAGACGAGTCAGAGACCGATGTGTAAAAATATGTTTTTGAAAGTATTTAAAACTGCCTTAAAGCACGTATTATATGAATGTTAGATTCGTGCTCTCACATGAAGTTCTCACCTTTCTTCTATTGTGCATTCCTAACGCATCTTCTATCTAGTACTAGTAACTCTACCCAAGATAACTAGTTCAAAGTCAATGTATCACTATCTACATTCAACCGTAGGATTCCCGTATCGCTCATACAATAGCCCATAAGTAGTCTATCATATTTTACTACCTTTCATGTTCGCTATAAGAATATTTAAATCTTTGTCTCATTAAGATTATTTCATTTGTCCTCATTGTCATAACTACTAGTTTATCTTAGTAGAACTTTTCATAATTATACATATATATATAGTCAAATCATCCCTATATATATATATATTTATCAGTTCTGCACCCCCGGTTTAAGCCCCATTAGTGTTACTAATAAATGATCATGCACCCCCTGGTTATCACCCATTAGTGCACTTAATAAAAACTTTACACCCCCGAGTTATCACCCTTTAGTGTATTTAACAACATAACCTAACACCCTTGGGTTATTGCCCATTAGTTAACTTAACAAAATAACAAATAACTAGGCATACACACATCCTATTAAAATTTATAGGTATTCTTCCAACCTAATTACATACTCACCTTACATGTTTTATTCTCATTGTTACGCATTGTATGATATTTTTAGATTATCCTATCTCTCTCGTAATCTCTAAGGTAAATCTTCTTTTCGAAATATTTTAAGTATAACTCCCACATACTATCTCGCAAAGCTGTCTCGTTTTAATTTCATTAACTGCTAGTTTCTCTCACTCCAATAAACTGAAAATTCCAAAACTGGACCCTAAGAAAATTCCTAGAAATTTACCACCTCCGCTCGAACCAGATGGCAACGTTGTTTGAACGACTACCACGTGTCGCTTGAGAGACTTCACGCGAGATGTATATCTCCCTCAAATGAATTCTTGCGAGATGTCAGTCTCGCTCGAACGACCTACGGGCGACATCGCGCGACGCGCATTGTCTCGTCTTCCAGCCCAAAATTTCTGCTTTTCCACCATTTTTAACACCAAAAACCTCTACAGATTTTCCTCCCATCATGTCACCATCAAACCCAAACAAAAACGCAGGTATACACAATAATTATAACACCCTAGGATCAATAATTTATCATCAGTCATCATGAATATATGAAATCCCCAAATTTAGTCATATAAGAACCCTAGCTCTTAAATTTTGATTTTCAATGAATGATTTTCCAGATTTTCAATCATCAACACTCATTAAATTTTGTCATTAAAATCTATCTACATGGGTGCAACAATTGTCAACATCTCAGCCCGATAATATGCAAGAAACTCTTTATTTTTAATCAAAATAATCATCAATTTCATGGGGAAAATTTATCTACTCTAACATAAATAGGGATGGCAACGGGGCGGGTTTGGGGCGGGTTTTCAAAAATCCTAAACCGCCCCATTTAATAAACGGGGCGGGGCGGGGCGGGTTAGGATTTTTGAAAATTAACTCCTAACCCGCCCCATTTAATAAACGGGGCGAGTCGGGGCTCCTACGGGTTGCGTTAATTTTAAAAATAGTAAAATTAAAAATATTACATTATAGTCGTAGAGGTATACAATGGCTCGTATTCCAATAAGTGAGACAGTCCCCCAATTGTCAATTCATATTTTCACTTAAATCTTTTACAAAATTAACATACATATAAAGATTTTTTTTTAGTGTGTGAGTGTGTGTATATATATATATATATATATATAATTTAATTATAATTAACATACATATAAAGGATATTTATATAAGCATAAGTTAAACGGGGCGGGGCGGGGCGGGGCGGTTTTATTTCAGCTAACTCCTAACCCGCCCCATTTAATAAACGGGTTTTTTTCTTAAACCCATACCCTCTCCTAATTCATTAATCGGGTTTTAAAACCCGCCCCATTAGGGGCGGGGCGGGGCGGGACTCCTACGGTTCGGGTTAAATTGCCATCCCTAAACATAAACACAATTATTGCCAAAAGGAGCAAGTAATAAACACTTGCCTTGAATCAACCGTCTGATCTCTTAATAATTTTGGTATGGGTGTGTTCCTCTTGTTCTGACCTACAAGATGGTGGTGGTGGTTGTGCAATGTTGTGCTAATTGGGCCTTCCTTCTTGGAATTTATTCTCCCTCACACACTCTGTGGTTGTTCCTTACTTTTGTATATTCTAACCCCAAATAAACCTCTTGTGTCTCATATAATAACTCCCAATTTTCGTCCATTTAATTTCTCTAAAAATCAAAATTACAAAATTACCCCTATGGGTGCCGGCTTGGCCTAAAAATCTCCCGAAGTCTAAATAAAATACCCGGGTAGTGTTTTCTGACTATCTAGACCCTTCCGGACTCAACGACGCACTCAAAATTACTATACGAGTTACTTAAAACTAATTTACTTTTATATTCCATTCAATTAGTCCTGACACAACTCACATGCGTGTCCCGACTTAATATACCAAATTGTCGTATATTTCACTCTCCATAATTTATCAGATTCAATAATGCCATATTAGTTATTCACTTAGTAATATTCAATAATTTTCATTAATAGGTATTAACCCTTGACATGCTAGTTAATATTTATATTTAAATCTGGATTAATTACCAATTAATTCTCACATATTAATTTAATTAATCCCACAATAATAATTAATCACATAATTATTTAAGTTCTCAAAAATACGGGGTGTTACAATTACCTGATGGAGGGTATTCTGTAGCATGATAGAAATGAGGCATATAAGATAAGGGTGATGTCAGCCCGATTCCACTTTAGGGATGATAGAAAGTTCTATGAGTGTTCCTTCGCGGGACTTTATCTATAATGCATATATCGTAATGATGTCAAGAAAATCTTCCATGAGCTTCATGAAGGAATTTGTGGCAGCTATGCAGGAGGAAAGCTGCTAGCATTCAGGGCAATAAAATATGGATGCTGGTGGTCGTACTTGCATAAGAATGAAATTTCCTATGTTAGGAAATGGAAGAACTGCCAAATTTTCTTACCACTTATACACCATCCAGCTAACGACCTCAAGTCTCTCAAAAACCCATGGTCATTCTCTTAGGGGGGACTTGACATCATGGTCCCATTGCCTCTTATCTCAGGCAGTAAAAAGTACCTATTGATTGGCATATACTACTTTACCAAGTGGATCAAAAGGGATCCCTTAGAAAACATCTGGGACGTCAATGTGATTATGTTTTTTTGAGAAACATTATAACTCTCTTTATCATTCCCCAAATCATCATTACTGATAATTGAGAGAGCAATTTCTTCTGAGACTTTTGTAACGAGCATGAAATCCAACACTACTACAACTTGGTGGCATAACCCTAGGGTAATGGACAGACAAAAGCTTCGAACACAACACTCGTTGATAGGATCCAAAACATCTCGAGATAGCGAAAGGTGCCTGGGTAGACAAACTCCCCCACGTTCTCTAGGCATTTTATACGATGCCTAGGCGATCAACGAGCGAAGCACCTTTTGCCTTAGCATATCTCATGGAGGTATTAATCCCACTATAGATAGACTTACCTATCATAAAGTCCACTTTAGTCATCCAAGACCTCAACAACGAAGTGATCAGAGCTGAGCTAGAGTAGATGATGAATGAATGAATGAATGAATGAATGAATGAATGAATGAATGAATGAATGAATGAATGAATGAATGAATGAATGAATGAATGAATGAATGAATGAATGAATGAATGAATGAATGAATGAATGAATGAATGAATGAATGAATGAATGTATCTAGCTCTTCTAAATCTTACCTCTGACTAGTAATAGTTGGCCAAGAAATACAACAAGGGGGTTCGGGAGATAGGTAGTAAAGTCATTAACTATATTCATAAAACTTAACAAGGGTTGATAATGTCAGAAAGTGTGAGAGAACCTAAATTCCTAAAAATAGAACAAGCCTCTTGAGATTAGTTTGTTCACATTTTCCTTCTTAGAATATCTCTAGTGTGAAAATCAATGTACAAAATTAAATAGAACCTCGATTATTTAACAGTTTAATAGTTAAATAAAATCTAGCTTCTTTGAATAGAGCCTAGCTTCTTTAACAGTTGAATAGAATCTTGGTTATTTAACAATTTAAATTCTACGTAGTATAATAGTTAAGTTAAATGAAGTTGTCTTTACATTAATAGTTTCTTAAGGATAGTGGCTTTTAATTAAAAGAGAGTCTAGGGGATAGACTCATAACCCAACACAAATTTCTTTAGCAAATAACAAACATTCGTATTTAATACAACATTACGAAAAGAAAATACAATACAAAATGGGAAGTTTTGGAAAACAATATTTTAACCAATTAACCAATTCAAATACAATATATATATATATATATATATATATATATATATATATATATATATAGAGAGAGAGAGAGAGAGAGAGAGAGAGAGAGAGAGAGAGATAATAGTGGGTAGTGTGACTTTTGAGGTTCCAATCAACTTTATCGGACGACCGAGCAGACAAACGAGAAGAAGCAGGGCGTTTGTTAGATTTCCTTTTCTTATGAAAATCCTATACAAATATCTACCTAAATGACCATCTATACATAAATACCACCAATGTATGTCAAAAACTATAAAATCTACAAACATTTGAAACCCTAAATCTCCTTTTTGAAACTCATTTTTTTTTTGTCAAAATAACATAATGTACAAACCCAAAATCTTAAAATTATCAAATCCATCAAAAAACGTAATGCGGATACAAACAACAAAATCAAGAATCAACCCTAATTTGCACAAACAAAATCAAGAACCATAATATGAAACCCTAGATCTGTATATCTACTTATACTTATTGAGCCTTTTCCCATCGACAGTCTCGATAGCAGAACCCCATCCTCCTAATCAATATCGGTGGGCACCCCATCCCCATTGATCGTATTCTCTTTGGCGTTTATAGTGACCTTGGCCTAGTCCATGGAGGGGTGTTTTGGGAGAAAAAGATAGACACGGAGATGGTGTCTTTGGAGGAAGGGAGAGAAATGGAATGAGAGAGAAATGGGAGAAAGAGAGGGAAATGGTGTCTTAGGTTTTTTATTTGTTTTGTATTTTTGTCCTGATTGGAATATTGAGTTTTTATTATTTCAATGAAACGTACCCATAACTGGCACAGTTTTAAACCGTGTCAGATTATGGTGCGGCTTTAAACCGTGCCAGATTAGGAATAAACCATGCCAAAATCTGGCATGATTTATAACTGTGCTAGATTCTCATTGCACAAGAGTGCCAGATTAGCATTATTGGTGTAGTGTGTAAGGAAGAGAAATTCCTAGAGCGTGGAATGCATCCAATCTCAAGAAATTTTATTTTTAATATCAATCTTTTACTTGGTTAGACTTTTCAGTATTCATAAGTGTTTCTTTAAGAGGTTATTTTACAACTTCATTGTGATCTATAAAATGGTATCTTTTCTTGAAAGGTTTTCTTTAAATACCAATGGATTTGTTGAAGATCGTCTAAAGATAAAGATTTTTGATGAAAAATAAAACACAATAGCTTACTGATGATGAGACGCCTACTATGAAACCTTTGGCGGACCAATTATGTCATCAAGAATAAATCCTCACTGTGGAATGATCCCTACAAATAGGTTCATTTTTTATTCTTGGATCTAGGCCAAAGGTTAGATGTGAAGACTATGCCTTAAAGGTAAGACTCAAGGAAGGAAAAAATGTAAATTTCTATTATTAGTTATGAAAGTTATTACATGGAAATCATAAAAATGAACAAATTACAAAAAAGTTATTCTTGAGGAAGAGGATGCTTGCTTGTCCAACTCCCAAATCCAATGGGGGGAACATCCAATGCATATGGGAAAATGGTCATCCTAAGGTCTTTAAGCCTCAACTGACTAATAGAACTCACCATGTCCACCAAATATCGAGGTATGTAAACTTATTACCCCCATGCAGACCATAATCACCAAGATATTTTCTCATCCAACTCATCATAATAACATCTATAGCAATCCAAGAAGCATCATCTTAAAAGGAGATTCAGGATGTTCCAAATAACTTGGGTCATGCAAGTATCATAGCTCGACATCATGGGGGACCTTCACCACATGAAGGGCATTAAGACAACCATACTTGTTACAAATTTTTCAATCATCATCCAACACTTTATCCATATTTATGAGATCCTCATTATAACCATCCATCCATACAGTGTGAGGCTGTTTGTAGAATTGGTACATAAAGCAATAAACTTTCTAGCTTAAACGCTTGGTGTTTGATAGCTAACTCTTAATGGTCACTGCTTGGTTGAGTCAGGTCTTCCTGGACCTCTCTTTCTCTTCAAACTATAGGATTCCTGTTTTTTACTGAGAGGATTGTCCTTTTACCTTCTTTATCTCCTCCAATTTATCCCTTAAGTAGGCATTATTATTTTCTAAAAAGGAAGAATCCCCCACACCTTATTCGACAAACTTACGCTTCTTAAGTCCTTTCAGCTCTGCCCTTAAAGAATTATTCTCTTCCTCAAGCATCGTGGTAACCTCCTTATTGACGATTAATTCGGCACGAAGGATAAATTCCTTCTTTCACTAAACAGATGCGAGAAAAAGAAGTTTCGAGTCAAACCCGTTATTTTTCTACAAATCGACAAGTTTCTTCTCATAATCAGCCTAAAGGTTCGCCAATTTTTACTTGTGATCCCTCTAGGAGGAAAAAATCATCTCATGATACATCACATTATTTGCAAATGCCCAATGAAAAACGTGATGTAGTCTCAAATACGCCTCTTTATCCTGGAAAGATGCATTAAGGGTAAGAAGATCCTAAAGCTCATCCTCATCAACTTTATCCTGGCCAGCAGCAAAAAGCCTGCTATATCTCTCTTGAAAATCACTATGAATGGAGACTATAACATCAAACCTTAAATTAAACTACATAAGGCATGTGATCGAATATATGAAGTTTTTAAGGAAAAGAACTTGCAGGAAAGTTATAGAAAGGTAACTAGGATAACAATAAATGGAACAGAAATTTCATTTCATTGGACAAGTTACAATGGGGAAAACCACTTTCATTGGTGAAAGAAGATATAAAAAAGAAAAAATTGTAAATAAGGTACAAGCATTCCTAACAAAACTATAGGGGACTATTTCAACATCTTTTTCATGTTAGTAGAAACAGGGCCTTTCGCGGGCCTAACAATAACATAAACTTGGTTAGAGGACTGGACTTTAGTTCCAACCTCATACTCATCGTCGAATTCCTTCTCGATTTGAAAAGGAGAACTAGTATGATGATATTGGAAAAGGTTACAAATTTACTGATCTTATGGGGAAAAAAGTTGCTAAAAAGTTGAAAAGGAGTGCACTAATTTCCAAGTGTATTAACTCCCTCATCTTACCATTCCTCTCCATGAGTAGGTTATAGTCGATCAAGAACTGTAAGATAAACGAGCAAAATGGAAATTAGTGCACTCCAGAAACATTGAGTGAAAAAGGGAAGATGTATCTTCCCTGTCAATAAGAAGGACTATAGAATTAATTAAACCCCGAATTCTCTGGGCGAACATTCGTGGACTAGTTAATACACTTGTCCTTGTTAGCAACTTTTTTCCCCATAATTTCTATTTAGGGAGGTGGATCCCTTCCGAACCTCTTAGAAAGGGTATCGCACTCCTTCAAATGAGATATATCTAGGACAAGAGGGTTAGAGGAACCCTCAGCTTCAGCCTTCTTTCTCACCAATCAAGGAGGTGGAAGCGACCTCGCGCCAACATGAGAAGAAATGAAATTAGTAACCTTACTCTTATCCAAATTCCTAGAAGAAATGTTGGCAAGAATCAAAGAAATGTACAAAGTATTAAAGGACAATGAGATGCTCTCCTCGGTAAAGTCAGCCTCCTTTGAAAATTCCACAAGAAAAAACTTTGAACCAAGCTCTAAACTAGAAGTTTAGGCCTCCGGATCATCCAATAAAATTAGGACAACTGGCCTCAACTCAGTAGGTCTAGTAACAGAAGAAGTCGTTGTGCTCTTGTGTTCGAGCAGAAATGTAGCTGATCTTAGGTGGTTGTTAGTACCTTCTCTCTATTGTATGGACCAAGTAAAACTTAAGATCAGTAAATTTGATGCCAGCGTTTAGGGGAAGTTTATTCTTTCACTTCGATGTAAAATAAAAATTAGGAGCACAAAATTAGTACCAATTAGATAAATTATAACTCAAATAGAAAAATATTTCCTAAGATATTCCTCTACCCTCCTGACGGCACCTTGTCCCCAAGTACACCACACCCTAAGAAGGAGAGGAAAATAGCCAATTATTCACTATCATACCATAGTCCTAATAGTCTTTATTAGAACTAGGAAGATTAACTACTAAGGCTCTATTTGAAAACCTAGTCTTTATGTAATTGATGTTTTCAGTAGTTGTGACCTAGTGGTTATAGTGCATAATTTCAGTAATCCAAATATGGTTCGCATATAGTTTATTAATATAGTGTACCCCATTAATGATAAATAGGCGGTCGGGGAAACATGGGTTGAAACCACGTCAAAATACTGACAAGAAATTCATAAATAGGTGGTGGGGGAAAAGTGACCTAACACTCTACTATGAAAATTGAGGGTAATTAGTGACCCTCAGCCAGGGCCCAAAGGTCACAAGCACCATTTACCAATTCTATCCCCACCCATGGAGGGATTCTATATGTGTCCCTAAATTCCTCTAATGAACTCTCAGCAATAATATACACCATTTTGTAAGATACTAAGAAAGAATTACATAAAAGAAAAAGAAGAAGATAGAAGGAGTCCTTATAGTGAGAAGAGGAAAATAACAAGCTCTCACAATGGCTAAAAAGTTTCGAAACGAAGGAAGCAATCTTTGAACAAAGATTGAAGTGAACAAAAAGGTGGGAACCATCACCTTATTGGATTGAAAATTTCTTCACAATTCCCCTAAACTAATGATGTCCTTCCAATTTGATTAGACGGCAGTTCGCTATTAAATGATGTTTATTACTACTGTACCTTTGAAACGTTCCACTTTCCAAACTTACCCATATTTACAGTAATGGAAATAAAGTGAAAGGGCAAATAGCCTTGATTCAATAACTACATGAAGTTGCCTATTGATCAAGTCATAAGAAAATCGCAATTACCTCAAAGAGGCCCTGAGCTTTGAGGAAAATTATATGACAATAATTAACAAAGTTGCATGACCTGCACCTTCTCAAATGCGGGCCGACAGGATCAAGGGAGTCCAAGCCGTTTAGAAATCTCATCAATATGTGCCACTAACTGGTTAGCTTAGATAAATGATAAGCCCGAAATCCTTGGGATAGTTATACACTAAGTTAGGACTCTCCTAGGATCCTCTATGAATATAAAACCCACCCCAATGGGGGAGTGATATAAAAAGTTCTACAAGTCGAGCAATATTATAATTCTACCAACTTGGCCTTACAAATTTAAGAAAAGAGAAATCCAAAACATCGTGGACGTAGACAATTTGTCGAACCACATACATCTCGTGTCGTGTCTACTCCTTAGCTATTTCCATTGATTATTTTACTCTGTTTATACTCTTTAGGCTCATGACAAAATGAAATTCTGCAACAATATATGTTATATAGTATAATCCCGTGAATAATAAAATGATGCTTTGCTAGTGTAAGCTTCTGGATTCCAACACTAGAAGTAATGCGAGATTACTTTTCATTGTTTATTTTAATATGGTACCCATGTATTCTTATGCCCATAAAAAATAATTTTTTTCCGGAATTTCTTTCATATAACGCATCGCATATGTATGGTCGGGTATCAAATAACAACATTACATATGCTCTTCTAAATCCTTAGGTTCAACTATAGTTGACACCTTTACTATATTATATACCAATTTGGAAAAAACTTCTAGTGTTTCTGAATAGTGTGAGTTATTCATTGTGTGGTAGACAAACGTCCTCATATGATGACCGTTTACAATTGTCATGTTCAAGAGTCAAGAATGATTGTAAAGTGTGTAAAATGAGTCTAAATTTAGAGATGCTTAACAATACAATAATATACTTTACAATGAAGATTTTGATGACCAAACTTTAAGCAATGAAAGTATTTTAAAAATCTTTTATCAAATAATTATGAGATATTTTAAAAAAAAGGAGCTCGATAACATAAAATTTATGTTTTGTGTAACAATATATCTTACAAGTCCTTAATAATGTCAAATTAATTTCATATTTGATTATATAGATCGTTTATTAAAAATTATCCAAATAAATATATGTCTAAAAATCCTGTATTTTAATGACTTTGTAACAAATCATAATTTAATCATTACGCTTTAATCAAAACAAAAACATAACTATGCGGATATCAAATCAGAATGTATATTTAAATGAGAAGAAAATTATCAATTAAAGTTTAGAAATTTGGGTTCATAACTAATGAATCAAATTTCATATTTTTATCATATGTTTAAGACTTAGGGCTCGGAACCATGCTCAATATATGTTAAATGAATTTTCTAACATCAAGAATGATGTCTACTATAATGTGAAGACATAAATTATTTGAGGAATTAACAAACATAATACATACCTTTATTGGATGGATCGAGGAAAATAATTTGTAGATCACTTGATAAATAATCTCATAATTAAACAATACCCTTAGCCTTCCAAAAAAATAACAATCAACCATTGTTGGTATAAGGGAGGGCGATGGTGATGAATAATGAGTGGGTCATGGTGATAACGTGTTGTAAAATATAAGGAACACAAAAAGAATTTAGAGGGAGAGAGTTTTTCGTTTCATTGGTGTCAATACCCAAGGGGTATAACCCTTATTTATAGTACAAAGTATGGTAAACCAAGATAGCCTTTAATAATTATGGATACCAATGGACATTCATATATATATATATATATATATATATATATATATATATATATATGATAATGATATATTATAACGTTATTATTATTATTATTATCATTATCATTATCATCATCATCATTATTATTATGGATGTGCATATAAATAATCTTACAACCGTTTTTTATACTTTCCAATATAACTATAGATTAACCAACCATTTCCCAAAATGGCATGGAAATAAATGTTAGAATTGAACTTGAATTAATCTCCCAAAAAATGAATTATTTTGGATACTTCTTGATAGATTGATATGTTTTCCATAAAAATACTTGTTTTAAATTATTTTTAGTACTAGTGGTGCTTGAGTTCAATACACTCTATGAAAACAATATCATAAATATGAAAAGTTATTCATAGTCATATAATTTTTTTAGATAAAATATTTTTTAGCTACCCCTCAAAAAAATGATTTTGAAGAAAAGCTGCTAACATAATAGTCAACCACATCAATCGTTTTTCACTCATTTACAACTTCTCATAAAAACGAACTATTTTCCAATCATGTTTCAACTATGTAATCAAACCCACCCTAGAGCTTATTTATCTACTTTCTTTTGAATTTTATTTTATTTAGGTATAGTCTTTTGGGTTTGTGCTTGACATTTATACCATCTCTCAAGCAATCAACATATTCGCAATTTACTATTTTTTTCTTACCCATTTTGTGATATTGGCTCTTCAAAGTGGCAAATAAATATTTTGGTCTGAGGAGGGGGAGGAGTAACAAAATCAATATCAAAATCTTCTCCTAAAGAAGCAAAATAGTGGATGGAACCAGTTGTCACGGAAAGCACGCATGTGATAATCAAACGGTTGTTAGAAGCCCTACTATTTTCAATTTTTTTATTTTTTATTCTAATTTCGTTTTACTTCAATTTGAATGTATTCTTGTTAAATGGTAAATTCAGAAGAATGAAACAGGGAGATAATATTATACAAATGAAATAAATAATATGAAAACATATTATTTTAAAAATCGATTAAAGAAAAACACTACATATGGATACGCAAATCACACAAATGCTCTTATAAATCGTAGTGCGAAGACACATTTATTACGAAGTGGTGAAGGAATATTTTTGAAAATATCCGAGCCTCATCATTTACGTCATTGAGGTTTAGAAAAGTCAAAGACTCTATTATGCCTTCAAGGTCATTGGGTTACCAAGGCTAGAGATTAGATACATTCCATTCATCTTCTATGATCTTGTTGTGAGGAATGATACAGGTTATTATGGTGTGCTTAGATTATCACACCAGTAGAATTGTATTGGGCCTTCGACAATGGAGAATCGAGATTACTAAACACCAAAATATCGTTTCACATCCTTCTGTGCCCCTTCTTAATATTGTGAAAACTATTCTTATTTTTTGATCTGTGACTGTACAATTATTTGGATAAAAGTCAACCATTTCGAAAAATTACCGTCAGCAAGGTAATACATTGAAGGTCCAATTGGTGAAGATAATTCAAATCATTTTTTCACCTAATATTTTGATGGTCATATACGACCTCCAGTATGATCTTATCCTTCTTGTGATGACCTCGATGTGTGATTTGTCAAGCCATCGGATAATTTTTCTAGTCGAGGTGATTGCGGTCTTGGAAACTACCTAGCATGCCTTGGAAACTACGTAGCATGCCTTCGAAACTACATCTCTCTCTTTTTTACGAGAAATCGCCAGACACCCAGGGTCGTGAGTGTCCTCGACTACTAGGTAAAACACGCAGCATATACATTATCTCAATATATCATCAACGTCCCAATGAAAGTGGTCTCCGTAATTGATATAAAATCATCAATTGGATCGACGGAGCACTCATACGTGAGCATTCGAAGAGCCGCGATCATTTTTTACAAAAAAAAAACTCCATTTTTTGCGTGCCTCTCACTTTGTTTCAAAATAATCATCCTAATAAGATATAATGTCAAGGATACGAAGGAATAACAAGTGTTTCATGGGTAAATAATGCGACAATATGTCAGCATCATACGTTAGGACCGCATCAAAATAAGCATTCATTAATCGTCGATGTCCCCCTCCCTATCTCTGTCGACGACATTTCTCCTGGGTATAGAGCCCCGATGATGCAACCTTTTTGTTGCACGTCAACATCTAAAAGTTGGTAAATTACAGCCTATACAAATAGAGCATTTTTTTAGCATAGTCGGTGTAAAGGCACTGATATACATAATGGTCAAAATAAAATTCTAATTCCAATTTTTTCAAATTAAATACTAAATATAAACACAGTTACCCCAAATTAAAGTGTTGCACAAATTTTAATTCAATTGTTGTGATAAATAGATTAACCAATTTTATCTATATCCTAAACATACATCTAAGTGGTAGAAGATAAAATAAGTAAATCAACAACAACGCCCGATGTAGGAGGAAAACAAAAATGGGAAAAACCTCAAATGGACAAGAAAAATAAATTCACGATGATACATAATTATATAAGACTGATAGAAGACTTACATCATGAATCGACTCCCTCACAAGCCTTGGTGAGTCTTCAATATTCAACCACTCCTCCATAGTAGCACGTACGAGTCATCTGACACAGTGCCATAATGTGTGAGTCAACATACGCGTAGGTATCCACCGAATAACTCATTAACTATCTATAAGTCTTAAATATGAGGTCCACTACTTCTTCACCGCAATACCACACCATGGAGTCCACCATGTGTAAACAGAAAATACAGAGTCCACCGTATGAAAGTATTCTCAACAAGATGAAGAGAATAGACCAATGGTGCCCAAAATAGGATCTTTAAAGAATAATATAATGAAGCTTGGATCCTAAACAACAGTGGTGTAAACTAGGATTTTTGAGATCTTTTTTATTGAGTCTGGGAACTCAAAAAGTTTTTGTCTCAAAGAAAACTGTTGCACCGCACTTCTATCTATAGGAGGATTTCCAAAAACGAGATTATTATGAAAAGTAATTTGAAAAAACCCCAAAATTATCAAATATTTTCATATTCGTTTGAACGAGGTACATATCGTTTGAACAACATAACTCATCTCATTATAACCAGTTTTTAATGAGACCTCCAGAAATATTCTAGCGAAGGACAAAATGCTACTTCGATTCGATTGTTGGAACCCTATTCTAATGAGATAGGGTATCTCGTTCAAATGACATACCAATTCGTTCTAACGACCTCGTGAAAAAGATATTTTTTTCCAAAAAATATTTAAAAAGGACAAAATAATTTAAAAACCAATTTTATAAAACCCTCACACCCAAATATAAAATCTTCAAGGTTCAAAATATTTATGCATCCATACCTAAGAGATCCTTGGAACATGAATACAAAATTTGGCACTAAACTCGCCAGGATGATGTAGATCTTCTAACTTGACCATCTTCAAGAAGTCACGTCATAGGCTTGAAAGGTCAACACACCCGAATCCTAACCTATGACACAAACAGTTTTGTCCAAACACGAAATAACATAAAATATACAAATTGGCTCTATTCGAAAATTTTTCCTTATAAACCCCTTTTGACTATTTTGGGACAAAACCAAAAAATAAAAACACCTACGACACGTAAGGTCATCTAAAACTCAATCCCCAACTCTAGAAGGAAAAAGTATAGCTTGACCGACTCATAAACTTGAGTAACTTTGCACGTTTGTAAACTTTGCCACATCATTGCATACCTTCACACTTAAACACATCTTCAAATACAAAGAGAATATATAGACAATATAAATCTACACATGAATAAACTTCCATATTTCTAATGATACCCACCTAGGTAAGATGTCTCCCCACTAGATAAAGTTCTCCTCCTAAAACTAAAGTGAAAGAACCATTTCTCATCCTTTATCTTCGAAATAGATAAAGAAAGAATACATAATAAACCATTTCTCCCCCGAAATCATTTATCCCTCACAATATGAGAACATGTGATACCAATTGGAAATACATAGGAAAGAATAATATCATATAATGGCGTGAAGTGCAAAAAATGCAACATGGAAACACAAGCATAAATAATCTAAAAATGATCAATCAATACCAGTTTTGATGCAATAATTATACCAAGTCGAATACATAATGAAGCATGAGATATCAATATAAACAAGTAACAAGAGATACCAATATGATCATATCCATGGAAATTTGATTGAAAGATAAAGAACATGACAAACATGGATTAAATGCAAATAAAAAGACTCAACACAAACCATACCATATATATAAACTAGTATATGCCCGTGCCTGAATGCACAGCGAAAATTTTCAAAATACGTAATCGCCAAACGAAAAAAATTTCCAAAGTACGTACTTGCAATACGGTTAAAAATTTCATTTCCAGATAAAACAAAATGTAATTTTAAAAACACTATGTTTTGAATTAATACCAACACTATTCATAAGACAAAGGAACGAAAATGGTTCAAAGGAACAAACCACTTCAAGTAACTAAGAATTGTGGTTTAGGTACATAATACAAAACTATTTTTTTTTTCAAATCCACCCTTCAATTCTCTAAAATTGAAAATTGCATTAACCCAAGGAAGTCTACAAAACCGAAAATGCTGAAAGCATTGATGAATCAAAAAAACAATACCACTTTTTGTTATTACTCTCTCTAAGGGTGCAGATTCATAATTATCGACTTCAAGCACTTACTATTTGCTTCTGGGCAAACCCCCCCCCCCCCCTTCGATACTGGACTTTAGTTCCGACTTTAATGCTTCTGAAGGCTTATTCACATACTCAGTCAACCCTCAAAGGTCAGTTGAAATTAGCACTGCACTTGGCTTCCAAATCCTTCTCCTCATGATTCCAAAGCATTCCAAAGTCGAAATTAGCTTAAATTACCCTTCTCCTCTATCTTCATTCCATCCTTGCAGTGGTTGTGGCTTACACTTCTCATTTAGCACTGCATTTGCAGCTTCTATGACCTTTTACTTTTGTTTTAGTTTCTCAATGTGCGGCTCGAAAACCTGCATCTTTCTTAGTCGAATAGTACATACACTTGTGTGCACTAATTAAATAAACATATTTAAGTAATGTGTTACATGCTCCGTCATTCGGAACTCAAAATAAATTAAGAACTCAAAATAATAGAATATAAACACTTATGAAGAAACTGGAATCCATGAGAGATAAATATAATACCTTATGAAGAAGCTGGAATACGTAAACATGTAAACTCTCATGGTTTTCATGAATAAACTGTTGGACAAACTGGAATCGAGAAAATCAAATAAAGGGGCAAAAAAGAATCATTAAATTGAGTTATAAACAGGTGAGGTCGCAAAAAGTTCAAATCATTTGGTCATTTATTGATCTGTCTCCAACGCATCTATTGTTGTTTCAAATAAACAATAGGGAGTTAGAAATTAAACACAAAAGACCCCTATATACATTTTTTTCATATTAAAGTAATATAATGTCCGTGCCATAAGGCACGTTGCTAATATTTTTTGGTGTACTTTTGCTTTTAGGACGTTTCATACCTACGACATACAACATGACGGTCGAGCCATTTCAAGAACATATGAAAAGAATATGAGAGCTGTTTGCAAGACTATGTCATAGAAAGGATGAAGATGTGAGTTTTCAAACCCAAGATCTGGACCTATTTATAAGGAAGAACCAAGGGAGCAAGGAAGGATCGTCCATTCCTCCTAAGAGGATCCTAGGACCGACTGATCTTTCAGCCACAAAAAATCTAATTGAAATGTCTAGTCACAAAATGGAAACTGTGGAAAGTCTAAAAGTTCTGAAATAATATTTTTGCCATTTTAGTTTTTATTGCCTCTCTTTTTTTGTCTCATGCATGTGTTAAATAACTAAAAAAAGAAAGAAATATAAAAAATACAACAACTCAAAAAGAATATTTCTCAAATAAAGGGTCTCCTCTTTTTTTATTTATGTACAAAATCTATTTTCAGGAAATAAAGGACAACCCCCTTTAATCGTTAAAAATTAAAATAAAAATACTTGAAAAAGGAAAAGTGAAGGATTTTCTAAAAATTATCGCCATGACTTATGAAGGAAGAATCTCTATCATCCTCGTCATCACCATCGCTCGAGTCTGACGTTGTTGTTGGCATCCCTATAACCTCGGGAATCACGGGAGTTCGGCCAGTCATGGGACCAAAAGCGCCCCGCAAGAAGGCTGAAAGGCATTCTTGATCACTGAAGTCTCTCATCATCAAGAAAATGAGATATAAGAATAAGCCAAGGTATCAGGAAAACTACTCCAATACCATGTAAGGAATAGTAAAAGCCTACAATAAAAGACCACTACATTAAAGGATGATCTAAAAAGAAAATAAAGACAATTACAAATCAAAAGATAAATCATTGCATACCTCGACCCCCTTGGGCATAGAGAAGTAGGGTTGCGATGCGATGAAGGAACAGAGGCCTCGTACAATATAAAGATGGGATAAGCTAGGAACCCATATTACCAAGGCCGGATGTGAAGTCCTGCTGGATGCTATGGTAGCCTCGGTGTAATAATCTTGTGATGGTGAGATCGAAGTATCTATTAGAAGTTCCTATCTTGAACCATGGCCCTCTTCGGCCATCAGGATGTCCAACAGCAGCTTCTTTGTGATGAACACGGAGTAAGGAATAATGTAATTAAAGTGGAAACTCACCACTGGAACACCTCTAATATACGCTTCCAAGTCCTATGGTGGAAAAAATGTGGATCACTTACACAAAAAAGGAGGCTCCACAGAAGGAGAAAATTATACTCGATGCATCCATTGATGGAGAACCATCTCACCCACGTAAAGGACCACAACTCCATCTGTGCAGATTAGTAAGTGTGAAATGGTCTGAGTAATGGCCTTATTCCCGGATCAATTCTCATGGGATGTATTCCAAGGGAAGAATAAGACATATAACCTAATAAGAAAACATCATGATAAAAAAGAAATACGTCTAAAGTATAAATAGGTTAGAAGAGGAATACATACTAACTCATCAGTCAAACCACTCAAGGAAGTCTCGCTCTTAGTATAGGTATAATAACCCAACCGGTGGTTGGCTTTCCTCAATCGCCTTAGAAGGTGCCAACTTTCATCCTCTTATTCTCTCAAGGACTTTCATTGTAGACCAAAGACCACAAAATCCCATTTTTTGCAAAGAAAGTGTGGAGAGATATTAGTATCAAGATAAAAGAAGATGTGAATAAAGAAAAGAAATAAATCAAAACATGACTACCAGATCACCAGGGAACCCATGGGACTTCGATCCCCCCTCCTTGACATGGATCTCATGATGGAATGTTGCAAATCCAAGGCAGAACTGCACCAGTCATACTAACAGATGCAACTAAGATATCTGTGGGAGAAGAGTGTGCCCTCGTAAATATAGTCATGATGAGAATAATAAATGGTTTGACCTAGGAGAAAGAGCATAAAAACTCCAATGAACTGAAAAACTTACATGACATCATCCCCCAAGTGTCTCATGTGACCCCGCATACGTGCCTTGAGGGATGTAAATACAATGTCACCCTAGATGAGCATCAAGTAAATTAAATTTCCAAATAGAAAATATTTTGCTACCTACCTTTCTATGAGTAATGAGATGGTTATCATCATACTGAGCAACCACAACTTCCAAAGTTTAATGAATAATTGAAGGCAAGACTTTTTCATTATAGTTGGATCACTATATTAGATCAGCAAACCAATTTGTACTGTTCATCATTTCTTTTAATCCAAGAGTAACCCGTCATTCCTCATACTATATATACACAGCCATCCATCTTCACCACCACGGTGAAATCAAATCCACCCAAATTCGAAAAAATGCCCAAACTAAAATTTAAGACAAAGCCCTAAATCACAATAGATTACTTGTCCCTGTCGGGGAGAATATAATATAATATTTGTGTATAATGTTAAGAAAATATGCAATTGACTTCTAAACAAACAATAATAAATTAATTTCATTTCGTTACGCATGGGGCTAAACCGATGTGCCTTTCTAGAGCTCGTCATCAGCAATCCTTCACAGCAACAAAAAGTAGTGGATCCGAAGGGGTTTAATTTCTACACCTTCAGCTGGAAACCCATCTAAATCTTGACCATCATCTGTGAAAAACTCAAATATGTCATCCTCCATGTAGAAGAAGCCTCCTCGTGTTGTATAACAGAATCTGCTATACAGCAGATACATATGTATTTTGGCAAGGGTATAAGAAGCATTGGGAAGGATTAGTTCAACTTCTTTGCCATGGGCAATAGACCATCCATCAACGTTTCTGCTCTTCAATATCTGAACAGGAGTATCAATAACATCTCTAGATTTGTAGTATAATATACCATTAACAACTTCAAAAGGTACTAACAGTGAAATACATTCTCTACACAATGTACACTGGAGTATTTTAAAATACATAAAGAAAAGAAAATATAGTTAAAGAAATTTAAAATATAAAATAAATTGAACGAAATTCAATACAAAAAATCAGCATACAAAGCCCAAAGTATACAACAAAACCAAAATAAATAGAGATTATGTTTGCAACTTCATTAACTATGTGGTATCAATCCACCACTTTACCAAGAAAGTAGAAGAAATTCTAACATTGAGTATGAGTCTAATATTTGACACTCCACAAAATCTGATGTAAAGAGGTTGTAAAGGGTACGAAGCTTAGTGAGTCTCTCTATCATTCTTTCATTACGTCGACTTTTGGTTTCTCCGCAAAGTGAATAATATTCCATGTCTTGTCAATGTTGATCAATCCATAATCTGATGCTCGAGTGAAAAAATGAGCAAAATAAATACCAATATCCATAAAGAAAAAAGGCCTTATTGGATTTATTGGTTCATATAAGAATCATCCAAGTAAACATAATGGTAGAGCTTAAAAACAGAAATTGCATAGTGTAAAGTAAATACTTTACAACCAGTTCTTTTCATGTGATTTTGATTGAAACATATACACATTGTATAAAGCTAGATGGAATAAGCCTTTTTAATCATTTGAATCGAACTTAAAAAAACAAATAAACTCAAATATCCATGACATACCTATGATCCATGGGTATGCATGATACTGTAATATCAACATTTATATAAATATGCTTCGGAAAATACATTTATAATCGATTGTTAAACTTCTTAAATGTCATGACACGTAAGATATAAGTAGAAGAAATATTCCACGAATAAGTAAAAAATGATTATTTCATCCTCAAATATCCATTGGAGCCACATCTGGCTCAACGGGGGCAGTACCACTCGATTCAACATAAGGCTTTGATACTGCAAACATCTAAAAAAATCACAAATGGATGTTTGCAAAGAGACTACTTATATGAATGCATAAAGTTCTCATGCAATGCAAAATGAGATCCCCAGATTACAATTGATAAAACTTCATGAAAAATCATAAACCAATTTGAGAACGGTATAATCAGACCTGGAAGGGTCCAAAGACGAAGTTGGAACAGACACCAGATTAATGTAGGTGTCTCTCTGTTTTCCGATTGAATTAGTGAAGGTTAATCCGAGCTTTCGCTCCAATTTGGTGGGACCTCTAATTTGCTACACCTTTCTAGAATCTGATCCCAACATTTGCTCCCATATGACATTCTTCTATTCTATATATTAAAATTCGAAAAAAATTTTAACTGAATAGGTTGCAGCAGCAAATGAAAATATGATTGTAGAAAAATATGTTCATCACAATAAAACATACAGGCACATTAGATATTAGACGCTGCAGACTGCCCAATTTCAACCCATTGGGCATTTTAACAAACATAATGTCTGCCAACTATAAGATTTGATGCATACAACACAAAGAATAGTTGTCGATCAAGAAAATTGTATCCCTACAGTGTAAATTGTATCCTTATACTTTTATGGTTATTCCAATCCTCTACCATAATAATAATAACTACAACTCCTTACAACACTCAAATAAATGCACAAATAAACAAAAAAAAAATCAAAAATGGCATTAAAAAAAACTCATGCCTAACTCAATAATGAATGGGGCAAAGTATTTAACGGAAATAAAATGGCAGCAAATGATTTTAGGTTGCATCAGAGAGTGAAATATGCACGATATTTGACTGAAACATTAATGAACCCCCCTAAATTTTAGGCACAATATAAACGACCAAATTAGTAACAATATTTGGCATAATGTACAATGTTATGAACAAAATAATAATATTCTCAATTTTTAGAACAATGATATCCCTTTTAATGTCACTTCATAATAAAAATAATCATTTTTGTAATGAAAGACATGTGAACAAATTTGATCCAAAATAGGATGGAAAAAGAAAGAACCAAGACGCATGCTACTATACCCCATCCATTTCATGTAGATGGAGCAAAATCATCGCTTCCATGTCGAAATGAAAAATCTCCCCATATCACCTACAATACGTAGAATTACTAATATATAAATCGCAAATGAATGATAAATAAACATATCAAATGATACGTAAAAGCACCATTATTTAGTACATTTACATAGAGAACCATTCAAAATACCTGTACATAAATAAATTTCACACACAAATACAGGGGGTACATTGGCATGCCAGAAAATAATCCAAAACCTAGAACTTATTGCCAAATTTATGGCAATAGTTGAAATGAATGTTGTGTATAAAACCATCTCTTAAAATAACATCAAACATATTGCTAAAAAACAGCAAAACCAAATACCTATTTAAATAACATCCCTATTTAAATCTTAAAGAAAAGAAATTAAAATTGTTTCTACAAATAAATAGAAACATAAATTTTAAGGTCAACAAAAAGGGAAACAAAATCAATGAAACCCATATTTTATTAAACCCTAGGTCTAATTGTAAAAAGCATGTACATTTTCTTATGAAAGTTGTGGCTCATGTTCACACTTCCAAAAACGTTAGATCTGCAAAATAAACATCAGATCTGCAAACAAAATGTTATAAAAGGTGAAAAAATAAAGCTCCTGGATCAAATGAAAAACTCAAATAATGTTAACAAATCTAGATCGAGCATGATAACAGTTCATAAAACTCATATTTTAGTAAACCCTAGGTCTGAATGTAAAAAGAACGTACGTTTTCTTGTGAAAGTTGTGTCTCATGTTCATACTTCTTAAGATATTATATCTGCAAAATAAACATTAGATCTGTAAAAATTGCGTGCGAGTGTGTGCAATTGAGCTTCCAGATCTCTGTGTACGCGTGCGTATGCGTGTGAGTGTGCATGTGTAAGAGGGTGAGATAGAGACTAGCGTAAGTTGACAGAGGCGGCGGTGGAGGGGGGCGGAGGTGGGTGGGGTTTGTGTTATTGGGAGGGGTTGTGTTGAAAGGTGAAAGAGCATCAGTGAGTGAGAGAGGAGTGAATGAGGGGAGACGAGGTGGGTTTGGGGGGTCAAGAGGGTATTGTCTCATTGTCCTTGTCATAATCCTCTTCATTTGACATGGAACAATGTAATACCCTTAGATCGCAGTAGGAGAACAAATCACGCTCGTAAGATCATTTCACTATTCAAACACCCCTCTCCCATATTATATAGATATGCAAAAAATACCAATGACCCATAAGCATATATATATATGAACACTACAAAACGACATAAGACACGTAAACATTACACAATTGCATAGTATCGATGTGTCTAAACATGTGGAATGATCGAAGGGATGTGATCTAGGAATAGAAGAATTATGACTCAATCACCTAAAAATGTCCATGGGGTTCTATTTGATTGCACACTTCATCAAATAAATATTTAGACTCATAGTGACAAATAAAGTGAACTCGGCTTCGCCGAAGATGGTGACCGGAGATTCGCCAGAATGATAAAACTCAAACGTTATGGGATTACGACTATCAAACATTAGACCTAGACACCTCATATTGTTTAAACCTTCAAAAACACTAAGGGTTTGGCCTAAAATCCACCAAGCAAACCCTCGAAAATAGAAAACACGCCGAAAAATGGAAAAAT
The DNA here is from genome assembly GCA_949130495.1 of Sambucus nigra. Classification (NCBI taxonomy): domain Eukaryota; kingdom Viridiplantae; phylum Streptophyta; class Magnoliopsida; order Dipsacales; family Adoxaceae; genus Sambucus; species Sambucus nigra. The sequence continues at coordinate 283,643,468 of OX422215.1, forward strand.
CAGAAAAAGTACACAAATCTAAACTGAAATCGAAGAAAAAGTGATGATAATGAGTTACCTGGAGGAGGAGAAGAAACACTTGGGAAGAAATAAAAAATCTCAAAAAACGTTCGAACAGTGAGAATCGAAGGAGGACTAAAAAGCGTTAATGGTGCTTTGCACAGAAAAACTCAGGCGGGAATAAGTTTGCAAGGAGGAGAGAAAATATCAAATGTGGTTTTTAAACTACTAAATGATTAGGAACGATTCTCAAAGGAATCATCATTAGGGCTCAGAACCCTAAACGCCTCAGTCGTCACTTATGCCTAGAGATGATGCCAACCTATGAAAATTGGCACATGTGTCATCCCAAACAAATTAATCCATGGACTAACTGGCAAGTGTCAATTCAATGACCATCACTAGTTCAAACTTGACATTGGATATACAATTCAGCCATCAGTCAGAATTTTCACATTAACCCTTTGCTCTCAGACACCTTTAACCCTCAGCCTCCTATTCACATTGTAGGTTAAGGGCTATAGGGTGATCGATATGCCCAAGTATAACATCATCCTAGAATGGTATTTACTCGACCTGGATGACCTTACAGAGCATAATTTGTATGAGGAATCTAGCACCAGCGAGCACAACCTCGTCCATCTTCTCAGGCCAAGACTCTCCAACAGTCTTGTCCACCTGCTTATCTCGGCTCATCTACCATCCCATACAACTGATATCTCATTGGTCCTGCTATAAGACCGTCTAGGCTTACTACCTTCCTAGTCGAGACTACACTTCTCCAATGTATGATCCAATAGGACTATGAGGATCTCATACTCACCCCGGCCACCCCATTAGATGACATCTCCACTATGTGTTATGCAAGACTTCAGTACAATCAGTCTACATGAACAGACAGTTATAACCGACTCGCATGTGCACGTGGGGGGAATATTTACTTAATCATGATCTAAATGTTCAAGTTACAGGTGGTATAAACTCATTGGCTAATATATACTATACATGCTTATTACGTGCTTGGGGGGTATATTACAACACCCAGGCATAATATAATCTTGTCTTCTTCAATAATGTAAAAGGTCGATAATTTATATAATAGCCGAAGCTCTATTGAAATCACAGTAGAGAGAGAAAGTTGAGTGAATTGTATAACTAGGCCATGAGATCCCATTTTCATAGTGAATTTCACACACCCATACACGGTGGAGTAGTCCAGATGGTTGAACCACTTACTTTATAGTCTCTTTCTTTATTACCTCACCTCTTTCTTTACATATATAATTGTTTTACACCATTATTTCACCATTAAGATTATCCTAGATTGAGATCTTACTACATTACTGGGTGGTACCATAAATAGTATCATCACTATGTTGATAAGCAGAGGGCCAGGGGTGACTATTAGCAATCCAAAATGGACTTTTTCAGAAAAATAGGCATAAAATCCGAATCGTACAAGGATCTGATCATTGGAAAGGGTATTTAGAGACTTATAAAATTTCATTAGGATACTATAGATTATAAGAGTTAAACAAAGTAAAACGGAGCTCAAAAGCATTCCGTGGCCTCTATGTCAGGGTTTATGGTAAAAAGGCAAGCATGCTCGAATTGTAAGTCTGATTCATGCGCAGTATGGATCGTTGGAAAGGGTATTTTGATAACATTGAAAATGCATTGAGATAATATTGATTTTGATAATTAACCAAATTCAAATGGATTTTAGAAACATCTAATGGCCTCTAGGTCAGGATTTGGAGTAAAAAGGAAAGTGTGCATGAACCGTAAGACCGATTCATGCATGGTATGGATTGTTGGAAATGGTATTCAGATACTTATGAATGTGAAATGATATAATCTCAATTACAATAGTTTACTAAAGTCAAACGAAGCTCAGATGCGCCCAGTGGCCTCTAGGTCAGCATTTGGAGTAAAATGACAAGTACGTGTGAATCGTTAGGCGGATTTGCACACGGTATGGACCGTTGAAAAGGGTATTCAGATAACTATAAAATTTCATTAATTTAATATTGATTTTGAGAGTTTAAAAAATTCATATAGATTTTAGAAGCACCTTTTGGCCTCAGGGTCAGCGCTTTAGAGTAGGACCTAAGGTGAAAGGGTGAAAAGGATGGTGTTAGGAACCTAAAGAGGTGTTTAAAGGGTACTAGAATGGGGTGTTTACACTCACAATTAAGTCTTATCAAAGTGTATCACAAGTATTCTTAATTAAAGCAATGAATGTTATATGAATGCATGATTATAGTAATGCTAAGATAATCAATTGATTAGCAAGATCATAACCTTGCCTAACATACTCAAACACAATCAAAACATACAAACAAACCAAACTAGTGAAACTATTGTAATAATAATCTTCTCTCATCTAGTATGTTCCATGAGTTGTATGATCAATTTCCTTTTTGTTCTAGGAGGACTTGTTCAATCAGTATTTCCTCTTATTCCAAGCCTCATCTAAATTTTGAACATCATGGTTAGGGAGGCTTATTTTAGTGGGAGTAATAACTTAGATCTTAATGAAATCATAAATAAAGTCTCTCCAATTGGCATTCTTTTTATCATCTATCATTACCACAAAACACTATAGAGTTCATAAAATTAGTTATTTTGTCCACTAACAATATTGTATTTACAACACTAAGGATCGTCATATTGGTGACTTCTGCTTAACCATTAGTTTGAGGGTGTTCCATGAACAAGAAGTGGTAATAAATACCTTAATTATAACTATATTTACCAAAATCCTTATTTTTGAACTGTGATCCATGATATGTGATAAATGCGGTTGGTAACCCATACCAACAAATAATATTTTTCATAAAAAGATGAAGCACTTGGAATCTGTGAACTTAATGAGGGTCTCTACCTCAACATATATAGTAAAATGGTCAAAAAATATTGCGTCAAATCAAAGTTGTCCCAATGTATTTGGTAGAAGGACAATAATCTCCATCCCCCACATAGTAAAGGGCCACGGGGTATTGATCATTTATGATTCATATATCGGCTAATGGGGAATGGCACCATGATTCTAACAAGCATTGTATTTATGTTCATAGTCTTTAGCATCCTTTATTATAATCATTCATTAATAACTTTAAGTTACAATACTTTTCAAGGGAGCAACCTATTATATGTCTCCCATATAATCATTCAAGAACCTCTTAAAGGATGTAATGAACTTCACCAAGATGCAAAAATCTAAGAAGAAGTAAAGTTACCCCTACTTTGAAAAGCATATTTTTGATAAGTACATATAATGAGGCTTTATGTTTTAATATGTTGTCTTCTTTATGTGATTCGGGTAGTTCCCATATCTATGTATACAATATGACAGAATCCCACAATGAAGGGCCTATGATATTGATCATTCATAGTTTCGTATATTGGCTAATGTGGAATGGTACCAAGATTCTTATAAGCAACATATTTATGTGCATAGTTTTTAGCATCCTTTATTAGAATCATTTAGTTATGTCTTTGAGTTATAATATATTTTCCAAGGGAAAAACTTATAATATGCCTCACATGTGATCATTCATGAACCTCTTAGAAAATGTAGTGGAATTCACTAGAATGCAAAAAATGTAAAAGAGGCAACATGACCCCTATTTTGTATAGAACATTTTCAATAAATACATATCGGGAAGCATTATATTTTACTATGTTGTCTTCTTTATTTAATTCATGTAGCACCCTTATCTAAAGGATACACTATGACAAAAACCCACCATGAAGAGCTATATATGTAAGATCCTAAACCTCCACCTTAACTTCACAAACATTCGGTTCCCAAATTTTTTTAATAAGCATTATCCTTTTTTCTTGGATGTTTTCGTTGAGGTTGTATGGGCAAGTTCACCGGACTAAAAAATTTCAGCTCTTGGGATTATCTTCATTTAACATTCTAGAACATGGTTAATCTTTTCTTTACCATAGCTAAGTCACTTTATATATTATCATATTTGGCCTCATAGAATCCAACCACATAGTTAACCATAAGATGATAATCATTATTCCAATAAATAGACCTCCTTTATGGATGAGGAAATCCGTAATCTAGCAAGATGATCTTCTTACTCTTCCTTATTATTGGATGTTGGGATGTTGAATTTGAGTGCATACTTTGCCTTTAAGACTTTTAGGCTTAATATAATGAACATGGCTCCACTTCTAATTGAGTACGAGTATCTATAAAGATATTGGCTTTAGAAGGGAAGATTTGTCTCAAAAGGGCCCTCCATATTTCAAGAACTGCCTCAACACTACTTCCTCAAGTTCAAATGCTATCGCATCCTCTAATTTCTGAGACTGTACCTTCGAATCCAATTAAGAAATAAAGGTAGTATCCTCACATGTGAATTAAATAATCAATATTGAATTCTCTTCATTCCATACGCTAGGTTATTAGTTGGACACACTTTTTATAGTTCATTTTCCACATTCCTAGAGGTTGTATGTAAGGACAATACTTTTATGAGCTAAAAAATATAGCTTCATCTTTATAAATGAGTGGATGAGGGTAAATCTATATTTCCCATTCTTGGGTAGTGAGACTAGACTCTCCTAAGTTCTTTTCTTGTATAATTCAATTGTTTTCTGATTACTAAAATGTTATAGATGAAAGCAAATCCCATGACCAATGCTAATACATCTAGACATATGTCCAATCTCTCAACAAATATTAATCAAGATAGTGAAGGGATGACCCAAAGTATCTGTATAGCTCAAAAAATGGCTTCTCACATTCTTCATCCTAAAAAAGTCCTTCCTTTCAAATTTTAAAGAAAGGAAGGTACTTATCTCTAGAATTTGAGACGTATCCATTAAAGGCCTCCACATGTCCTATTAATGTTTTCATTTATTTAATATTTTTGGAGATTTCATATTTTTGAGTTCCTTTATTTATCAAGGTTATCCTCAATACCCCTTTAGTTAAAATAAAGGCCAAAAACTTTCTTTTTCCCACATTGGAGGCAAACTTAGTTGGTTCATCTTCATTTTGTATTTATCTGTGCTATGCAAAGTCTCACCAAAATCCTGATGTGGTCCTAATGTTGTGTGTTCCAATCTATCAGGCCCAAGTGTGAAGATTTGAGAGCCACTAATTATGTTTGTAATTCTTTGTAGGGGATCCAGATAAGATATTAAGGGGAAATATATAGGTTCATGGGTGACAACGGCAAAGCATCAATATTAGCAGTGGGATTTTTCTTTTCAATTTTCATAGAGGCAAAAATTCGATTTCAGAAGATTTTTTTATGTTTCTACTATTAGAAGAAATTTAATTTTTGTTTCTAAGTTAGTTATGAATGGATATTTAGTTTATTTTAATAAATATGTTTCAATAAAAATAAATGGAAAATTGCTAAACAAAAATACTAAAATTCTCTCACTTTTTTGGCAAGGATTTGTCACGCTTAAGAACCATGACAAAAAAAATACGCATTTTTTTCATAGCCCTTGACCATGCCGAGGCTTTTCATGGTCCTTGACTATGACAAAGATTCTTTCCGTGGTCCTTATCATGTTTAAGGACCATGATAAGTTCATGATCAATGTAACTGACCGAAACCCATAAATAAAACCCTTTTTCCCCTCTTTTCTCTTTTCCCTCTTCTCTCTCTTTAACCCGGCTGTCACTCCTAGGTTAAAAATCTCCATTTGTCTCCACTCATAAGGTGTGATTATACATATGTGTGTATCTGTGTATGTATTTCAGTTCTTTAATATGTGTTTTAAGCTAGTTTTATATACTTGTATTGTCTTCATATTCTTTGAAATTAATTTGTGCAAAAACTAGATATGAACTTTAAAACCATTCTTCATTAGAATGTGAATATTTGACTTTGATTTTATTGGGCGTCATTATGATGTGTTTTTTTATGTTAGCTAGTTTTATATAGATGTATTATCTTTAGATTCTTTGAGATCACTTTGTGAAAAAACTATGCTTGAATATTAAACCCTTTCTTTAATAGAAAATTAATATTTAACTTTGATATATGTAAGGATAAATTTTCTAATAGAGTCAATTTGTGTGTTTTATCATATTCCACAGTAGGACAAAACTCTTTGAGTCACAGGTTAGGAGTTGAGTGTGTTGACCTTTCAAGCTAATAATGTGGTTTATTGAAGACATATTGGCCAAGTTAGAAGATCTACATCATCGTGTTATGTTTTGTGAACTTTTCATCTTCATGTTCCGGGGATCTCTCGGGTATGTATGCGTAAATATTTTTATCCTTGGGTGTTTAATACTGGGTGTTAGATCTTTATAAAATTGTTTTTAAAATGATTTTATCCTCTTTAATATATTTTAAGAGAAAAATATTTTTTTTGCAAGTTTGTAAGTACAATATTGGGTATGTCGTTCGAACGAGTCTAGCTACTTCGTTAGAATAGGTTCAATCGAACTTAGAATGTTCAAACTTTCGCCTCCGTTGGAATCTAGTTGGATAGCTCGTTAGATACTGGTCCGAACGAGATCTTATACTTCATTCGAATGATGTTCAAGTTCGTTCGAACAAGTTGGCGTATTTTTGATAATTTTTAGAATTTCAAAATTGATTTGCATCGCTATCTCATTTTTGGAAAATCTCCTATAAATAGAAGTGCGGAGCAACAATTTAATTTGAGATAAAAACTAATGTTTTGAGTTCCCAAACTCTATCAAAAACCTCCCCAAAAAATTTGGTTTAAACCCAAGTTTTCTAGGATCCAAGTGTTTGTCACATTATGACTTGAGATCATATTTTAGGCACCTTTAGTTTATTCTCTGTAAGTTGCTAAAAATCATTTCGTACGGTGGACTCCATATTTACTTTTTATACACAATGGACTTCATTGTGTGGTGTTGCGGTGAAGAAGCCGTGGACATTGTCATTCAATCCATATATGGTTGATGACCTTTTCCATGGATACCGAGGCATGTGTGGACTCACACTTTGTGGCAGTAGCACGGGTGGACTCCTGCGTTGTTATATGGGGGGAGGTTGAAGATTAAGTATGCATCATATCTTTCGAGGGTGTCGAGTCATTGCTAGGGGATTCATCCACTACTCACAACCTCCCCTATAGCACTAGAGTATATAATAATAATATATAACCACTGATATTAATGTACACACCATATATATATATACTATCACACACTGCATATATATAAATATAAACATCCGACTACACCGTGTACTAAGTCCATGACACAAGCCTATTCAAATTATTATGAGTTTATGGTCCAACTCTAATTATTAATTAATTTGCACATTAATTACTTTTGGTGTCGCCCCAGCCAATATATTCGGACTTACTCCCGTGGCCCGAAATAAAAACAACACCCGAGTCTAAATTCCCAACTGTAAATTATTTATCTTTCACCTAAATTAATTTAACGCCTTGGTATCGCTCAACCAATAACCCCGGACTTACCCACTAATTCCATCGGTAACCATTTTTGAAATATTATTCTCATGGTTTAATCATAGTGTGCCACACCTAAATATCACCCAAGTCCCAATTAATTTCCCTCACAATTAATTAGTTTGTAACTCCAAATTTATTTCTTATTACATAAGGAATGGAAAGATTTTTTTAGTTGATTTTCCCTTATATAAACAAGCTGGCCGAACTGCCAAAATTTGGCGACCTTCGATCGATCGACCCCTGACCCTCGATCGATCGATCGAACATGTCATCGTCTTCTCCGAGTAGTCTGTTTCAGCCATGGACGAATATCTCCAAACCCTAACTTCTTCTACAGTAAAAACCAAGCCTTCCCATCGACAATAAATACCAAAAACCTTATAAGGAACCCCCATAAAGTCCAAAAATATCAATTAATTTACTTTCTCTACTGTTTTCACAAATTTGGGGAAAAATTCAATTCAATCTTTAACCCATTTAAACATCAATTTCTTATCTCAAATTCATTACTAATTCATCCGATTTTACACATCTTACCAGATACATATACAAATCTCAGATTATACATGAGTTTATACTCAATTTAGAAATGAGAATCGTGGTTTACAGAACCCCATGTTTATACCCTTTAAATCTCAAAGCGAATTTCTTTGATTACTCACATCACATGAATGTGAATTGAAATACAATTTAAGTGCTACAGCAAGTTAACCACTTGCCTTAAGGTTCGTAGAGTCTTATTTTGGAGTTGTGAATGTCCATGGTGGAAGATGACCTCTTTGTTTTGGCTCTCCTTTGATCCCCAAATTTGCATTTAACTGCTGTTAGGATTTTCTAATCCACTAAGTCTTTTTCTAAACTCAATTCAGTCGTTCCCTTGTTTCTTATAATTGCTTAATTAGGCGAAACCCCATTTTTTGCCTAATGGCCAAGCCCTAGTGACCCAAATGTCCCCGTGTGGGCTCGGCTATGCCTAAAGACGTCCCGTGACCTGTTTACTATCCCGAGTACACTTTTCCGACTATCTCGGCCCATCCGGACTCAACCGTACCCTCAGAATTGACATTCGAATTAATTTATAAAAATCCTTATCTCACACTCAATTTAGTCTATACCGACTCTCGACTGAGATAAGTGCATACCCCATCACTAATACCCGAAATGACGTAAATAAATTATTACTATTCACTTAGTAAATAAATTTTCCTAAATATTAACCATTCAGTCCTCAATTAATATTTAAATATATATTGCCATAATTAACTCAATTAAAATTACGACACACAAGTAATTTTGAATTCCCAAATTAATTAAATATTAAATGCACAAAAATACGGGGTGTTACAAAAAGCTCATGGACATGAGCCATGATTTTAAAATTTAGAAGTATCCAAGAAAGAGAGTGATGATAAAGTCCGGGTTTTAGATAATGAATTAAAAGGACTCTAAGAAGTTTGAAACTATGGTGAAAGAACGTGTTGGAGTTGATAACGATAAACTAACTAAAAATTTGAGGGCATGTAAAAAGACTCATAGGGATAAGTTCGCTTATATTAACGGGGAGTAAGATAACCTTCGAGGAATTATTAATATTTTAAAGAACGAGTCCTTAACGTTTAAAGAGTCTAAATATTTTCTTGAGTCTAGAGTTTTGAAGTTAAAAGATGATTTAAGAGACTCGAGTAGTGTTGGTACTGGCTTCGATGATTTAAATAATGTCAACTAATGCTTAGATGATTTAAATAATGTCAACTATTGCTTCGATGATTTAAATAATGTCAATTATTTAAGCCAAGACCAGTGTTTGTTTGATAATGTCAACTATTACTAGGAATGTTAGAAAAAGTCAATCCAAGGGTAACATTCCTTTTGTCTACACGTGCACCCATTGCGGTAAGAAAGATCACCTTAGGCATTTTTTTTTTATATTAGAGGTGTTCCTAGGAAGTCTAAGTCTAGAGTCACCAAGGTTTCTAAATCCCAAGCGATTCATATCACACCTACGTGGGTTAGGAAATAATATTTGGATGCTAGGAGTGTTTTCATATTTACGTACACTAGCTTTTATACTCTATAGTATATGTGTTTGCTAGGTGTATGTGGTTTGAGTCTTTTGTATTTTGATTTTTAAATTTATTATGTCTTATTAAAAAATACACCAAGATTTTATTAGTCTTTTGAGCTTGTTTTTCTTTTGGTGTCACAAAATATTTAAAAACTCAAAAATAAAATTGGTTTATGTGTAGTTTAGTTTTACACATTTTGTGTGGCATATTGGTGTGTTTGAATCCACTTTAAATCATGTTTCCATATGCCTAGGACATTTTATTTTGATTTTCAATGCGTAGATTGTTCTTAATCATGGTTGCATGGAGTATTTTTAAAATGACTTGTTTAATGAATTCACTTTGGATATGCATCCTCACATACATTCACGAGATATTTTGGATTTTAACTTCATATGTTACATGAGTTAAGTGAGATATTCTTCTAACAATCTTGTTATTCTACATAGTATTTTGCTCGGGGAATGGTGCATGTAAGAATCATTGTCCTTGAGTCCGTGATTTTATTAAAAATATGAGTGTGCAGTGAGAAAGGCTATTAAGGGAGAAATATTCTTGTGTGAAAGTCCATCGTTGACAAGATCCTGAAAAATTAAGATGCGAAATAAAATAAAATATTGTCAAGGCCAAATTTTATTTCATTTATTCTTCAATTAAATTGGTTTATTCAAAATATGAGAGTGATAAAAGATATATCTACAATTTTGATGGTGCTATATGTTGAAAATCAATGAGTTTGCACAATAAGTCCAAGTTATTTCATATTTGACACTATAGATTTGTGAATCATGAATATATTCTAGGCTAGTGTGCATTGTATTTATTTGTCAATTTATGAGTTCTTTTAATCTGTCACTATGAGGCAAAATATTTGTTTGATAAAGTTAATGCGGTCAAATATAACTTCTTGGACATTTTTTAGTGATTAAATCATAATTCTTTTGTCCCCGTTACTCCGTACCACATATTTAAACACGTCGATATTATGCTAGTGTGTAAAGCTTATATGTGTTGTGTCATGTTTATAGTGTTTGTATATATATATATATACCGCATATTAACAGTTTGGATTGGACATGTGTCACCTGGTGGTGAGCCCATAAATTATCGACTAAATTATCGGCACTCTCTCTCTATTTTCTGGCTCACCGTCAGGTGACACATGTCTAGTCCGCACTATTAATATGCGGGACAGTCTTCATAAGAGTAGTACTATATATATATATATATATATATATATATATATATATATATATTGTGTATCATTTGTTTTGAGTATTTGCATTTGCATTTAATCCATGTTTTTCATGTGGTTTCTCTCTGAATCAAACATGGTATGCTATATGATCATATTGGTATCTCTTGTTACTTGTTTACATTGGTATCCCATGCTCCATTTTCAATTCATGTTGGTATTATTTTTGCATTTAAATTGGTATTGACTAATCACTTTTTTATTATTATACTTGACTTTCTATATTGCATTTGTTGCACTTTATACCATTGCATGATATTATTCCTTACTCTATATTTCGAACTGGTATGACATGTTCTCTTATTTTGTGGGAGAAATCGTTTATGGAGGATAAACGGTTTATTATGTCTTGTTTCATTGTCTATTCCTGAACCAAAAAATATAGTAATGGTATATTTCACTTTAGTATTAAGAGGAGATCTTTATCTTAGGGGATATGTCTTACCTAGGTGGTGATCATTAGACATATAGAGATTTTATTCTTATGCAGATTTTAAATATGGTTATATTCTCTTTGCATTTGAAGGTGTGTTTGAGTGTGAAGGTTTATAATATGCAAAAACGTTACAAGCATGCAAGGATACTCAAGTTTAGGTGTCAGTCAAGTTGTACATTTTCCTCTTAGGGTTAAGGATTTAGCCTTAGATGAGTTTTTATTTTTGGTTTTGTCTCGGAATAGCCAAAGGAAGAGATTCATAAGGAAAAATTTCTTAACAAAGTCAATTTATATGTTTTGGCTTATTTCTTATTTGAACAAAATCATTTGAGTCATAGGTCAAGACTTCAGTGTATTATCTTTCAAGCCTATGATGTGGTTTCGTGAAGACGTGGCGGCCAAGTTAGAAAATCTCATCCTCGTGTCTTGTTTAGTGATCATTTTTGTCTGCATGTTCCAAGGATCTCTTAGGTATGGATGTGTAAATATTTTGATCCTAGGAGATTTTATATCTGGGTGTTAGGCGTTTATAAAATTATTTTCAAAGTGTTTTAAAATGTTTTTATCCTTTTAAATATTTTTTATGGAGAAAAATATTTTTTTGTAAGGTCGTTATAATGAAATTGGGTATGTCATCCGAACGAGTCTAGGTACCTCATTTGAATAAGTTTCAACGAACTAACTTTGGATTTTGCAAGAACCTTATTTGATAGCTCGTTGGATACTGGCTCGAACGAGATCTTATACTTCATTCAAATGAGGTTCTATGTCATTATAACGAGCTAGTTATTTTTCAAGATTTTAAGATTTTCTTCAAAGTTTTTCCTCCTCATCACATTTTTTGGAAAACCTCCTATAAATAGGAGTGTGGAGCATCAGATTTATTTTAGGCAAAAACTTATGTTTTGAGTTCCCAAACTTTATCAAACTACTCTCTACAATCCTAGTTTACACCCAAGTTGTTTAGGATCTAAGTGTTCGTCATATTATGTTTTGAGATACTATTTTGGACACCATTGGTTTAGATTATCTTCATATTTTTGAGAACTCATTTAGTACGGTGGAATCTGTATTTCTTATTTGCACACGATGGACTCCGTGGTGTGGTGGTGTGGTGAAGAAGCGTTGGACTTCGTGGTTTGATCTTTAGATGGTTATTGACTTGTTCGGTGGATACTGAGGCGTGTGTGCACTAACATGTTGTGGCATTTTTGTGGGTGGACTCTTGGATTGTCTTGTGGAGGAGAGGTTGAAGATAGAAGATGCATCAAGGCTTGAGAGGGAGTTCAGTCATTGTGTAAGTCTTTTATCAGTCTTATATAATTCCGTATCATAGTGAATTTATGTGGCTAGGTCATCCGAGGTTTTTCCCATTAGGGTTTTCTTCGTATATCGGGCATTATGATTGATTTAATTATTATATCCTCCACTCACGTAGATGTATGTTTAGGCTAAGATAAAATCGGATAATCTGTTTAATCTCGCTTGTTTAAAAATGTCAAGGATTTTGGATTTTTTGGTGAAAATAGAAAAGAACACAATGAAGGTTCTTCGATATTATATACGGTTCTTAAAACGTACAAAAGTTTTTAATGTTGGATTCGATTAGGTTATAAAGCATAACTAAAACTAATTTTATATGTATATGCGGATTAAGTTTTCAACATGATAGTGTCATGGTCCTCACGAAAAATATTATTATTAACCCATATTTGTTGGGACACAACCTTTTTATTATTATGAACCCATACATGTTGTTGGATTTTTGTGGGGTTTTACTAGGTTATTGTTCGATTGTTGTTGGATTCCCAATAATTAAGATTTTAGTTAAGTTGTTGTTAGGTTCTTGTTGGTTTGTTGTTTGTTTAAGCTTACTGGGTTGCGCTTGTGTCCTGATTTAACTAATGATAGAACCACCCCATTTGTTTACACATTGTACGTAACAATTACTACAAGTTGTAATGGGTTCTCCACTATAAAACGAGTGTATGGGTGAGACAAATAAACTCATATATGTGTATTGTAATCGTGTTAACAGGTTCATAAAATTCACAAAGAGGTGTCTTAATAGTGAAGAGTCCATCAGTCCTTGCGCTCATTGTGTAAATAATAAACTCTTTGAGTGGAAACTAATTGAGTTACATTTCTTAAATGGGGTTTGCAAGACGATTACCGGTTGTTTGTTTTTCATGGGAAAATACATTATCATTTGTGCCTGAACCAACTCCCATACATACGTCAAGTAGGATGGTGGTGGAATTATAAGAGTATATCATAGAGCATGATATGTTAGATGATTCTTATAGAGTTCATGTAATGGAACACAATGTGGATTCTAATATGGGGGATAATGAATCTTGTGGTGGAGGTTCTAGTGCTCATGACGGTGTTGGGATAAATCTTGACGATGACTACCTAAGTTTCAAAGTCAAATCGACGGAACCATTATACCCTAACTGTGATAAATGTTAAATGGATTTATATGCCATGGTTGGTTTGCACAGTTTGAAGATCCATTTTGGTTTGTTTGGAAATAGCATAGATGGATTTCTGAATTTGGTGAGGAGTTTTCTCTCTAAACAGAACAAGCTACCAACTAACTATCTGAGTATGAAGAAAAGTTTGAAAGGTTTTGGAATGTATTAAAAATCAATTCATGCTTTCAAGTATGATTGCATATTATATCGGAAGGAGTACAAAAATCATGATCACCGTGTAGTATGCAACAAACCTAGATATGTGATATATCATGGTTCGAATGATAAGAGAGGCACACTTTCAAAATTTCCTTAAAAATCATTGACATATTTCCCCTTTAGCCATAGGTTGAAGAAATTATTCACAGAGGAGGGGCAGTCTAGTGCAGAAGTGTGGGATAATCTCAAGCATCATCCTATTGACTGAGCCGTTTGGAAAGGCATAAATTTTAATTGCTCAGATTTTAACAACGAACAACATAATATTAATTTGATCATATCAATAGATAATTTCAATCGATTCGGTAATATAAGCACCAATTATAGTATATGGTCGGTGATATTAACGCTCTTAAATCTTTTTGCTTCGTTGTGCATGAGACCAGAATTTTCAATGTTATCTTTGTTAATAGATGGGCTAAATGAGCCATATGAAAAAATTGGTGCATGTCTGGAACTGTTGGTACAATAATTAAATGAGTTATAGATAGTGGGCGTGAAATCAATTACCACCAGAAAATGGGAAGAGTTCACGTTAAAATTTATGTTAATCTAGATAATCCGTGATTTTCCAACGTATTGGATTTATCAGGATGTATAGTTCATGGTTACTTTGGCGGTCCTATTTGTGGAGATCAAACTGGATCTCAACATCTTAAGGATAGTGGTAAGATTATATATCATTCTCTTTTGAGATTTTTTCCCACCAATCACTGGTTTAGATTTGATAAAAGTGTAAACTTTTTTTCGGGTGGGGTAGAACATCGGCTTCCTCCGATAAAAATCTAAGGTTATGAAATTGAAAGGAGGGATTCCAAATTTGGGTCTAATGTTCCAGGGAAGAATCTTAAATTTAATAACGTCAAGCATAAAAACACCCCTACTAAGATTAGTCTAGGAGGTTAATATTATTTGACTTGTTATGCTGGAAGGGTAACCCTGTGCGCCTTGTATTAGATATCATGCATTATGATAAGAACATCATCAAACCTCTTTCGAGCACATGATTAAGTGGAAGTAAGGATGGAGAAAGACGCGATTTGATCTTAAACTATTGAAAATTAAATCAGAATTATTTGCAAGAAGATCATAGCGGGAGCTGTATAATGCCCCTTGGGGCATATACTTTGGTGAGTAAAGAAGGAAAGGTTCTTTTAGACACATTACATAATTTGAAAGTGTAAGAGAGCAGTTTATGTCTATGATTAAACTGAGGCATAACCCGTCTTAATAGTGATAAAATATTTATAATTTTTCCCTAAACGACAAGGAATAAACTCTAGTATATATTACTATGATGAGTAATAAATACAAACTGGTTAGATAATAGATGAACTTGTGGTGGATGTTTGTTATAGGGAGAGAGAAACAAGCACTCTATATACACCAAAGCTAGGCAGGTAAACACCAATGCATGGGTAAAATAGTGTTTAAAGCTCAATAAATTCTTGAGTTCATGGTAAAAACTGGGCAAGTGTATTAATGGATGAGAGTAAAAGCCCTGGTTTGTAATAAATATCTCAAAGTGATCTTATGTATCAAAGATATGATCATTTATAAAAAAATTAGTGAGGTATATATAGGCTCCGGATGCATGAGAGGAACCTTAGGAGAATTAATTGTTGGGTCAGACTACCATACCTAATATGTCATTAGCATTAAGTGATGATTGATTATCTTGAGTAATATTCACTATGTCCGGTGGCATAGTAGGCGTCTCAGCACCTTTACGACTAAATGTTCACCAAATCATCACTCTATTGTGGTAAGTTTAATTTGACATGTGCTAGGTATAGTATGATGTCACATAGATCTTTTATGTAAAGATAATATTTTGGCGCAAAAACTCTATGGATAATAATCTTAGCCCGGGTTTCTCGAGTAATGCTCATACGAACTAAGTTGAAACTCTTTTGTGGCTAAAGAATAAGTTTAGCGAAGGTTGCTCGACTAAAGATCATTCAGTCTAAGACATGTGTTTTACCAGGTGTATCTAAAATGGTTATGCTCAAATGCCTTAACGATGTCTTTCTCTATATCCTCCAAACCAATTCCCTTTCCAACAGTGAGTTATCTCGATAAAGTATGAAAGCTCTCCTAGATCCTGCCAAAATTGGTCCATCATTGGTACCGAGTAACCTCACAAATATTACAACATACCCTATAAATATATAAATATAGACAAAAATATATGTTGGATCAACTAGCTTATTCATTAATATTCGATTAATCTCCATTTTATCTTGATCGGTCATTAATCACTTAATGAGGAGGATTATCTTTAAGCTCTTCTATAGAAATTTCCATCGAATATTTCATCAAATTTGCAGCATATTGTGAGCTATGCCACACATGATATACAAAAGTCCAAATCTCATAATTGGCATGTAATCATGCAACTGGTACCTCTATTGTTTAAGCATTATTTCTCTAAGCATAAGGATTTATAGAGGACCATTATGCATATTATCCATTGCTTCACACTATTATGTGCGAAAGAAGTGAATCGAAAGAACATCGTGGCTCGAAAAGAAACTCTAGCTGAAGTAACTTGTGTATTAGAGAAGTATCCCTCCCCCTGACATTCTTTAACATTAGTATTCACTTATTAATGAACTTATGTGATGAGGCACTTCTCTACGGCTCTGTAAGATATCGATGGATGTACCTATTTAAAAGGTATACTTGCTAATATATGTTGACGATAGTTTAATTTACTTTAATTACTTTAATTAATTACTTTAATATATAGGTTGATGAAAGTTTTCATAGAGTATATTAATAATACAAGGCATATTGAAGGATATTTCGTGAAAGAATACATTACTATATAGGCATCCATGTTCGCTAGGGAATATATGCATGGTCGTAACATTACATATGATGGAGATGAGTTAAACTTACTAGTTAAACCGACAAGTTCACAATATGATGTTGTATTTTACTGTGATTAGGTAAGAGTTCAATAAATAATTTCTTAGAATATCACTTCAAACCAGTACATCCACTGTCTATAATATGACATTGTAAACGATTTAAACTGATATGTTTAAAATATGAGCAAGTGGATCATTATATTTTCAGAAACCATTCGATAAATGGAGAACGCGAATTTTTATTGTAATTTTACTTCGTGTAGCTACTTAATATACTTTAATACCTTCTTGATAATTTTTTCCATTCAATATTGTAAATATAATTATTCCAGGCACAACAAAAATTGAAGGGCAGTTTCACATTTAGACACTGAATTTAGACTTTAGGTGTCATGGGAGGTAACTACTCCGTATAACGTCCCTTATTAAATGATAAATGATTATAGGCTATATAAATATCTAATTAATTTATGTAATCCATAATTTTAGGTGTTAAATATGGGTGATGTCACGTCAAGGCTTGATTTATCGCCAATGAACCCAATTTCAATGCCTGCAAGTTTAACAAGTATATGTTGAATGGTTATGTATTCTCGTCGAGGTTGCACAAGAAAAATACTTCGTTACCAAAGAATAATATTTCATATAAGGCTTTTACATACTTCAAGACGAGTACACAAAGACAAAAATCTCGTTGAATGTCCTATTGGTTGTAGGGTTCTAATATAGATAGGGTAAAACAAAAGTCAATTTTTATTTTTTTCAAATTAAATATTAAACTTAAATAATTAACCCAAATTAAACAAATCTCCAATTCAACTCAATTGTTGTGAACGCAATTAAACGTGATAAGGAATTACACAAGATAAATAGTAGACTTACAACACATACTCGATGATGTCGTAAGCCTTGACGCTCTTTAATCTTCAACCTCTCTGCCACATTGCATGTAAGAGTCCACTTACGCAGTGCCACAACGTGTAAGTCCACACATGCCTCGGTGTCCACCGATATAGGCTCAATAACCGCCGCACATGGAGTCCAACGTATGTAAACAAATCAGGCACAAAATCCACCACACGAAACAATTACGGACAAGATGTAGATAATAAACCTTTGGTGACCAAAATAGGATCTTCAAATAATATTAAGGTCAACACTTGGATCCTAAACAACTTGGGTGAAAAGTATGGTTTTCGAGAGCTTTTTTTTATAGAGTTTGGGAACTCAAAACATAAGTTTTACCTCAAAGTAAATTATTGTTGCACATAACTATTTATAGAAGGTTTTCTAAAATTGAGATAAGGATGGAATACATTTAAGAAAATCTCAAAATATTAAAAACCTCATCGAGTCTTTCAAATGAAATTGGATCTCGTTTGAACAAGGCGACACTTTTCATTGGAACACTTGTCAAACTAAACTTCCGGTGAAATCAAAGCTAGTTGAAAACTTCCTTGTTTATATTTCGTTGGATCAGGTTCTAAGGAGTTACACTGACTCATTCGAACGAAATACCTTAGGTTGTAAGAAAAAAAATTAAAAAAATAAAAATATTTTAAAATCCATTCAAAAATATTTTGGAAAACAACACCCAAATAAAATATCCAAGAATCAAAATATTAATGCATTCATACCTGAGAGATCCTCGGACCATAAAGAGACAAATAAGGCATGAAACATAGCACGGTGATAAGCATGATATCTTGTCCACTACATCTTCAATCAATCGCGTCATAGGTTTGAAAGGTTATTACACTCAAGTCCTAACCTATGACTTAATCAGTTTTTTCCAAACACGAAATAAGTCAAAACATACAAATTGACTCAATCGAAAAATTTTCCTTACAAATCTCCCCCTTTGGCTATT
Organism: Sambucus nigra; assembly: GCA_949130495.1. Classification (NCBI taxonomy): domain Eukaryota; kingdom Viridiplantae; phylum Streptophyta; class Magnoliopsida; order Dipsacales; family Adoxaceae; genus Sambucus; species Sambucus nigra. The sequence goes on from OX422215.1 coordinate 283,662,113, forward strand.
TTGGGGAAAAACTCAAAATAAAAACCCATGGGTCATCAAAATTATCTAAAAAACTCAATCCCCGCCCTCAAAATGAAAAAGTACAAGTTGACAGACTCACATTGAGTTGCTTTTCTTTTGGGTAAATTTGTTGCATCATTGAAAACCTCCACACTTCAACACACCTTCAAATGCAAACAGAATATATAACACTATAAATCCGCATAAGAATAAAACCTTTATCCTTTGCCTAATAATATCTACTTAAGTTAGTACGTCACTGCCAAGGCAAAAGTCTCCCCTGGACTATAAAGATTGAGATCCCATTTCTCCCCCTTTTTGTTTAGGAATGGATAAAGAATAAAGGTGTATAATAAAACTATTTCTCCCAATACAACCAATTCTCCTCAAAAATGAAACATAGGTAAGCATATACGAAAAACATGTATCATGCAATGGTGTAAGTTGCAACATGCAACAATCGAAAACTCTATAACACAAGAATAAATAATCCAAATAATGATAAATTAATACTATTTTTGATAAAAAAAAAATGATACTAACTTTAATTCAAAGTGAAGCATGAGAGACCAATCTAAACAAGAAAAAATAGATACCAATATGATCATATAACATACCAATATGAAACTAAAAAAGAGCATATGACATATATGGATTAATTGCAAATGCAAATACTCAAAACAAAATGGTACCATATTTGTAAAAAGGCAAAAGATACCAGTGACACAGGGGCATATATATATATATATAGGTATAAAATCACAAAATGACAAAAACACAATAAGCTTTCCACACTAGCATAGTATCGATGTATTTAAACATATGGTAGACGAAGTGAAATGGCATGAACTAGAAACAAAAGAATTATGATACAGTCACTAAAAAAATGTCCAAGGAAATATATTTGACTATATTAACTTTATCAATGAAAGATTTAGCCTCATAGTGACCAATAAAGTGAACCCATAAATGGAGAAAAAAGCACAATGCATACTAGCATAGAAATATCGATGATTCTTAAATAAATAGTATCAAACATGAAATAACTAGGACTCATTGTGCAAACCTATGGATGTTCAGCATATAAAACCCTCTAAATTATAGATATACTTATTTTCACTCTCATATTTTGAATACATCACACTTGTCAAGAATTAATGCTAAAACTTGGCCTTGACAATATATTATTTTCTTTACCTCTTATTTTTTTAGGCTCTTGCCAACAGTGGCCATTCACACAAGGAAGATTTCTCCCTTCGTAGTCATTTCCTGTTCACATTGATATTTTTTAATGAAATAGCAAACTCATAGGAAAATGGTTCTTATATACACAAATCCCCCAATCAAATATATATGTATATGATAAGATTGTTAGGATAAAACCTCACTTAGCTCATGTAACATACGAAGTTAAAATCTAAAATAGCTCGTGCATATGTGTATGGAGGCATATGCAAAGTGAACCCATTAAGTAAGTCAAAGTCAAACTACTCCATGCAAGCATGATTAAGAACAATCTAAGCATTGAAAATCATAATCAAATGTCCTAAACACATGGAAATATGGAAGGAAGTAGATTCAAACACATCGATATCCCATAAAAATGTGTAAAACAAAACTACACATAAACAAATAAATTTTGAGTTTTTAAATAATTTTTAAAAAACACCACATGAAAACAAAACTCAAAAGACAAACAAAACTCTATTTGTATCTTTTTCAGTAAGTTTCGAAAAGGAAAATAAAAATACAAAAGATAAACATCATACAACTAGCAAACATGTATAACATGAAGTACAAACGCTAGTGTTTGAAAATAGACTATGGTGACATAAGATCTAGGCTTCCTGGGAACTCTTCTAATATCATAACAAAATGCCCTAGGGAGACTTTTCCTAACACAATACGAACATGTGTAAACACGAGGAATTTTTTCTATGGATTGACCTTTTCTAACGTCCTAGGTAATGTTTGGCACTCTAAAAAAAATTCACCTTGGCTTTAGCAAGAGAAGAATTTGAATTATCGAAGCTAGCACCATCACAACTTTAGTCTTTCAAATCATTTTTTAACCTCAAAATTCTATACTCAAGCGTAAACAACTTGGGTTAAAACTATGGTTTGGGAGAGCTTTTTGATAGAGTTTGGTAACTCAAAACATAAGTGTTTCCTCAAAGTAAGTTATTATTCCACAATCTTATTATAGGAGGTTTTCCAAAATTAATATAAGAATCAAACACTATAAAAAAATCTCAAAATATTAAAAAAGTCATCAGTTCGTTCAATTGAAATTGGATCTCGTTCAAACAAGGCCACACTTTTCATTTGAACACTTTTCAAACAAAACTTTCAACAAAAAACAAAAGCATGCTTAAAACTGCCTTGTTCGAAGTTCGTTGGATCAGGTTCTAACGAGCTATGCAAACTCATTCGAATGACATAACAAATGTATTTATAATGACTTTACAAAAATTCTAAATTTTTTTAACTCAGTTCAAAGATATTTTAGAAAATAACACCCCAAAAAAATAACCTAGGACCAAAATATTAATGCATGCATACCTGAGAAATCCTCGAAACATGAAGACAGAAACATGACACAATGATGAACATGATATCTTGGCTACTACGTCTTATTTTAAACACATAAGGTTGAAATTTCAACACAGTCAAGTCCTAACCTATGACTTAAATGGTTTTTTCCATATACGGAACAAGTTAAAACATACAATTGACTCAATTAAAAAGTTATCTTTGCACCCGTTGAAGAAGAAATGACTTATTATGGTGTAATTCAAAGAATTTTTAACTAGACTATATATATTTCAATGAGGTTGTATTTTACAGTGATTGGGTAAGAGTTAAGGAAAAAAATTCTTGCAAACTCAATTTTTCTACCAATATGATAATGGTAGACTTGTCCAAGATGAAAAGGAAGGAGCATATGAATGATGAGACATTTGCTTGTGTATTTTAAAATCTCAAGAAAGTGTTTCACTCGAAGTAAATCAATAAAGAATTGCGGTCTATTATCTTACATGCGGCAAAGCGTCTCACCGATAGTGTCACTAATTTAAAAGCTTCTACCAACTATCAATCTGTTTTCATTGCCATCCAAACTTAAATTAATTTATATATTCTTTACATGAGTATATTTATTTGGGTTGTTAAATGTAATCTCGGTCCAATTTGGTAATTTTAATTGGGCGGACGGTGAAGATTCCCATCGTAATTTGTAGTATGTAGTTTTTTAAATGTAATGTCAATTAAAAACTCTAATTTATAGTTTATTCAATGTGACGTGGGTATATATATTAAAATTGAGTAGAAATTTTAAAAATCTAAGGCTTAAGCTTGAAATAGTGCGTTGGGGGGTAAAATCATAATTTAACAATAAAATTGCCTGATAATAGACACAATCATGTTACACGGGACTAAATTAACTTGTAAAAACTATCAGTGTTGTCGTTGACTCACACTATGAGAATTGAGTAAAAATTTCATACATACAAGGCTTAAGCTTTAAAGCAGGGCATTAGGGTGTAAAAATATAATTTAACAACCAAACTTCTCGAAAAGAGGTACGATTACGTCACTTAGGACTATACTCACTTGGAGAAATAACCTGATCGTGTGACTCATGGAGTGAAAATTAGGTAGAAATTTCAAAATCTAAAGCTTAAGATTGAAAATAGGGCATTAGGTGTGCAAATACAATTAAACAACAAAACTACCTATAAAGATGTATGATCACATCACATAGGGGTAAACTAACCTTTAGAAATAAACCATGCAATCATGTGGTTCAAGGGGTGATAATTGGATATAAATTTCAAAAATCTATTGCTTAAGCTTCAAAATAGGGGATTAGGGGTGAAAAGTAATTTAATAACAACACTTCCCAAAAATAGGCACGATCATGTCACAAGGAACTAAACTAACTTTGTAAAAATAACATGTGCAGTCGTGTGGCTCACAAGATGAGAAGTGAGTAAAAATTTCAAAATTAGGCTTAAGCTTGAAAATTGGGCATTAGGGGGTAAAAATCTAATTTAGTAATAAAAATGCTCAAAAAGAGGCACGATAAACGTCAGACAAGACTAAAGTAACTTTTACAATCAGTGCAGTTGTGTGACTCACGGGATGAGAATTGAGTCCAAATTTCAAAAATCTAAGGCTTAATCTTAAAAATAGAGCACTAGGGGGTAAAAATATGATATAATAATAAAACTACCTCAAAAGGGCACGATCACGTCATACGGGACTAAACTAAATTGTAAAAATAATTCATGCATTTGTATGACTCACGGGATGAGAATTGATAGAAATTTTAAAAATCCTAGACTTAAGCTTGAAAATAGGGCATTAGGGGTTAAAAACATAACTTAACAACAAAACTGCCTGAAAATAGGCACGATTGAGTATAACATCCCAAATGGGCTAGATTGGTTTTGTGTTATTTAAATTCTTATATTGTGATTGAGTATTTCCATTTTATTTATGTAATATATATCATATGATACTATATATATTGAAAGGGTGGTGTTATGTTGTGACACCAACCCAAGCTACTTTTGTGTTTATTTGCTCTATGAGGCTTGATAAATTCCAAAGGTAATGTCCGAACTACATTGACTTTGATTCTGCCTACGATGGATAAGTAGGTGTATTAGAGAAGCTCGGTCATCAAAACTCAAGTTAAATCAAGTACATATTCATACATTTTTCATATTTATTATCAAAACTAAAATCGTACACATTTTCAAATATGGTTTTGTTTCACTCTAAAAACAAATCAAATGATCCAAGAAAGACTAGGTCTCTTACAATGAGCCTCTATATGAGGTAAAATCCCTCTTTTTCGTCCACAAACTACGTGTACATTGAATCGCCTTCGTCCAACCATGTAGGTTCACTAGGACTGTCATTCGAGTGAACAAGTTTAACTTTATACAAATTTATCCCTTGTCTATATTATCTATACACAGATTCCACACTACACTGGAAAGTCTGCATACATACTAAATACATTCACTTTATTATTTCCTTTATACCATAACATACTAAAATAAATGTTTCATATCTACATTGGAAATCGAAAGTGTGGAGAGGTTGCCTAACACCCTGCCAATACATAACTCGGTCCCTAGACCATTGATTTTCTGATTAAACAAGGAGATCACTTGTCATCACTAGGTCTCTACAAAGACTTACCCCCTATTTTGTCTATTTTGTGTAAAATACATTGACGAATCCATTTTCATCTGTCCCATTTTTTTTTTTTAAAAAGAGCTTTACCTAATCGAGGCAGTAACTTCACATCGCTGGCTAAGGGAGGGAAAAAAGGAAGTGATTATCATAGTGGAGACTTCGTTGGGAATATTTTTTATTAAGAGGATTCAACTCAATTTTATGCAGATCATTATTTATTTCACCATGTTATTACTTTGCATTTTTGTATATTTTATTCATTCTTATTCTTTTTAGATACAGAATAGGAACATAAACACTGGTATAGCATGCTTCCGTACGGATAAGGACACACCCTAGGCATCTTTTGAAGCTTATTTGAGATATGTATGCCAAGATACATAATAATCTCAAGTGAAAATGGGTCTTGACAAAAAATAAATTATAAGACTACAAAAGATGAACATTACTTCACCGCATAACATTTTCATATCACTACATACCCCATTACATTGGGAAATATAACTACGGGTCTTGGGTCTAATCAAAATGGGTCCCTAGAAATAATTTTTACTTTTTTATCCTCGTACCTTTGGCGTATATTGATTGGTATGTTCTAGATGAACATCACTCACATACCTCGAGTTTATCGAGTTGGTTCTTCCACGTACTTTTCCTATGAGGTATATCAGAGGCTCGAATCACGTATAATCAAGTATATCAAAATGACCCTCTCACACGTACCTTCGAGGTATACGGTGAGGAGTCAAACCCAAATAAGGAAAACATTAGCCCTCCAAAAATCCTTGCATATCCTCATGTAGTAAAATTCTAAGACATAGCCAAATAAATAACCCCAGAGGTTCATCAAAGCGTGACATTTCCCAAAAAGAGTTTTGTATCCCCAAGAAAGTTTCCTGACATGGAATGGGACTCAAAGATTAGAGCAATCCACTTACTTTAAATAACTCCAAAACATGGTTTGTGAGCGAAGTGAGGAGTACTGTAGTAAATGGATCATCACCTGAGATTTCCAAAAAGAAAGAAAAAAACAAAAAACATGCCTGTTTAAATTGATGATTGTTCCTCTTAGTATAATCGTAAGGTAAAGAATCACAATTCCAGAATTTCATGTAACTTTATAGTCACCGTCTTGGACAAGGGACGAAAGCTGCATCTCTCGAACTTCGATATCTAAAAATCTCGACAACATGATGAACAAAGAAAATGTGTTACTAGCCTACATTTTGGCTAGCCTAACTTCTTCGAAGGGTGAACTGTCAACCCTCGATCAAGAGAAAGCCTCCTTTAGAACCCGCTTGGAGAACACCAAGAGTTAGGGATCAAATACGCACACTACTAATGTTATACCCCCACCAACCACAGTATAAGCTACCAAAAAAAACAATAGTGAAGACCGAAAGAACAGTTTGGGATAATGCAACAGAGTTTCCAACGAATCTTGGATGCCTTATAATTGAGTTCCAAACAATCCATCAGAAATTCCGATAGCTTCGACCTACCGATGATCTTATCGACATCCAATATCCGTCTCTTTTCTCGAATGCCTCTGTCTTTTTACCCAAATGATAGACTACCAAGCAATTTAAGATGTTAGACATTGAGAAATTCATAGGAATTAGATCAATGATAAGCCCGAGACCCTACAATATTGCCTGATCCTTTGCTATAAGGCTTTCGAAACGACCTCTACTCTGAATGTCATCAGATGACAGGACATAACTAAGAAGGATATTGGGTTATGAGTCTTTTCATCCAAGATTTGATTGATCAAGGGAAGATTATTCCCCTAAACAAGTCGAAGCCCAAAATTAACAGTAATCCTCTACCCAACCATGGCACCGGGGTGAACACCCTCACTATAAAAAATGAATCTGGAGGTCCATCCCTTTTTATCAAGCGTGCCAACCCAGACACAAAAGTAAAATAATATAGTCTTAGAATCCTTGCCAATCAACACTTGAATCATGTGTTGCCAATACAAACCCATATGGGTCTTTTAGTTCAAGCATTCGAAGTTTTGAAGGGCACTGGGTAGGATCCTCTAGAGATAATCTTATATCAACTAATTTACCAAGCGTTCCAATAAAATTAAATTTTCTCCTATCCGATATATTGCTGTAACAACCCTCATTTTTGAGAGCCTATTTTATATTTATTTACTATGTGTAGTAATTATATATAAAATGATGGAATCTGGAGTAAATATTAATTTAATGTGGAAAAGGTTAATATTTACTGAAATGTTGTATAGATACCTTGTGAGTAGTTAAAAGTATCCATGTTGTGATTTATTGTGTCATAAGGTTTAAAATGACATTTTGGTTTAATATGAAATCGAAAGTTAAAATAAGTTATAAAATTTCCAAATGATAATTTGCAGGGTGTAGTTAGTCCCGGTAGGTGTGAGACAGTCAAAATAAGTGTCATATTGCATTTTGGTATTTCGGGCACTTTTGACTGGTTATAGCTTAAATGTGTAGTTACGAGTAATTATATCGCGTATTGATCATTTAAGTGGGCTTTTAGACTTAAGCCACGTTTTAAGTCCCCCAACCCTATTTCTATTCTTCCATTTCACATTTGAGCCCTAGAGAGAGTAGAGATAGGAAGAAAACTTGTGGAGAAAAATAGAGATTTGGAGATTCAAGCTTGGATTGTTGTCTCCACCAAATCAAATCTGAATTTGCAAGATCAAGGCAAGTTATCTACTTACTACTATGTGATTTAAGGAGAATAATAAGTATTGATAGTTATGAATTGTTATGGTTTGTCATTTTAGGGTTTTGTTAGATTTATGGGTATTATAACTCTTAGAAGTTGATTTGGATGATAAATATTGTAAATGATGGTAGTTAGGTGTATTTGTGATGTTTTAGTTCCATTAAATGATTTTGGTCTGGTTTCTTTTGGGTTTAAGGAGAAATTTGGAGTTTAAGACTCCATAGCCAAACTTGGCATTTTCGCAGGGGTGAATTGATTCGGCCCTAGGGCGAATCGATTCGCATAGAAGAAGTTTTCCAGGTGTGTGTACCCAAATCGATTCGGACTAAGGTCGAATCGATTCGGCATTTGCAGAAAGTTGGGTTTGTCCTCCGAACCGATTCGCCAGGGCGGATCGATTCAGCCCCTAAGGCGAACCGATTCGGTCCCTGCAGTTTTGAGTTATTTTTTCTTTTTTAATTTTTAACCTTTTTTCTTTAGGCTTAGGACCTAGGAAGCTTCTTGAATAAAGTAAACTTAGAGTCCTATAGTTTTAGTTGAGTTTGGTCGCCACCCTAGATTAGAATGGGTTCATCTGGGGGTTTATTCTGGGGATGTTTAAAGTAATGTTAAGGCATTACTTCTCTTATTAAACCTTTAGGAGTTTTGGAGTTTAAGCCCATTATTTGGAGACTTTAGGGGGCTTATTGGAGTTATATAAACTTTGGGACTTGTAAAATTGTTGTGATTATTTGGAGACCAAATCGGGACTTGTAATTTGAGGAATATAAATGATACTCTTCAATTAGGATAGGTTTGAATAAAATGAACCAAACTATTCAATGGTGATATGTTCGAATAAAATGAACCAAACACATGGATAATGGAAATGGAAATGGGTAATGAAAATTGAAAATGAAAATGAGATTTAAAATGGTAAATGTTAATTTACTCATACACACCTCTCTAAATACTATCATAAGGGAAGTTCGCGCATGAGGTGATGCCCCCTGACTAATGAATGCAGGGTGCATATAGTCCTAGGCCATAAGAGCGCTATTATATATATATGTATTTTTCTGCGATGGGTAGGATATTCCGGGTGTGGTTTTGACTATCCCGCAGGCATATGGCCACTTCCCGACGTTGCGTTACAATCTTAGGTTGTCTTATATGATAGGCCCTGGAAGATGATAGTTATTTAGGGGCACGCCCAGTGGGAAAACTCAGAGGGGCAGTCTTAGAATCGTTATATGTATGAGAATATAACTTTTCTGCATCAAGTGGGACTTGATAGATATTAATGCCACAAAGAGCATGGATACGTGACACAAAGAGCATGTGATTGAGATATGTGCCATAAAGAGCACCTGATGGAAATTATATTCCTCTTAAGGAATGGAAAGATAAAAATGGAAATGATGATTATTGATGGAGGTTTTTAATTAATGAAGTGAAATTATATCTTATTGATTAAACCGAATAAAAGATTGTATTCCTACTAAGGAATGTAAGGAGGAAACGGTAATATGATAAATGAGAAAAGGTTTTTCATTAAAGATGTTTACTTATAATTCTCTTGTGTCAATGATTTACATTTCATAATTAGTTAAAATGTCTTAAGTTGTAATGTAAGTTTGTCATGTTAGATATCCTGCTAGATTTTCATTCTTATCATTCCTGTATAACTATTCATTCCTATCATGCTTTTATTCTTCTGGTGATCATATAAAACCGGTCCCTGACCCATTAATTTTTCTATGTTGTGCATGTTATTGTATCCGCTCAGGTGCTTCGCCGCAAGGGCGCCCGCTGTGATTATTCCCATTCTAGTACTTTTGACGGGCTGTAAGATTTTGCGAATATTACAGGACGTTGTATTAGACGCTTTCATTTTTGTGTTCTAGATATGTTCGGGTATTTACTCGGGTGTGTGGGCCAAACTTTTGTATTTGATTAATAAATGTATTACGTAAGATATTAAACTGTTGTAATGCGTTATATGTAATTGTGGACCGACAGCGTATTCGGTCATTTCCTGGTATATTCGTTTTAGATGTATTATATATACACTTTTGGAAATTCCACTTGCTTGTCAGATTGGGTTATTTAATTTAATTTTCTTAACTGGTTTTAATACTAAACAAATTTTTTGAACTTTTTGGCAACCCGTTTTCTTATTTATTGGGTGGTTTTCACGTATACTCAGTTTATTATTTGTGATGCTGAGAATAATATCCATCCCTGATTCTTGTTGCATTTGAGTATCGGGCTGGCCACCCCTTATCTCGGATTGCAGGTTATCACAGATGGTATCAGAGCATCAGGTTCTAGAGTACTAGGATCTATACGGACTCGTCACGTTCTACCGTAGCGTTATTTGATATAGAGCCTTATGTTTGGACTTCTTTATTGCTTATATTTGCGATCTTATGCAAAATAGATTGTTTTGAATAGTATTCTGACTATGTTGCTTCTTCATCTCAGATGTCGGCCAAGAGAGGTCGCCCAGCGAGACGTAATAGGGTTGTAGAAGAGGAGGTAGGTCCCCCACCAGCGCTACAAGGGACCATTAATGCTGCGGATGTAGAAAATATAATGGCTCAATCAGTTAATACAGCCATGACCGCAGTGGTCCACTAATTGCAACAGGCTGAACAACGGGCTCACGATGTTCAAGTTCCTATGGGACCTTCTCCATGGGAAAGGGGTAGGGATTCCTTTCTAAAGGCCCATCCCCCGGAATTTGAGGGAGGTGCTGATGTTATTAAAGCCAATCAATGGAAGAAAGACATGCAACGCCTCCTTCGAATGATAGAATGTAGCGAGGAGAAGTAACAAGTCCTTGCTACTTTTAAGCTTGTCGGATCTGCATTACATTGGTGGGAGACGAAGACCACACCAGAGCAGAGAGACACAATGGTGATCATTGAGTTCTGGGATTTATTCGATCGTAAGTATTTTCCTCCCGCAATTCAAAGGGAGATGAGAAGGAAGCTCCATGACGTTGTCCCAGGAGAGAGATCTGTGGCGGAGTATGAAGAGGAGTTCACTCGGTTGGCGAGTTTTGTTCCTGATGAGGTGACTACGGAAGATAGGAAGATCTCGAAGTTCATGGGAGGTCTATACTGGAGAATCAGGCAACACCTACTGGGTAATCCATCTTTACAAACTATTGGTGAGATTATGAATGCAGCATTGCTCCATTGCCAGGAGCATCGATTATATACGTAGGGTAGCAAGAAATCTACTATTGTGGGGCAAGAAGGAAAGCCTGGAGGGCATGAGATTGGAGGAGGAGAATTTCCCTCATCCCAATCTTCAAGTAATAAGCAGAAAGAGAAGGACCCTCAGCAAGGGGATTCACCTAAGAGGCAACGTTTTGGAGGGTTTATTGCGAGTGGAAATAACAATAACAGGCACAGCCAGGGTGCTAAAAAACAAGCAGGTCGGGGTGATCAAGGAGGTAGAGGCCATCCGGGCCAAGGCGTCACCCAGTTTAGAAATAACAGGGGTCGTGGTCAGGAGGATATGCAGGTACGGTGCTTTCAATGTGGGGAGGCGGTCATTACAAGGTGGAGTGTCCTCGGTTGATTGGGGGTCAGTTTCCTAGGGCTCCGCAGCAGCCATACGTTCAGTTTTTGCCTCAGGCACCTAATCCAGTTGTTCCTCCGCAGCAGGGACAGCTAAAGTATGGGCGAGTTTATCAAATTCCGAAAGTTATTCTTCCTCCAGCTCCGCCAACACTACCCGCTATTGCGGGTAAGTTTTTAATTCAGGGGTACTTGAGCTGTGTGTTATTTGATATAGGTACTACACACTCATTTGTTTCTAGGAGCTTTGCTCAGACTACATATTTGATCAAATTTGTTGAGAGTACTTTTACTAGTGTCGAGTGTTTATGGGTGATGGTTCGCTTATTTTCCTTATTTGTAACACATAGGAAATTACTTTTGGTAATTTGTGCTTTGAGACCGATTTACTTGTCCTTGACATGGTCGGGTATAATGTGATATTGAGCATGGATTGGTTAGTAAAGTATCATGCTATTGTTAATTGCTATGGTAAGAGCATAGGTTTTGCCGTTCCGGGTCAAGAGATGTTGCTAGTCGTTATGCCTCGCTTAAAAAGGGGATACTAACACATACTTATATTGTATTGCGGAGGAGTTTTCTCGGGATGTAGTTGATCCCTTGGATTTCATTCCGGTTGTCAGAGATTTTTATGATGTATTTCGAAAAATACCGGGCTATGCCTTGATAAGATGGCTATTTAAAAATATGTATATATGTTGTGGGGTAAATAATTGTAAGACTTTCTGGAAAGTGAATAACTGATTTGTTAAAATCTTCAATTATTTAAGTGGTAAGTTATAGAAGTAGAATCTTATTAATAGGGTTGAGAGTTAGAATCTTTTTGGTCCCGAACATGTGTCTTAGACCTTTATATCTTGATGACCGATAACGCAGGGTAGTAGTGTAACGGGAGGGTTCCTTGTCTGGATTTTGCTTCGGCGAGACGTCCCACGCATGAAATCGAGAAAATGTTGGAAGTTGAGGAAGGTCTTGGGCACTAGGGATATTCTTAGTATTATGTGTACACGACTTAAATAGGATTTATGTAAGTAGACCTTAGGATTTGTTGGTCATCAGGCCTTTAGGGCATGTGACGTTCGTTTAGGAGGGCTGTTGGGAGTTGACCACGAAGAGGTTGTGTGTTAACTCTAAGAGGGATTGGTTCCCAAGTAAAGAGAAGTGGGAGATTTCGATAGGTTTACTAGGTTAGGCCGAAGGAGATGAGGCCTCTCATAGTTATAGTGTTACATAGGTATCGTAGCTTTCGGGGAGCTAAAAAGGTGAATTGACTCGCACTCCTGAGCCCATGTTGTTGAGCTCGAGGGTGGATTCAATTGACAAGTCTCTGCCAGGATGGGGAGTAATAATACTGGAGCATAGACCTATTGCTTATGTGCCTCATAAGCTAAGACTTGTGGGAAGTATTATCCCATATTTGAATTAAAATTCATCGTGGGGGTGATCGCCGTATAGAAAGGGAGGTACTACTTCCTGGGCAGAAATTTAGTCTTTCATGCGAGAAACAATTTGTTGCAAGATGTTGTAGGAGGGACAAGGGTTGTTAAGACCACACATACAAGCTGCTGACCGAGGGGACAGAATCCTACTCTATTGGTTCTGAAGGTGGGGTGCGTTTCCCCGGGAGATTTATTGTCCCAGATGAGAAGGACTTAAAAAGGGCAGTAATAGAGGAATCTCACGGTTCTAAGTTTGTGGTGCATCCGGGTAACGACAAAATGTGTCAAGATATGCACCGCCAGTATTGGTGGCCGGGCATGAAGAGGTTGTTGGACTGCATGGGGTGCCTTTAATTATAGTTTCCGACCGAGATAAGATTTTTGTTTCCCACTTTTGGGCAAGTTTCCAAGAGGCCATAGGGACCTAATTGAGGTTAAGCACTTCTTATCATCCTCGAACAGATGGCCAGACCGAAAGAGTAAACCATATGTTGGAGGATATGCTCTTTATGTGCATGCTTGACTTCAAGGGTAGTCAGGGATAGTGTCTCCCATTAGTTGAATTCGTTTATTATGGTTCGTATCAATTCGCTGTTGGGATGGCGCTTTATAAAGCCTTGTATGGTAGGCCTTGTGGATCTCCCGCTTGTTGGTTAGAGGGGGAAATAATAAGTTCCTCGGACCTGAAATGATCCGGGATGCTTTTTCAAAAATCAAGCTCATTCAGAATCACATTCGGATAACCCAAGATCGAAAGAAGAGCTATGTCGATGCGGGGAAAAGGCAGGTGGAGATGGAGGTCGGGACCAAGTGTTGGTGCGAGTGTCGCCTATGAAGGGCATTAAGCGTTTTTGGAAAGAGAGGGAAACTTGCACCGCGTTACGTTGGACCTTTTTCCAATATCGCTAATGAGAGTCCGGTAACCTATTAATTTTCTTTATCGAAACACTTGCAGCAAGTTCATGACGTGTTCCATATCTCCTCTTTAAAGAAGTACAAGAGATGTGATGGTGCCCTTAGGCACATTTCCTTTCTGAGATATTGAATTGCAACCTGACAATTCTTATTAGGAGCAACCGGTTGCTATTTTAGAGCATGGAGAGTGGCGATTGAGATCACGGGTAGTACCTTTGGTTAGAGTATTATGTAGTCATCATAATGTCGAGGAATCGACATGGGAGAGCGAGGATGACATGCGGGGAAAGTATCCGCATCTCTTCTTGCAAGGTACGCCTGAATTTTGGGGACAAAATCCCCTCATAAGGGGGTGAGTATGTAACAACTATTATTTTTGAGAGCCTATTTTATATTTATTTACTATGTGTAGTAATTATATATAAAATGATGGAATGTGGAGTAAATATTAATTTAATGTGGAAAAGGTTAATATTTACTGAAATGTTGTATAGATACCTTGTGAGTAGGTAAAAGTATCCATGTTGTGATTTATTGTGTCATAAGGTTTAAAATGACATTTTGGTATAATATGAAATCGAAAGTTAAAATAAGTTATAAAATTTTCAAATGATAATTTGGAGGGTGTAGTTAGTCCCGGTAGGTGCGAGACAGTCAAAATAAGTGCCATATTGCATTTTGGTATTTCGGCCACTTTTGACTGGTTATAGCTTAAATGTGTAGTTGCAAGTAATTATATCACGTATTGATCATTTAAGTGGGCTTTTAGACTTAAGCCACATTTTAAGTCCCCTAACCCTATTTCTATTCTTCCAATTCACATTTGAGCCCTAGAGAGAGTAGAGAGAGGAAGAGAACTTGTGGAGAAAAATAGAGATTTGGAGATTCAAGCTTGGATTGTTGTCTCCACCAAATCAAATCTGAATTTGTAAGATCAAGGCAAGTTATCTACTTGCTACTATGTGATTTAAGGAGAATAATTAGTATTGATAGTTATGAATTGTTATGGTTTGTCATTTTAGGGTTTTGTTAGATTTATGGGTATTATAACTCTTAGAAGTTGATTTGGATGATAAATATTGTAAATGATGGTAGTTAGGTGTATTTGCGGAGTTTTAGTTCCATTAAATGATTTTGGTTTGGTTGCTTTTGGGTTTAAGGAGAAATTTGGAGTTCAAGACTCCATAGCCAAACTTGGCATTTTCACAGGGGTGAATCGATTCGGCCCTAGGGCGAATCGATTCGTATAGAAGCAGTTTTCCAGGTCTGTGTACCCGAATCGATTCGCACTAAGGCCGAATCAATTCGGCATTTGCAGAAAGTTGCATTTGTCGTCCGAACCGATTCTCTTTCAGAGCGGATCGATTCGCCAGGGCGAATCGATTCGGCCCTTAGGGCGAATCGATTCGGTCCCTACAGTTTTGAGTTATTTTTTCTTATTTAATTTTTAACCTTTTTCTTTAGGCTTAGGACCTAGGAACCTTCTTGAATGAAGTAAACTTAGAGTCCTATAGTTTTAGTTGAGTTTGGTCGCCACCCTAGATTAGAATGGGTTCATCTGGGGGTTTATTCTGGGGATGTTTAAAGTAATGTTAAGGCATTACTTCTCTTATTAAACCTTTAGGAGTTTTGGAGTTTAAGCCCATTATTTGGAGACTTTAGGGGGCTTATTGGAGTTATATAAACTTTGGGACTTGTAAAATTGTTGTGATTATTTGGAGAAAAAATTGGGACTTGTAATTTGAGTAATATTAATGATACTCTTCAATGAGGATAGGTTTGAATAAAAGGAACCAAATTATTCAATGGTGATAGGTTCGAATAAAATGAACCAAACACATGGATAATGGAAATGGAAATTGGTAATGAAAATTGAAAATGAAAATGAGATTTAAAATGGTAAATGTTAATTTACTCATACACACCTCCCTAAATACTATCATAAGGGAAGTTCGCGCATGAGGTGATGCCCCCTGACTAATGAATGCAGGGTGGATATAGTCCTAGGCCATATGAGCGTTGTTATATATATATGTATTTTTCCGCGATGGGTAGGAGATTCCGGGTGTGGTCTTGACTATCCCGCGGGCATATGGCCGCTTCCCAACGTTGTGTTACAAGCCCAAGTTGTCTTATATGATAGGCCCTGGAAGATGATAGTTATTTAGGGGCGCGCCCAGTGGAGAAACTCAGAGTGGCGATCTTAGAATCGTTATATATATGAGAATATAACTTTTCTGCATCAAGTGGGACTTGATGGATATTAATGCCACAAAGAGCATGGATACGTGCCATAAAGAGCATGTGATTGAGATATGTGCCATAAACAGCACCTGCTAGAAATTGTATTCCTGTTAAGGAATGGAAAGATAAAAATGGAAATGATGATTATTGATGGAGGTGAAATTATATCTTCTTGATTAAACCGAATAAAAGATTGTATTCCTATTACGGAATGTAAGGAGGAAACGGTAATATGATAAATGAGAAAAGGTTTTTAATTAAAGATGTTTTCTTATAATTCTCTTGTGTCAATGATTTACATTTCATAATTAGTTAAAATGTCTTAAGTTGTAATGTAAGTTTGTCATGTTAGATATCCTGCTAGATTTTCATTCTTATCATTGTTGCATAATAGTTCATTCCTATCATGCTTTTATTCTTCTGGTGATCATATAAAACCGGGCCCTGACCCGTTAATTTTTCTGTATTGTGCATGTTATTGTATCCGCTCAGGTGCTTCGCCGCAAGGGCGCCCGTTGTGATTATTACCATTCCAGTACTTTTGACGGGCTGTAAGATTTTGCGGATATTATAGGACATTGTATTAGGCGCTTTCATTTTTGTGTTCTAGATATGTTCGGGAATTTACTCGGGCGTGTGGCCTAAACTTTTGTATTTGATTAATGAATGTATTACGTAAGATATTAAACTGTTGTAATGTGTTATATGTAACTGTGGACCGACAGCGTATTCGGTCATTTCCTGGTATATTCGTTTTAGATGTATTATATATACACTTTTGGAAATTCCACTTGCTTGTCAGATTGGGTTGTTTAATTTAATTTTCTTAACTGGTTTTAAAACTAAACTAAATTTTAAACTTTTTGGCAACCCGTTTTCTAATTTATTGGGTGGTTTTCCCGTATACTCAGTTTATTTTTATGATGCTGAGAATGATATCCATCCATGATTCCTGTTACATTTGAGTATTGGGCTGGCTACCCCTTATCTCATATTGCGGGTTATCACAATTGCATAGATAACAAAAACACTACGAGCATTGAGAAGTTATGTATGATAAAGCATAGTAAGAGATGTGATATATCAGAGAAGCAGAGAACCTAGAACTCATCCCTACCGAATAGGGTAAGGAATTCAAAACTGAAGACAGTTGGGACTCATAGTAGTGATTATCTCTAGACAATTCAACACTCGAGTTATCTATCAAACAAGACCTGATCTTCCACTTCTATGATTTTCATATCTCTCCTCCTCGGGAAGATGAGGATTACATCCACACTCTAAACTTTGATGAGATAATGTTTGAATTCCTCATTCCAGTTAGGGAGTCTCTACAAGCTAACCACGTGAATCACTCCGAAAGATTTTACAAAGACCATGTCCTGAATCCCATTCCTTCTGAGGAGAGGGACAAGAACAAAGGAAATTAAGTTCTCAAGGAGGACACATATTAAGAAATTGATGAAAATCGAGTCATAGATCAACTAAAGAAGACATGGGAAAATATTTCCATATGAGGATTTCACTAGTCTTCCCAACCCCACCGAGATTTCATCCTCAATCAATTTTTCTATAAGGGGTACCCATTACTATTAGTCTAAAATAACTCATTGAGACGGTTAGTAGCCTAAACTTCTCAAAGAGTATTTCCTTTGACAATATCGAGTTACTCACGATGAGACCAAGTCGCAACATGTCCCTGACCATTATTATGAACATCGGGTGACAGGGGATCCCTATGGTCCTTGTATGTCACAAATCTTCTCTGAATGTTTGCCCATTAAGAACAGCCAAATGTCTGGGAATTAAAAATGAAGATCTCATAACTACCACCCAATTTGTGAGGGCCTACGTTAACACCCACAGGGAGGTGATTAGATACATTAAGGTTAGTTATAGAATCACCCGGCTCGATAGCATCACCGAGTTTTAAGTAATTGATATACCTGCATCCTTTAACCACCTTCTGGGAAGGCCATGTCTCCATAAAATCAGATGTGTCACTTCATCTTTGCACCAAAAATTAAAATTCCCATGCGGATAAAACTTGATCACAATATTCAAATATTTAAGTTTGATCAAAGGGTAAGGACCCATCACACCAGTCTTTGAGATCGAGTATGAAATTGGGGACATTATATTAGTGATTTTTATATAGACCAACTAGTACAGACCATCTCAACCGATACCAAAGAAGATATCCCACTGGCATATTTTAAATACGGGTGTTGCAATGTCACCCATATGATGGAAATAATGAAGTTTGAGAAAGACGGATATGATACCAATTTGAGATTTCACAAATTTTTAAGGGATTAAACTTATTCAATTAGATGTTAATTCCAAACAAACCAAACTCCAACTTTATTAAACCATAAACACATAACTAGGTTATTGAAAATATTCAATTAACAAGCATGCAAATTTTAGGAAAAATTCCCGCAAGGAAAAACCTTTTATTCCACAAAAAAATGTAAATCGTAACTTACAAGTGAAACGTTGCAATGAATTTTTGCAGAAACCCACAAAGACTGCAGTCGTCAGATCCGCAATGACTCCCTTGAGAATCACAAAACCCGCAACTCCTCCTTCAGCGGTGAATACCCTCAAGTATCCACAAGTCTAGCAGTAAATATAACACTCCATAAGAATAAACTACATGACCGAAGTATTTGGATTCCAAAGATGATTCACAAAAGTAATTGGGATGTGTTTGTGTGAATCATAAATATTTTTAGCCCTAAAAAGTGAACACTAAATTGCGGTTTCTCTATAGGTTGCGTAAAGTAAACGTCTTAATTGAAAAGTTTCACAAAACAGGTATTTATAGGCCAACAAAAAACTTGAGGCGGCGCATCTCGTTAGAATGACTTCCTCATGTCATTTGAACAACATTAATATGTCATTTGAACGACCCAAGTAATGACCTACTAAAAATCAAAACAGTGTGTTGTCGTTTGATCCAAAATCGATCGGGGCTTCGAACGACCTATCTAACGACATCTTCATGTCGTTTGAATGACATTTCCATGTCGTTTGAATGACAGGAATGAAAAAAAAAAAATTAAAGTCCGCCTACAGGTATATCAGAAAAAAAAAATAAGTTCAAAAACTGCCTCATTTTGATAAAAAATCAGTTTATAAAAGGAATCCCAACACTTAAAAAAAATCTAAGCAACTCAAAACAAAATCTATACTAAAGTATACCTCATGTCGCATAGATGTTGAAGATGCGTGATATTCATATTCGTCTTCTTGAACGTGTGAACGTGAACTTCCTTTACGGTTATAACGGGATACAACATACTCAATGTAAACTAGGGACTATAGAAAATATGTCCTTACAAATCTCCCCCTATGTCTATTCCGGTACAAAATAAAATTACCTGAATTATCAATAAATGTTCTGTACAAATCTAATACCCTCCCATGAACCCAAAATTGGAAAGATACTAAATATGCAATTCTTCAAAAATCTTCAACTTTAAATCTTTGAATCTATTTGCTTTCTTAGCTATTATTTTGTGTGCTTTTTAAATGCTCCTACACACAATAAACAAAGCAAATACCGTCGTGACATATCAAGTTTGAAATGAGATAAACATAAATCAGATCTATAATCAAATCAAGTCTTACCCATAATTCAAACTCTCACTCTCCCATAATTCATAATATGTTCTCCCCCTTTCTGTTTGTCTGAAATAGACAAGGAAAAGAACAAAAAATAATAAATATGGAATGTCACGACAAGCGTAGAAAATATATATCAATTAACATCATGCAAGGATAAACTCAAAAGGCTCCATAATCTATTTTTGAT
The DNA here is from genome assembly GCA_949130495.1 of Sambucus nigra. NCBI lineage: Eukaryota > Viridiplantae > Streptophyta > Magnoliopsida > Dipsacales > Adoxaceae > Sambucus > Sambucus nigra. Next base: position 283,682,038 of record OX422215.1, read on the forward strand.
TTTTCAAATATTTTTTAAGAAAAAATAATTTACAAAAACAATACACCGTGAATTAACACTAAGATAACCAAATCGTGGAAACGGAAAGAATGGGTGTGAACAAATTCGATAGGAAAATCAACTCAAACGTTCATAACATATGTGCACGATGAATATGGATACTCCAAACGAATGAACTCAAAATCGTCCTTAGATGTAAAAATGTTGAATTCAAATGATATCGACTCAATCTTATCAACAAATTAAAGTAAAAACTGATTTTCACACCAATAACGTCTTGAGCCCTTTTCCCTCACACTCATAACATCTCGCCTCTTCCTCTTTCTCATCGTTCTCCCTGGCCTCATTTTTCTTTTTGTTTTTCCCAAAACTCTTTTTATTTTAAGAATTTTCTTTAGAAAATTTGAGAATCCTTTTAAAAAAATTAGCAAATAAGGCTAAGTTATCTAAATCAACCACACCCTCTGTAGCATACTAACAAACTCTCTATTTTTTCTTTTTCTTAACCTGAGTCTTTAAGGCTATCCCTCTATCCTTAGGCTTAACGGTTTTGGAAAATATGTCGATCTCATAAGTTTGAAGGTCTCCGACGAGTTCTTCTAACCTAAGTGTTTCTAATATCCCCAATGAAGTTAAAACAGTGACTTTCGGGAAAAAATTCTTGGGAAGAGATCTTAAAATATTTGTAACTACTCTCGACTCCTCAATTTTCTCACCCAAATTAAAAATTGTGTTAACTGCATCCAAAAATATAGCATAAAACTCATCAAAACACTCGGACTCTACGATAGTGACAGTCTCAAACTCGGCGGTCAAATTTTGTAGTTTTTATGCCTTAACCATGTTATTACCCTCGCATGTCAACTGGAGGATATCACATGCCTCTTTTGACACGGTTCACATCATAATATGGCAGAACTTGCTAGGGGTGACGACTCCAAAAATATCACAAAGTCCTCAGGAGTTATGGTACTCCATTTATAATCATCTTCAATCCAATCTGACATAGGTTTGTGATTAGTGACATTTCAATGGTGACAGTGGGAGGGGTTCACCACTTTCACATTTGACTCAAACTCTTTCATCAATATCTTTTAAACAAGATCTCATGCGGTCTTTCCAATAGGCATAATTTGTGCCATCAAGGATGGGCATCCGATTATATAAATTATCCAACAAAAATTATGATTTTTCAAAACGACTAATATCACAAAAAAAATTACGGAAAAGGGATCTCACAATAATTTGGTGAAACCTGCTCTGATACTAATTTGAGAAAGTGGGATGTGATACCAATTTGAGATTTCGCAAATTTTTAATGGATTAAACTTATTTAATTAGATGTCAATCTCAAACAAACCAAATTCTAATTTTATTGAACCCTAAACATGCAACTAGGTGATTGGAAACATTAAATCAACAAGCATGTAAATTTCAAGAAAAATCCCCACAGGGAAAAACCTTTTATTCTACTAATAAATTGTAAATCGCAACTTACAATCTTACAAGTGAAACACTACAATTATTTTATATAGAAACCCACAAAGACTATAGCCTTCAAATCAGTAATGACTCCCTTGAGAATCACAATAACTGCATCTCCTCTTTCAATAATGAATACCCTCGAGTATCCTCAAGTCCAATAGTAGAGACAACACTCCAAAAGAATAAACTTCATGACAGAAGTGTTTGGGTTCCAAAAATGATTCACAAAATTAATTGGGATGTGTTTTTTGAATCAAAAAAGTTTTTACCCCTAAAAAGTGAAGACATAATTCCATTTGTTCTATAAATTGCGTAAAGTAAAAGTCTTAATTGAAAAGCTTCAAGAAACAGGTATTTATAGGCGAATAAAAAAATTTGGGGCAGTGAAACTCATTCGAATGACTTCCTCATGTCGTTTGAACGACATTAATATGTCGATAGAATGACATTAATATGTCGTTTGAACAACCTAAGTAACGACCTACTAAAAGTCAAAATAATGTGATGTAGTTTGATCCAAAATTGATCAGGGCTTCGAACGACCTATCTAACATCATTGGCATGTCGTTTGAACAATAGGAATGGAAAATTTTATTTTTAAAAGTCCACCTACAGGTATTTCAAAAATCTTTTTAAGTTCGAAAAAACCTCATTTTGATTTTAAAAAAACATCAGTTTATAAAAGTTATCCCAAAACTTAGTAAAAAAATCTAAGCAACTCAAAACAAAATCTATACCAAAGTATACCTCATGTCGCGTAGATGTTGAAGATGCATGATATTTGGATCCGTCTTCTTGAACATGTGAACGTGAACTTATTGACGGTTCTAACGGGATATGACATACTCAATGTAAGCTAGGGACTATGGAAAATATGTCCTTACAAAGTTCGTGCCAAAAATGGGGCTTGGGAGAAATCAAAAAGGAATCAGTGAGCCCGTCACAATACCTCAGCAATCTAACACCCAAGGATTGGTATATAAGCAAACATGATGATCTCATCTATAAATAATTAAAGTTAAAAAAGGCAGAGTTTAGGAAACTAGGGACTGCCACAACAACCAGACGTTCCAGCCTTAACGGTCACTTTATCAAGGACGAGGATGAGTTCCCTTTTTGGGAATCCCTACAACCATGGGTAGAAGCCGATACAGAAATACAAATGTAGTGATAGGAGATATTCTTTGACTAACGTCCCACATGGATAAAAGAAGAAGTACATGAGACAGAAGATCTGATCGGGAAACTGGACAAGCCCCCTACCAGCTACCACCCTCTTGAGGATTTGAAGAATACTAAATTTTTTTTAAAAGTGATGGAAGAAGAGGAGATCATCGAGGATGAAATCTCTAATTATCTTTGAGAAGATCCCCGATCTACTCTGTGTATCCTCCCTTTTGAGGAGAAGGACATTGCGTCGAACTATTTCTATGTACTTAGTCATGATAATCCCTTTATTGATGAAATAAACTTTAACTTTGAGTATTCTTATGGGAAAAACATTGATTATGAAAAATGTTAAAACCAAAGTAATGAACTTAATTTACATAATGAGGAACTAGAAGAACACTTAAAAGAGCTTAACATAATATAAAAAAACAAATTGGGCATAACTTGTTGATAAAATGACAAAGGTTAACTAAAGGTCTTCTGACGAGGTAAAAGAAATCTAAATAGGATCCTCTTTAGACGATTTAGAAAGCTCCGCACTCATATAACTACTCAAATAATACATAGACATCTTTTCTTTGTGTTATGACAACATGCCGAGAATCGACCTCGAGGCTATTGTTCACATAATACCCACATATCTAGAATCCAAGATAGTCAAGCAAAAGCTCAGGAAGCTCAGGCCAAAATGGTCCTTTAAGGTCAAAGAGGAAGCCATGAAACATCTCAACGTGGGCTTTCTAAGGTAGTAGAGTATCCCACATGGTTGGCCAACATTGTACATATCCAAAAAATAAGAGGACGGTGAAGATGTTTGGGTATTACACAGGTTTAAATAAAGATAGTTCCAAAGATTACTACCTGTTAAAAAACATCCATATGATCAGCGATAACACTGCAGACCATGCCCTAAAGTCCCTAGTTGGTGGATTTGCTGATTACAATTAAACCAAAATGCACCTGGAAGACAAAGAGAAAATGGCTTATACTACCCCTAAGAGACCTTTTGTTACATGATACTTTCGTTTGGACTCAAGAACATTGGTGCCATTTACCAACGAGGGGCTACCACCTTGACACATGACATGATCCACATAGAGGTTAAAGTGTATGTGGATGAAATGACTGTCAAGTGCAAGACACATGAAGGACACATTCAGGTATAACAAAATTTCTTTGAAATACTAAAGATGTATCAAATTCACCTAAACCCCAAAAAGTGCATCTTTAGAGTCACTAAGGGAAAGTTAGTGGTATTCCTTATTAAAGAAAAGGGAATCGAGGTGGACTTGGACAAGGTAAAGTCCATCTAAAAATGTCACCTCCATTCTATATAAGTTTCATTCGAATGAGTTAAGTTGTTCATTCGAACATCTTCAAATGAACATCGAACGATATTTCTCGATTAACTGAACAAATATCGTTCGAAGCTCGTTAGATGTTGGTTCGAATGAGATGATTTATTCGTTCGAACGAGTTTGATTTTAGTTCAAATGAAGTATACAGTTTTGTTCGAATGAACCCCTATTTTTGTTCAAATGAGTGTTTCAAAATTTATGTCAACACAAAAATTATGTTATTTATAAATACGAGTGTTGGCATCAGAGTTTGGTAGGACTTTTGGCGAAAATTATTTCTCATACATATCTAAAAGGTCTCCAAACCCCAGTTTGTTTAACACTTTGTGTTTTCTAAATCCAAAATCCTTGTATGATTATTGAACCACTTTATCAAACCTAGAAGAACACATATAATGTTAATAACCATGTGCAGTTCATTCTTCACAGCTGAAGATAGGAAAAGAGTTTCTTGAGACTAATAGGTGGACACCGAGGCAAGTTGAGCTTGATATTTGGGGAATTATTGGATCTACACCACTTTTTGTCAATAACAAGGAAGAAAGACATAACTATAAAACTTAATAAAATTTAATTCTGTAAGTCTGTCTATGTCATTCCGTAATACCTAGTTGTTATAGTGATAAAAAATGGTTTTACTCGAAAGGGTTTTTTTTCTCATATAATGTCTTGTGGTTTATGGTTTATTTTGATTCGATTTAGATTCATATATCTTGCATGTTTAGGTTCACCTGATTAATCAAGATGAAATTTGGATTAAATTGAATTTGGTTTCTATGTGACCTAATCTATGAACTCTCTTCTGACGATATAATCGAATCACTCTATAAAGCGTTTTCAATAAAGCATATAAACGACAACCTATAAAAATTTAGAATCTAACCTAACTCGAAATTCATCATGTTTCATCAACAAGTTGAATAAGAAAGATAACTCCCCAAGTTATATGCTATAAGAAATAACGAAAAAAAAAGATATGATACATAATAATAAGCAAGATAAACTACCCAAGCTAGAAAAGTGTATGAAACAATGGGCTCGGAATGAATGAAACACTCTAAACAATTCCAAACACAAACCATAAATCCCAAACCTAATAAATTATCCAAATATACGAACACACTAGTAATCAAATTCAAGTAAATTACATCACAATTTGATCGAGATAGACAACCTAAATGTGAGTGAAAGACACGAGCTGAAAACTTAAATGATTGCATAAGAAATTTATAAGGAATCCTATAATCCATAAAGATAGATATAGACACAAGAGGTCATACGCATGAGCATACAAGACTAACTATGGAAATAGGATACCGTGTGTACCATGCGTAAAGAGTGACCGGCATAAGAGAGTAAGGTAGGTACACACCAAGAGTTGATTATATGCACAAGTTAGACAAAAATAAAACATTGGGAAAGTTTGTTATGGATTTATGCCAGTCTTATATAAAGTCCAAATAATTCAAATAAGTAAACATACAATAGTAACTACACATGCTCCCTATATATGTAGCCGTGGGCATGGAATCTCGAAGATTCCAAACATTATAAAGTTAAAAAAATCTAACTAAATTTTATCTAAGGAGAAAATATTCAATTTTCTCACATATGAATGAACAAAACTTGATGAAAAATGTAATACCTCGTATTTTTATGGCTTTTAGATTTAGGGATTTATTAAATTTAATTGAGATAAATTAATTTAATTTTAATCCGAAAAGTTGTTTTAAATATTTACTAGCGTGACGAGAGTTAGTAATTATTGGAAATTTGTTATTTGTTGAATGTTACTGGATGAGTATAGTAATATATATTTGTTGAATGTTACTGGATGAGTATAGTAATATATGAGTTTTATTTAATAATATTGTCACGTGCGAATAAAATGACAATTATAAAAATTTAAGTCGGGACACGCCTGTATCGTGTCGGGACTAAATGTTGATTAACAAAAGTGAAAAAATTATAAGTTGCTTGTATGATCATTTTGAGTGTGCCAAAGTGTCCGGAAGGATCGAGATAGTCATAAAAGTGTACCCGGGGGTTTAGTTTGGGTCTCGGGGCATTTTTAGACCTAATTAGTACCCCAGGAGGGCGTTTTGGACATTTCATAATTATGGGTAATTAAACCCACGAATTTTATAGGGTTATATCAGATGGAAAATGTTATCTTCTAGGTTTAACACAACCTAAAACTAATGAAGGCCATTGGAGAGGAAGAGGAGAAGCTCTACAAGGAGTTTAGGCCAAGAACACCTCCGATTGCACTGCCGTCACCGCCAAATTGTAGATCGCGCGAAGGGGATCACAACCACACCTTTTTCTTCCACAAATCATAGACTAAATTTTCAGGAACGTATCTATCTTGATTTAATCAAGTTAATGCATCCTTTTATATTAGTCTAGGGTTGTCTAGAATTAGTGTTCTTGAAAGAAAACTCATGTTGGAGATTCGAAAATTTCATGTTTTAGAGATATAATTGATAAACTGGAAAAAAAACCTTCATATGTAGAGGATTAACCACAGATTTATGATGAATTAGAAGCATAATTTCTGGAGAAAGAATGATTTGAACTAAGTTAAAGAAATTTTGAGGGTTCATGAGAATTGTATAAATTTGGGCACTTTTAATCCATGAATCTTTATGAAAACTCGCATGCTTTACGTTAAATATCGTCCATTTGGGTTTAGGACGTTTTTGGTATAAATTTCTGAGAGTTTGGGACTGTAACATGATGATTTGGAGGAGTTTGGGGTGAGAATTCCGTAACTGGGTTTTCTGCAGAATCTGCATAACTGCTTGATCGATCGATCGAGCCCAGAGCATCGATTGATCGATGGTTCGATCGATCGACCCCCTTTCATCGATCGATCGACCCCTCCTGGGAAAATTGCATTTTTGCTCGTGTTACCCTAATTCTATTTTATGCGTAGTAAACCTTGATTAGGATTGCTAGAATATATTGGAACATAAAAAGGACCAGTAGGGTCAAGAGAAATCCCATAAAGTGTACTTTAATGTGAAAGGAAATAAAAGGGAAAACGGGGAGGCTTTGCGTTGATTATATAATCAAAACATCTAATAAGTTGGATTAGAAGGTGAGAGAGAGCCGACTGAAATTGTACTTAAATAAAGAGAATACTTCGAGTGACGAAAAGTGAGTTTAGAATAAATTATTACGAAAATAAAAGGAATGAGTCCGCTATACGATATAATTGAGTCAAATGTGTAATAACGGATAATTATAATTATGGGTCGTGAGCGCCCCAAATCTAATAATGTCGATGTGAATACATGTATATATATGACTGTGTGATTGTGCATATATTATATTTGTGTGAAAATCGTGCCCGCACTACCTGCTATCCCTGTGGTTATTGCGCTGGGACAGTCTTATCTCGATGGGACCTTTATGGGGGATATTGACTCATACCCTAGAAGATAGATATCCTTGGAACAGGATATCAAATCGATATTTCAAATGGTCCTAAAAGACGTGGGGCCATGTGCTATCCTCTTAGAGACTTGGAATCTATGCTTCGCTTCAATATTGTTTGTGTATGTGTTAATACAGTTCGAGAGTGATTCCGAACTTGTATTTCCCTTAGTACAAATGATACGGGGACTGGATAGCAGAGTATGCCAGCACCATAGTCTTTATGTGGGGTGCCGTTAGTATATATGTATTATATGAGTGATTGGTATATATATACTTATTTACAGAAACATTGCACCATAGATTTTATGTGGGGTGTCGTTTGTATATATATTATATGTGTAATTAATATATATACGTGTATTTATATGAGAACTTTCTACTGAGTAAAATAGTAGTCAAGTAAAGTACAAAATTCTTCAACTTCACTATAAGTATTCGGAAACATTATAACAATAGGAAAAAAAAATTTAGTAACGTAAGAAATCTTGAAGAGACAGACTTTTCTAAAGTGAATATCATAACCTTAATTTCACGTGTTAAGACTTATGGAGAATACGTTAGAGAGATATATGGGGTTCATTAGTACGGTAGACGTGCACTCGAGATGAGAGGTGAGAATTCTCAAGAGAGTGTCGCATACTAATATGACTGTTGCATTAGCCGGTAAGCATTTTAAATACTTGCTAAACTATTTTTAAAACTGTTTTACATCGGGCTCTAACCTGTTTGTTGTTACCTCTTCTCTCTTGTGTACATATATATATATGTATTACAGGTGCCCAGCCACATGGGCGTCTTACTTAGGATTCTTTGGATGGAATTCTCTATAGCTTTTGAGGGAGTTGCAGGCCATTGCTTAGACTACCTCATTGTTGACTCTACTTCTAGTTCAGGTTTATCCAGTGGGGGCATGTGTCACCCTTTTCCATTATTTAGTTGGTATTGTCAGAGATTGTAATTCTTTTAATTTCAGTATCTTTATTTTGGGATTTGTTACTGTCAGGATATTTTCCTTTAGTGTTTTAATGTTGGGATTTATTATTGATGGGTAAACTCTTGAATGTTCATTTTATTCTTATACTTATTGTGTGATTCTTAAAATGTTAATGGTTAAAGGTTTTATAATTAGATTTAAATAAAATGGAAATAAAGTTTTAAATGGTTTTGACACTTAGCTTAATTATTTAAGGTGTATAATTAGAAAAGATTTTCAATTGCGACAGTGATGCTAAGAATGAACCAACTGTTCACCTTGATTTTAATTTAATAAAGGAGTGATCGCCCGGTATTTAATTAGGCGGGGTGTCACAGGTGGTATCAGAGCATCAGGTTCTAGTGTCCTTTAGGATCTGTACAGCTTATTATGCTTTCAATGTTGCTTTGTTTGATATAGAGCCCTATATTTAGGATTGTCGATTTCTTTGAAGAGATTTTGTTCTCCTGCTATAATGTATATGTCTTAGTGAATTCTAATTTCGTTCGGATGTGTGCGTGTGCCGAGCAATGACGGATGTCAAAAGAGGACCATTAAGCAGACCTCAGGAGGCCGGGCTCAGTTGAGATTATAAAATATATCTGAGGATGATGACCGTAGTCGAGGTCACCTCCATTATGGCACGGGAAGCTAAGACTAGAAAGGCGACTAAGGCGCAACCATGATTTGCAAATGCTGCTATAGTCGAATGAGGTGCGAGAGTAAACTCACCCAACGTGTTACAAAAACGTGTAGAGAACTGTTAGTGAGAATTCTAGAATTGAGGGAATTATGTGTGTTTACCAAAGGAGGTAAAGTATCCAAGGTTGAAATATAGGACGGAGTGTGGCTAACTGAAAGTGAAAATTTAGAGAAAATTTTCTTAGCTTTCGGGACGAAGTTATAATGGTGGGATTTTACCACCAATTTTAGAAGTGGAATGTTATGCCTATATGAGAACCTTAGGTACAGTGTTGACCGTATGTTCCTTCCTCAACTGTTTAGGATTAGAAGCGAACGTGGTTCTGAACTTATCACGGGAGGGCATGACAAGGGTCCATTTGTGAATATGAATTTTAACCATTAGCGAATTTTATATCGGAAGATATAGATACAAGTGGGGGAAAACGACTCCAGGTGGGAGATTGACTCGTAATAATAATTGATAACACTCAAAGAGGAAATTCTGATGGACGGACGATTTAGAGGTTGACAGTGTCGTATTTTGTCAATATAGATGATAACGCTTCTTTGTGGGGGAAGCTAAAAGAATCGAAGAATTTAGTCGGGAATAAGACTGAATACAATGGTGGTGGTATGGCACCACAAAGGGATGTGGATACACATCAGGGGACCCATTTAAATGCTTCAGATAGTTAAATTCTTACCAAGAAATGGTAAATCTAGTAAGGACTATTATAGTCAGTGACATATTCTTTAGGGCCTAAAAGAGTAAGGGTATAACCGAGGCAACTAACAGGAATCGAGTCTACTAAAGTCCGAGAGAAGGACAATCCTAACCTAGTTAGTAGGACAGGTAGTAAGTGGATTATGTGTTGAGGTATTTTGTGCGGAGTGAAATCGCTCACGATAATATGTTCCAAAGTGAGAAAAAGGACAAGAATATGGTGCCTAGTAAAAGACAACAATTAAAGTAATTTTGTTTGGTTTGAGTAGACGTGTTACGTCCGAAAACCATTTGCGCAATCAAGACGATTGACAAGGTGGAAGTATAAGTTGTATCCTCAGAGGATGCAGCGTGTTTATGTGACACGAGCGAGTCACCATATTTTTGTTCATTGCTAGATTAGCATGTGAGACGAGTTTACTGCATATAATTATAAACGTTATTATTACATGGATATTTTTCCCTAATGTAGCGGGATTTTTTTTAGTGCAATACGCGGAGAATGAATGTGTATATTAACAGTGTTACGTATTTTATTGAGGTTACTAGTCGTAGTGATGCGATATACGAGTATGGTATTATCTTTGTTAAAATGTTATAGAAAAGATTAGTACGATAGTGGGCATTTATTGCAAGGCTATTGGAGTAGTTGCATTAGTGCAATATGTTTTGTTTTGGCGAGGCTTTACCTGTAAGAAGGTTGGACTCGCACTTATATTATCTATCCTAGAGACTTCGAAGGAGATAGTGGGCTCTAGATATTCGACACCAATGTATGTATAGACTTTGTCAGTATGATTCAGTATGTATCGGCATTTACCGTTGGGCGAAAAGACTTGACTCAGTATTATGTTTATCACTCCGGACTTAGTGATAGGAAGAGTGCGGTGTTATATCTATCCTCTAGAGATGTGGGAGTTAAGAGTTATACCCCTATTATTAGGGAAAGGAATTTCGAGAATTCCTATCGTATGTATTCGAGATTTATAGAATGCAATTACCATCAACCAATATGGGACGATAGTGAAATTGGTGAAACGTTCTTTGTTAAGCATAATTACGGGAGGAATTGTAACTTTTTTGTGACGGGACGGAATAAATGGGTACATGATATGGACGGAGGACCTAACGGATTTCGATAACCGACAATGCTAGGTAGTAGTGTATCGGGGGGGTTTCTTGTTTGGATTTTGCTTTGCGAGACATCCCACGCATGAAACTTAGCGTAAGGTTGGAAATAGGGAGACGTTTGGTCACTATTCCATGAGTTTGGTACCCTAGTCAAAATGGGATCAAGTAATTATGTATGTAAGTTGGAAGTTGAATTTTGTTTTAAAGCCACTGGATTTGGATTGTGTGGTAAAAAATCATTGAAGTCATCCCCACGAGTTGAGGGGTGGAACGATGATAAGGAGGATTTAAAAAAAATTCGATTTCTAGGGTGATTGAGAGTACCCAAATGTCGTAACCGCGTTCAGAACACAAGGTGAATAAAGAGTAGGAATGATTTTTAACATGAATTATCTGGAAAGAACTTTATTATACAAAAGAGATTACCTGTAATTATTTTGGTGAATAGAGCATTAGTGATTTATTTTGGTCGTTGTACCTATTTGGGAAAATTGTTGTACTTATCTGAAGAAGGTTGAGGTTTGTATCGGGGGGGTTCCTTGTTTAGATTTTGCTTTGCGAGACATCCCACGCATGAAACTTAGCGTAAGGTTGGAAATAGGGAGACGTTTGGTCACTATTCCATGAGTTTGGTACCCTAGTCAAAATGGGATCAAGTAATTATGTATGTAAGTTGGAAGTTGAATTTTGTTTTAAAGCCACTGGATCCGGATTGTGTGGTAAAAAAGCATTGAAGTCATCCCCACGAGTTGAGGGGTGGAACGATGATAAGGAGGATTTAAAAGAAAATTGATTTCTAGGGTGATTGAGAGTACCCAAATGTCGTAACCGCGTTCAGAACACAAGGTGAATAAAGAGTTGGAATGATTTTTAACATGAATTATCTAGAAAGAACTTTATTATACAAAAGAGATGACCTGTAATTATTTTGGTGAATAGAGCATTAGTGATTTATTTTGGTCGTTGTACCTATTTGGGAAAATTGTTGTACTTATCTGAAGAAGGTTGAGGTTTGTTATTCCTCTTTTATTGTCATGGAATTTGAATGCCCTATTCCTTCTATTTCGTTGAATTTAGTTAGTTCTACAGATGAGTAGCACGTTGTTCGCTCTCCTAGGGCAGTCAGGGTATTGCAAAATGTGGGCATCTTGGTTAACTGTAGTTAAAATCATCAGAGTCGAATGGACGTGGTAATAGACGTGTGTAATATATGTTTGTGGGACTAGTTTAACGAAATGGAAGTAATAGAGTGTATTAAACGTCACATGAGGGGCGATAATCCATACATAAGTGTGCAATTAGAATAATTTGATTGGAAGGTTGTGGGAAGCCATTTAAGAAGGGGTATTCCTTGAATGGAGTGGAATTAAATTATTATGAGGAACACTCGGAGCTGAGTTGTTAGTAGTCAAGTGTGAGAGCGACTTGCACATACAAAGGATGATGATGTTAGTATGGTATAAGAGATCCAGAAGTGCGCTTCGTGGAGAGAAGAGCACGGGTCGGAACTTTCGTCATACACCAAGGAAGGAAGGGGAGTATTACGTGTCACTTAATGTGAGACATTTCAAGGGAAAATTGATGTTTAGCGGGACGTAGTGATAGTCTCTACATGCACCGCCCATAGGTAAGGTTTGGTCGAAAGAGGAGAATCAACAAAAGAATTTTGTGTTTATCGACAATTCCTGAAATTGGAAGAGGTCGGTAAAGTCGGTACAGTCCTTGGATGGGTTGCCATCCTCAAAATAAGATCAAGGGTTTATCCCGAACATGTGAATTAAGTCGCCGAGAAGGAAGTGATTGATATTCCTTTGGGCTAGTTTACAATATTAACTATTATGCCCCAGACTTCCTTTGAAAGGAAGGATCGCGCCAGTGCATGGTCCGGCGCAGTATAAATCTATGAATCATGATGAGATTGGTGAATCCCACCATTGATATGGGATTTCAGGAACCAGCGGAGATAAGGTTTTGTTTCGAGTAGGATGTATCACCCTTAGCCAGGGAATAAGCGCATGGTGATTAAATATTAGTGGAGCCACGTGAAGGAGATTTTGGAATCTTGGTACGATGATTTCAGGAATGCTCTGTAGAAGCACTCATACCTGTTTGTCGCGTATGAGGTGCTTATTAAGGTTTTAGTATGGAAGAACCTCGACTATTCACCTTCCGTATGTTTAGAGGTGAGTAGATAATCAGAATTTTTGGATCGGTAGAGAAAACATTCGATGACTATGGTGGGATTCCACGACTGTTTTAGGCGAGCAAGAGTGGTCAAATGTTCGTATGATTTTCTCAGAATGGGAGTTTTGTATATGAATAAATCCGAGTAGTTGTCATGTAGTGAGGTGTGGCCTCCTAAAGATAGTGAGATAATGGAAAATTTATAACGTATAGGCGTGACTTATGCGAATGTTGTTGGTTGGGAGCACCATGTTAAGTGTTTCCAATGAGAATGCCAAACAAACTTGCTGTGAGGAAGGGGCTATAGTGATTGAGCGTCGTACTATGTAGATAGTTTGCGTACGGAAAATGATATCCAGAATTGTGCTACCTGGTAGGCCTTATTTTCCAAATTTCGGAACGAAATTCCGTTATTAGGGGGAAGTATGTAATACCCCGTATTTTTATGGCTTTTAAATTTAGGGATTTATTAAATTTAATTGAGATAAATTAATTTAATTTTAATCCGGAAAGTTGTTTTAAATATTTACTAGCGTGACGAGAGTTAGTTATTATTGGAAATTTGTTATCTGTTGAATGTTACTAGATGTGTATAGTAATATATATTTGTTGAATGTTACTGGATGAGTATAGTAATATATGAATTTAATTTTATAATATTGTCACGTGTGAATAAAATGACAATTATAAAAATTTAAGTTGGGATGCGCCTATGTCGTGTCGGGACTAAATGTTGATTAACAAAAGTGAATAAATTATAAGTTGCTCGTATGGTCATTTTGAGTGCGCCAAAGTGTCCGAAAGGGTCAAGATAGTCAGAAAAGTGTACCCGGGGGTTTAGTTTGGGTCTCGGGACGTTTTTAGGCCTAATTAGTACCCCGGGAGGGCGTTTTGGACATTTCATAATTATGGGTAATTAAACTCACGAATTTTATAGGGTTATATCAGATGGAAAATGTTATCTTCTAGGGTTAACACAGCCTAAAACTAATGACGGCCATTGGAGAGGAAGAGGAGAAGCTCTCCAAGGAGTTCTAGGCCAAGAACACCTCCGATTGCACCGCCGTCACCGCCAAATTGTAGATCGCGCGAAGGGGATCACAACCACACCTTTTTCTTCCACAAATCAGAGACTAAATTTTCAGGCAAGTATCTATCTTTCTTTAATCAAGTTGTTGCATCCTTTTATATTAGTCTAGGGTTGTCTAGAATTAGTGTTCTTAAAAGAAAACTCATGTTGGAGATTAGAAAATTTCATGTTTTAGAGATATAATTAATAAACTGGAAAAACCCCTTTATATGTAGAGGATTAACCAAGGATTTATGATGAATTAGAAGCAGAATTTCTGGAGAAAGAATGATTTGAACTAACTTAAAGAAATTTTTAGGTTTCATGAGAATTGTATAAAATTTGGGCAATTTTAATCCATGAATCTTGATGAAAACTCGCATGCTTTACGTTAAATATCGTCCATTTGGGTTTAGGACGTTTGTGGTATAAATTTATGAGAGTTTGGGATAGTAACATGATGATTTGGAGGAGTTTGGGGTGAGAATTCTGTATATGGGTTTTCTGCAGAATCTGCATAACTGCTTGATCGATCGATCGATCGATGGTTCGATCGATCGACCCCCTTTCATCGATCGATCGACCCCTCCTGGGAAAACTGCATTTTTGCTCATGTTAGCCTAATTCGATTTTATGCGTAGTAAACATTGATTAGGATTGCTAGAATATATTGGAACATAAAAAGGACCAGTAGGGTCAAGAGAAATCCCATAAAGTGGACTTTAATGTGAAAGGAAATAAAAGGGAAAACGGGGAGACTTTGCGTTGATTATATAATCGAAACATCTAATAAGTTGGATTAGAAGGCGAGAGAGAGCCTACTGAAATTGTATTTAGATAAAGAGAATACTTCGAGTGACGAAAAGTGAGTTTAGAATAAATTATTACGAAAATAAAAGGAATGAGTTCGTTATACGATATAATTGAGTAAAATGTGTAATAATGGATAATTATAATTATGGGTCATGGGCGCACCAAATCTAATAATGTGGATGTGAATACATGTATATATATGACTGTGTGATTGTGCATATATTATATCTGTGTGAAAATCGTGCCCGCGCTACTTCCTATCCCTGAGGTTACCGCGCTGGGACAGTCTTATCTCGATGGGACCTTTATGGGGGATATTGACTCGTACCCTAGAAGATAGATATCCGTGGTACAGGCTATCGGATCGATAGTTCAGACGGTCCTAAGAGACGTGGGGGCATGTGATATCCTCTTAGAGACTTGGAATCTATGTTTCGCCTCAATATTATTTGTGTATGTGTTAATACATTTCGAGAGTGATTCCGAACTTATATTTCACTTAGTACGAGTGATACGGGGACTGGATAGCAGAGTATGCTAGCACCATAGTTTTTATGTGGGGTGCCGTTAGTATATATGTATTATATGAGTGATTGGTATATATATACTTATTTATGGAAACGTTGCACCATAGATTTTATGTGGGGTGCCGTTTGTATATATATTATATGTGTAATGAATATATATACGTGTATTTATATGAGAACTTTCTACTGAGTAAAATAGTAGTCAAGTAAAGTACGAAATTCTTCAACTTCACTATAAGTATTCGGAAACATTATAACAATACGGAATTTTTTTTAGTAACGTAAGAAATCTTGAAGAGACAGACTTTTCTAAAGTGAATATCATAACCTTAATTTCACGTGTTAAGACTTATGGAGAATAAGTTAGAGAGATATATGGGGTTCATTAGTACGGTAGATGTGCACTCTAGATGAGAGGTGAGAATCCTCAAGAGAGTGTCGCATACTAATATGATTGTTGCATTAGACGATAAGCATTTAAATACTTGCTAAACTATTTTTAGAACTGTTTTACATTCGGGCTCTGACCCATTTGTTGTTACCTCTTCTCTCTTGTGTATATATATATATATGTATTACAGGTGCCCAGCCACAGGGGCGTCTTACTTAGGATTCCTTGGATGTAACGCGTTGTAGCTTTTGTGGGAGTTGCAGTCCATTGCTTAGACGACCTCATTGTTGACTCTACTTCTAGTTCAGATTTATCCAGTGGGGGCATGTGTCGCCCTTTTTCCATTATTTAGTGGGTATTGTCAGAGATTGTAATTCTTTTAATTTCAGTATCTTTATTTTGGGATTTGTTACTGTCAGGATGTTTTCCTTTAGTGTTTTAATGTTGGGATTTATTATTGATGGGTAAACTCATGAATGTTCATTTTATTCTTATACTTATTGTGTGATTCTTAAAATGTTAATGGTTAAAGGTTTTATAATTAGATTTAAATAAAATGGAAATAAAGTTTTAAATGGTTTTGACACTTAGCTTAATTATTTAGGGTGTATAATTAGAAAAGATTTTCAATTGCGACAGTGATGCTAAGAATGAACCAACTGTTCACCTTGATTTTAATTTAATAAATGAGTGATCACCCGGTATTTAATTAGGCGGGGTGTCACAAAAAATTGTTAATGCACACTCAAACACCTTAAAACCAACATATTACCCCCAAAATACCCAAGATCTCAAATGCATGATATACTAGAAAAACTTAAAATACAATATATATATTAAATCAAATTATCAAACCAATATGCAAATATAAAAAAAAATAGGCTATAGGATAGAAAAACCAAAAGCAATATGGCATATCATAAAGTGAGACTAATTATACAATCAATTAAGCATAAATATATATTTATTTCATGTGATTAAAATTTTAATTTAAGATGATGGAAACATTCAACATAAACATCATAATTGAACTTAATTCTTTAGAAAAGTAGTATTACATGTGGATTGAAATTTACTAGCATGGATTGCAAACAAAAAAAATGAGGGTTTGGTGAAAGTTTTTTAATCCAAATAAAACCAGAGGGAGGTGAATAGGCATCTCGACATATTAGCCCAACTTTAGTCAATTTTAAATTTATCTTCAATTCTAATAATTCTAGTACAACATACAACTTGGAGAGATCATGAGAGCATGTTGATCTGCAAATTGAACCATTAAATTAGGAAATCTAAGTTAATTATGATAAAAAGTAACTAGATGTAAATCCTATGATCAATTTCAAGGGATCTAATTGTGTCCTATCTAAATCTAAGTGTTATGTGTGCTAGAGAAATGATAATCAAAGTAAATAACCCGTAATCAAACTACAATACAGATCTATGAGGAAACACCCCCACCTAAGGGTAAAAAACATCAATGCACCCCATTCTCTCAGTCAACTTGAAAATATTTTATACAATGCATGAAGATTCATCTATTATGTTCCATAGCTAGAAGTTATTTTTTGAATATTAAACTTTCCTCCGTTAATAATGAGAGATCAATCTACAACTACATTAGATGAACAAGGGAGTCGCGTTCTCCTCCTTAGTATCACATCGTGCTTGAACTCGCTAATAGCTCAAACACCTCTTTTAGATATGAATCTTGATCTTCTATTCTGATGTGGATCAATTAGATTAAATCTAGTATAAGCAAATCTGATCTCAAAACACTTTTAATTCCTCACAAAAAGTAGATATATAGATTTAGGTTTCTCACAAATGTGAAAGGAACAAGTGATTTTTATTAAAGACATGCAATTGATATGCTATCAACCTAATAAATTATCTCTTAATATAGGAAAAGTATAAAAGAAATTAATTATTTTGAAATGGAGGGAAAAGTCTCTATTTATAGATTTTTTTTGTAAAAACTGACTGCATTGTGTGCATAGTTAAAAATGCCTTTATTATCGTGGTTTTGGGTCATGAACTTGTCATGCCAAAAATGTACAATCATGCGCATAGGTATAAAACCCATCCATATGCATGATTTTAAGTAGTGGACTAAAACCTTCAAAGTCGTATAAAGGGAGGTAAATTATAGCCATGTGAATGGTTTATCGGGAAAACATAATTTCTTCTTAGACAATACGCTTTTCAAAATCGGCCCTTGCGCTTAGGTTAAACACAACACATCTCAATAGATAATGACTTCTTCAGTCAAAAAACAATATTTTATCAAAGTAAAATGAAAAAAGTGTGTGTTTATAGCCTTAGATATCTAATCATAATCTGTAAAAATGATACATCTTCATTTAATTCGGCAATGGAAGTCTTTGATGTAGAGAAGTAGAGTAAGATCTGTAATTTCAATGTTCGCCGATATGCAATTGAAAAACTTTCTCCATCAAATATTTATGAGAAATCAAGCATTTTAGCGTGATAATGCTTTGACGCGAAATTAAGCCAACTATATTATAATAATAAATGTTTACATTTTCAGTCGCCCCCTTCGATTATTCTATGGTAAAACCCCAAAATATAAAATGCTTGAAAACAAAGAGTCACTCCACATTAGAAATATAATGAGACAAGTTTCTTTCAATACACATGACATTCAATAGATCGAAAACAAAACCAAAGTTAATTATAGGTTGGCCATAGTCAATATTTCATAACCAAACTTACAAAAGCATAAACAACACCAAACGATCATGCATGTGTGACATGCACAAAGAGAACCCCCCCCCCCTGCATGGGAATCTTTCAAAAATATATCAATATGAAGCATAAGGTGAGAAACATGAATGAAGTAATATATATTGGTGTGTAAAAATATCCCTAAATCATATCAATATGGTAAATTAATAAATTGATGTAACTCCCTTTTGATTAAAATGTTCCTCCCTTTTAAACATCATTGATCCCTTAAATAACATCATGTAAGATAAGATTTATATCAATTGAATTTCATACAAATAATAATAGATCATGATATATCTAATCAAGCTAATAGCAAGTAAATATCACCAAGTCTAAATAAAATGAGATCACAACATTATCAAGCAACAAGATGTATAGTCAATAATCATAAAAGATCTTAATACAACTTATAGTAAACGATTATAAATAAACACCTTACTTACTGAAAAACCTCCTCATTAAGAGATTAAATGAGAAAATATAGAAGGATTCGTTAAAGATTAGTGATGTCACAAAGGAGTGTGAGAAGTCAACAAACTAGTTCAAGATAAAGACATAGTGGAGCTTAATAGAAGATTGAGGAAGACTTCCAGAGGAAGCTAGTTAAAGAACCATGTATTTATGTTTATTATACTATGTAATTATTAGTTATGTCATAATGTTGTTGAGGTTACTCAGTACCAGCAATAGACTAGGTTTGGAAGGACCTACGAGAGATTTTATGCTCTATCGAGCAACCTCACTTAGGAACCTTTTGGGGAATGGCTTTAGAGGATTGAGAAGCAAGGTAACATTAAGGCTTGACTTAGCCAATTTGAATACACTAAGTAAAACACCGAGTTTTGCCCAAGAGAGAATATTCTAGCAACCTTGAGCTACTAATATTGAGCTTACACTACCATAGAGTTTTGGCATCAAAAGTAGATATATTTTTCTAAAAAGATTTAAGTTATGTCATATCATACCTAATACATGTCAAATCATAATTGTCTCAGACAGTGATGGTTTGGTGAGCAGTTGGATGGTTCGGTACTAACACACCATGGCACTATCTGACCCTGCGGTTGGTTACTCGAGATTTCACTCATTATTTAAAGAATTTGACATGTTGGGTATGGTGGTCCGACACAACATTTAATGCACCTAAGGTTCCACGGGTGTATTTTGAGCCTTAATGAACATCTTTCTTCCATTTGAGAAACCACGTGATCTTTAAGCCAAAAGACCACTTTGAAAGATTTATTACAAACAAAGATTTTATTCTTCAGCATTAATGCTCACTACACCAAAAAGTCTAAAATGTCACCTTTGGGTCGGCCAACCTTATCACGGTCATTGATCGTGACAAAAAAACAAGCATTTTTTTGTCATAATCAATGACCGTGACAACGGTTTGTCATGGTCAAAGATAATGACAGGTTCGTAACAACTTTCTCAGTAAAAAAAAACTACCGCCCCTTTTACCACCGTTTTTATTTTCTCTCTCTCTCTCTTGTGACTGCTCTCTCTATATATATTTTCAAGTGAGTTTTTTTCTCTCTCTCTCCATTATGTGTGTGTGTGTGTGTGTGTGTGTGTGTGTGTGTCTACATGTGTGGGGGCAGTGGGGGGGCAAGGGGAGTGGGGGTAGAGGGGAAGTGATGGGTGGCAGTGGGGGTGCGGTAGGAGGGGGGTGTATAGTTGTGGGGGGTGGAGGTGGAAGTGGGGGGAGAGGGGGTGAGTGGGGCGTGGGTAGGGGGAGTGATGGGAGGAGGTGAGAGAATCAATTTCTGTTTGGTTTTGGTGTAAGAGATTTTAGTGTGTTGTTTTCAATTTGGGGATCAATATATGGAATGTCACATGTGTGTGTATTATGCCAAAAATAGTATCAATGTTGTTTGTGGACTTTATACTTTGCCCAAATAGTGTTACCATCCCCTTAGCTCCTTATGAAATGGACTCAAACATATGAAATGCTCTGAACATTAATAACTTTTTTAATTTGTATACATTGTAATTCTATAGGACCTGTTTCTCTAAATTGAAATTGAATTCTAATTGGTATTGATATTGGTATAAATTGGTATAAATTGAAATTGGATTTGAATTGGTATTGATATTGGTATAAATTGGTATAAGTTTTAGTTCTTATGCGTACTTTAAATTAAATGAAACATACTTTAAATCACATAATTAAATGAAATCTCTCGAATTGTGATACGACATAATTAAATGAAACATACTTTAAATTACATATAGTGCCCATAGATATAAGCCTTTTAGTTCGTATGCGTACGCATTCAATATCCCATAGACCCGTTCGAGAGACATTACCCCTGTAATGAGATCTCTCGAATTGTCCCGTTTGGACAATTTAGGACCACATAGTTTCTGTATAATAATATTCTTATTGGCTTAAACTTGTTACTTTAAGGGGAAGTTCTGCAGTCTTATCTTAGTATTCTCTGGGTAGATTCTAGATGATGCGATATTAAGTGTTATTTCAATTGATAAATTGAAATAACACTCACACTTGCGAATATATGTCGTATACTTGGAGAACTATGGGGATATGCTGCCGAAATTTTCCTCAAATTGGAACAATGTGCATGAGCTTTTAGGTATATTACAGAAATATGCGATCTCGAATGGGATAGGACCACTCACCTTTTAGAGGAGATGGAGGAGATATGAATTAATATTAGAAATTAATATTTCAAATTAAATTTAATTTGAATTTGAATTTGAATTTGAATTTGAATTTGAATTTGAATTTGAATTTGAATTTGAATTTGAATTTGAATTTGAATTTGAATTTGAATTTGAATTTGAATTTGAATTTGAATTTGAATGAAGGAATAAATTTACGCATATGCTTTCTCTAGCAATAGCGTGACAGGAATTTTGAATTGGGTGATGGGCTCGCTACCCAAGCAGAATGCATTTCCAAACAACTTTCCTACTATGAAAAACAATTTGAAAGTATTAGGAATGCAATATAAATCAAGGCATGCTTGTGTGTATGACTGCATACTATACCGAAAGGAGTATGAGAATATTGATCGGTGTCCGGTATGCGATGAACCTAGATATGTCCAATCTACTGGCAAGGAAGGCATAAGCTCAAAAGTGTTGAAATATTTTCCCGTTGGGCCTAGATTAAAGCGGACGCAATTTAATGCTTTTTATTCATTTGTACTTGATCATTTAAATGCTTATAATAACCAAGTGATTATGTTAATTAGAATTTTAATCAGTTTAAGCATTAATTCATGACCCGGGAGTGTGAGTGCGTGGGGGAGGGATAGTGTGAGTGTGTTTAAACTGAAATTGGTATTGGTATTGGTATAAATTGAAATGGATATAAATTGATATTGGTATTGGTATTGGTATGTATTGTTATTATCGGATTTGAGCAGTAATTCAAAGTCGATATACATGTTTGTACTAATAATAACAACTTTTGTAGAAAATGACATCATTCGGGTGTGGTAGCGAATGCGATGAGGGCTCCTAGGCTAGTAGGCCCCCAAAATAGGAAAAATTGGGGTCTGTCTTTGAGAATAAGACGGCATTATTGGCATATCCATGTTGGAGCAATTGAGGGTCAATATAATATGTGAAAGAAGAATTTATGGGCACGGTACTTTGGCTAAGACTCGGGAGTCCATTCTAAGGCTGCGTGACACCATCCCACCGAAGGAGCCGATCTCATTGGCACAGTTATAAAAGTTTATCAACAATGATACCAATGAGCGACAATTGGCATCTCGCCAATTAGGGAGGGACAACGGGGTGAAAAAGTTGGATGTACACTACTCTAGTAGAACAGGATGGTAAGTTTTTATTATTCTTTAATTTTAGTTATTGTAATTTAACATTACTTTCTGCTAATTACTAATTCTATGTTATTTTATTTCAGGACACGGAGAGTGGCTCTGGGGGTAGGCCACATACGCTTGATGCCTACGTAGCAATTCAGACGAAAAGGGTAAGGACAATGAGGTGGTCCCGAGCGTCGCAGTCACCATTGTAAGTTATAAATGTTTATTTTTTTTAATTATGTTATAATTTTTTTATGTACTTAATTAACTAATCGTGTATTTTTTGTCTTTTCAGGCAAAGCTTAAGGAAGTGCACGAGTCACAGTTTGATACCGACAAAGCATCTTTGACTACGGATTCATTTAGCCAAGTGATCGGGTTGGATCATAAGGGAATGACTAGGGGCTGAGCTCGCGGATGGGGAAGTCTAGAATCATCAGAATGGAGACGAGCAATAGCGAGTTGGTACATAAGGTAGACACCCATAACAATAACCTATCAAGGTTGGTGGTGACTGTCCAAGATATGTACGCCTTCATGAAGCGTCAGTTCGGAAAGGGTAAGGTAAAGGGGAAGGAGAAAGAGGTAAAAGTAGATGAGGATGGGGAAGGGTACGCCATTGCTTCATCACCGATACGCACGTACTGGGTGCCATATTATGATCCATTTCCCATCGTGACCCCCGCCGAGCGGCCAATGTCAATAATCAGTTCGTCGAGCGTGTTTCTACTCGACATATATTATGGGGAGTCAATAGCGAGGGGCTTGAGGAATCTAAGCTTCCTCCCGGGTATGCTGGTTCATGGACGTTCCCTCCAAGACATTGAGGCAAGAGTGCGCGTCACGCATGTGGTGGAGGGAAAGGAGAACTCACCTTTGTGGTTGCACGAATAATGCGGCGTTCAGCATAATACGGGGTGTCTCAATTCATATATCGTGTGGCCTTCCTTCCTCCTCTGACCTGCTCTTTCTTCATGACATTATTTCTATCTTTTTATTTGGATATTTGGATATTGGGTTGCATTTGTATTTTTTTTTAATTTCGGTACATGTTGGTTTAGATATATATATTTTCATTTCTATTTTATTTGGATATGGATTATATATGCCATGATTTGGTATATTATTTCTATTTTATTTGGATATATGTTGTTTGGACAAGTACAATTTTTCTATAAAAGGTGTAAATATACTGCTGGGCAGTGGTAGTGCCCATATTGCCCAGCATTTTTTTTAATTCTACCCAAAATTGTCACGGTCCTTGACCGTGATAAAAACTTGTCAAGGTCAAAAACCGTGACAAGTCTAATGAACTTGTCACGATCTTTGACCATGACAAGTCAACTATTTTGGTGTAGTGGCTTTTGTACAAGTCTTTACTAAGAACCTAAGCGTTAATTAAGCTTTGACAATTATTCCTTTATACCTTGGTGTTTGAGCTACCTATTTGAGGTGTGTCTATAATGCTTTCTTTTCTCTTCCTTTAGCTAGTTTCTCTTGAGGTTCATTTATTAATAAACACTTGTATTTATTATCTGCTATTGAGTTCTACACGTGAGTTTCCTTATTGTCAATAAGAGTGCATTTAATGTTATATTATATTCATTAATACTAGTTATGCCTCCGTTTATCTAAAAAAAACCTAGTTCAATAGAACTACTCTCATACATTTCGTGACTTTTTTGGAGAGGTATTCTCTTAGCAATGGCCAATGAAAATGTCAACTATACTCTTTAACTATGATGAAGCTCAATACCAGGAGGAACATAACCTTATTTTTACTCCCTAGGCTCCTCCAATTATTACTATTACAAGAATTATCCCAGGCGGTCCACGAGTTTAGTGATGGGCCCTTCTCATATGACCCAAATTATGGACAAGTTTATGGGGTTTTTAAAAAATCATTCTATAATAATCATGTTTGGTTCTACGATGGATCCAAGCTCCTTTGCCACCCCAGTGGCATCACCTGTTGTTCCTTTGAATGGAGAACTTGTTCTACCTGCAAGGCCTGGTGGTCCCTCTGTGACCAACCTTTCTCTAGTTGCAACACCAACTGTTGAGGCACCTGTGGTTATGTTACCAATAGCCAAGGCAGTGGAGCCAATTAGTCTCAACTCCAAAATTTAATAGGAGTACAAAAACTGATAAGTGTCATACATGTATCACTATACATACAAACATCATGCACCCATAATCTCCTTTATACAAAAATGTAGGATAAATTAGAAAATCCTATCTAGTCAGAAAAAGAATTATCTGACTGAGTCGCTTTGGTATCAAAGTCAACATCAAAGTTAGAATCATAAATATCGAGTCTCTCGACGGGAGAGATAGGAGGTGTTGTTGATGTAGAAGTTGAAGTTGGAGATTTTGGAGCATGGCATGAAGACGTATGAAAGTAACGTATCAACACATAGAGATCACGATGGTGCAAGTCCTGGTGACAGTGAAGGTGTTGGTGTTGGTCATGTAGCTTATGTGGTTATGTCTACCTCGGGGGGGGGGGGGGGGGGGGGGGGGACGCACATTTGTGTGTTGGTTTGTTTGTTGCAAATGTATTACAGGGTTATTTCTAGAAAAAGAAATTGTATCATGTGACATTAATACAATACTTAGACAATATTTAGACAACTTTAACCACAAATGAATTATATTATAAATGGATAAATGAATTTTATTATATAACATAAAATATGTGTGGTTAGACTTTATCCTCAATAGTCTCTAAAGTTGGAACATTTACTCAAAATTAATTAAAAATGGACAAAAATTAAATTCTTAAGATATATATATATATATATATATATATATATATATATTAAAAGTGCATGATCAATATAAAATACGTGAGATTTTATATTCTCAACTTACCCCCCCCCCCCCCCCTCCGACCACCACTACCACTTGTGATATGACTTGATCATAATATGCGAGAGGTTTAAGAAGTAATTTCTCATGTTTTGATATTTCCTTTATATTCTTTCACTTATGTTGAAATAGTAAGACATCGCTTAAGCGTGTTGACTTACCATTCATATTGACTTTGTGTGTGAGTATGCACGCGCGCGCATTTGTGTGTTAGTTTTCTTATTGCAATTGTATCGTAGGGTTATTTCTCAAAAAAAGAAATTACATCCTATGACACTAACACAATACTTAGATATATTTAGGCAACTTTGACCATGAATGAAAGATATTAGAAATAGGTAAATGAATTGCATTGGATGACATAAAATATGTATGGTGGGACTCTATCATCAATAGTCTCTAAAGTTGAATCATTTACTAAAATTAATTAAAATGGACAAAAATTAAACTCCTAAGATATATATATATATATATATATATATATATATATATATATATATATAGAGAGAGAGAGAGAGAGAGGCCTTCTCTCTAGTATAGCAAAAAAAGGGATCGAGTTGACGGATTACTTTTTCTTAACATAGTGAAAAAAATTATTTTAAGGTGATTCTTTTCTGAGATCCATACACATCTATGGGCACCCTTCAAAAAATATTCAACTCAAAATGAATTTGTTTGAGATTTTAAATAAAGCGATCAATATATCTTAATTTTTAAGGTCCTAAAAAATCGACATATATTGACCGATCTTTTTAAAAAGAAAAAAAAATTGAGTTGAATTTAGTTTTAGGGGTACCCCTAGATGTGTATTTATCTAAAAAAAATCAACTCAAAATAATTTTTTCGCCATTTAAAAAAAATAATCTATCAAGTCAGTCCATTTTTTTCGTATGTTGCAGAGAATGTGTGTGTGTATTAAATGTGCAAGGTCAATATAAAATTTCACAACAGGTTTATCGTTTGGAGAAATATTTTAATTTCCTTATATTCTCAACTTCCCCCCTCGCCCCCTCCCCCACCCACCACCACAAACACACACACACACACTTGTGATATGACTTGATCTTAACTCGTGGCAAGTTCAAGAAGCATCTTCCCATACTTTTGAAGAATTTCTCTATATTAACTTTCACTTACATTGAAATAGTAAGGCCTTGCTTAAGCATATTGACTTATCATTCACTATTGACTTTGTGTATGTGCGCATGAGCGCACTCTCATTTGTGTGTTAATTTTTTGTTGCAAATGTATTATAGGATTATTTCTAAAAAAAATGTATAATATGACACTACACAATACGTAGACAATATTTAGACAACTTTAACTATGAATAAATTATATTATACATAGGTAAATAAATTGTCTTGGATGACATAAATATGTCCAGTCGGACTCTATCATTAATAGTTTCTAAAGTTGGAACATTTACTCAAAATTAATTAAAAATTGACAAAAATTAAACTCACTAGATTTTAGCCCCGCACGATGCGCGGTCTGTTATAAAATTAAAAATAAAAGTGTACAATATTCTTCAACTATCTTTACCATAATATTCTTTATCAAAAATAGAAATAATACAAACAAATTATATCTTCTTCCATGATTCCTTAAGATCATACTTTTCTTTTTAAAACATCTAACATATGGGGATTCATTTCGAAAATAATTAAAAAATTAATATAAAAAGGTATTGATCCAAGTACTGAATTTTATAATCAAAATATGAAATCAGTAACGAATTTAATATTTTAACATGGGCAGGAGAGCTACCGTATGTGATATTTTTTTATATAATTATCTTTCATAAAATATTAAATTATAACATTTTCAAAGAAAATATGTAAGGAAAAATAGTTTGATGAAAAATAATTATAAAATTACTAAAAATCGTATGAAAACTTTTGACAACTTTTTCAAGTCTAAACATTTGACATCTTTAAATGTTTTCGAAGAATTAAATCTAAATCAAATATGAGAAATGACGATTGAAAAGTAAATTACATACTGAACACAGAAACTTAAAAAATTCTTGGCAAAAAAGAACACACATATATGCATTTACAACAAAAAAAAAAATTGTATTACATGCCCAATAATTGGGTGTGGTGTAGTGGGTGGGTTGTGGTTGTTTTACGATAATATGTGTTCCTATATTATAGCTTTTGTTAGTATAATTGGGTGGGTTGGTGGGTTTGGTGGTAGGAGGTGGTGGTTGTGGTGGTAGAGTTGAAAGTAGTGGTGGTTGCCTTTTTTATAGCGGTGGGGGAGTTTTTGAGCGGTGGATTTAATAGTTTGGTGGGTGCTATTATTTTTTTGTTTATGTATTTATTTTTTCTTTTGGTCTTTGGGTGTGGTTGGTGGAGGCTATGTCAATTCGTAAATTATTTACATAAAATTCTATTTAATAATAATAATTTCCTATCCATTCAAATAACCTAGCGAAATTCCCCAGCATATAAAGAAAATTTATCACTACCTAAAAAAATTGACAAATAACAACATAGGTAAGAACAAAACATACCACAACAAAAGTCAAGTTTAAAATGCAAATAAAAATAAAATGACAAAAGTTACTAATAAGTTGAGTTAACAATATGAAACAGTGATGTCTAACTATGAAAATGACCTTAAATATTAAGATGAGGCAAGGTAGCCTATTGTGATGAACTAATAAACTGAAACATAAAAGCTATTCACATCAGTCTAGTTAAACTAAAAGATTCTTACTATAATCTTATAAATTGAGATGGTTTGCTCTTTCTATAATAAGTACACTTTTTGAAAATCTTACTTTATGTTATTGGATGGTATGTTACCTTAATTATAAAAATATAAGACTATACAAATACAAGATTTTTACCGACATAAGAGTTCAGGAGAAATTCATTTTAAAGTGTTTAAAAAACCATTATTAATGTTTTTGTTTTAGGATACATTTGTGAGAAATACAGATCCATAAGATTTCCGTTTATTTGTCTTATTTGAAGTCCTTTTATTTAAGATGGATATAATTTCCATGCAATATCCAAATTGAGTTCAGAATGGACTTAATATAAAAACAAAACCTAAAACAATTTTAATTTCTTTCTTATGAATTTTCCTTTATTCTTCTTATGAAACAAACGAATGCTTAGATAACATATTAATTATGCAATTTACATTGTATGGAATTGATTTTGATTGTACTATTCAAACTACAAAACATGACCGAATATCTTTGAGTTAACACTTTAAGAAAAATCGCCACTTGTTTGATCTTTTTGTGCACATGAAGACAAATCCATTACCTTAAACAAAGGTCAGAAAAAAATGAGAATTGAATAGACTATTTAAAATTACACCACAAACCCAATGTAATCATACTCATAATCTTACATATTTCTTGCTTATCCTTTTGAGTCAAGTCTTTCTTGTTTTTTTAGCTATTGTTATTTAACAACCACGTGATATATCCGATTTTTGATGATATGAATGCTTATCGTCTGATTTTGGTCTACTTTTCGTAACTGATGTCCCACGTTATGGAGGGTTTAAAGTAGTCAACCCCATCCCCAAGGGAATTTAGTTGTATTTTACGCCACATAAAATGTCCATTTTCCATGCCAAGGTTGACCAGTTGGTGCCCACTAGCAAAGGAACATCAATTAGCCAACATGTTGCTCGTTAAAGAACTGACGCCCTAGCGACGTGTGACGTTGGTCAAATAATACCAAATGATTATTATACGTTGGTTCATATCTTTTAGCCGATAACCATACGACCTTAAGTTCAACTCCTTGTCATTTCATGATTTCATTATTTCAATTATTAAATTATTTACCCGAATTTAGTCGCACATACAACACACATGGGCACACCTAGTATATTAAAACTGCTTAATCAATATAAAATCTCACATCAATTATACCTTTTGGAGAAATATTTTAATCTCCTTACTTGGGGTTTTATATTCTCAACTTATCCTCCACTTGTCATATGACTTGATCTTAACACGAGATCGGGTTATATAGGATGACATAGAGTTTCTAATTCATGGACAATGTAACTTTAATTCTGGTGTAATAAGTAATCCCCGTGAGATTTTATATTACCAATATTTTACAACCTATTATTCATGATTTAAAATTTTATATTATCAAGAAGTTCCTTTGAAGTAACCATAATGCACATGAAAAACTAAAAACATGACAAGATTAATATTAGGAGTTTGCAGGAGAAAAGATCTCATAATACTTATGTTACATATATAGGATGTTTAATATTCTTCTTTGTAAAATTGGTTTTTGAAAAATTCAATATCTAAACATCCCTATGACACAAATAAATACAATACTAAAGACAAATCATACTACACCTCTTTTATCAATAACATTCGAAATTATCAGTAAACATTTTTTACAAATTCTTCACTAGACAAATTTAAGTTTATGGAGGTTCCCAATTTAGTTCTTAATGAGTAATTTTTTGGGGCTATATTCTATTAATATTATTTTGATCCTAAGGTCCATCATCTCTTAATGTATACAATATATCTTGCGACATATACAAACTTAATAGGTGTATATTAAAAAAATTATGCATACATTATAAAATTTTGAGAGTGCACCAGCAATCAATGATTAACTTGTTTAATTAAATCCTAATTTTTAATCTAAAAAAAATCCTACCTCTTGTAAACAAATTGGGACAGACTAATTAAATCAAACCAAGCATGCACACTCAATCACAATATGAGAAAAAATACTCCAAAGGGGCAAAATCATTTTTATTTCACTATAATTCGTAATAACTTACAATTACAGAGAAATACAGTGACACACGAATACCCGCAGGCGTCGGTTCGTTATCGTCGGTATAGTCAGCAAGAGATCCAGCAAGAGCTCCAAGTCAGCAATGGAGAACAACCTTCTTTTCCACAAGATTACTCCAGATGAGTAGAACAATTGTATCTAGGGTTTATAAAGATTCACATATGTATTTGGAAAGAATTTGTTAATCAAAAAGGTATTTGGGACTCAATAAATTGAAGACCTGTTATAGTATGTCTCTCAAAAATATCTTTTTAAGTTTTAAACAAATACACTCCCGAAATAGGTATTTATAGAAAAAATAAAAAGTTGAGGCGGTGCGGTGCGACGAACCTGTTTGGTAAACTGTTAAACATGATTCTCCATTTCGAACCGGTTCGGTTTGCCCTTCATAAATAGGCGAACCGGTTCGGGTAACTATTTAAACAATATTTTCCTTAAAAATGCCTCATTTTGTTAAACCCGGTCTTTTAGAAAAATTTCCAAATAAATATGTAACCCTTAAAAACTCCATATTAAAAATTGTACCATAATTGCGAGTGGAGTAGTGGGAACGGTTGAATGTTGAAGATAGTGGGAGCATAATAACTTCGAATTCGGATCGAGGCCATCATGGATGATCGTGTTGACGTGCTAAATGTAACGGTATCAAAAATATTAGATGAGATCTAGGACGCTAAGAAAATTTCTATGATTCTAAAATGGGCATTTATAAAATAATGTCCTTATAAATCTCCCCCTATGTCTATGCCGGTACATATATAAAAATTATTCGAATTATGCTACCCAAATAAAAACCAAATGACATACAATTTAATATCCCCATTAAACCCAAAAATTGGAAATACTAATTGACATGTCTTCAAACAAACTTCAACATCTTCAAATCTCCAACTCTTAAATCTTTTTTGTCATCATCAAGGTGTGCAAAAATAATCCTCAATTTTGTACCTACACACATGAGACAAGAAACAATGCCCATGACGTGCAACATCTTGGAATATAATGATAAGCAAAAGTAAATATCAATTAATGCTCAAGCAAATCACTATTAAATCAAACAAAAATTCTCCCCCATAATCCATTCTCCCGCTTTTTATGATGTCCCCAAATATACAAATATGAAGAACATAAAGCAATTACAAATGGAGAATGCCAAAAGGTAATCAATTTTTCTTTCTGAATTTTTCAAAACTTTTCTCACAAAATATACAGCAAAGAATCACACCATGAAAGAACACGAAAACAACCAAGTCGCTGATAGCGGAAATGAAAGGATGTGAACAAATTCAACAGGAAAATCAATACATACAACCATAACATATGTGCATGATTAATTTCGGATATTCCTAACGAATGAACTCAACATCTTCCTTAGGTGTAAAAATGATGGAATTATAAGAAATTGACTCAATCAAATCAACAAATCAAAGCTCAAAGTGATTTCCACACAAATAACGTCCAAAGGTATGTAACGCTTTTTCATGACTTCCAAGGACGTGCAAACCCGTTTTTCATTTCTTTCCATCCAAACTCCCTCATAAATAATTATGCACTATATTTTTCTTTTGAGGTAATGAAACTAAAACCTATTGGCACTTTTTTTTTCCAGTGCCTTCTAATTTTTTTAGGCTCTTTTCAAATGGTGGATTTCATGACGAGTTAATTTTGTACTCTCGCGGCCCTTTTTCGTGATTCACTCATCATTTTTTATTGCAATTAAATCCTCATGATAAACGGTTTTACATGAACTATTTTCTTTTCAAGTTTTATCGCATTTTTTCGTTGTATAGACAGAATTGAGATGAAAACATTCAAGCCAATATGTGATAGACAAGTAAAATACTCAAATAATATTGTGCATGTGCGCAATAAAGGAGATAAGGAGTAAAACATGTAGAAGATATCACTAATCACGTCTCAAAGAATCCAAACAATGTAAAGCACATGGATGAAATGATGTAGTATCTCAAATCACTATCAAACAATCACGTGGAATATGGAATAAAGTTGTGACTATGGCTATCTTAAATTCTATCCATAAACGGTGTAAAAAAAATACAAAACTGTATTTGTATTTTTCAAAAAAGGATTTATAAAAATAAAATATTTTTGACTTTTTCTAAAAAAATTCAATAGTAAAATCTTTTTGGATTTTTTAATTTTTCAAAAAAAATAAAAACCAAAAATCAAATAATGATATAAATGGTACAATCTAGAGATAGGAATCATATGATATTAACATAAAAAAAGCATCTTACTCTAGACATGGTAACTACCCCTCAGTCAATTTTGCAAATTCCTAAAGACTTCCTAAGACTCTCGAATCTAAGGGCGTCTAAAGACTTCATGAAAATATCGTCTAACTAGAGGTCGGTAGACACAAAACTTAAGGATATGATATTTTCTTCTACAAGCTCACGGATAAAGTTCTCACGTATCCTAATGTGCTTTGTGCGCGAATGTTGGACTAGATTACAGGTTATGTGTATCGCGCTCGTGTTATCACAGGAAATAGTCATGGTGTCCTGTGATTTCCTATAATCCTCCAACATCTGCTTCATCCACAGAAGTTGCGTACAACAACTACCGAAGGCTATGTACTCAGCTTCCGCAGTGGACAAAGAGATGGTTTTTTTCTTCTTACTCAACCAAGAGACAAGAGCAGAACTAAAGAAGAAACACCCACCAAAAGTGCTCCAACATCCATCTGCATCCCTAGCCCAATTGACATTCGAATAGGCGAACAAACGATCATTGGTATCAAAGGAATACCAAATGTCAAGTGAGAGAGTCCCACTCACATATATGATAATACGTTTAAAAGCGAGTAAGTGTGACTCTTTCGGGGATACCTGATATCGCGCATAGACTCCAACACTATAGGCGGTGTCAGGACGACGGTAGTCAAGTATAGAATACTACATATCATACTATGATACAAGGTTTTCTCTACGTCCTTGCATAAAGTGTCCTTGTTAAGCTTTGTTGAGGCACTCATCGGGGTACCTGCGTGCTTAGTAGAGTCTAAACCAAATTTCTTCACAAGGTCTCTAGTATACTTGGATTGGGAGATGAACATCCCATCCTCTAGCTAATGAACCTCGAGACCGAGGAAGAAAGTAAGCTCGCCTACCATGCTCATATCAAACACACGTTTCATCTTCTTCTCCAAGTGGTGAGCATGTGGATCCAAAAACGATGTCATCCACATAGACTCAGGCAACCAAAATAGCATCGTCATTTTTCCTAACGAATAACATCATATAAACTCCCCCTCTCTTGAAGGCACGAGCTAAGAGTTGAGAAGTAAGCCTCTCGTACCAAGCACGGGGTTCTTACTTCAAACCATATAAGGATTTCCTCATAAAGTAAATGTGATATGGGTGTGCTTAGGGTATTCAAACCCTTTCGGTTGTTGCATATAAACCTCCTCTTTTAGAATGTCATTCAGAAAGGCACTCTTGACATCCATCTGATACAACATGAAGCTCAGATGACATGCGATAGTGAGTAGTAAGCGAACAGACTCAAGCCGTCCAACAGGAGCAAATGTCTCGTCAAAGTCTACACCATCTATCTGTGTGTAGCCTTGAACGACCAACCTAGCCTTACTTCGGATAATAGTACCAGTATCATTTACCTTATTCTTGAAGATCCACTTGGTACCTATCACATTTATATCACTAGCTCGGGGGACCAGTTCCCAGACATCATTCTTTTTAAACTGAAGCAACTCATCCTGCATAGCGCATATCCATTTTTCATCTTTGAGTGTTTCCTTATCATTCTTGTGCTCAACGTTGGACGTGTAGATAGCATGGCTAAAAACGTTCTCTAGCTGAGCACGAGTCTTAACCCCTAGGGTGGGATCTCCTAGGATAGCAGTAGGACCATGACTCTTACGAACCCAAGCAGGAGTGTCTCCAAATCGGGAATATGATCCACTCTAGGTGTGGGAGGCACAATAGGATCATATGTAGAAAGTGAGTCATCCTCACACAAAAGGTTAGAATCAACAAATATCAGTGGTTCATCATCTTTCAAGGTGACGTTTATTGACTCCATAATCTTAGAGATACTCAGGTTAAAAAACATATATGCTCTACTAGTTAATGAATATCCTAACAGTATCCCCTCGTCGCTCCGGGAGTCAAAATTTTCTAATTGTACTCTATCCCGTAGGTTGTGCATTTACTCCCAAAGATACGGAAATATAAAAGGTTGGGCTTTTTTCCAGTCCACAATTCGTAGGGCGTCTTAAGTGTGTGTGGACGAAGGTAAACCCTATTCACCATGTGGCATGCGGTAGACACCGCCTCTACCCAAAATCTCCTAGAAAATCTACGACCTAGAAGCATAAATTTATCCATCTCTTGAATCATCTGATTCTTCCTCTTAATAATCCCATTTTGCTGAGGAGTCTTCATGGTCAAAAATTCATGTTTGATTCCAAGGCTAACACAGTAAAGATCTACCTTACTTCCTTAAACTCAGTGTTGTTGTCACTACGTATCCTATTGATAGTGAGTCCGTGTTGATTTTGCAGAACACTAAACTTGATCATGAGAAATTCCACAGCATCACATTTCTCTCTCATAAAACCTACAATCGAGTAACGAGAGAAATCATCTACTATCACGAGGATATACCTATTACCACCCAAACTCTCAGTACAAGTAGGACCCATAAAATCCATGTGTATCAACTCAAGCACTCATAAAGTGATAACGGAATTCACCTTCCTATAGGGACTACAGACTTGCTTTCACAACTGATAGGTTCTGCAAATCGTGAAAGTTAGCTTTCCAAGTGATTGCAAGCCACGTACTATGTCCTTTTTGGCTAATTTCTCTAAATCTCTAAAATTCACATGACCTAGACATTGATGCCACATATCCATAGGAGTGGTCGTGGCGCTATTGTAGATAAATGAGGACTTAGGCGTAATCCCATAGCAATTATCTACAGTCCTCACCCCTTACAATAGAAGTTTACCGGCTTGATCATAAACATTGCACTCATTCCGATCAAACTTTACTAGAAAGTCAGTGTCGCACAGCTGGCTAATGCTGAGAAGGTTTGCTTTTAAACCTTTGACGTACAAAATATCCTCTAGCTTAGTAAATCTTGGTATCTCTACTGTACCTCGTCCTATTATTCTAAATTTTCTCCCGTCTCCAAAGGTGACTTTAACTTCCTTGCGATCCTCTAGGTAGGTAAAAAATGAGACTTCACTTGTCATGTGCCTGGAGCACCCACTATCGAAATACCACTGAGAAGTGTTATGTGCTTTAAGAGCAACATGAACAACAAGGGCTTTGGCGTCGAGTTTAAGCACCCAATATGAGGTAACCTTTTGTTTGCCCTTATCATTGTTAGCTCTAGTCGGGATATTATAAGTGTCCGCTAACGGCATAGAAATTCGTTGGAACTCTTCCATTAGACTCTGAGAAGTGGAGACTAGAAACTCAACGTGCTCTCTAAGACTTGAAAAATCTCTAGTGGCACGTGGGGGAGAAAATGTACGTCGTGTCTGACCCAAACTATAGCAAAACTCCCTAAGGTGGACCTTTCTTTTGCCATAAGTACAGAAGTACACAGTCTTTGGACGAGCTTGGTTTACTTTTCTTCACCGAACTCTTCTCCGGGGTTTTTGGTGATGGCCATATTTATTTATAGTAAACTCAGGTAGTAGTTCCGATGTCACATGGGACGTGGAGGCACCATCAAAACCAATTCCTTGCCTTTCACTAAAACTAAAGAAGGGGCGAAGAGCATCTTTCCAAATTTGTCATCTATCTTTACCTTGACCTCCCTGGCTATCTCAAGGTCATGAGTAAGCTAGGCTACAAGGGCTTCAAGTTTCTTTCGAGTGTCCATGGAGGTCTAGATCTCACTCGTAAGACGAGACACTTATTCGATCAAGTCCCCTTTCTCTTTCTCTAAACATATGTCTCTCTCATCAAACTGACTCTCTCTCTACACAAACTCTAACTCTCTCAACACAAACACTCTCTCTCTCTATCTCTCTCTCAAGGAAGTGCTAATGGAGGACACTTTCTCTCTCGTCTCTCCCAAATCTTTCTCTAAGGCAACTATCCTAAGTGCTAACGCTTTGTTACGCTTTTTAGTTTTAAAATAATTAGCATATAAATCAGCGTACGCACGTCATAAATCACTCTCGCTCCCACTTGCAGCAGCATCCCCCTCACTCACATCGCTTCCACTGTCGAGGTGTCCCTGTGAAGTAGCATCCTCATCGTCGTGAAATGCACTATCAGTACTCATATGCCTAGCCACGAATGCAGTGAAGTTACATTCATGCGGTGACTCGTCTCCAGAATCCACTAACTCGACCTCACTGTTGTCACTATGGGAGGCATTAAGAGCAACTTAGCCTTTGCCTTGACGTTGCAACATAGGTGGACACCCAAATGCCTTATGACCTTACCGTCACATTAATAACATTTATCCTCGTCTTTCTTAGGCGCGTCGTTTTTATCTTTTTCATTTTTCTTTTCAAACTTATTTTTCTCAAAATTCTTTTTATCTTTGAAATTGCCATTTTTTCTTTAATTCGAGAAATTTCCTGAATTTTTTGCAAACAAGGCCAAATCGTCTAAGTCAAAATCAAACTCTGAATCAGACAGCTCTTCCTCTCTTCTCCCAGACGATTCACCTATCTATCTACCAGACCCCTCACTCTTCCTAGCATGGGCTTTAAGTGCTACCCCTTTATCTTTTGATTTTATCGTATTAGGAAACATGTCAATTTCATAACTCTGGAGGTCTCCTACCAATTCTTCTAATTTCAGACTACTCAAATTTCGTAAAGAATTTAGCACAGTGACTTTAGGATAAAATGCTTAGGCAGTGATCTCAAAATCTTTTTAACTACTCTAACAAAAGGAATGTGTTCACCTAAATTGAAACTAGTGTTAACAATATTAGATAAGCGTGCATAGAATTCATCAAAACAACCATATTAAAGCATGGTGATTATCTCAAATTGTGTAGTTAAATTTTATAATTTTGATTCTTTAACTGCATTAGTGCCTTCATGGGTAAGTTAAAGAATATTCCATTCTTCTTTAGACGTGGTACACATCTTGATTGCATCGGAACTCATCGGGGGTGACGTTTCGAGAAATTTCACTAAGCCTCCATTTAAATTCACCCTCACTCCATGTAGTCATAGATTTTAAAGTAGTTACGTTATCTACAATGACAGTGGGAGGCGTTCACCCTCTTTCACACGCAACCCAAACCCGTTCATCAATGGCCTTTAAGTGAGATTTTATACGTGCTTTCCAATATGTATAATTTGACCCGTCAAAAATCGGCAGTCGATTAGACAAGTTTTCAATTGAAATTGCGCTTTTTCAAAAATCAATTTTTAGACCGAAATTGATATCTAGAAAAATTTTGCGAAAAAAGTCACACGATGTAATAGGCTTTGATACCAATTTGAGAGTACACCAGCAATCAATGATTAATTTATTAACTAAATTCTAATTTTTAATCCAAAAAAAATCTTACCTCTTACAAACAAATTGTGACGGACTAATTAAATCAAACCAAGCATGTAAAGTCAATCACAATATGAGGAAGCAAAACCATTTTCATTTTAATATAATTCGTAACAACTTACAATTACAGAGAAATACAGTGATACACGAATAACTGTAGGCGTCGGTTTGTTATAGTCAGTGTTGTCAGCAAGAGATCCCGCAAGAGCTTCAAGTCAACAATAGAGAATAGCCTTCTTCTCCACAAGATTACTCGAGATAGTAGAACAATTGTATCTAGGGTCTATAAAGATTCACATATGTATTTGGAAAGAATTTGTGAATTAAAAAGGTGTTTGGGACTCAAAAAATTGAAGACTTGTTGTAGTATGTCTCTCAAAAACGTCTTCTTTAAGTCTTAAACAAATACACTCCCGAAATAGATATTTATAGAAAAAATAAAATGTTTAGGCGGTGCGGCAAACCGATTCGAATAAAGAGGTGAACAGGTTCGGTAAATTGTTAAACACTATTCCCCATTTCGAATCGGTTCGGTTTGCCCTTTATAAATAGGCGAACCGGTTCGGGTAACTGTTTAAATAATATTTTCCTAAAAAATGCCTCATTTTGATAAACCCAATTTTGTAGAAAAATTCCTTAATAAATATGTAACCCTTAAAATCTCCATATTAAACATTATACCATAATTGCAAGTGGAATAGTGGGAACAGTTGAATGTCGAAGATAGTGGGAGCATAATAACTTCGAATTCGGATCGAGGTCATCATGGATGATCGTATTGACGTGCCTAATGTAACGGTATCAGACAGACTAGGTGAGATTTAGGACGCTAAGTAAATTCCTCGATTCTAAAATGGATATTTATAAAATCATGTCCTTACAAGTTTGTGTAAATATTATATATATATATGGGCGGACGGACATAGGGACGAATAGGGGCGGCCGCCCCAGTTCAAAATATTAAAAACAAATTAGAGTTTTTTGGGTAAAAATTCAAACTTAAAGGTTACCTTCTATTATTTAAAAAGATGAGAGTAATTGTGTAATTAATGAAAAAAACAAGCGTTTTATACCAAACGAAGACCAACCATCTTATTTCTAGCCTATTTCTAGAGCTGTCAACGGGTCATGGTGAAAACACCCTTAACCCGTACATGACCTGTTAAGACTAATGAGTCCAATGATAATACCCAAACACGACCCGTTAATATTAACGGGTACACGACTCGAACCGTTAACACCCGTTAATATTAACGGGTCTAAATGGGTAACGGGTTGGGTGACCCTATATTACACTATATTACCCGTTAATACCCGTTAGTACCCGTTAATGTCCATTAGTACCCGTTAATACCCGTTAGTCTTCATGGGTGTAATATTAGTTCGGGTCACACGACCCAATAAAACCCGTTACCACTAACGGGTGATAATGGGTATAAACGGGTTTAATCGTCTAAGAGTACAAACCCAAACACGACCCGTTATGATAACGAATCTACCGTGTTGACCCGTTAATGACCCAAACCTGATAAGACTAAACCTATTAACTTATAATTTTGTGTTGTGTCGTGTTGTGTCGTGTCGTGTTATCGTGTCGTGCCTCATTTTTCCAGGTCTACCTATTTCATATTCTCACTTCTCTTCTCTCTCACACACACTAGAAAAGAATCCCCAGACTGCTCCCTCCCGTCGCAGCCATCCCTCCCCTCAGCGCACCAGACCTCCGCTCCCCTCATCGGACCTTCCTTGCTCTCTCATCTCTTGCCGTCGCACGCAGCCCCCCCTCCCCCCCTTGTCGGACCCTACCTGCTCATCTCAATTCTCTTCTCTTCCCTTTGTATTGCAAATTTCTGGTTATGTATGGATCAATTGATATGAAATTTTGGCATATTATATATTTATATATTATCGATTGTTGTTTTTTATGCTTGATTATTTATTAGTATCATTAAAAAAAATTGAATGATTTGGCCCCGGATGGACTATAATCCTTGATCCGCCCTTTTATATATATATATATATATATATATATATATATATATATATATATATATATATATATATATATATATATATATATAGCCAATCAAATGTGGACCAATTTTATTTAAATACTAAAAAAAATTTGAGTTAATTTTTTTTTATTTTGGTGTTTAAATATTTCAAGGTACCCCTGAAAAAATTAATACAAAATGAATTTTTTTACTATTTTAAAACAGTCGTTGAAAATATGATAGTTTTATACTGCTTAAAAACTGATATATTTTGACCGATTTGTTTGAAATAGTAAAAAAAATCATTTTTAGTTGATTTTTTTTTCAAGGGTACCTTGAAATGCTAAAGGCCAAAATAAAAAAAATTAATCCAAAATTGCCCATATAAAAAAATTCAACTAAAAAAAACTATTTTTACTAACT
This sequence comes from Sambucus nigra, assembly GCA_949130495.1. NCBI lineage: Eukaryota > Viridiplantae > Streptophyta > Magnoliopsida > Dipsacales > Adoxaceae > Sambucus > Sambucus nigra. The sequence goes on from OX422215.1 coordinate 283,722,170, forward strand.
TTAAAAAATCGGTCAAACTTTTGCAACTTTTAAAGTGCTTAAAAACAGCAAAAGTTTGACCGATTTTTTAAAAATAGCTATATATATATATATATATATATATATATATATATATATATATATATATATATATATATTGTTGATGTAAAAAACTAGATTGCTCTAATTATTCAATCACAGATAAATAAATAAGACAAAGATTTTTAAAGTGGTTCGGCTAGGAATAAAGCCTACGTCCACTGTTATGTTATTGCTGAGTGTTCGTGGAATTCTTGATTACAAGTTCTCTCAAGAAATTCCGGTCCCCTTTGAATGAGGATGATACAAGGTATTTATAGCCTTGAGGCTGTACATGAAAGGTTCGATACATTAAATGACATACATATGAAAGGGTAATACATTTAATGCAGAGTGCGTTCCAAGAATATAAGCATTCAATGAATATCTGAACTGTTGATTATCTGGCAATTAATGATACGACCGAGATGCAGCTCGGACCGCCATAGTTGTTCGCTGATCAGGAGTTCCTCGGAACATTAGAGTACCTCGGTGCGTTAGAATTCCTCGGTGCGATAGAGTTCCTCGGTGTGATAGAGTTCCTCGGTGTGATAGAGTTTCTCGGTGTATTCTCGTTGCTCGGAAAGAAGCATGGTTGGTCGGGAAATGATCTTCCTCGCTGCTATTGTGCCACATAGATTGACACGTGTCTTCGTATTATTCGTCCACATCAGCATATTAATTTTGGTATCAACAGAAGCCCCCAATGTTTCATATTTCGAATTTTGAGGAGTATGTAACATTCTTTTCTCGGTATATGGCAATATTAAATGACCTTCCTGGTTTTCAGGAACATTGTATTCAAATTTCCTTCTTATTTCGCTGTTTTCCGCCTTTTTTATAAGCGCTTTGATCTTCGTGTAATTTTTATCCTTTTAGCCGCCGGAAGTTCAGTAGTTTCTTTTTGGTAATCATTTATTTCGCCGCTTCCCAATGCAAAGTATTTAAACTTCTTTGGTAACCATACCGTCGTCTACGTTTTCCATTTTCTGCATTCAAGCTTTCTATTCTCTTCTTCTCTCTTGTGCGTTCATCCTTGTTTCCGTTCGTTGCCAACATACCTCCTTTCTTTCTGTAAGATATTCTTCCTTTCTTCTGTATCTCTTTTATTCAGTATGGTTTATATTGTGGAGTCTGTTGAGAAATTCCATTCTGATTTTTTCATTCCTTCGTGGGTAACTCTAGAGGTTCTTTCTGAGCCTTTAGATTACTTTCGATTGGCTGAGGGACATTGGTTCCCCAGTCTTTTTGTTGCTGAATGTGGTTTTTCCTTTCCACCAAACCCATTATGTCTTGAGTTTTGTCAATATTTTGATCTTGTTCCTGCAAAAATAGCCCCCAATTCATGGAGAATAATTAATGGGGTGCACAAATTAAACCTAACTCATGGGACTCGTATTGGGATCCCTGAAATTATGTTTTGTTATAAATGGGCTATTCTAGATAATATTTATTATTTAAAAACTAGGTATCTGAATAGGGCTCTTGTAGTTAATCTCCCTGACTCAAATAGAGATTATTTTGAGCATGGATTGATCATAAAAAATTGGCAACATGCGCCTTTAGCTGGGGATGAAGCGTACAACGGTCCCAGATGCCCCCCATATGGCAATGGGATAGGTTTATTTTTCGTTTTATTTTATTTATAAAATTATTCTTTCATCATGTTTGATAAAATGTATGACCGATATTTCATTATGTATCTATTTGCAGTTGATAGCAAAAGAAAAACTCCAAAGGAATCAGAAGTGAATATTAAACATCTGAAACTTATCTGGGGTTTGCATAAGACGATTGCTGACGAGCATATTAGGTCTGCGTCATATTTGCTACAGTATAGGAGTTACACAACCTCTTATACTGCTCGCCCTGTTGAACCAGCTTCAACTCCAGAAGGTTCATCTTCAGATTCTCATATCCCTTTATCTCAAAGAATGGGCAAGAAAAGAGCTCCTCCTGCTCTATTTGATGAAATTTCTTCTGCTGTTGGAGCCAAGAAAGGCAAAACTGATGTCCCAGAAGGGACTAAAAAAGTAGATGCTGGGTCCTCCAAAGCTGTCGAGAAGCCCCCAGTGGCCCCGAGCAAGAAAAATGCTCCCAGGGAAGTAATTACAATCTCTCCGACCAAGACTTCTTCATTGGTTGATGCTGATGACCCTCCTTTGAAGAGATTGAGGAAATCATCCTCAGTTAATCTTGATGGAACTGCATCTTCTCTACCCGCTGGTGGTAGTAGTGTTTCAAACATCATTCTTCCGAGTTCTTCAATGAGCTCAGTTATACCCGAGGTTCTCGGGGTTGATGAAAAAATTCCTAGGGATACACTGACATCCCTAGCTGCTCGTCATCTTTCTTCAGTAAATTTCTCATACCTTTGGTCTTTCTTTCTTTTTTTGAATTCTTGTATTTGTGTTGACTTTATTATTTTTCTTATCTTTCAGCTGGTGAACTGCTTCAATACCATCGTGAAGAAAGATCAAGTTATTAAAGCTTCCAGTTCCTCGTCCGATGTTGACGATGCTTTGTTGGGTTTAGCCCAATCTGTGAAGGAATCTCGCCAACAGTACATCGAGGAGAAAACTGTTTGGGAGAAAAAGCTGGCTGTGGCTGAGGCTGATAAGATGAAGATGGCTGAAACCTCCAAGAATTTGGAGGAGAAAGTTAAAGTTTTGGAGGTTAAACATCAGGACTCTGATGATAAGTTGAAGAAGGCAGAGGAAGAATTATCTACTCTGCGAGATATCAAGGTCAAAAAAGAGGAATTGGAGGTGAAACTCTCCTCGGAGAGATTGAGGAGAAAGGTCGCAATCAAGAAACGTTTCAGTGCTGGTTGGGAGAAAGGATGGGAGAGAGGGATAGCTGCAATGACATCCCAAGTCCAATATGGGAAGTCGAAATACTTCCATGAAGGCTGGGTAGCTGCTCTGCAAGAGCTAAAGGTCCAAGACGATTCTGATCTATTCCAACAACATCTCCCTGGTCCTCCTCCACCAATTGTGGAAGAAGAAGAAGATGAACCTGCCTCAGATGAGTCTTCTATGGCTATGGGTGATCAAGTTTCTGCCTCTCAACCCTCTGCCACTGAGGACGTTTCTTCCATGCCTCCTCCTCCCGAGAAGATTCCTACCGATCAAGCTGTTGTTACCACCGAGCAACCGAGCTCCTCGTCCCAGCCTCCCGAGAAAGTCTTGGGGGACAAGGAAAAGGTGTGAAGTTGTTCGGTATCATTTCTATATTTTCTTTGTAATCGAACAATGTAACTTTTTGATGATCTAATAAAATATATCTTTGCTCATCTCTGTTGTTGATAACTTGTTTTTGTTGATTGTTGTCTTTTTCTCGTCCTTAGTTTGTTGCTAGAATGGAATTGATCTCTTCACATGATACTGAGCTGATGCAGCAATGTCATCAATACTATAAGGCTGGTCATACAGACCTTAGTACATCGGAAATTGCTGATATCATTGGTCATGGTGCTTCAGAACAGGCTATTGAGGCTTATCGGTACTTGAAAGATTTACTCGACCGAGCTGTGGCCAATAATGTGGCGTATTACGAACTGATCGAGGAACTTCATGGTTCCATAGAGGATCTCCAAGGTCAGCACAATGAATCAATGGCTTTGTTACACAAAGATTATGAAAATAGATACCAACAACTTTCTTCTGAAACAGGCCATAAGAAGATCATTGCTGCATATGATATTAGGGAAAGGACCCTAAAAGGTGAAGTTGAAGCCTGCAGACAAATTGCCGAGATCCTGGAACAAGAAAATAATAATTTGCAGAAAAAATTGGCTCAATATGAATCTGCTGCTTCATCTTCTACTGCGTTAATACCAGTTACTGATGAAGGCTTCTCGTTCTTAGAGGTCGAAAACGCCAAACTAAGGCAAGAGCTGGAGGACTTAAGAAGATCTGCCATTTCTGGAACTGCTCGGGGACGAGGAAGAGGTTCTCGGGGGCGAGGAAGAGTCCTCAGCCAAAATGTTGAAGAGGCTCGCACTCAGTCTACTCTGGAAACTCAAGCATTCCAGTTGAAAGTAAAAGACCGTGCTCTGACTGAAATGTCCAATAAAAATCTGTCTCTGGAAGATCAGCTTACATCGACGAAATCTGCCTTGCATAATAAGGATCTTTTTGCCAAAAGCCTTCATGAACAATTGGATAGATTAACCTTCCAATTCCATAAACAGCCAAGGGAATTCTGGATGGCAGGATACAATGAAGCCCTTGTTCACCTGGATGCTCGTATAGAACATGCCAACAATGAAGGTTACAAGCAAGGATGGTTAAACGCACTGGGTGTGTTAAAATTGGAGCAAGGGCATTTTGTATGGGACTATCATGCTCCATCATTATTAGACCTGCCTGTACCACCTTTCAAATTAGACATGGCATGGATCCCAGCTCGTTCCATTCCTCGCAGCCTAATTTCAAAATACCTTGGTGATTATAGCCTTCATTCACAAGTTGAATTATCTCGTCCTGAGCATCTCTTGGATACACCTTCTGTTATGAACGTCAGAATGCTCAGAGATGTTAATTTCATCAATTCTCCCCTTTGCCTAGAAGACCCTCCTGCCGGCGAGGAGCCTGCTTCACAAAATAAAGGAAAGAAACCAATAGAATAGGTTTTCAATGTAACAGTTAGTACATTTATGTAACTTGTAATTTATTCTAGATTAATGAAAAGATTTTCATTTTCTGTTTGCCAATTTTGCTATTGTCTTGTGTTTATCAAACACCTTTATATTTGCACATATGTATCTGTTAAAAAGATAACAATAATATTGTCCATTAAGCAACTTAATAAAAAGTTACAAGTATTAGTAATGTTTCTCGATCACTTAATAATAAAGTAATGAGTAAAAATGTTCAAACTGTTTTCAACCAACCAAGGTGGGTGAATAATGTTTGTCGACCAATTACAGTTGATGGGTTTTTATCCCCGACCAGCTATACTTGGTTCAATTATAAAAATGCGTCCGACCAACTAAGATCAATAATTTGTCCTCGCCGACCAACTACAGTTATTGGGTTTTTATCCCCGACCAACTATACTTGGTGTATTTTTTGAATATTTTGTTCTTCAAAGAACTCTTTGTAATAATATTACCTCCCGACCAACATAAGTTGTAATATGAGAGTATATTTTTATCTTACCAACCGTAATTGATCACGCTGGTGTAGCTGGTGTATACCTTTTAACCAAAGGAATATTTTTGGCTCCTTAGAGCTGTCCTCCTAACCAAAGGGGGTTGGCTACTTATAGCACTTTTTGGCTCCTTAGAGCACTTTTGCTCCGTAGAGTTGTCCTCCTAACCAAAGGAGGTTGGCTACTTATAGCACTTTTGCTCCGTAGAGCTGTCCTCCTAACCAAAGGAGGTTGGCTCCTTATAGCACTTTTGCTCCGTAGAGCTGTCCTCCTAACCAAAGGAGGTTGGCTCCTTAGAGCACTTTTGCTCCGTAGAGCTGTCCTCCTAACCAAAGGAGGTTGGCTCCTTAGAGCACTTTTGCTCCGTAGTGTATTACACTAGTATTCCCCGAAAAACTTTCAACCATAAAGAAAATGGCGAAACATCCTCGTTTTATTCATAATGAAAGAAATGCTTTACATTTGACATCACTGATAATACTTGCGCAGGTGTTCAGCATTCCATGCGTTCTTAAATTCCTCTCCTTCTAGAGTTGCTATTCTGTAAGTTCCTGGTCGAACAACCTCTGTAACTCGGTAAGGTCCATGCCAGTTTGCTTCCAGTTTATTCTGCTTCTGAATGACCTTCTTTAGCACATAATCCCCCTCTTTTAGATCACATTTCTTTACCCTTTTGTTGTAAAACAGAGCTGTTCGTTGTTGATAAGCGGCATTCCTAATGGCTGCCTCTTCTCTGACTTCTTCGAGCATATCCAAATCCAGTCTTCTCATCAAATCACTGATCGGAGAATTGAAATTTAACACCCTGTGTGTTGGTAGGCCCAACTCGGCAGGTATCACAGCCTCACTTCCAAATGCTAGCATATATGGTGATTCTCCTGTTGCTGCTCGGGAAGTTGTTCGGTAAGCCCACAAAACTGAATGTAGCTCATTAATCCAATTTGCTTTAGCCTCACTTAACCTCTTCTTCAACCCATTTAGTAATGTTCTGTTCGTCACCTCAGTCTGTCCATTGCTTTGGGGATGGCCTGGTGCTGAATGAAACTTCAAGACGTTCGACTGATGACAATAGGCAGCAAATTCTTCATTATCAAATTGCGTTCCATGGTCTGTGATGAAAGCGTGGGGGAGACCATATCGACAAATGATACTCTTCCATATGAACTGATACACCTTCTCGTACGTCATATCAATTAGTGGTTCAACTTCCACCCACTTAGTAAAATAGTCTACTGCCACGACGAGATACTTGAACCTTCCTCGGGTCGTCGGCAGTGGTCCAACCAGATCAATTCCCCACATGGAAAATGGCCAAGGTGATGTTATGGGTGTCAACAATGCCTGTGGAGTTCTTCGGATGGAGGAAAAACGTTGGCACTTGTCACACTTCTTAGCATAGGCTATACAATCAGCCCTCATCGTCGGCCAGTAGTATCCCTGTGTCATTACCCTTTGCAAAAGTGTCCGACCTGCTACATGAGCTCCACAAGATCCTTCATGAATTTCTTCAATCAATTCTTTGACTTCTGATGGATGCACACATCTCTGCAAACCTGCCATAATCCCTCGTCTATACAAAACACCATTAGTTAACACATACCGAGCAACTTTATACTTCAATTTCTTGGCAGCTAGTTTGTCCTCCGGCAATTCTCCTTCTTCAATGTATGCTCTGATAGGATCCATACAAGATGGTCCTAAATCAAGGGTAATAATCTTCACCGTCAGATCTTCTTCTATGCTCCGACTTTCTAATACTTCAATGGGTATTGTTCTTCGCAGCTCGGTGCGCGTAGCTGATGCTAGTCGGGCCAATGCGTCTGCTCTAGCATTCTCCATTCTCGGTATCCTCACCAATTGAATAGCATCAAATTCTGTCAATAACTCCATCACTTTTGCATGGTACTTCACCATTAACTCTCCCTTCACTGCATATATTCCCATCATTTGATTCACAATTAATTGAGAATCACTGAAAACAATTACTTGTCGTGCCTCCATAACTTTCGCCAAATGAAAACCTGTTATCATAGCCTCATATTCAGCCTCATTATTGGAAGCTTTGAATTGGAATCTCAAGGCATACTCCATGTCAATATCATCTGGAGAGTTTAAACAATCCCTGCTCCACAACCAGCCGTGCAAGATGATCCATCTACATATAATCTCCATGTATGTAACTCGTCTTCAAATTTCTTATCTGTTAGAGTTCCTCGGTGAAATATCATATGTTTTATTTCATCATCCCCGGGTATCCTTCGTTCCTCGTTGGTCATTTATTCGCGCCCTTCTACCAACCGAAGTTGGTCGGGGTTTGAATATGATGATTTTTCTACATCCACAAGTCCTTTTACCAACCTTGGTTGGTCTGGATCTGTGTCTGTTGATCCTGTATCGTCCACAGGCAGGTCAGCAAGCACCTTTTGCTCCTCGGGGGTATCAGGGTATGTGAACTTTGCTATAAAATCTGCCACGGCTTGCCCTTTCAACGATGATCTGGGTTCATACACAATATCATATTCACCGAGCTCTATTGCCCAGTACATCAATCTTCCTGATTTTTCTGGCTTGTGAAGGGCTTGTCTTAACGGCATGTCAGTATACACAATGATGGTATGGGCCTGGAAGTATGGCCTCATTCTTCTACTTGCTTCAATTAATGCCAGTGCCAGTTTTTCCAGCTTTGGGTATCTGATTTCCGCACCTCAGAAGGCCTTGCTTGTGTAATAAATTGGCTTCTGGACTCCATTCTCCAATCTGATCAACGCTGAGCTAACTGCATTTTCTGATACTGCCAAATACAAGTACAGCTTCTCTCCAGTTATTGGCCTAGACAACAATGGTGGGGCTCCCAAATACTTCTTCAAATCTTGAAAGGCTTTCTCACATTCATCAGTCCACTCAAAACTTTTTCGCAGTGTTTTGAAGAATGGGAGGCATTTATCAGTTGCTCGGGATACAAATCTATTGAGTGATGCAACCCGTCCGGTAAGACTCTGCACTTCTTTCCTCGTCGTCGGGGATCGCAGACCTAAAAGAGCCTTGATCTTTTCTGGATTTGCCTCGATACCTCGTTGGTTGACGATGTATCCGAGGAACATTCCTTCTCGTACTCCAAAGGTACACTTCGTCGGGTTAAGCTTCATCTGGTATTTATCCAGTTGATCAAAAGTTTGACTCAAGTCAACCAAATGATCTGCAGCTCTCTTGCTTTTGGTGAGCATGTCGTCGACATAGACCTCCATATTGCGGCTGATTTGTTCGGTAAAAACCTTGTTCATCAACCGCTGATATGTTGCACCTGCATTTTTTAAACCAAAAGGCATAACATTATAACAATAAGTTCCCTTTAGGGTAATAAAAGAAGTACTTTCCCTGTCTTCAAGTTTCATTTTGATCTGGTTGTAGCCAGAATAAGCATCCATGAAGCTGAGTAGCTCGTGTCCCGAGGTAGCATCCACTAGTTGATCAATTCTGGGCAATGGAAAATGATCTTTTGGACATGCCTTATTGAGATCAGTAAAATCAACACACATTCTCCATTTGTTGTTCTTCTTCTTTACCATCACCACATTTTCCAACCAATCTGGATATTTCACATCTTCAATGAATTGGGCTTTCTGGAGTTTCTTGACCTCCTCTTGTATGGCCTGGTTCTTCTCGGGACTAAACACTCTTCTTCTTTGCTTTACAGGCTTGATCTCCTTATTCACATTGAGTTCATGACATAAGAAGTTTGGATCTATTCCTGGCATGTCTTCATGACTCCAAGCAAAAGTATTCTTCCTGTTTCTCAAGAAAGTTATCAACTCCTGTTTTATTGAAACATCCAACGACGATCCTATTTGAGTTACTCGTTCAGGATGCTCGTCGTCCAGGATAACAATTTCTGTAGATTCTACAACCTGCCCTTTTACGAGTTGAGATTCATCCCTAGGGTCAAGAGTTTCAATTTCTGTGCTCTCCTCCACTTGATAAGTAGTAGTCTTTTTCCTTGATTCTTCAAGTTCTTCTTGCTCGGCAGACGAATAATAGCATTCCCGAGCTACTTTTTGATCACCTTTCATAATTCCTACTCCAAAATTCGTTGGGAATTTCAAACACTGATGTACTGTAGATGGAACTGCTTCGAACTTCTTCAATCCAACTCTTCCCATGATGATGTTGTAGGCGGACTGCACATTCTTATCCATCATAAAGAAGCGTATTCTTTCTGTTCGACAAGCAGGCCAAGTTCCAATGAGTATATCCAACTTGATCGTCCCAAGTGGAAAAACTTTCTCGCCAGCAAAACCCAGAAGGGGTCTGTGATAAGGTTCCAATTGAGATAATTTTAAATTCAGGCTATCAAAGCATGAATAGTACATGATGTCTGCCGAACTACCATTGTCTACTAACACCCTTGAAATGACCACATCCTTCATCCTCATTTTGATCACCAAAGGATCATCATGAGGGTAAAGAATACCTGCCAGGTCGTTTTTTGAAAAACCAATCACTAGCTTCTCTTTGTTTACCTTCCTCGGATGATCATCCTCGGCCAGGTTTATTCGCTGAATGTATGAACAAGCTTGAGCCTCTCCGAGGTAAGCTTTTCTTTCTGCAGTAAGGTCTCCTCCTCCTGCATCTCCTCCTGTAATAACATTACAATCAAATGACCCAAAACGTATGGAAAATACCTCTCGTTCAGGTTTCCTTGGCTTCTTGGAAAGATCGGGGTCATCATCTGGATCCTCTTCATGGTCCCTCCTCTTTTTCTCCTCTGCCCGACGAGGAGATCTAGATCTCTCTCTAGTTCTATCATCATTCTTCCTTTCGCCTCTGCGATCTACATACTTTGATAATTTTCCTCTTCGGATGAGTGTTTCAATCTCGTTCTGAAGGGCTATACAATTTTTGGTCATATGGCCATGATCTTTGTGAAACTCGCAATATTTGGCCTTATTCCTCAGGTCGGGATTTGTCTTCAGTTTCTCTGGCCACTTGATTTCCTCGTTATTCCTGATTTCTTCCAAAACATGATTAATACCCATTTTCAATGGAGTATAATTATCATACTTCTTTAGGACTTCCAACTTTATCCTGTTATTCCTGGAATGTTTGTCACCACCATTACCTTTCTGATCTTTCTTCTTAGAGTTATCGACCTCCACTTTAACTTCTTTATCCATATTCTTCTTCGCAGCCATAGCCTCCTCAGCATTCATGATTTTGGCCGCCTTTGCCATCAACTCCGACATATTTTTAGGTGGATCTTTGGCCAAAGTGTAGTACAGCTTGTTAGGCAGCAAACCACTCATCAGAGCAGTGATTGCTGTCTTTTCTTCATAATCTATGACTTCCAACTTCTCATTATTGAAACGAGTTATGTAATCTCTAGTACTTTCGCCTGATTTTTGTCTAACACTTAGCAAGTGTGCTACTCGCTTTACCGGCTTTGCTCCAAAACAAAAATTGCCAATAAACAACTCGGCTAACTGAACAAAAGTTGAAATTTTACCCCGAGGAAGACTATTGTACCATATCTGTGCAGATCCGGTAAGAGTTCCCGAGAATGCTCTACACCTCATCTCGTCGGGGACAGCGTAGATATCTGCAGCAGCTTGGTATTGTTCTATATGAAGTACAGGATCTGTCTTTCCATCGTACTTAGGGGTCACTACAGGTGCTTTGAATTTCGATGGTGTAGGGAAATCCACAATGGCTTGCACAAAAGGTGTCCCTTGAACAAAAGTTCTCTGTAAGGGGTTCCTCGCTTTAGCCATTTCTCCCAATCTATCCTCCAACCGTTGAATAGAACCTTTCCATGCTTAATTTCCTTCCTCAGGCTGCCTAGTCCGAGCAACTGATCGCTCCGACGTAGCTTCCTGAGATTTATCTCGACGAGTGGCTGGTCGAGATTGTGCAGATCCTTCTCTTAAACCTGGTGGTAGCCGAAAACTCTTTGATGGAGCTCTAGGTGGACTCATGTTTCTCCTTGGTCCTAATCGACTGAAAGGAGATGCCCTGCTTAATCTTTCCAAAGCGCTGGTTCTTTCCGGAGAGAGTGTGACACGTTGATCTGTATCCGTAGCCCGTATCGATGATGTTCGCCCAAGTTGATACGTAGAATAAGTAGACTCCCCATTGCGATATGATCCAGTACGTCTGGATTGTGATTGCCCACGATCACTCCTATACCCTGAATAGGTAGGTGCACCGCCTTGAAGAGTTTGAATGAGTTGCCTCACAGATTCTTGCATGGCGGTTTGTCCTTGAGCCAGATTTGTCATAATTCCAGCCAGATCTGGAGGTGCAGATGGATTTGGAAGATTTCCAGTATTTCCAGCATTTCGATTACTGGATTCGGGATTATCTGCCATTGATAACAAATGATTTTTGGTGAAAAACGATTGCAACAGTCGTTTCCCACAGACGGCGCCAATCTGTTGATGTAAAAAACTAGATTGCTCTAATTATTCAATCACAGATAAATAAATAAGACAAAGATTTTTAAAGTGGTTCGGCTAGGAATAAAGCCTACGTCCACTGTTATGTTATTGCTGAGTGTTCGTGGAATTCTTGATTACAAGTTCTCTCAAGAAATTCCGGTCCCCTTTGAATGAGGATGATACAAGGTATTTATAGCCTTGAGGCTGTACATGAAAGGTTCGATACATTAAATGACATACATATGAAAGGGTAATACATTTAATGCAGAGTGCGTGCCAAGAATATAAGCATTCAATGAATATCTGAACTGTTGATTATCTGGCAATTAATGATACGACCGAGATGCAGCTCGGACCGCCATAGCTGTTCGCTGATCAGGAGTTCCTCGGAACATTAGAGTACCTCGGTGCGTTAGAATTCCTCGGTGCGATAGAGTTCCTCGGTGTGATAGAGTTCCTCGGTGTGATAGAGTTCCTCGGTGTATTCTCGTTGCTCGGAAAGAAGCATGGTTGGTCGGGAAATGATCTTCCTCGCTGCTATTGTGCCACATAGATTGACACGTGTCTTCGTATTATTCGTCCACATCAGCATATTAATTTTGGTATCAACATATATATATATATATATATCTACATACGAGAGAGGCCCTCTCTTGTAAGGACTCCTTATAGTGCAGACCCCGATACATACTATTTTTTTAAAATAGTAAAAAAATGAATTTTTTGATGAAACTTCATGATTATGATCTCCACGGTGAGAAGATCATCTCCAATTTTTTTCCTCAAAAAATTCAATAAAAAAATCGTTGAGATGAGGTGATATGTAAACAAATGTATAAATATGCATTTTCGACCGTTGAAATGTTAGCGATCGTCTCACCCACTTTTTGATTGAATTTTTTTATGAAACTTTATGGATATGATCTTGATAGTCACTACACCAAATCTATCAAATGACCTTGACAAGTTGGACTTGTCAAGGTCAATGACCGTGACAATTCTGGGGGTGACAACTTTTTTTGTCACGAACTTGTCACGGTTATTGACCGTGACAAGTTCGTTAGAATTGTCACGGTCATGTCACGGCCCTTGACCATGACAATCTTTGTCACGGTTAAGGACCGTGACAAACCCGTGACATTTAATTAAAAATTATCACGGTCATTGACCGTGACAAGTCCGTGACAACTTTTATTGTCAAGGACTTGTCATGGTCAATAACCGTGACAATTATGGGCAGAATTGAAAAAAAATCTGTTGGGCAGTATGGCCACTGCCACTGCCCAGCAGTATATATGTACCTGTTATAGCAACATTATATATCCAAATAAAATAGAGATAGTGCAAATATAAATTCAAAATAGAGACAATATGCATCAAGATATAATCCAAATATAATTCAAATATACCAACTTAAAAGCAATTCAAATGTATCAACTTAAAAACAATACAATTCAATTCAATTAATGTCACTACATGTCTTGGGTAAGGTTAAATCCGAGGAGGTGAGTAGGCCACGCGATATACGAATTGACACACCCATTGATATGCATCGTTCCGCATTGTTCGCGCAACCACAACGGGGAGTTCTCCTTCTCGGGTATCACATGTGTGACGAGCACCTTGGACTCGATGTCTTGAAGCTCACGTTCATGAACTAGTCCATCATGGACGATATTTCGGTCCCTCAACCTCCGCCCTATCAGCTGGCCATCAAATATATCCAGTATAAACACGCTCGGCCAACCAAGTGTCGACATCGGTCGGTCGAAGGGAGACAAGTAGGTAAGTGGATCATCAAAGTCCGCACATGTCAGCGATGAAGCAACGAGGTCCACATCCTCGTCATCCTGCACCTCGTCCTCCCGAACCTCCCCCCCCCCCCACACACACACACCTTCTCCTTCCCTTAATGCTTGCGTTTTCGGCCACCCAACGAACGCTTCATGAATGAGAACATATCTTGGATCGTCGTCTCCAAACGGGAGAGCTTCGCGTCATGCGAGTTCACCGTTCGAGTCAACCCGGTGTCACTCATCTCCAATCCGATGATCCTAGATTTGGCCACCCGCGAGCTCACCCCCTTGTCCTCCCCTTGCGATCAGAGTCAAGAACTTGGCTGAGTGCGTCTGTGGACAAAGATACCTTGTCGGCATCAGACTGCGACTCATGCACATCCTTAAGCTTTGCCTGAAACGACAAAAAGCACATGATTAGTAAAATAAGTAAATTAAAAAATTATAACGTACTTAACAAAAAGTAAACTATCGGATTACTTACAATCGTGGCCGCGACGCTCGGGGACACCTCCTTGTCCTTCCTCTTCTTTGTCCGAAGAGCCACGTAAGCATCGAGCCTATGTGGCCTACCACTAGGGCAACTCCCTATCCCCTGAAATAAAATAAAGTAAAATTAGTATCGACCCCGCAAAGTAAAATAATACAGAATAATATATTTCTGTAGTTATAGAAAAATTAAATCTTACCATCATCCTATGCTCCACCTCGGCGTAAGACGTCCGGTCGAAGTAGTGCACGTCCATTTTTTTTGCCCGGTTTTTCCTCCCTGATTGGCGAGATGCCAATTGTTGTTCCCCGATCTCATTGTCAACGAACTTTTTTCATTGTGCCAATGAGATCGGCTCCTTCGGCGGGACGGATTCACGCCTTTGGATAATGGACTCTCGTGTCTTCCCAAAGTACCGGGTCTGCATATTTTTCTTCCACGTCTTGTGTTGCTCCCTCAATTGCTCCAAGACGGAATCGTGTAGCTTTGGATCCAGGTTGAATTGTTCCTGTCCAACAAATATAATGTTAGTTGCAAATAAATATAAATATAAATATAAAATGAAATTGAAATCGAAATCGAAATCGAAATTGAAAAATTCATATGAATATAAATATAAATACATTACCTGTAGTGTCACCCAAACAACTAACTTGAGCTCATATGGCACCTCTTTCCAACTAATGTACCCCGCGCCGATGATCGTCTTTATCAGCTCGAGGGATCTCGCTAATAGCCCCGACTTGTTCTCGATGGCCATCCCTAATTTGCCATATTTGGGGAGCCTAGGGGCCGAGGAGCCCTCGTCGCCTCCGCTACCACCGAGCCCACACGACATCATCATAACAAGCATCATCATCCTCGCCTTAATACCTGAAAGGGACATTTGCTGTAAAAAAATGTTATTAGTACATATCAAAATAAATTAAAAGAAGACATGCAAATATATACAATTACTACAAATAAAAATGAATTGTTACTGTCAAACACCTCAATTCTGAATTCCAAAACAATAGCATCTAGCTCATAATATGTAAAATTACTAAAAATCTGAAACATCCCCACCCCCACCCCTACTGCCCACACACACACACACACTACACAAGAGTGAAAATGATAAAGTGTAAATCAATTAAAAGCATTAAAAATGGATGTTTCGATACAAATTAAAATATTTATTACAAATTGAAAAATTGTTTAAAATTCGAGTTATCATAAAAAATGGATTGATATTCGGTAAGAGCAGCCAATTCATCCACACTACTATTTAGACGTTTTGGCGCGTGTTGGACAATTGACCACGGCTCGTTGTTGATATACTCCGAGTAAAACACTTGGTTAACCTTTGTTTATTCATGGATTAGTATAAACAAAACTTAGATTTATAGTATGTTTCATTTAATTATGTCTTATTTATATTCAAATTCAATTTATAATAGAAATTTATATTTCCTCCATCTCATCTAAAGGGTGAGTGGTCCTATCCCATTCAAGACCACATTTTTCTGTAATATACTTAACAGCTCATGCACATTGTTACGATTTGAAAAAAAATCGGTAGCATATCCACGTAGTTCTACAAGTACACGACATAAATTAGCAAGTGTGAGTGTTATTTCAATTGATCAATTGAAATAACAGTCACACTTGTCAATCTAGTATGTACCCAGAGAACATTAGGATACGCCTGCAGAACTTCCTCCAAAAGTAACAACTTTAATCCACTAAGAATATTATACAGAAATTATGCAGTCCCAAACTGTCCAAATGGGACAATTCGAGAGATCTCATTACAGGGGTAATGACTCTCGAACGGGTCTAAGGGTTATTGAATGCGTACGCATAAGAACTAGAAGGCTAGTATCTATGCGCACTATATGTAATTCCAAGTATGTTTCATTTAACTATCATACTATATATATATATTATTCGATATACAAAGTAATTTTCAAAAAAAGTTGAAAAATCCCACCCCCATATGAACAATAATCCAGTGGTCATACCACTTTTAAAACTAACCAACCCAACATCGATCCACTATAATCCAACAGCAATGTCAACAACAAATGTGTATCCCATACTCCTTCTAATTCATCTACTCAATTAATTATTTTCATCAATTAAACTAACAATTAAAGTATACAATTATTAATTTATAATGAGGGGCAATCCTACTTTTATAATTAAGCATATATTAATTTACAAATTTACAATGAAGGGCAATCATATATTAATTTACTAAAAAAATTAATAACCAATCAATTCGTTTACAAGGAACATTGAGCACATACACGCACACTACACACACATATACACACACTCTCACTACACACACACCCATGCACATTTACACACACACACGCAGCCCCCCAACCCTACCCCACCACCCATCCACCCATCCCAGCCCCTCCCCCCCCCCCCCCACACACACACACCTTGCCCCACCCCCTTCCCCCACCACACACACGCACACACACCACTACACACACATGCACACACACACAAACAGCCCCCCCATCCCTGCCCCCTCCCCCCCACCCTGCCCCACACACCACACACACGCACGCACACACATACACACACACACACACATATATACACACACACATATATATAAATGGAAGAGAGAGAGAGAGAGAGAGAGAGAAAAGAAGGGAAGAATCGGCGGGGAAAAAAAGAAGAGGAAAGGGTTTTCTGCTGTAACATTTGTCATGGACGTGTCACGGTTCTTGACCGTGATAATATTATAAGGATTGTCACGGTTCTGTCAGGGTCAATGACCGTGACAATACCTTATCACAGACTTGTCACGGTCATTAACTGTGATAAAAAACACGTATTTTTTTTGTCACGGTCAATGACCGTGACAAGGCTAGCCACTGGAAGGGTGCCAATTTATTCATTTTGGTGTAGTGAGTGAAAAGATCATATACATGAAGTTTCATTAAAAAATTCAATCAATAAGGCGGCTAGCGCCGGCGCAACATTTCAACAGTTGAAAATGCATATTTATACCATATTTTTTCATATCACCTCATCTCAACGGTTTTTTTATTGAATTTTTTGACGAAAAAAATCGGAGATGATCTTCTCACTGTGGATATCATATCCATGAAGTTTCATCAAAAAATCATTTTTTTACTATTTTAAAAAAATGGTATGTACCGGAGTCTACACCATATGGAGTCCTTACATGAGACTTTCTATATATATATAGTACTGTTCTTGTGCGGACGAGTCCGCATTTTAAGAGTGCGGACCGAACATGTGTCACCTGGCGGTGCCCCAGAAAAGAGAGAGAGTATGCATATAATTTAGCCGATAATTTCTAGGATCACCGTCAGGTGACACATGTCGGATCCGCACTCTTACAATACGAAATAATCCGCACAAGAAAAAAAATTTATATATATATATATATATATTAAAAAATTCATATAGATATTTCTGTATAAATCACGTATACACTACCTACAATGACCATGTTTACAAGACTTTTTCACCATATTTTAACCCCCAAAAAACTTATCAAGCGGGGAATAAATAAATAAAACTGTTAAATATATACTTTACACTAATGAGCTATGCGACGCCAAATACCATTTCTATACTTCTCACTGGGTTGTGATTCCACCTGATAACTCTTCTTCTCTTAAAAACACACAAAAGTCAAATTGTCGTTTTTATGAAACCTACTAAACCTCCCTCTCAATTGATTTTTCACTTTAAGAAAAAAAGTAGTGTTTAGATGCATTCAAATCTAACATGGTTCGTCGAACAAAATTAATCTCAAATGGCCCATGTGTCACCATCGTATCAGTCCTCCGTACATAGCTTCACATAGGCATGTTTAAAACCAGAGTTTTTTAAACTTAATTATGTCAATAATTATCTCGTTTTAATTATCCCGTATTAAATTTATTATATTTTACTAATTAAAGATTTGTTACACTTAACCAGTCATGTACAAAGTACCTTACCAACTAAATAAAATTTATTAAAAATTCGATAAAAACAGCAAAAAGTAAAAAAAGAGAAAAAATCAAATAAAGTTTAAAAAACATCATGTTCTTCAGCCTCCACCCCTCCCCCCCCCCCCCCCCCAAAAAAAAGCCCTTGCCACCATAACGAGACCCTCCCTCTCTCTCTTAGGGCTGGATTTCTGTCGATTTGATCGAAAAATTAAGCATATCAATACCAAAAAAACTTTGAAAGCATATTACCTGTCGATACACCAGTCCATAAATCAAAATCAAATCGTGTGATACGTTGATAAAATCGATTTTTTGCAATAAAATGTATTTTTCAGAAAATACGGTAATTTCAGTAAATTTTTCTTTGCGATAATTTTTGTAGTACTTAGTACATAAAACTCATTAATAACACCTACAAAAATAAAAAAATAATTCAAATTTTTTAAATTTATGAAGCAAATGATAACAAATATATATATATAAAGGAAACTAAAAGGAAGTTTGCGAAGAATAATCATTTTTACAAGCACATTGCGAAATAATCAGAGTTGCATCATTAGTATTGTTTTCATCCATCCCTGACATCTATGAATTAGCAATACCAAAATATCGAATATTAGTCACAGATCAAATGCATTACACTGATATGCATTACCAAAATAGCAAACGTCAAATACATTACACCGTGTGCTAATCAACCAAAATATAATAAACAATAAATACATTTGTATAATTTGTAAGGTTAAATTTTTTAAGATTAAAATAGGCAAAAGCATAAATATACCATATTCTAACCACCCCTTATCATTTTTTATCAGTACTCCATATCAATCAAAATCGTGACTTCTGAGTTATAGTTGTCTTATTTTGTGTATTCCATCAAACATTTTGTTCAATGTCATTCCAAATGAAAAGTTATGGAATGTTGAGAGAATAACACCAAATGACACTAATTAACACCTTTTGTTTATAAAAAAAATAACATGTATAAAGTTAAGAGCTTAAGAGGGTGGTTGTGTTTGGCTTTAGCCATGGTATTCTTGTTTTATTAAATATGGTAAGTTCGGTAATATCATCTTGGTAATTTTGATTTTTTATTTTGGTACGGTACGCTCACTAAATCAGTTATTAAAATGTTAAAACCAAAACCAACCACAAAAAAATCAGTAGTTTCGATTTCGTTAAGTAAAAAAATGTATACCAATATTACTTTTTTTGGTACAATACAGGTTTTTACCGTACTACGAGCACCCATACTCTCTCCCCACTTCAGAACACATACACTGCCACCTTCTGACAACATCTACCCTCATCACCACCTTCAAATTTAAATTGATTACAATTAGAGTTTTAGGTTTCAAAACTCCATTATTCTCCAATCAAAAACTGCCTCCCCCATCAAATCGATTGCAAAATCACACCTAAATCTACAAAGATTGGATTCATGTGATGTTGCATACTGAATTCAGGTGTCGTTTTGATTTGGTGAGGGTTTATTTCGTCTTTGGTGAGGGTTTATTTCGTCATTGGTGGTGGTTGTGGTGGTTTTGTTAGGTTATCAATGTAACTTGTAAGGCTCAAGATGGGAAAGGG
This sequence comes from Sambucus nigra, assembly GCA_949130495.1. NCBI lineage: Eukaryota > Viridiplantae > Streptophyta > Magnoliopsida > Dipsacales > Adoxaceae > Sambucus > Sambucus nigra. The sequence continues at coordinate 283,741,668 of OX422215.1, forward strand.
GGCGGGGGGGTGGTGTGCGAGGCTAAGGGACGATTGATAGTTTTTTTTTTCTTTTTACTTTTTTTTTTCCAAAATCAGGTCTTTCTAATATATATATATATATATATATATATATATATATATATATTAATGGGTAAGTCATGTGCAAAACACATGGTTGTTAACTGTAACTGTTGTGTAACGTAAGTTGTAGCAAATTCAAAATCAATTAATGAAAGCTACCAAATTTAAAACGAAATAATTATGAATATATTTAAGTAAATAAAAAACTTAGAAGTACTGTACTTTAAATGTTTATTTCACTTTTCCAAGTGGCATTTTAGTGAATGGCATTTTATATGTAACATAATTGTGTAATATATATTTTTATGTGAATTATATATGTTCAAGCAATAATTTTAGAATGATTCTCATTTTTTAATTTATTAGGTGCGATTCATTAATATGTTATATTTGTATTAACTTGTGTTTAGACCTTATATCAATAAAATCTAATAAAATTCAAACATAATTCAATACGAACGTGACTCGCCAATAAATCATCCTTAATAAATAAACAATAATAGTCTACCTAAACTCTATGTTCAATTGGTATATTTTAGGTAGATCCGCCATTACGTGTTCATGATGAATTATTTCTTAGGACGTTTGCGTGATTGGCGTTGAAATTTGCAATAATATGATTTTCTTTCCCAGATAGATCTCTCGGTATTAAAGTACATGCGCCAAAGATGAGAGAGATATTTGGGTATATAAATGTGGTATCATTCAAAAAACTTTTACAAAGTCTTCTCCACAACCCCAAGTATTACAAACATTGTTAAAGTTTCTTACCTTCTCCTGCTTAAAGTCAAATTTTTATCGTACGGGAAGATTACTTTCCACCTGGAATTAATTATGTTCCGGACGAATCCCGGATTTAATGTTAAGGGGCCATAGGCATATTAATTTGTTTCTCAATAATATAATATATATTTATTAATAAAATGTATCAATATAAATAGTTAAACATAAATCATACAAATGGATCATTCCATGACACTTTCAAATTAGAATGAATTTAATAAAAAAAAATAATTAAATAATGAAAGGTTTTAATTTTTGCCTTGAATTTCGAGCTCTAACTTAGAATTTGAAACTCTAAAAAACAACAAATGAAATAAAGGATGCAAGTGAGATATCTTTTGTTTGTAAATATTACAAGTCAAAAATGCAATTTTACAATTATTTCAAAAATATGAAATTAACGGTAAATATCAAATTTGCCATAATAAATCATTAAATTCAAAATCTAATATGTAATTAGGTCAAAAGTTTGAAATTATATTTTAAAGCAAACTTAGAGAACAAATTAGAGTTTATATTTTATGAGACTTATTTAAGATGGAATCTGGTGGGTTTAATATAAGAGAGAGTGAGGTGAGTGGGAGACGTTGAGACTTTAGACTTGAGATTTCAATGTTGATTTTTAAAATGGTAATAGTTATTTTGGATAGAATCAAACTCAAACAAAATAAGAAAGAAAAAATTGGACTCCTTGGTATTGTATAGGGAAAAAGCAAAGATACATATAATATGATTATAATAACAGCGGGAATTTTAAAAGGATTGGGGGCCTTATCCTCGCTCAGTTTCGCCTCTAATTATGTTGAAAGCTTGTATTGTTCATTAACTAAAATCCTATGAAGTATTTAAATATGGAAAAACAAGCACAAGGTAGTTTTCTCATGAATCTCTCTCAAGTTGTTTTAAATGTTGGGTTTTTTATTATGTGTTTAAAAAAAAATTGTGTTTAAACACAATTCTTATTACAGTTTGAATTTGACATACCTGTTTTTAAAATAAAAAAAATTTAAACACATATTTTTAAAAAATATCAAAATGTTATTTTCAGAGACTTGTTTTGTGAAGTTAGAAATATTCATTTCCTCTACTTTCAGTCATTTATACTTTAATATATAGTTTACATATAATATATAAATTTGAATAAGTATATATATATATTATTTGAACACATATAAAATATATTTTATATAAGTAAATGAATCATATATAAACAGAATCGCTAAAGAAGGCGTAAACCCGTATACAGGATGTATACCTTAATAACACATGGAAAGAACAAGCCCTTCACAAGACCACCACCTAAGAATGACACTGAACTACAAACCTCTCTATAGCTCCTCCATAAAGTCCACAAAGAAGGGAAGGGACGTGTTGTCATTTTCTTTACACCACATCAATAGCGTACTCAAAAATAAGTATCGAAGTCTCGCTAAATCAAGTTCCTTTCCGTCAAAGCATATCATACTTCTCTCTCACAAAATCGTCCAAAAGATATAATGTGGGACCAACCTCTAGAATTTATGAGCCGTTATCCAACCCTTTGGCGGTCACCATGCTTCTAATAGTGTCGTCGCCGACTTGGGCATTACCCATTGAATTTAGTTAAGAGATAAGAATACTTTCCATAGGCCCCTCATCACCTACCAATGCAAAAGAAAATGATTATTTACCGCTTTTGCCTCCTTGAGTAACCAACACCGATTGGCCATCAATTTCCTCCTCATATGCAAACCCTTTGCCGTAGATATAACTTGCCTAATCGTGTTCCATACGAAGAAAATTACTTTAGGTGGCGCATTCCATTTCCAAACCTGTAAACCCGGGCTCGAGATTTGTATCTCATTCCTTGTAATATGTATGTCCTTGGGCCATCAACTGTATATTATGAATGGATGTTAAGTTTAAGCTATACTTATGACCTTTGTGCAATTTAAATTAGGGATTTAATAGTCTAAAGTTATTATGCAGAAATTTGGCCGTCGTTCGAACAAGTGACCACGTCGTTCGAACGAGAAATGGCTTATCGTTCAAATGAGGTTTGAATGACCTTCTAACAACTAGGACCTCTTCAATTTTCATCTTTCTCTGAAATTTCATTGGAACAGTGATGATACCGGTTATAGTACCACCAAGTAATATAGTAAGAGCTCAATCCAGGACAACCTTAAAGGTGCAGCAATGGTGAAAATCATATATATAAATAAAGAAGTAGCTGAGGCAATGGAGAGAGAGAGAGACTATAAAATAAGTGGTTCATCCATCTGGCTTACTTCACTGTGCATGGGTGCGTGAACTTCACTATGTAAATGGGATCTAATGGCCTAGTGACACTCAATTTTCTCTCTATACTGTGAATGCAATATAGTTCTGGCTAGGATTTCAATTATCGACCCTTTACATTGTTGGAGAAGACAAGTACATATAGTGTGTGTGTGGGGGGGGGGGGGTGTATTGTAACCCCCAAGCATGTAATAAGCATGTGTATGACAGGTTGAGCCACCTGTCACTGTCACATGTAGATCATGATGATGAAATATTCCCTCACATGTGGGGGAGATTTTGTTATAATGGTTTTGTACAAGTGGGACTGACTGTGGTGAAGTCTTGCATCACACGTGGTGAAGATGTCATGTAGAGGGTCTCGGTTGGGCCAAGTTTGAGAACACCACAATCATGTTCGATAGTATATTGGAGGAGTGTAGTCTCGGATGGGCAGACATCAATTCAAGATAGGTTTGTAGGAGAACCAATGAGGTCTCTGCTGTCAGGGATGGAAAACGAGATAAGATAAGAAGGTGAAAAGCTGTTAGATAGTCTCGGCCTAAGAGATGGTCGAGGTTGTGCTCGTTGTTGCTAGATTCCTCGTAGGACTTGTGCTCTATAAGGTCGACCAAGCTGAGTAAGTACTGTACTAAGATGAGTTTGAAATGGTCATATCAATCACCCTCTAGCCCTTAGTCTTCAATGTGAGCAGGAGGTTGGGGGTTATAAGCGTCTAAAAGTAAAGGTTTGATGATATAATCCTGACTGTCACTTGAGTCGTCCATCCAATGTCAAGTTTGAGCTGGTGACAGTCATTAAGTTGACACTTGGCAGTTAGCCTATGGTTGAGCATGCTTTAGATGACACATGTCTCAATTTTCATTGGATAATGTCTCTCCCAAGTATAAGAGACTGAAGGGCTTAGGGTTTAGCTCCCAAATGATGATTCTTTTTGGGACTTGTTTATAATCATTTGTGGTTTAAAAACCATTTTTTACCCTTTTCTCTTTCTTTTTTACAAACCTGTTTTCTCCCACCTAAACTTCTTTGCAAATTGTCATTGTCGTTCTCCCTACATCCTCACTATTAAACCATTTTCTGAGCAATTTCTTCTTTCTATGAGCTTTTTCAACACCGGTTAACTCATTATCATCACTATTTCTTCAATTTAAATGAGAGTTTGTGTACTTGTTCTTGTTTTTTCATTTTTCGATGACTTATCTATTTTTTGACGACGGGTTTGGAGGTTTTAGGGTTGCTTCTCACTTTTCTGGTACATTTTAGGCAATTGATGGAGTTTAGGCTTAGTGTTTGGTGTTTTTTAACCCATAACACCTGAAAAAGATTGTTTCAACCTTTTTTCGATCACCATCTCTGGCGAAGTTCTACTGTGTTCTTGTTTTATTTTTATTAAAATGATTGAGTTACCCACTTTTAATCTTATAGTCAAACTTAGTCATTATGTTGGATGTTTAAAACACTTTATCAACTTCTTGATCAATTTCCCTATCTTGGGGGTCATATTCTGAGAGAGATACGTAAGAGTGAAGTCGAAGCCGAGGCTAAGAGGAAAGCCAAGATTGACCTTACCCGGCCTATTTATCTTATTCCCCTTGCTGTGATTCGTCCTTCAATCGTCGAGATTAGCGACGACCTTATGAGTGAGAGCTAATCTATGAGTTAAGAAACAATTGAGATCTCGTCCTCTGAGGGTGTCAACCCTCTGCATCTAGGGTCTCGGGGGAGGTTAACTCCTTCGATCAGGCCATGGAGGTCTCTACTGAACGTATGGCCAATTCTAGGGCCCCAAATTCTAACGAGGATACCCAATCTATTAGGGCATCGACTCCTAATGAACTGAGAGTAACTATCACTGCCCCCCCTTAATCGGCTCAGTCATTCCCCAGTCGTCCCTTACGGAGGATGAATTTCATTCAAGGTACCCAAGTGGAGTATTTCGGGGACGAGGCTGAGGAAGCACTTATGCCTAGATATTTGATACTACTGTAGGGCTAGTTGAAATTTTGTATTAGGGGCACCTCTACGGTATAAATTATGATATTAACATGAGGATGAGAGATAAGTCTGAGAAAGATTATGATAGTTGACCTGGTGAGATAGTGGTCTACGAATAGATGTTTAAGTTCGGCTTTTGCCTTCCCATCCACCCCAACGTACTCTATATACCTGTCAGTCTCGACCTTGTACTTGATCAGCTCTCTCCTAATGCCTAAAGAATTTTACTTGGCATTATTTACCTTTATAAATTCTACTTCAGCATCGACCTTCTAATCAGTGTATTCAAGGGATGTTATAATATCTCTTACACTAAAGAACAACCTGGCTATTACCACTTTGTGGCCAGAAAGTCGACAAAAAAGGTTATCTTTGTTAACAAGACGTCCAACCATCATTTCAAACTGAGATAACTTTTTATCTCTCGCGCATGGGAGTTCCCATTCAATACTTCTTGTTCAGCGCTCGAGTCGAGAGTTCCCCAGAGGTGGGCAAAGTCTTCTACGTCAGCAAAGCTTAACCCCGACTGGAGTATAGACGAAATGAAGAAAGTCAAAGAGATCATGACTCACGGGGAAGATGGCGGCTTGGACGAGTTTGAGCAACTGATGACCCCTGATGTTTTGGTCGAGACGGGGTTAGGAATTGACCCCCTCACTAAAGTTTGTAAGTTTATCTTTCATCTGTTGTCTTGTCTTTTAAGACACCCATGTGGTAGAAGTTATAAATTTTTATTTAAATATGGTGTCGTTTGTATTTTTATTTTCTTCTGATACTGACTGTTGATGCAAAAAATTGGACTGAATCCCATTTTTATGATCACAGATAAATAGATAAAAGCAATCCAATCAAGCACATGAGAGACAAAGATTTTTAAAGTGGTTCGGCTATAAGGAAAAGCCTACGTCCACTGTTATTTTATTCCCAGGGGTTTACAATAGCACAATGTGGTGTAGAGAGAGAAAAAGGTATGGATCTTGTGTATGGTGTCTCTCGGTTCTTGGATCTCTTGGATCTCTCCCCTTTGGCTAAGGGAATACATGTATTTATAGTGATGGGAGATAAAGAGATTCATTGTATGTAGACATTTATACATTATGTCTACATTCAACGAATCTACTTGTTGAATTGCTTGGTATGCGATGTGTTGTCATCTACAGTATAAATGTACATTAATGATCATTAAATGCGTAGTTATCCTTTGATCTTCCCTGTTGGTATGCCGACCAACTCTCCTCGGGTGCCGACTAACTCTCCTCGGGTGTCGACTAACTCTCCTCGGGTACCGACCAACTCTCCTCGGGTGTCGAATATTTCCACGTAGGATGACATGTGTCCTTTTCTGATTGGTCCTCGTAGATGGATAATTTTTGCGTTAACAGAAGCCCCCAATGCTCCATGCTTGATGGTTTACTTGAAAGGATGGAGTATTTATTCTGCAGTGTTGCTCGGTGCTCGTGAAATTCTTGATGTACCTTCTTGATTTGTTCAACATAAAGTGCATTATCTCCTGGACGACATATGATGCAGGCTGATCGACGGTTGCTAATCTTTCTTTTGAGGAACTCCGTGTGCTATGTATCACCCCTGGAAATTTGGATGCAGCCATGCCATAGTATGCAGCTTGTAGCTTGTCATAATCTTCAAGTATGTTGATTGGTTCGCTAGCCGACCAACTGCCTCCTGTGCCGAGCCACTGAGTGCTAACTTCACGTGCTTGATTCTTCTGATTTATGATCCTCTGAATACTTTGTCGAGTAACATACTAGCTTTTGAGCCCAACTCTTCAATCTGATTAGTACCAAGATAGTGGTGGACTTCGAAACATTTTCATACAGCTTCTTCTTCATTATTGGTCGGGACAGTAGTAGTAAAGATCTCAGTGTTGTAGATGCTGAATTTGACTCCAGAACTTCAATATGCCTCCGTTTAAGTTGTGGAGTTGAATTTGATACTCGACTGCATGATATTATGAGAATGTTCCACCGAATGAACAACTGAATTTGTAATAGAAGCCCCCAAGTGTGGAATATGAACTTTGAGTACTTTCTTGGCCTTGAAATATGTTGGTCTTGCTGGAAAAATAAGGCCGAGGAAATATTCCATGAAATGACTCCCTGAGATCTTTGCATGTTTGCATTTTCTGGCTTCTATTATGTAACTCAGTTCAAGTGTTTAAGAAGAATATATGTCGACATTTCAATTATGAATTTCTACATTTCTTCCATCATATGACTCTTGTCGGCTTTTGAAGAATCTGTTTGAATTCCAACTTGGGAATTTCTACATGTGTTCTTTAGCTCAGTACGAGTGTTTGAGGAATAGATGTTTGAATTCTTAATTAGAAAGGCCTACATGTATCTCTTCTCTTAACTCGATTAAGTCAAGTATGAAGCTCTATGCCCAGGATTGGGGCATGTATGAAATGAATCTAATGGTGCCAATTGAATTGTTGTTTGCAGTCTTGCTGCTGTGCTGTGTGCAGTCTAGCTGCGTTGTTTTTGTTCTGCATTGACCTTTTAAGGTCTTTATGTGTTGTTGATGAGCATCCAAGAATTGTACTGGGCAGATAATTTTGCCTGAGCACCTGTTGAGGCTGAATCATATAAAAATTACGATTAGAATAATTATTCAGCCGACCAATATATAGTGTGCATCGGCTTCAATATTGGACAATTTAAATTTCCAGATAATAATATGAGAGATAACAATCAAAATATCTCGTGTTCTCATAAAAATATGATGTACATAAACGTGTCTCCATAAAAATCTTTAAAGGACTTGTGATTATGAAATTTTCGTTTATTCATATTTGGAAATAAAAAACGATCCACTAATTTAATAAAATCATGATTTGCAATATTTTGCAGTTTTGATAAATGAAAAATTGGACAACTAATTTATATTTATAATCATAAAAAGCATGACTGAATCAAAAGATATATGTATGTATGTACAACATATAATTAATTATTCATATATGGATAAAATTGATCGTATCAACACAATTACATAATATGATTATTTGTGCAGAGAACATAGTTTTCTTTAAGAGAGAGAAAATGGGTCTGATTCAATTCATGTTAATATCGGAATGGAAAATACATAATCGTTCTTAATGCTTATCCCTATCCTAACATATTTGCTCAGAAAATCTTCAAGTGGATCCATAGATGCAAGGATTTGTATAATATTTATGAGTTTAAAATTCACGAGATCCCCAAATTGAAATCGATCACACAGTTAGTGCATATAAAAATTATGACTAAAGATTTCCAAATGAATCAAATTTGTATATACTCATATAAAAGAGATTTATGGATATAGAGAAATTGTTTTATCTCCTTAAAGAAGAAATAATATAATATGTACACAAATTTCTCAAACTTTGTGATTATGAAATGAACATTTATGCAGATTTGTAAAATTAGATTCAATCAATTTGTGAATATAAAATCATGATTGAATTAAAAAATGCATGCACAATATATAATTGATTTGATCTCTAAGTTTATGGATATAAATATATGAGAATCATGATTTGAATAAAAATATAATGGGAATTTGAATAGTCATCAAAGATCTTTCACAAATTATTTCAAAATCAACAAAGAAAATTATCAAATCTTATCATCATCGTATATATTGGTATATTTAATCATTTAAAATATTTATTCCATGATATAAAATTGAAACTTGAGAATCAAGCAAAAATTTATGATTTATGAAATCCACTATTTTTCAGATTTCTAAATAAGAATTAATCTAACAGTTATGATTTTAAAATCATGATATGAAATATTTTGCAAATAAAAATTGGACAATTAATTTATGTATATAAACATAAAAATCATGATTGAATCAACAGAAAATAAAAACTTAGCTTTTGATGGAGAACAATGCCAATCTGTTGATGCAAAAAATTGGACCGAATCCTATTTTTATGATCACAGATAAATAGATAAAAGAAATCCAATCAAGCACATGAGAGACAAAAATTTTTAAAGTGGTTCGGCTATAAGGAAAAGCCTACGTCCACTGTTATTTTATTCCCAGGGGTTTACAATAGCACAATGTGGTGTAGAGAGAGAAAAAGGTATGAATCTTGTGTATGGTGTCTCTCGGTTCTTGGATCTCTTGGATCTCTCCCCTTTGGCTAAGGGAATACATGTATTTATAGTGATGGGAGATAAAGAGATTCATTGTATGTAGACATTTATACATTATGTCTACATTCAACGAATCTACTTGTTGAATTGCTTGGTATGCTATGTGTTGTCATCTACAATATAAATGTACATTAATGATCATTAAATGCGTAGTTATCCTTTGATCTTCCCTGTTGGTATGCCGACCAACTCTCCTCGGGTGCCGACTAACTCTCCTCGGGTACCGACCAACTCTCCTCGGGTGTCGAATATTGCCACGTAGGATGACATGTGTCCTTTTCTGATTGGTCCTCGTAGATGGATAATTTTTGCGTTAACACTGACCTTTTCCAGAATTATTTACAAGTCGACCAAATAACCTCCCAGAATCAATTTAGAAGATGGTTGCTCCCAACCTCTCATCAATAGTCAACAAGTTCGGGAAGAAATCAATTTCTCCCCAAACGAAAAAAATGACGACAGGCGGCCACGGCCAGACCGAGGTTCCCCGAAAAAGAAAGGAGGTGGTGGACGACACCAAAACAACTCATCCTCAGAAGAAAAATATAAGGGAGGCTCCGACCATCGGAGAATCTGACAGAGCGATCCACATTTATTCTGATAATGCACTCTCCAATCGTCTCGCTCAGCTGAAGCTCATTGATGATACCTTGATTGGGGATGCAAAATGGGTTATATAATCCATCTCTTCAATGGTGCCAAGATTAGACAAGCATTTACTTGAGGCAATGGATGCCTCTCATCTCATTGAATTTAGTGTAAATCGAGTCACCTAGGTAACTGCTTCTAGCCTCCGTTCTCTTAATTTTACTTTAGTAATATTGAAGTGTTATTTTATACTAATCAATCTCTTTTCTTCGGGTAGTCCCTTTTTACCCTCTATCGTCTCGTTGACTAGGTTGAGAAGACACTATCCTTAATCCAGAAGGGTAAAGATACAAGATCGTGGAGAAAAACCTGAAGGAGGATCTTGCCAAGAAGGATCAAGCTTACGAAAAGGCTGATATAAGGTTGAAGGATGAGCATGCTAATGTCCTTAAAGAGCTGGTCGAGAATAAGCAAACCGAGATTGATGCATAAATCTAGGTTGCCTTAGGTGCTACTAAGGCACAAACTGTGGCTGATTTCAAAGACTCTGAGGAGTTCGGGGGCTATTTCTTTGAATATCTTAAGAGAGGAGTTAAGATGGAATGCGTTGGGCTGAACTAAAACAAGCCGAGGTTAGGACACTAACTTCCTAACTTTTTGAGGGTTTGGACTTTTTTGATAACTTGCTCGGCACTGCACTAGCCAATGTGGAGAGAGTCGAGAACCTTCCCATCGAGGTTACCGACCAAATTGCGATCGACACATCTGAGCAAGTAGAATTGAATATGGTCGAGGGTAGTGGAAACGTAAATGTGGCCAATATAGAGACTCCGACCAACAATCTCATCAAACATCCTGAGGAAACCTCTGTTAATGGGACACTTTATCTCATCTTTTATTTGCTTGGGCGACCACACACTACACCAAATCTACCGACTTGTCATGGTCATTGATCGTGACAGGTCCAACTTATCAAGGTCAATGACCATGACAAGTCTGAGGGTGACAACGTTTGTTGTCACGGACTTATCACGGTCATTGACCGTGACAAGTTCATTAGATTTTTCACGGTCAATGATCATGACAATATTAGTCACGGTAATTAACCGTGACATGTCCATGACATTTAATAAAAAATTGTCACGATCATTAATCGTGATAAATCCGTGACAATTATCCTTTGTCACGAACTTGTCACGGTCAATAGCTGTTACAATTCTGGGCAGAATTGGAAAAAAATCTACTGGGCAGTATGGACACTGCCACTGCCACTGCCCAGCACTATATTTGTACCTGTTATAGCAACGTTGTACTTGTTCAAACATCATATATCCAAATAAAATAGAGATAATCAAAATATACATTCAAAATAATATGCATCACAATATAATTCAAATGTAACAACTTAAAACAATTCAATTAAAATAATGTCACTATATATCTGGGGTAGGTTTGAGGAGGTGAGTAGGAAACACGATATTTGAATTAATACACCCAGCAATATGCATCGTGTCGTATTGTTCGCTCAACCAGAATGGGATGTTCTCCTTCCCGGGTATCACATGCGTGACGAGCACCTTGGCCACGATGTCTTGAAGAAAACGTCCATGAACTGGCATACCCTGGATGGTATTCGGGTCCCTCAACCCTTGCTTTATTCGATATCCATTCAATATGTCCTATATAAACACGCTCGACCAATCAAGTGTCGATATCGGTCGATCGAAGGGAGCCAAATAGGGTAATGGATCATCAGAGTCCGCACGTGTCGACGATAAAGCAGCAAGGTCCATATCCTCGTCCTGCACCTCCTCCTCCACCATCACCTTCTCCTTCCCTTTCTCGTTCCGGTTTCCTCTCAATGAATGCTTCATGAATGAGAACATATCTTGGATTGTCGCCTTCAAATGGGACAGCTTCGCCTCATACGAGTCCACCGTTAAAGCCAACTCGATGTTGTTTGTCTCCAATTCGATGATCCTAGATTCTACCACCCGCGAGCTCACCCCTTGTCCTCCCCTTGCGATCAGCGCCAAGCACTTGGCTGAGTGCATCTGTGGACAAAGATGCCTTATCGGCATCAGATTGTGACTCATGCACTTCCTTAAGCTTTGCCTAAAACGAGAAAAAGCAAATGATTAGTTAAATAAGTAAATAAAAAACTTTTAACATAATTAACAAAAAGTAAACTGTCGGACTACTTATAATCGTGGTCGCGACGCTTGGGGACACCTCCTTATCCTTCCTCTTCTTCGTCCGAATAGCGACATAAGTATCGAGCCTATGTGGCCTACCCCCAGGGCCACTCCCCGTCTCCTAAAATAAAATAATGCAGAATTAGTATCGACCTCGTAAAGTAAAATAATGCAGTACAATATATTTCTATAATTATAGAAAAATTAAATCTTACCATCATCCTATGCTCCACCTCGACGTAAGACGTCCGATCGGAGTAGTGCACGTCCGTCTTTTTCACTCGATTGGTGAGATGCTAAATGTCGCTCACCGATCTCATTGTCAATGAACTTTTGCCATTGTGCCAATGAGATCGGCTCCTTCGGCAGGACAGAGTCACGCATTCGAATAATAGAGTCTCGAGTCTTCTCAAAGTACCGGGTCCTTATATTTTTCTTCCACGTCTTGTGTTGCTCCCTCAACTGCTCTAAGACGGAATCGCGTAGTTTTGGATCCAGACTAAATTGTTCCTGTCCAACAAATACAATATTAGTTGCGAATAAATATAAATATAAATATAAAAATAAATATAAAATGAAATTGATATTGAAATCGAAATCGAAATCGAAATCTAAATTGAAATTGAAATATTCATACAAATATAAATAAAAATACATTACCTGTAGTACCGCCCAAATAACTAACTTGAGCTCATTTGGAACATCCCTCCAACTAGTGTACCCCGGGCCTATGATCGTCTTTACCAGCTCGAGGGATCTCGCTAATATGCTAGTCTTGTTCTCGATGGCCATCCCTAATTTGTCATATTTGGGGAGCCTAGGGGCCGAGGAGCCCTCGTCGCCTCCCCTACCACCGAGCCCAGACCACATCATCATAATCAGCATCATCATCCTCGCCTTAATACCTGAAGGAGACATTTTCTGTAAAAAAATGTTGTTATTAGTACCAATAAAAATGAATTAGAAGAAGACATGCAAATATGCATGATTACTACAAATCCAAATGAATTATTACTGTTTAACACCTCAATTCTGAATTCCAAAACATCAGCATTTAACTCATAATATGTACAATTACTAAAAATCTGAAACATCCCCCCCTACACGCACACTACACAAGAGTGAAAATGATCAAGTGCAAATCAATTAAAAGCATTAAAAATGGATTGATAAAGTACAAATTGGAATATTTATTACAAATTGAAAAATTCTTTCATATTAAGGTTATCATAAAAAATGGATTGATATTCAGTAGGAGGAGCCAAGTCATCCACACTACTATTTAGGCGCTTTGGCGCATGTAGGACAATTGACCACCTCTCGTTGTTGATATACTCCGAGTAAAACACTTGGTTGACCTTTTAAAATGCACAAAGAAACGGCTCATCGCTCACGTGGTTGTTGCTCTTCAACTTGGACAAGTCAACCATGATCAAATTAGTTCCAGGATCAACTTCACAAGCATTTTATCCTCAACTCTTACCCAGTCACAGTAAAATACAACCTCTTTGAAGCTTATATAATCCAATTCAAATATATTTCTAATTACACCATAGTAAGTCATTTCAGCTTCAACGAGATTTTTATCTTTTGCGCTCGCTCAAAAAAAAGTATGAGCCTTGTGTGAAATGCTCGAGTTCTATACATTTGTACTTTCCTCGTACACTTTTGCACCGAATACGTAACCGTTCAATCGATACTTTTTGTACTCTTGTTCCACGAACAAAGGTCCAGTGGCTAGACGAGCAAGCCTTGATGTCGCATCACCCGTCATTAAGAGCTGAGAATATAGATAAATTAATTAGATTAGTTATAAAGTTTAAGTGTAATGTAACGTTATATAACGGTCATTTTCATTATAATTACCTCTGATGACAACCACAACCTAAATTCACTATCTGATTGTACCATTATTTTTCGTCTTTTATTGTTCTCACAGGCTTCATATTTTCTGCATATTACAAAATTAATCATGTATTAAATAACCTAAAATATTCTAAAATAATGTAAAACTTAAAATAATTTAAACTTACTTTTTCCATTCTTCGACATCTTTATGTGTGTCAAATAGATAACGAGCTACTTATTCATGTTGCAAACTCGTTAATTTCACTCATTTTCCCATCACATGACCACCATCATTGACGAACTCATCAGTGTCATCAATGTTGGTCGATTCAGGCATATATTCCTGAGTATAGATTGATGACTCCACGGTGATGTATTCCTCTGCAATTGATCCTGCAATATATCGTGTATTCTCGACGTAATATTTAAAAACATTCATCAATATTTCAAACTGATACATCCATCGATATCTAACTGGACCACAAAGAAGTGCCTCGTCGTATAGGTGTACCAACAAGTGAACACTTATGTTAAAGAATGCTAGGGGAAAGTACTTCTCCAACACACAAATCACTTCGATCACCGCCAATTTTTCGGCCACTGGACCATCTCAAACAAAAGTGAGAAGGTAATACTAATTTGCATAATAGCCCTCCGTAAATCCGTGTGCTTGGAGAAATAGTGCTTAAACAATAAAGGAACCAATTGACCGATCACATGCCAATCGTGGGACGTACATTTATGTAAATTATGAGTAGCATAATTCATAATCCTTTGCAAGTTGGACGGAAAATTAGATGGTCCCTTCAAATTATATATTGTGTCTAAAAGCACCTTCCTTTCCCCACTCGTCAAAGTAAACGCACCAGGGGGGATTATTGCCCTTCCCCTAGTATCTTCTTTCAACCATAGTTGTGGCTTAAGTTTCAACGATTTAAGGTCTTTTCGTGAATTTTCTCCATCCTTAGAATGACTCCCCCAAGGCAAGTGCCCATAATATGTTCAGCGAAATTCTTCTCTACATGCATCACATCTAATACATGGCGCACCGGGTTATTCTTCCAATAAAGCAAGTTAAATAAAATTGACCTCCTAGACCATGCCTTTCTTGTCTCAGGTTTTTTCCCAGTTGGGGTCTTCTTATGCTTGACATTCTTAAATTTGGGATTCTTACCGGGCATATCAGGGCCACATTCAGAAGATTTACTTTCAATTTCTAAACCTGAAAGTTGTCTCAGCGATAGCCTATGTTCAACCCCGCCCGATAAAAAATTTGAACCTTTATCAAATCTAAAACTATGAGTCGGGGGTAAAAACCTCCTATGGCAATGGTATATATTTTTGAGATAGAGGATAGACAAAGATATTCAATTTCCTCTCCACAAATAGGACACCCCAAATAACCATGTACTACACAACCGGATAATGTCCCATAAACTGGAAAATCATGAATTGTCCATATCAACATAGCTTTCAGCGTAAAATCTTCTTTTCTAAAAGAGTCAAATGATTGCACACCCTCTTCCCACAACTCATTTAATTCTTCTACCAAAGGAGCCATGTAGACATCGATGTCATCACTTGGTGCCTTTGGCCTAGGTATCAACAAAGACAACATTAAAAATTCAGGTCTCATACACTGTAAAGGACGGAGGTTGAGTGGGGCTAGGATCACTAGCCATACACTTTGATTGGTGCTTAGGTTTCCAAATGTATTGAAACCATCTGTTGATATAGCCAAATGAATGTTGCGCTGTTCTCGAGCAAAATTGGTATACTCATAATTCATCCTCCTCCAAGCTGTAGAATCAATAGGATGACGCATGAGATCACCCCCTACTTCTTCCCTAGCATGCCAAGTCATTGCCTCCGTTATCTATGGTACTATGAAAAATCAATTTAATCTAGGCCTAACGGGAAAATATTTCAACACTTTTTGAGGCACTTTTGATCTTATGCCTTCCTTACGAGTAGATTGAACATATCTAGGTTCATCGCATACCGAATAACGATCAAGATTTTCATACTCTTTTCGGTATAGTATGTAGTCATACACATAAGCATAAATCGATTTATACTTCATTCCCAAACCTTTCAAACTGTTATTCATAAAGGATAGCTATTTGTAAGCGTATTCTCCTTGGGTAGTAAACCCTTCATCTAATTCATAATTTCTATCACGTTATTGCCAGACAAACCATACTGCGTCTTCAGACTGTGCAAACCAACCATGGCATGTAAAGTTATTTGATCTTTCTCACAGCCAGAGTATAACGGTTGGGTCGCCTTAAATTTTAAACTTTGGTAGTCATCGTCAAGGTTTATCGCGATATCTTCGTGAGAACTTGAACCTTGTACATCATCAGTAACCTCATTCTTTTCCACTTCATAAACTCCGTACGCATCATCAACTAAATCCTCTAACATATTATGATCTACGTCGTCCCCTTCTACATCTATCCTACTTGTTGAAGGTTGTTATGAAGGTTATTCGGGGACAAAAAGAACTTTCAATTCACCGTGAAAACTCCAGAATCTATAAATATCTTGCATACCTCATCTTAACAAATGTAGTTCAACTATTTTCCACTCAAACACCTTACCATTATTACACCTGGCACACGGACATGAAAACTCTTCATCATTATGACATGTCTTTGCTTATTTCACAAATTCATTAGTACCTCTGCGAAACACATCCCCCATTCTATTTGTCCCACCCATCCACTCTTTTTATTTCGGATTTCCCATCACAGCTACCAAAACTAATCACCTATTAAAGGTAAGAAGCGTATATTCATGGATTAGTATAAATAAAACTTAGATTTATAGTATGTTTCATTTAATTATGTCTTATTTATATTCGATTTTTAAATTTCAAATTCAATTTATAATAAAAATTCCTATTTCCTCCATCTCCTCTAATGGGTGAGTGGTCTTATCCAATTCAAGACCGCATATTTCTGTAATATACTTAATAGCTCATGCACATTGTTACGATTTGACAAAAATTCGACAACATATCCCCGTAGTTCTCCAAGTACACGACGTAGATTGGCAAGTGTGAGTGTTATTTCAATTGATCAATTGCAATAACAGTCACACTTGTCAATCTAGTATGTACCCAGAGAACATTAGGATACGACTGCATAACTTCCTCCAAAAGTAACAACTTTAAGACACTAAGAATATTATTATACAAAAATTATGCAGTCCCAAACTGTCCAAACGGGACAATTCGAGAGATCTCATTACAGGGATAATAACTCTCGAACGGGTCTAAGGGCTATTAAATGTGTACGCATAAGAACTAGAAGGCTAGTATATATGCGCACTATATGTAATTTCAAGTATGTTTCATTTAACTATCATACTATATATATATTATTTGTGATACAAAGTAATTTTAAAAAAAGTTGAAAATTCTCTCCCCCATATGGTCAATAATTCAGTGGTCATGCCACTTTTAAAATTAACCAACCGAACATCGATCGACTACAATTCAACTGCAATGGCAACAACACATATGTATCCCGTACTCCTTCTAATTCATCTACTCAATTAATTCTCTTCATCAATTAAACTAACAATTAAAATATACAATTATTAATTTACTAATTTAAAATAAGGTGCAATCCTACTTGCATATGAAAGGGGCAATAATTATTAATTTACTAAAAAAATTAATAATCAATCAATATTTAATCAATCAATTCTTTTATAAGGGGAATTACAATATGAGGGGCAATATCTAATAAACTAATAAAAATCTAATTAAAACAAACACACACACACACACACACAGCCCCACACCCCCTGCCCACACCCCACACCTACCCCCTACCCCCCACTACCACTGCCCCACCACACACGCACATATACACACACACGTGCACATATACACACACACTCGAAGATATAAACCCCCTCCTCTCCCCCCATCCCTGCCCCCTCCCCCCCCCCCCCCCATGCATATATACACCACAAACACACACATATATATACACACACGCACACATATACACAAATGGAAGAGAAATTAAGAGAGAAAACATACCAAAATCGTAGAGAGAGAGAGAGTGCAGTCGCTTAGAGAGAGAGAGAGAAATGAAGGGAATAGAAATTGGTGGGAAAAAAGAAGAGGGGAGGGTTTTTTACTGATAGAATTATCACGGACATGTCACGGTCTATGACTGTGACAACTTTATAGGCTTATCACGGTCATTGACCGTAACAAGTCTTTGACGTGGCCTTGTCACAGTCAATGACCGTGACAAGGCTGGCCGATTGAAGGGTGTTAATTTGACCATTTTGGTGTAGTGACATGTGACCATATATGCCCCTTTCTGTGTGTAATATCTGAACATGTTTCACTGTCTTATGTAACTAATAAACACCTGTCATTTTTTATAACACTTTTACTTGAACAGTTGTTAAGTGTATTCTCATAGGATGATATTGAATATTCTTGAGTATAAATATTTGCATCTTCTGCTTCTGCCAATTCTTTTCATTGTGTTATGTCTTCTTCTAACCTTAAGCAACTTTATAAACCTTCTAATTGCTGATATATTCTCGTCCTTAGCCGAGAAGTAGTTCAATAAACTTAATGATTGTTTAAATTATAGATCACCACATAATGATGTTTAAATGAACCATACTTAAATGATTTTCAAATTTTAACCACCAAATTAACAGTGTTTAATTGTAAATCCCCTCTCATCATTTTGGGAGTGTGTGGATGAGTGTCGTCTCGTCTAATACTATCATCTTACCGAGAGAGTTTGACTCTCATACCACCAAATTAATGATATTTAAAGGAACCATAGTTAAATGATTTTCAAATTTAAATGCACAAAATTAATGGTGTTAGCTATAAGTCCCCTCTCATCATTTTGAGAGTGTATGGATGAGTGTCGTCTCATCCTACACTGTCGTCTCGCCGAGAGAGTTTAACTCTCATACCACCAAATTAATGATATTTAAAGGAACCATAGTTAAATGATTTTCAAATTTGCTTTGTGTTTTTAACCACCTTGGTGATGTTATCACACTATTTCTCCCCTCTTGGTGTTGTTGAGAATCTATGGATGAGGTGAGCCCCTCCTAGATTCTCATCTCACAGAGAGCAGGTTGATGTTTTGTAACTTAGGATGACTTGTATCATGCAATTTGATAAATTCATACAAAAAATATTTAAGGGAAAACTTGAGATTTTTCCTTCACCATAATTTTTAGTACATCTTTCATACAGTGGTAATATAAGCAAAAATAAAAAATCATATTGATAATAACTCTTTAAGTGATCAACATTCCAAGGGTCTGAAAATGGCTCTCCCTCTAAATTTTCAAGCTGATAAAGCTAGGAACAACTTTCTTAGTAACTCTGTAGGGACCGTGCCAATTTGCATGGAGCTTATTCAGCTTCTGCCAGGATTTCTTTAACACCAGGTCTCCAACGACTATTGGACTAGCCTTAACTCTCTAGTTGTAGAATTGTGTAGTCCTCTACTGATAAGCAGCATGCCTAACCTCTGCGTCCTCTCATCTTTCTTTAATAAGGTCCAATTCTAACCTTCGCTCCTCATCATTTATCTCTGGGTTGTATGACTGAACCCTGTGGATTGGTAGGACAATCTCGGTAGGTATCATTTCCTCTGAGTCGTAGGTCAGCATGAATGGGGCCTCCCTCGTTAGCGCTTTCCCCGTCGTCCTGTATACCAACAAGACAACGGGTACCTATTTCATCCAAAGTCCCTTGGTATCTTCTAATATCTTCTTGATCCCTTATTGAATAGTTCTATTTGTCACCTCAGTTCAACCATTTACCTGAGGTAGGCCTAGAGCTGAGAAAAACTGTTTGATACCAACCCTCTTGTAGTAGGCCTCTAGAGACGAATTCTTGAACTATTTGCCATTGTCCGAGATCAAGGTATGGGGAAGACCATACCTACAAATGATGTTCCTCCAAATTAATTTGATGGTCTTCATCTCGGTGATAGTTATCATGGCCTCTGCCTCAACCCATTTAGAAAAATAATCGATATATGTAATTGTATGTTGCCCTGGGCAAGGGTCGGTGACACCCCGCCTATTCTAATCCTGGTTGATCAGTCCATTATCAAATTAAACAAAAATCATTCATTATTACATTCTTAGCATCAGTGTCAAAAAACTTTTTAATTACTAATCACTGATGTTAAATTAAGCTGGTGTCAAATTTTATCTTTTATGCTGAACAGATGCGAAAATAAATTATATGAACTAAACCATTCACATATAAATTTAGTCTAAACCATCACACGACAAATATATAAAATAAATGAGATCGAATAATCCATTAGTGCTCTAAGCATGATGAACTTTGTCACAGTCTGACCATGGTCCAAGCGTGGTCACGGTGCAGTACGGGTTATAGTGGATCGGCTGAAAAAATCCGTGCACTTCTTACTAATTAAGGTTATAGACAACGCAGCTAAGTTGACGTGGTTGTATGTCCAGGAAATAGTTCGACTTTATGGTGTTCCACTCTGGATGGTCTCAGATAGGGATCCCCATTCGTGTCTCGATTCTGAAAGAAAATCCAGTAGGAGTTGGGCACAGAGTTGAGCATGAGTACAGCGCATCACCTTGATACAGATGGGAAATCGAAAAGAACCATCCAGATCTTGGAGGACATGTTGAGAGGTTATGCTCTTGATTTTCAGGGCAGCTGGGTGGAGAATCTACATCTGGAAGTGTTCTCCTTCGACAATTGTTATTAGGAAGTATTGAAATAGCTCCCTATGAATCTCTTTATAGGAGATCGTGTTGCTTTCTAGTTTTTTTAGGCATAGGTGGGTGAGAAGCATCTTACCAGTTCGGATTTGATCGGAGAGATGATCGATAAAGTTCGAATAATTCGGTATAGGCTCATGATGGCTCAGAATCGGCAGAAGAATTACATTGATAATCTATGAACACCTATGGTGTTTGGGGTGGGTGACCATGTGCTATTGAAGGTTAGATCTAGGATGGATAGTCAGCGGTTTGACAAAAAGGGTAAGCTTGCCCCTCAATATATCGGCCACTTTGAGATCCTGGAATGGATTGAGAATGTATCGTATCGTTTGGTACTGCCTCCACAGTTGTCCCAAGTTCATAATGTGTTCCACGTCTCTATGTTAAAGAAGTATCTTCCTGACTCCCGATACGTCATCGACTGAAATCGCATTGAGTTGGAGGAAGATTTTACATTTTTAACATGACATGTGTCCGTCTTTGACCACGAGGATAGATTCTTGCGCAACAAGTTCATTCCTTTAATGAAGGTTCACTGGGAGTTTCAAGGTGTTTAGGGTGCAACTTGGGAGTGCGAGTCAGAGATTCGTGAGAATCACCCGGAACTTTTTGCTTGGCTTAGCTATTCAGATTTCGGGGATAAAATCTCATAAGGAGAAGAGAATGTAACACTCATGATTAAGATTTGTATCTTACTCCTTATAATTTGTATGCCCTTGGGCCATAAACTGTATATTATGAATGGATGTTAAGTTTGAGTTATCCTTGTGGCCTTTGTGCAATTTAAATTGGGGATTTAATAGCCTAAAGTTGCTATGCAGAAATTTAGTCATCATTCGAATGAATGGCCACATCGTTCGAACAAGAAAGGGCATGTCATTCAAAAGAGATTTGAATGACCATCTAACGACTAGGACCTGTTTAATTTCCACATTTCTCTGGAATCTCGTTGGAACTCCATCGTCCGAACGAGGTGCATTATCGTTCAAACGAGGGTTAATTTCTCGTTAGAATAAATTAGGTTCCTTTGTCCTTTAAGCAACAATTTTACCCTCATGAGTATCTTGCTAGAACTCTTGTTCAAATAAGAGGGAATCTCATTCGAATGAGGTCCAATTCATTTCAATGACTGGACGAAAATCAGACTTTCTGCACATTTTAATGTGCTGTCACGATGTGGATCGTTGAATTTGCTGAGTTGTTGAGCTCTTAGAAGCTCAGATAAAAACGTGGGTTTAACCTTTAGTTAATGGGTTACGTGTTGGTGGGTTTAAATAGACATGAGAGGGTTAGAGAGGCCATTTTTATCAGATTTCTGGAGCTCTCTCCCTCTCTCTCTCTCTCCGAAGCTACACTAGTCCGTTCCAAATCCATTTTCACTAGTTTTTAACATTTCCTCCTCCATCCCAAGCTATTCCAAGACTAAATACACCCATTTCAATCCTTGTTAATAAAGAAGTTAGGTAGAAGAATCCATTGTTGGAGATCTCTTGAAGAATTTAGAGCTTTCTTGGAGCTTTGGAGTTTTTAAGAGCTTTCAAGTCACCCCCGTTAAGTTTCTCCTCTACAAATTCAAGGTATAATTTTCCTCCAAATGTTTTCAAGATTAAAAGATATTAGGGTGCATGTTAGAAGGGTTTATTTTTTAAATAATATTTTTAGTATGTTTACTTAAAGTTTTCTTACAAAAAATATGATATTTGATAAAACTAAATATAAATAGATTTTTGAAGAATAAATGGTATTTTTAATCTTGGAATATGAGGAAATAAGCACAAAAAATATATTTTCATGCTAAAATCATGTTTGGTTTCATATTTAAGGATCTCTAGGCTTGAAATCCTCTAAAAAATGTGTATAATCTTGTAGTAGGTTGAAAAGGGGCATATAAACACGATATATGAAATTAAAAATGGATTTCTTAATGAAAAAAAGAAGTTGAAAATATTATCCCTAAATGTGTTATAAAATCATCGTAAAATGAATTAGAAATGGTATTAAATACAACATATGAGTACGAGGGTAAAATAGATATTTTTTGTCTTGATGACATTAAATATGTTTCTTGACAGAAATATAAAGAAATAGAATTTTCTTGGAGAAAAAGGATAATGTATGATTTTAAGACATAAAATCATGAAAGGTGATTTTTGAACGTAAAATGACGATTTGTAATATCATGATGAAAGAAATATATTTTTCACAAGGTTTCGGTAAATGAAGGGTAAAAAGGTAATTTTGCCAAAAATTAGAGGGTCCTAGTGGTTGGACTTCCTCATTTGACCTTAACGGTCGATTTTGTGAAAAACGGATAAATGAATGAAATGGCGTGAGAATAGTGAAAGTAAAGAATAATGTGGAGAATGGTAAAAATGATAAAACACATTAATGTGGACTCAGATGAGACCGAGAATAATTAAAAAGGGCCTAGAGACCTAGGGTGAAAGACCCAAAATCACTGGCCAAAGCATATGGTAGCATAGTCGATAGTGTAGAGCCCGCTAAATATTTGAATAATTGGACGATTCCGAGAAAAGATAATGGGAATGAAAACGAATTTGGTTGGGCTTAAGGAATTTGAAAAAGACAACCTAATGTAAGGGATAAAATGGAGAGTAAGGAATAATAAGATTAACTGTCCCTAGACTTAGTAAAGGGTAGCATAAGATGGTCAAGTGTGTGTATGAGCACATCGCTCGGGTGCATTACTTAGTAGTTTCATTAATAGTGGCTAAATGATAAATATTTTCAAAATTGTTAAAATACATGTTATATGTATAGTATTTTAAAAATGTATATCTTAGTATTTCCCACACCGTTGAGCGTTCGCTCACCCCTGCTTTTATGTTAAAATATCCACCCCCACCCTCACCCCATGTACATTAAGTGGGGACGTTGATAAGGACACTGGTAAGGTCCCTGAGGGTAATAATCATCGTTAGAAGCTCTGCCATTATTTTTTAATTATCTTTCAAAACATTGGATTTGGAATACTTTAAATCATTTTATTCGGACCCTTGGCCAAGTGATATAATAATATAGAGATAATTGCGATTTATTTCTTATTTATTAAGCATTGTTGGATTCAATGAGTTTTCATAAATAACCCTGGTTAATCAATCTAACTATATAAAGTGGTCACTATTTTTCTAATTAAAACCGGTAATTTAATCTTTATAAAATGATACAATTAAAGTTTTTTTCTTAAAATAATAAAATTGAACTTTTTCCTCCCCCTTTAACTCCGTGGTTCGGTGCAGGTTGCCCCGGCGGTGACTCAAATCTGAGTAAGGCCATTACAAAACCTCTCTCCATGGAAAAGTGACATTCCCATTCTCGTTCCCCCTCAAAACTGAGTAAAAGTCTTTCGCCGTTAAAGCCCGCTCCCTACCTGAAGCCCATCTTAGGCCATCCTCCCCTCTTGTCCGGGTGGGAGTCATTCCCATGGTGTTGGAAAATGCCTATGCCTCATCTAATTCTCAGTCTCGGGACCTTCTTCTTAATTTTGGGTTCCAAACAACACGATCCCCAACCATCTTCATATCATTATATAAGATAAAGTGTACTCATATTATATATGTCTAAATAAATATAATATGTTCATGTATATGCTTATATATACATGCATATATGTATAATATAAAATACACACATATTACAAGTAAAATATACATATGTTATATATCTATATATAAAATAAATAAATGTTATATATATGCTTATATATATATAATTTATACATACACATATAATTCATATATATATATATATATATATATAAGGGGGGTTTGATTTTTTAAACTGTCTTTAACTCAAGTTTACCCGACGCTTAAAAAAATTAAAACACAAAAAACAAGTTTATAAAAATATTATCAAAAATAATTTGTAACCCATATTTTCTGAAAACATAACCAAACGTATCTTTAGTGCTTACTTGATAATTTGATATATATCAAACATTAATTAATCAAATTAATGTATGAAAGCATAAGAAAATATAAAACTATTGGATTTACATGGTTCTTGCCTATATCTAGGGGATGAAAGTGTTTGAGTACTATTTATTGCTAATAAGACTCTGGTGCTAGAATCGTTAGCTGAGATTTAAGAATCTAAGAGAAAAAATGCAATAAAGTTCCCGCAATTGACATAGGTCTTTATATATAGTTTACAAGAATCATACTTATAATGCAATAAGTAAACACACTTACAGTCGAATTATGAGAAGCCCTAGTTGTGTTGGTATTCTTCAAAAAAACTTATGAAAGAGGCATATTTCTTTTACTTGTATGCTCTATCTTTATCGTACTTAACCAACACGCTCCACAATAGGCAAAGAATGTCATCCTACAACACCCAGAAGGTCGATTATTGTCCTTGTTAGGACATTAATTGGACACTACGTCATCACACCCGTGGTCTATAAATCCTTAGTATATAATTGCACTAATACGTGCAAAACATGTGATATAGTAGTGGGAGGCTATTGACGATTAACACATGCTAGTGATTCATTTTTTTATCTTGTACTCATTAATATGGGTACATCATATAGGCATCACATGATGCATTAGGTGAACTTCATAATTTAGACAAAAAATTACTTTGTATGTGAAGTTGACTTCTATCTTTAGGGTATATTGGTCTAATGTTATAAGTAAGGTTAGCCACGAGATTGAGAAGCATTAATAACAATTAGTCACATTGGATATTAATATATCATACTTACTGTGTTATGTAAATACATGAAACTTTTATTTGAGAGAATAGTGCTAATTCATAAAATTATCTTATCAATGGGATGGATCACTTAATAGGCGGCAATTTAAACAAAGTAAACACAGTCGGAGTGGAGGGAGATAGTTGCATCGGGCTCCCAAATTTTTGATTTTCTAAGGGCTTCCAATCTTTTTAGAATGTCTGAGGGGCTCTAATATATTAGAAGAACGTATTTACCTAAATAAATATTCAATCAATATAAATGATTACTTATGTCATTTTTAAAAAGGGGTTTTACAAATATGCCCTTTATAAGAGATATGTGTAACACCCCGCACAAACTAACAAGCGAGGTGGCCAGCCGTCAGTGCCAAACTACGTCGAGTGTCACTAAATAAGTTGTCATTCTTATCATGTGACATATATGAGACGTATAAAAAACTTCATTCTACAAGATAATAATCAGATTAATCCAATCAATATAATCATCCATGCACATATTAAACTCCATCACCATGCTAATCTCCTAAATAGTCTAACTCCAAATAAATATAAACTCGAATAAAATGATCCAACTGTAAAACATCTGAATAAAGCCGTAAACAATTGTGGAACCGATTGACCCACCAAATCCATGATAAAGTCTCACGATGAATGCGATGGAAAATAAAATAAACCCTAAATAGCTAAGTCATCTAAAATAAATAAGTCTCCAAATGCATCTTCAAAATATCTCCAATCACTCCTATACAGCTACTCCAGCGCTTACCAGAAATGTTAGTAAACAAAATAGATCAGAGCCCACCGCATGAATATAAGCTACTCTCCCCAGTTAGGGCCCGTGAACCCAGATAGTAGCATTATAATAAATAAACACCATAATAGAGTATTTGAATTTAAACGAGATAATTATTAACATGCGAGTAAAATAAACTGCTATCATCTAATCATGCAATTAATCCATCCCAAAACTTTAAGTCCAACTTATCTTATCACAATACGATAATTACTCTAAGGTCACCATCTTTATTTAAATTGATTTATCACATTTATTATTATTTTTATAGCGGTGTCGTCATAGCTAGCTAACCCTACTGTATGTCTTGCACTTATTCGGCAGGTTTAAAGTTTTACACCACAAATATTCCCCTCGCTATAGCCATTAAACTCGTATTCTGTCAGCCCTGCACTTATTGACGAGTTTCCACGCACAACACGTCATAATATCAAGCCAGCCCGCATTCTGTCAGCGCTGAACTTATTATGACGCCACACACCCACATGTCGCAATAACCAGTCATCTCTTATTATGTCAGTCCTACACTTATTAATGATGCCAATTCATTTTAATACCCATTTATTTGTGACACCTCGCCTAATTAAATACCGGGTGATTAGTCCTTTATTAAATTAAAATCAAGGTGAATGGTTAGTTCATTCTTAACATCACTGTCGGAAAATAAAATTTCCAATTTAAACACTCTAAATAATTAAGCTAAGTGTCAAAACAATTTTAAAACCTTATTTCCATTTTATTAAATCCAAATATGAAAACCTTTTTAAATAACCAACAATTTAAGAACTCTGACATACTAAAGATCGATAATAACACACAAGAATTAGATTCATTCATATAAACCAAACCAGTTTAAACTATAAATAAAACCATCCTGACGGTAATTAAATCCCAACGAGTACCAACTAATGGATATATAAAGGAACGTAAATCTCTGACAAAAATCCAAACTGAATGAGAAACGGGCGACACATTCCCTAACTAATAAGAACTAAAAGTAGGAGTGGAGTCAACAATGAGGTCGTCTAAGCAATGGCCTGCAACTCCCACATAAGTTGCAGTGCGTCCGGTCCAAAGAACCTAAGCATGACGCTCCTATGACAGGGCACCTGTATTATATACATATATATATATATACAAGAGAGAAGAAATAACAGGACACGGGTCAGAGCTCGAGTGTAAAACAGTTAAAAATTAGTTTAGCAATTATTTAAAATGATTACCGGCTAATGTAACAACCATATTAGTATGCGACACTTTCTTGAGAATTTCTCACCTCTCATCTAGTGTGCACGCCTACCGCACTATAAATCCCATAAGTTTATTTTCACTTAACTTCCCCCATAAGGTTTCATTCATCATATACTATGGCTAATATGATTAATTTATGAAAATCAAGATTTCTCATACATCTTAGGTTATTTGAAATGACTCAGTGATGTCACAAAAATTTCCAAACACTTATAACAAAATTGGAGTAATTATTCATTACTTAACTAATTTTATACACAGTAGAAAGTTATCATACTTAAGTATATGTATATATTAACCACTCATATAATATATATATACATTCGGCACCCCGCATAAAATCTATGGTGCTGGAATACTCTGCTATCAAGTCTCCGTATTACACATATTAAGGGAAATACTAGTTCGGAATCACTCTCGAACTGTATTAACATAAAACACATACAAATGGAGGCGAAGCATAGTTCCAAGTCACGAAGAGGTCAGCACATACCCTCACGTCTCTTAGGACCGTCTGACTATCAATCAGATAGTCTGTACCAATGAATCCTATGTTCTACGGTACGAGTCAGTATCCTCCATAAAGGCCCAATCGAGATAAGACCCTCCCGCTGCGGAAACCCCCGTGATAGCAAGTAGCCCGTGTATGATTTTTATACAGATATATAATATATGCACAATCATATATATATATATATATATATATATATTCACATTTCTAAATTAGGTATGCTCACAACCCATAATTATAATTATCCGCTCTTAACACATTTTTACTTGATTATCTCGCATAACGGATTTGTCACTTTTATTCTCATATATATAAGTTACTCCATACCTACTTCTCGTCTCTCCAACTATTCTATCTCCCTAAGTATAATTTCAGTAGGCACTATCACTTACCTTCTAGTCTAACTTCCTTACAAGTCTCGACCTTTTATTAAACGTACGCATGACTTCATATGTATGAATAACTCCCCGTTAACCCTTAATTTTATCTTACATTAAGTTCTCACTCAACGGAGTTTACTTAGACCCTACTAGTCCTATTTATATCCCATTATGCTCTAACAATAATAATCAAGGGTTACTACACATTTTAATTGGATTAAGCCAAAATAAGGGGAAAATGCAGTTTTTCAGGAGAGGTCGATCGATCGAGAAAATGGGGGTGATCGATCGATGTTCATGGGTCGATCGATCGATCAAGCAGTTATGATGAAAACTACATTAACCCAGTTACGGGTTTGCCACTCCAACCTCAACCAAATCTCCATATATCATTCCCAAACTCCCAACCAACGTTACTACAAGTACTCTATACCTAAACACATGATTTTCTACGTAAGATATGTCCAAATTCATCAATTATAATAATTTAATGGGTAAAAATTTCCTAAACTTTAAGAACCCTAATTTTTCTTTTTCTTTCAATTCTTTCAATTCTTTTCCAGATTTTCTACTTCTAAATCCCTACAAATTCGTGGTTTATCCTCTACATGCGATTTAGATATCCAGAATATGATTAATTCTTCTATGACATGTGATTTTAAGTCTCAAAACCATACTTTCTTTCATGAAACAAGTTCTAAAATACCCTAGACTAACATGATTGAGACATTAACTAAAAATAAAGCAAGATAGATACTTACCTAGAATTTGAGTTTCTAATTTGAGGACGAAAGAATTATGGTTATGTTCCTCGTCGCGCGATCTACGCTTTGGTGGTGGTGGTGGTGTAGACGGTTGAGTCCTTGACCTTGATTTGCTTGAAAGTTCTCCAACCCTTCTTTAATGGTTGTTCTTTGATTTTTTTATTTCTAACCCTAGAAGGCAACTCCTAAAGGCTGATTTATTCTTAGAAATTTCGTGGGTTTAATTACCCAAAAATGTTAAATGTTTATAATACCCTCCTAGGATGCTAATTAGGCCTAAAAATCCCCCGAGACCCAAGCTAAACCCACGAGTACATTATTTTGATTATCTCGACCCTTCCAGATACATTGGTGCACTCAAAATGACCATACGGGTGAGTTATAATTTATTCACTTTTAGTAATAATAATTTAGTACCGACACGACACAGGCGCGTCCTGACTTAATTTCCATAATTGTCATATTATTACCTCGTGACAATTTTAATAAATTCAATCCTACATATTACTCTACTCAATAACTTATATTTAATAAATCAATAATTTTACAATAATTACTAACTCTCGTCACGCTAGTAACATTTAAAACAAATTTTTGGATTAATATTAAATTAATTTATCTCCATTAAATTTAATAAATCCCTAAATTTAAAAGCCATAAAAATATGGGGTATTACATACTTCTCCATCATAACGGAATTTCGTCCCGAAATTCAAAAAATAAGGCCTATCTTGTATCATATGTAACAAGGTATAGAGCGTCTAATTTCCACAACATCGAAAGAGAACTACAAATCTCAATCTCATCAATTTAATAAAACAAAATTCTCTTGAATAAATATAACTAAAGTAAATTTCCAATGCTCTATACAGCAAAATAAATAAATACAAGTCGTCTCATCTTGTATTAAAAATTTTGGATACCTTATCAGTACGCAAACTATCTACATAGTAAGGAGCTCAATCACTATAGACCCCGCCTCATAGCAAGCTTGTTTAACACTCTCATTAAAGACACTTCTCATTGTGCTTTTAACTAACAACAATTTCATAAGACACGCCTATACATTATTAATTCCTTATTATTTCAATATCATTGGGAGGCCGCACCTCACTACCTGAGAACCACTCGGATTTATCTAAACATAAAACTCCCATTCTGTGAGAAACCATACGAACATTTGACCACTTTTGTTCGCCTAAAACAGTCGTGGAATTCCACCATATTCGTCGGACTCTAACTCACCCAATCCAAAATTTTGATTATCCGCCTATCTCTTAACATTCAGAGTAAGAAAAGTTAAGGTTTTATCCACACCAAATCCTTAATAAGCATCCTATTCACAATAAGCAGGTACGAGTGCTCCCACGTAACCCTACCATTAGGTAATATCCCCCCCCCCAATTATCGTACTATACTCCACTTGCTAGCTATAACCGTTGTGGAAAAGAAATGATCACAATGAACCCAAAATTACTTTCACACTGCTCCACTAATGGTTAATCACCGCTCTCGTACTCCCCGAATTATGGGTGATACAACCTGCTCAAAACGAAACGATATCCCCGCTGCTTCCTGAAATCCCGTATTGAAGGTGGGATTCAAAAATCTTATTCTAATTGAAAAAAATACTGTGTAGGACCTCATACCGGCGCGATACTTTCTTTCAAAGGAAGACTGGGTCACACTAGCTAATATGATAACTCCTCCCAAAGGAATGTCAATCACTTCCTTCTTGGGCATCTTGTTCCACACGTTCGAAGGAACTCTTGATCTTACCTTGAGGTTGTCAACTCATCCAAGAAACTTTACCGACTTTACCGACCCCTTCCATTATAGGAATTGTTGATAGCCCCAAAATTCTTTGGTTATTCCTCTTGCTCCAACGGATTTCTATTTATGAGTGGTGCCCGCGGAGACTAATCAATATGTCCCGGTCGACATCGACTTCTACTTGTTATGTCTCACATTAAGTGACACTTAATACTCCCCTTCTTTCCTTTGCGTATATTGAAAGTTCCGACCCATGCACTTTTCTCCACGATGTGCACTTCCGGACCTTTTTATACCATACTAACATCTTCACTCTTTTTACTCGTCAGTCGCTCTTAACATTGGACTAATTCCAACTCGGCTCCGAGTGTTCTCCATAATAATTTGAATTATACCCTTCTCAACGAATACCCCTTTTTAAATGGCTTCCCACAACCTTCTAACCAGATTCGTTGTGCTACTCTGAATAAAAATATACGGATTTATCGTCTTTTACATGGCGCTCAATTCTCCCTACCACTTCCACTTAGTTATGTTAATCCCATAAACATTTATTCCACACGTATATTCCCACATTCCTAGAACTCGAACGATTCTAACATCAGCTAACCAGGATGCCCACACACCCTATAAACCGTGCATACTAGCGTAAGCATCACATACGCTTCACACATAACACCCAATTCTTTCTTTTTCCTTGTGCTCACAACGTGCTTACAACACTCGGGTACTCTCAATTACCCTAGAAATTGAAATTTTAAATCCTCTTTATCATCGTTCCACCCCTCAACTCGTAGTGATAAAACAAAAATTTCAATGCTTTCTTACTACCCAACCGGCTCCACTGGCCTTAATTCATAATTCAACTTCCAATTTACATATATAATTACATGCTCCTATTACGACCGAGGTACTAAACTCATATACTAATGACCAAACATCTTCCTACTTCCAACCTTACGCTAAGTTTCATGTGTGGGATGTCTCGCAATGCGAAATCCAAATAAGGAACCCCCCCCCCCCGATACACTACTACTTAGCATTGTCGGTTATTGAAATTCGTTAGGCCCTCCATCCATAGCATGTTCCCCTTTATTCCGTCTCTTGACAGAAAAGTTACATCTCTTCCCATAATTACACTTAACAAAGAACATTTCGTCAGTTTCACTATCGTTCAGCATTGGTGGTAATCACATTCCATAAACCTCGAATACATACCATCGGGATTTTCAAAATCCTGTCCCCAAACATATGGGTATAACTCTTAACTCTCACATCTCTAAAGGATAGATATATCAATGCGCTCTTCCTATCACCAAGTCCTGAGCGCTAAACATAATAATGAGTTAAATATTTCCGCTCAACAGTAATTCCAATACATACTGAATCATAACAACAAAGTCCCTACACACACCGGGATCGAATATCTCGAGCCCACTATCCCCTCCTAAGTTTCTAGAATAGAAAATATAAGTACGAGTCTGACCCTCTCGCAGGTGAGGCCTCGCCAGAACAAAACATGTTGCACTAATGCAACCATTCCGATAGCCTTGCAATAACTGCCTACTATCGTACTACCCATTACTACAAAGTTATAACCAAGACAATATCATACTAGTTTATCACATCACTAAAATGAGTAATCTTAATAAAGTATATAACACTATTAATACACCCATTTATCCTCCGCAGGAAGCACTAAGGGTAATCCCGCTACACTAGGGAAAATATTCACATAATAATAATGTTTATAGTTATACGCACTAACTCGTCTCACATGCTAATCTAGCAATGAACAAAATATAGTGATTCACTCGTGTCACATAAAACACGCCTCATCCTTTGAGGATAAAACCCATACTTCTACCTTGCCAATCGTCTTGACTTCATAAATGGTCCCCGAGCGTAACGCGTCTGTCCAAACCAAAACAAAAACTACTTTAATCGTTGTCCTTTACTAGGTATCCTACTCTTGTCCCTTTACCCACTTCGGGAAAATTTTAACGCATGTGAATCACTTTCCGCAAAATGCCTCTACATAATCCACTTATCACTTGTCATATTAACCATATTAAGATTGTCCTTCTTGGACTTTGGTACGCTCAATTCCTGGTGGCTACCCCCGTTGTTCCCTTATATTTGTTGTCCCTAAGGAACGTGCTACTGGCTTCAATAACGCTTACTAAATTCACCATCGCTTGGAAAGAATTTAGATATCCGAATCATTTAAATGAGCCCCCCGACAGGTCTCCCCCTTGCGGTGTTTTACTAACTACTTTTCATCTAGACTCACTTTCCAATAAGTCTTCCGATTATGTTATTTCCCTTCATAAGAGCGTTAAGATCTCTTCGGACGACGCGTGACATTGCCACCATATGGATCGACTGCCCACATAATTCTCTTTAATTGTTTTCAATCTTTCCTCACAAGTCGATTTCCCACTTGAAATCTTCTCTACCATTGGTATCCACTCCCGCTGATACAAAATTTGCTAAAAGTCTAAATCCATTTACAAATGGACCCTTGTTCGGCCCTTCCGTAATGGGTTCAGGATGACATTCATATCTTATCCTGAACAATTGATGAAAGAACTTACGATTAAACTGTATCTAAGGTCCTTTTATTGACGCAACATTTTCACTACTAACGGTGGTGGTTGACTCCCACTATTGTAACTTTTCTCCCCTGAGTCAAGAAAAATCTTACCCCAAATTTTCACTTCTAGTTAACCACACTCCACTATATTTCCAAGCCTTTGAATATATTACCTTCGTTGGGTAACACACACAATTCCCGCATGTCTAGAATTTCCGCTGATGACTCTCCTCAATTTTACCTTTCAACCCTCTCACAAGGGCTCCGCGTTGGGGGGGGTCAAATTTGGCCTCACTTTCGACTATAGCAGCACTTGAAATATGTAGGTTGCGTCCTAGCCATCTTTATAGGCCTGGCCTCTTATTACCTAATAGGGGTGACCTCGACTACGGTTATCATCCTCGCATATACTTTACAACCTCGACTGAGCCCTGCCTCTTGATGTCTGCCTAACGACCCTCGTCTGACATCCTTCATCGCTCATCACCCACACACATCCGAACGCAATTATAATTCACTAATATACATACGTTGTAGCTCGAGAACGGAATCTCACCATAAAAACCAACAATCCTAAACATAGGGCTATATATCAAACAAAGCAGCGCTGGAAGCATAATGATCCGCACAAATCCTAAAGGACACTAGAACCTGATACTCTGATACCACCTGTGACACTCCGCCTAATTAAATACCGGGTGATCTGTCCTTTATTAAATTAAAATCAAGGTGAATGGTTGGTTCATTCTTAGCATCACTTTCCAATTTAAACACTCTAAATAATTAAGCTAAGTGTCAAAATAATTTTAAAACCTTATTTCCATTTTATTAAATCCAAATATGAAAACCTCTTTAAATAACCAACAATTTAAGAACTCTGACATACTAAAGATCGATAATAACAAACAAGAATTAGATTCATCCATAAAAACCAAACCAGTTTAAATTATAAATAAAACCATCCTGACAGCAATTAAATCCCAAAGAGTACCAACTAATGGAAATATAAAGGAACGTAAATCTCTGACAAAAATCCAAACTGAATAGAGAAACGGGCGACACATGCCCTAACTAATAAGAACTAAAAGTAGGAGTGGAGTCAACAATGAGGTCGTCTAAGCAATGGCCTGTAACTCCCACATAAGCTGCAGCACGTTCGGTCCAAAGAACCTAAGCATGACGCCCCTGTGACTGGGCACCTGTATTATATACATATATATATACAAGAGAGAAGAAATAACAGGAAACGGGTCAGAGCTCGAGTTTAAAACAGTTTAAAATTAGTTTAGCAATTATTTAAAATGCTTACCAGCTAACGTAACAACCATATTAGTATGTGACACTCTCTTGAGAATTTCTCACCTCTCATCTAGTGTGCACGCCTACCGCACTATAAATCCCTTAAGTTTATTTTCACTTAACTTCCCCCATAAGGTTTCATTCGTCATATACTATGGCTAATATGATTAATTTATGAAAATCAAGATTTCTCATATATCTTAGGTTATTTGAAATGACTCAGTGATGTCACAAAAATTTTCAAACACTTATAACAAAATTGGAGTAATTATTCATTACTTAACTAATTTTATACACAGCAGAAAGTTCTCATACTTAAGTATACGTATATATTAACCACTCATATAATATATATATACATTCGGTACCCCGCATAAAATCTATGGTGCTGGCATACTCTGCTATCAAGTCTCCGTATTACACATATTAAGGGATATACTAGTTCGGAATCACTCTCGAAATGTATTAACATAAAACACATACAAATGGAGGCGAAGCATAGTTCCAAGTCACGAAGAGGTCAGCACATACCCTTACGTCTCTTAGGACCGTCTGACTATCAATCAGATAGCCTGTACCAATGAATCCTATATTCTACGGTACGAGTCAGTATCCTCCATAAAGGCCCAATCGAGATCAGACCGTCCCGGTGCGAAAACCCCCGTGATAGCAAGTAGCCCAAGTATGATTTTTATACAGATATATAATATATGCACAATCACACAGTCATATATATATATATATATATATATATATATATATATATCCACATTTCTAAATTAGGTGCGTTCACGACCCATAATTATAATTATCCGCTCTTAGCACATTTTTACTTGATTATCTCGCATAACAGATTTGTCACTTTTATTCTCATATATATAAGTTACTCCATACCTACTTTTCGTCTCTCAAAGTATTCTATCTCCCTAAGTATAATTTCAATAGGCACTCTCACTTACCTTCTAGTCTAACTTCCTTACAAGTCTCGACCTTTTATTAAACGTACGCATGACTTCATATGTATGAATAACTCCCCGTTAACTCTTAATTTCATCTTACATTAAGTTCTCACTCAACGGAGTTTACTTAGACCCTACTAGTCCTATTTATATCCCATTATGCTCTAACAATAATAATCAAGGTTTACTACACATTTTAATTGGATTAAACCAACATAAGGGAAAATACAGTTTTCCAGGAGGGGTCGATCGATCGAGGAAATGGGGGTGATCGATCGATCATTGATCGATCGATGTTCTTGGTTCGATCGATCGATTAACCAGTTATGATGAAAACTGAATTAACCCAGTTACGGGTTTGCCTCTCCAACCTCAACCAAATCTCCATATATCATTCCCAAACTCCCAACCAACGTTATTACAAGTACTATATACCTAAACAAATGATTTTCTATGTAAGATATCTCTCAATTCATCAATTATAACAATTTAATGGGTAAAAATTTCCTAAACTTCAAGAACCCTAATTTTTCTTTTTCTTTCAATTCTTCCAATTCTTTTCCAGATTTCCTACTTCTAAATCTATAAAAATTCGTGGTTTATCCTCTACATGCGATTTAGATATCCAGAATATGATTACTTCTTCTATAACATGTGATTTTAAGTCTCAAAACCATACTTTCTTTCATGAAACAAATTCTAAACAACCCTAAACTAACATGATTGAGACATTAACTAAAAATAAAGCAGGACAGATACTTGCCCGGAATTTAAGTTTCTGATTTGAGGACGAAAGAGGTATGGTTGCGTTCCTCATCGCGCGATCTACGCTTTGGTGGTGGTAGCGGTGTAGAAGGTTGAGTCATTGGCCTTGAGTTGCTTGGAAAGCTCTCCAACCCTTCTCTAATGGCCGTTCTTTGATTTTCTGATTTCTAACCCTAGAAGGCAACTCCTAAAGGCTGATTTATTCTTAGGAATTTCGTGGGTTTAATTACCCAAAAATGTTAAATGTCTATAATACCTTCCCGAGATGCTAATTAGGCCTAAAAACTCCTCGAGACCCAAACTAAACCCCCAGGTACATTATTTTGACTATCTCGACCCTTTCGGACACATTGGCGCACTCAAAATGATCATATGGGTGACTTATAATTTATTCACTTTTAATAATAATAATTTAGTCCCGACACGATACAGGCGTGTCCTGACTTAATTTTCATAATTGACATATTATTTCCTCGTGACAATTTTAATAAATTCAATCCTATATATTAGTCTACTCAATAAGTAATATTTAACAAATCAATAATTTTCCAATAATTACTAACTCTTATCACGCTAGTAACATTTAAAATAAATTTTCGGATTAATATTAAATTAATTTATCCCAATTAAATTTAATAAATCCTAAATTTAAAAGCCATAAAAATACGGGGTATTACATTATTATCTTAGGAATTAATTCTCAATTTCACAACTTCTCATCATTTTAAATTATCCCCAACCTATTATAAAGCATAAATCCTCAAATCTACCCCTAGTCCCAAACCTAGAGGTCTCCAACACAAGGTATCCTATCATATAAGATGAATTTCTGAGAACGTGTGTGCTCGCGTTCAAATGATCAAATTATATATTAAACACCTTTTAACCCAAACAAACCCTAAACATGCAACTAGGTGTGATAGAAATAATATGAAATCATGCAAGAGTTATTCAAACACACATAATTGAGGAAAAATCCCCCAAAGGGGCAAAACCATTTATTTTCACTATAATTTGTAAGAAAACGGCTTACAATCGGATTACAATGAAAATACAAGTGACTAAGAATTACCCTCAGGTATCGGATTCTGTAGTCGGTGACTGGAACTATCCCTGTCCAGTAGGGATGCAATGGAGAAGAAGAACGGTCTCCTCCACAAGGGTTGAACAGCAAAAGTGCGTTCCTGGGTTGCAAAGTGATTCACAAAGGTATGGAATTTGTGTGAATCAAAAACCTAGAGTATTGGAACTCAATAGGTGAAGACTTAGGGCTTTCTTTACTCTGGAAATCGTGTGAATACGTCTTAGAAAACCACTTCCCGTAGTGGGATTAAATAAGAGAACTTGAGACATAAATTTCGGAACACGATCTGAACACGATCTAATTGAAGTTATCCTCGGCGGACCGGTCCGGGTATGAGGCGGATCGGTCCGGTTGACATCGGATCGGTTCTTTTATTGAAGGCGGATTGGTCCGATTGACATCGGATCGGTTCGGTTATCAGCTTCATCGGTTTGCCATCGATCCGGGGTATACTGGCCTTCAGCATAACGGATCGGTCCATTTGTGACCGGATCGGTTCTTTTATTCAGGCGGATCGGTCCGGTTGTCAGCCTTTGATTCCTCTTCTACTTTTGATATTCGGATCCGTTGATGAGTGTATGATCTTGATTTTCTTCAACGGTGTAACGGCGTACAACATATAAATTGCTCATGGACAAAAATGTCCTTACAAATCTCCCCCTATGTCTATGCCCGTACATACATAAAAACAAACATCCGAATTATCAAAGAAATGAGAATGCCTATACAAATCTACCCTTCCATGAACCCAAAACTGGAAAGATACAATTGAATAAGACTACAGCGTTTGCTTCTTCAATTCTGCAGGAATCTCAACGCTTTTCTCATCAGGGTGTGCAATCCAATGATAATCCATGTAGTACCTACACACATGAGACAAAGCAAAAATACCAAGTGACATATCGAGTTTGAAATGAAATAACCATGTATACAAATTTATGAACAAACATTTATGAGCAAACTCAAACTTTCAAATATCCCCCATAATAAGATAATTCATTCTCCCCCTTTTTATGATGTCCCCAAATAGACAAATGAGAGAAACAAATCAAACAGGCAAGTGCGGGATGTCACAGGTATAAAATCACACCATGAATGAACACAAAGCAACCAAGTCGAGGATAGCGTGAATGAAGTGGTGTGATCAAATTCGATAGGAAAATCAATGCAGACAAACATGACATATGTGCACGATGAATATTGGATATTCCTAGCGAATGAACTCAAATGCTTCCTTTGGTGTAAAATAATGACAATATAAGATATTGACACAATCAAATCAACAAATCAAAGCTCAAAGTGATTTTCACACCAATAACGTCCAAAATGATTTGATGCTTTTTCAGGACTTTCAAGGAAGTGCAAACCCGTTTAAAGATTCTCCAACCAAATTCCCTCAGATATAATTTTGAATAGAGGCATTCTAAATTCTCAAACTTTGGAGAATTGATGGTGAAACCTAAGTGGCCCATATTTGGCATGAATTGCTTTTTATTGCCTTTAAATTTTTTCGGGCTCTTTTAACCTCTTTGGACCTCGGATATTAAAATTCCTCCATTTTTTAGGTCCTTTTTTAACGGTGGCTTTTGCGCAAAGGATAGATGATTACCTTTCGCAGCCCCTCCCCGTTATACAAAAACACACAGTCTCACCAAAACGGTTTTTAACATGCATTCCAATCTTGTCAAGTTTTATCGCATATTGTACATTGTATAGACAGAATTGAGATGAAAACACTCAAGCCAATATGAGATAGACTAGTGCAATAATCAAATATAGCCGTGCATGTGTGCAATAAAGGATATAGGAGTCAAACATGTAGGAAGATATCACTAATTACATCTCAAAGACTCCATACTAAGTAAAGCACATGGATGAAATGATGTAGCATCTCAAATCTCTATCAAACAGTCACATGGATAAATGAAGTGAAGTTGTGACTTGGCTACCTTAAATGCTCATCCGTAAAATAAGCATAAAAATAAAAATCTTTTTGGTCTTTTTCAAATTTTTTATCAAAATAAAATCTTTTTGTGCTTTTCTAAAAATTTTCTTAAAGGAAAATCTTTTGGTATTTTTTCAAAATAAATATAAACAGTAAAAAGAATAAATACAAGTTGTACAACTAAGCAATGGTACATATAAACAGACTAGCAATAGGAAGCATATGATATGAACATGAAGAAGCACCCTATTCTAGACATAGACCAACCCCTCAGTCAACTGTGCAAATCCCCAAAGACTTCCTAAGACTCTCAAATCTAAGGGCATCTAAAGGTTTCGTGAAAATGTCGGCTAACTGACGGTCGGTGGGAACAAAACTCAGGGATACAGTGTTCTCCTCAACTAACTGACGAATAAAGTGCTCACGTATCCTGATGTGTTTTGTGCGCGAATGCTGGACGGGATTACGGAATATGTGTATCGCGCTCGTGTTATCACAGGAAATGATCATGGTGTCCTGTGATATCCCATAATCCTCCAGCATTTGCTTCATCCACAAGAGTTGTGTGCAACAACTCCCTGCGGCTATGTACTCAGCCTCCGCAGTGGACAAAGAGATGGAATTTTGTTTCTTGCTCAGCCAGGAGACAAGAGCAGAACCAAAATAGAAACACCCACCAAAAGTGCTTCTACAACCATCTACATCCCCAGCCCAATCGGCATCCGAATAGGCGGACAAACGGTCATCGGTATCAAAGGAATACCAAATACCGTATGAGAGAGTCCCACTCACGTATTTAATTATACGTTTTAGAGCAAGTAAATGTGACTCTTTCGGAGACGCTTGATATCGCGCACAGACTCCAACACTAAAGGCTATGTCGGGACGACTGGCAGTCAAGTAGAAAAGACTACCTATCATACTCCGATACAAGGTTTGCTCTACGTCCTTGCCTGTAGTGTCCTTACTAAGCTTGGTAGTGCTACTCATAGGTGTACGTGCATGCTTAGCTGAGTCTAAACCAAATTTCTTCACTAGGTCTCTAGCATACTTGGATTGGGAGATGAACATCCCATCCTCTAGCTGACGAACCTGGAGACCAAGGAAGAATGTAAGCTCACCAACCATGCTCATCTCAAACTCACTTTTCATCTCCTCCTCAAAGTGGTGAGCATGCTGGGAGCATGTGGATCCAAAGACTATGTCGTCCACATAGACCTGGGCAACCAAAATAGCACCGTCATCTCTCCTGACGAACAACGTCATATCTACTCCCCCTCTTTGGAAGCCACGAGCTAAGAGATAGGAAGTAAGCCTCTCGTACCAAGCACGGGGTGCTTGCTTCAAACCATACAAGGCTTTTCTCAGATAGTAGACGTGCTCCGGGTGCTGAGGGTCTTCAAACCCTTTTGGTTGTTCCACATAAACCTCCTCCTGTAGAATGCCATTCAGAAAGGCACTCTTGACATCCATCTGATATACTTTGAAGCGAAGATGACATGCGATGGCGAGCAGAAGACGAACGGACTCAAGCCTCGCAACAGGAGAAAATGTCTCCCCAAAGTCTACACCCTCAATCTGTGTGTAGCCTTGAGCGACCAACCTAGCCTTATTTCTGATTATGGTACCATTTTCATCCATTTTATTCTTAAAAATTCACCGGGTACCTATCACATTAGTCTCACTAGGTCGGGGGACAAGTTCCCAGACATCATTCTTTTTAAACTGAAGCAACTCATCCTGCATAGCAGATATCCAGTGTTCATCCTTGAGTGCTTCTTTATGATTCTTGGGCTCGACTTTAGACGTGTAGCAAAGATGGCTAACAACGTTCTCTGGCTGAGCACGAGTCTTGACCCCTAGAGTGGGATCGCCAACAATGGCAGACGGGTCATGACTCTTGCGAACCCAAGCAGGTGTGTCCCCTAACATAGGAGTAGGGTCCACAGAGTGCGAGAGAGGAACAGGTAAATCACTGTCAGAACAATCCTCATCCTCACACTGAAGGTTAGGATCAATAACCGTCAAAGGTTCGTCATCTTGCACGGTGACGTTTATTGATTCCATAACCTTAGAGCTCTTCAGGTTAAAAACTCGGTACGCTCTGCTAGTCGATGAATATCCTAGAAATATTCCTTCGTTGCTCTGGGAATCGAACTTTCCTAATTTCTCTCTATTCCGTAGGATGTAGCATTTACTCCCAAAAATACGGAAATATGCCAGGTTGGGCTTCTTGCCAGTCCACAACTCATAAGGAGTCTAAAGTGTGTGTCGACGCAAATACACCCTATTCACCGTGTGACATGCAGTAGACACTGCCTCTGCCCAAAATCTCCTAGAAATTTTACGACCTAGAAGCATAGATCTAGCCATCTCTTGGATCGTTCTATTCTTTCTCTCAACAATCCCATTTTGCTGAGGAGTTCTCACAGCAGAAAACTCATGTTTGATCCCGAGGCTATCACAGTAAAGGTCTACCTTTGCTTCTGTGAATTCAGTGCCATTGTCACTACGCATCCTGTTAATAGTGACACCGTGTTGATTTTGCAGGACACGGCACTTGGTCGTTAAAAATTCTACAGCATCGGATTTCTCTCTCAGAAAACCTACAATGGAGTATCTGGAGAAATTATCTACCATCACGAGGATGTACCTCTTATCACCTAGACTCTCAGTACGAGTGGGACCCATAAGATCCATGTGAATCAACTCAAGAACACGAGAGGTGGTAATGGAATGCAACTTCCTATGAGGACTATGAATTTGTTTTCCCAACTGACAGGGTCCAAAAACGGTCGAAGTTGACTTTCCAAGAGATGGAAAGCCACGTACTAGGTCCTTTTTAGCTAAGCGATTGAGATCTCTAACATTCACGTGACCTAGACGTTGATGCCACAGATCCATAGGAGTGATCATGGCGCTGTTGCAGACAAGTGAGGATGTAGGCTCAGTCCCATAGCAATTATCCTCGGTCCTCACCCCTTGCATCAAAAGTTTATCGGCTTGATTATAGACTTTACACGCGTCCCGGTCAAACTTTACTGCAAAGTCAGCGTCGCACAGCTGGCTAATGCTGAGAAGGTTTGCTTTCAAACCTTTGACGTACAAAACATTTTCTAGCTTAGGGAATCCAGGTAACTCGACAGTACCACGTCCTATAATGCTAAACTTGCTCCCATCTCCAAAGGTGACTCTGCCATCCTGATAGTCCTCAAGAGTCGTAAAAAATGAGGCATCACCTGTCATGTGTCTGGAGCATCCACTATCAAAATACCACTGTGAGGTATTATGAGCTTTGAGAGCAACATGAACAACAAAGGCCTTTTTATCTTTCTTAGGTACCCAAACAGGAATGACCTTTTGTTTGCCTTTATTGTTGTTGGTTTTAGCTGGAATGTGAGAAGCATTCACTAACGGCAATGACATCCGTCGGAATTCTTCCATTAATCTCTGAGTCGTGGCAGCTAAGAACTCAACTCGCTCTCTTAGACTAGAAAACTCATTAGTATGACGTGGTGGAGCAATAGTACGTCGTGTCCGACCCATGCTATAGCAAGACTCCCTAAGGTGGCCTTTTCTTTTGCAATAA
The DNA here is from genome assembly GCA_949130495.1 of Sambucus nigra. NCBI lineage: Eukaryota > Viridiplantae > Streptophyta > Magnoliopsida > Dipsacales > Adoxaceae > Sambucus > Sambucus nigra. The sequence goes on from OX422215.1 coordinate 283,784,803, forward strand.
GTATAAAAGAGTACAGTCAAAGGCAGACCTTGGTTTGCCTTTCTTGGTCGAACTCTCCTTCGAGGTTTTTGACGGTGACCATAAGGAGTGGTAGTAAACTCAGGAACTGGTCCAGGTGCAATTTGGGACGTGGAGGCACCATCATATCCAATTCCTTGCCGATCACCAAAACCTAAAGCGGGGCCGAGGAGCATCTTTCCCATCTTCCCAGATCTGTCCTCGATTTGTACCTTGACTTCCCATGCTTTCTCAAGATCATGAGTCAGCTGGGATACAAGGGCTTCAAGTTTCTTCCGAGTCTCCACGGAGGAATGGAGCTGACTCGTAAGACTAGCCACTTGTTTAGTCAAGTCCCCTCTCTCTTTATCTAAAACACTCTCTCTCTCTCTCTAAACAGAATCTCTTTCTCGACACAGGCAGATTCTCTCTCTCTCAGGGTGGTGACGGTGGAGGACTCTCTTTCTCTCACCTTTCTTAAATCTTCCTCTAAGCCGGTGATCTTAAGAACTAGCGCTTTGTTACGTTTTTTAGTTTTAAATGACTCAGAATATAACTCAGCGTAGGCGCGTTGAATATCACTCTCGCTCTCACTTGAGTCATCCTCCCCCTCACTCTCATCGATCTCACTGTCGAGGTGTCCCTGTGAAGCATCATCTCCATCGTCGTGAAGAGAACTAGGAGTGCTCACTTGACTGGCCATGAATGCGGTGAAGTTACACTCATGCGGTGACTCATCTCCTGAATCCACCGTCTCGACCTCACTGTCGTCACTAAGGGTAGCATTAAGGACAGCTTTCCCTTTCTCTTTATTCAAACGATTGGCACACTCAAAGGCTCTATGACCCCTACCATCGCACTCAAAGCATCTCTCACTTTCTTTCTTAGGAAGATTTTTGGAGTCTTTTTCATTTTTCTTTTCAAACTTATTTTTCTCAAATTTCTTTTTATCTTTAAAATTGCCATTTTTCTTAAATTTGAGAATTCTCTTGAAATTTTTTGCAAAAAGAGTCAAATCATCTAGGTCAAAATCACACTCAGAATCTGACGTGTCAGTCTCTCTCTTTCTAGATGACTCTACCCTCTTTCTAGCAGACCCCTCACTCCTTCTCTCTTGGGCTTTAAGAGCAATTCCCTTATCTTTAGATTTAGCAGTTTTAGGGAACATATCAATTTCATAAGTTTGCAAATCTCCTACAAGTTCTTCCAATTTTAGCGTATTTAAATTACCCATAGAATTTAGCACAGTGACTTTAGGGATAAAACGCTTAGGCAAAGAACGAAGAATCTTTTTAATAACTCTAGCATTAGGAATATGTTCACCAAGATTAAAGCTAGTATTCACAATGTCAGAAAGTCTAGCATAAAATTCATCAAATCATTCAGATTCATGCATGGTGATGGTTTCAAATTGAGTTGTCAAATTTTGCAACTTAGATTCTTTCACAGCATTAGTTCCTTCATGGGTGAGTTGTAAAACATCTCATGCCTCTTTTGACGTGGTGCACGTCATTATGCGTTTGAACTCATCAGGTGTGACAGACCCAGAAATAGCACTTAGACCTTTAGAATTAAAAGATGACCATTTAAATTCTTCATCAGTCCAAGAAGTGTCATGTTTCAAGCTGGTCACATTATCAACAGTCACGGTGGGAGGAGTCCACCCTCTTTCAACAAAAATCCAGACACATTCATCAATGGCTTTTAAAGCCGATCTCATACGGGCTTTCCAATAGGCATAATTTGTCCCGTCAAAAACTGGCATTTTATTATATAACTTCTCCATTTGAACACGCATTTTTTCAAAAATCAATTTTTTAGAAAATTGATATCTTAGAAAGAATTTTGCGGAAATTAGGAATACGCGATAGATTAGCATAACTTGCTCTGATACCAATTTGAGAACGTGTGTGCTCGCGTTCAAATGATCAAATTATATATTAAACACCTTTTAACCCAAACAAACCCTAAACATGCAACTAGGTGTGATAGAAACAATATGAAATCATGCAAGAGTTATTCAAACACACATAATTGAGGAAAAATCCCCCAAAGGGGCAAAACCATTTATTTTCACTATAATTTGTAAGAAAACGGCTTACAAACGGATTACAATGAAAATACAAGTGACTAAGAATTACCCTCAGGTATCGGATTCTGTAGTCGGCGGCTGGAACTATCCCTGTCCAGTAGGGTTGCAATGGAGAAGAAGAACGGTCTCCTCCACAAGGGTTGAACAGCGAAAGTGCGTTCCTGGGTTGCAAAGTGATTCACAAAGGTATGGAATTTGTGTGAATAAAAAACCTAGAGTATTGGAACTCAATAGGTGAAGACTTAGGGCTTTCTTTACTCTGGAAATCGTGTGAATAAGTCTTAGAAAACCACTTCCCGTAGTGGGATTAAATAAGAGAACTTGAGACATAAATTTCGGAACACGATCTGAACACGATCTGATTGAAGTTATCCTTGGCGGACCGGTCCGGGTATGAGGCGGATCGGTCCGGTTAACATCGGATCGGTTCTTTTATTGAAGGCGGATCGGTCCGGTTGACATCGGATCGGTTCGGTTATCAGCTTCATCGGTTTAACATCGATCCGGGGTATACTGGCTTTCAGCATAACGGATCGGTCCGGTTGACCGGATCGGTTCTTTTATTCAGGCGGACCGGTCCGGTTGTCAGCCTTTGATTCCTCTTCTGCTTTTGATATTCGGATCTGTTGATGAGTGTATGATCTTGATTTTCTTCAACGGTGTAACGGCGTACGACATATAAATTGCTCATGGACAAAAATGTCCTTACAATTTCTACCTTTAATTTTCTTCTAGTCTCGCACCTATACTTTTGAATCAACGGAACGACACAAAAAATCAGCCCCACTCCGGAATATCTCATCCGTAAAAATCAACACTAACTAGTCCCATACCTATAAAATGTTAACCACAACTAAGACATACTTACTAGTTCCATACCTAGCAAGTACTCCTAAAATTAAAATGAGAGCATAACTACCCCAAAATTCCGTCATCCCCGTAATGATAATTATAATCAAAACAATAATTTGTGCATTCCAATTTATCAACAATTACACAAATTTCTCATGTGATCACACTGTACTTTAATTATATTCATTCAATCTATCGCCATAATTAACACAATTTATTTCCTTCAATAATTATAATTGCAACATCATGCGAGTCTAAAGAGAAGATAATAATAATTCACTTGATCACACCTACATAATTTCATATGATTGCACAAGTCCCTTTTTTCATTTAAATAAAATTAATATGGTTTATACATGCGAACCTACTCCATATTAACCAAAAATCCAATCTCTAACCTAGACACACAAGGGTTATGAGTCTTTATACATATTAAGATTTTTCTGAAAAATAGCCCCAATATATGTTTCACTTTTCCTAATTAAGGTTCGTAATTTATTTTAAGAAAAACTTGTGAATTAATGCTTAGGGGATATTTAAAACGCATAATAGTAAAGAGAGTGAATAGAATGCCTTAGAAAAATTGTGTGAGAATTCTGAATTGATGGTCACTTTCTTCTCGAAAAGATGATAAAATTATGTTTTTGATGATCTTGAGAAAACCAAATCTTGGGTTAAAGGTTGTTTAAAATGGGTTTAGGTTTTGGAGAAAAGAGATGGTGAAATTATGGGAGGCTACTGATTTTTGAGAAGGCTAAAATGTATTTTAAAAGATCTAAACTCGTCACTTTATGTTTATATACCAAAAGGAATTTGAGTATTAATCAAACACAAACACTAAAAAAATATTCCAGACGATCGGACCGTTGGAATTGGTTGAAAAGTTTTTATGTTGTAGGTGAAGGCAAGACGAAGCTATTAAAAAAAATCAGCTTGATCGGATGGTCGAATATTTTTATTGATTTATTTTTTCTCCTTAGATGGGATGCTCCTCCGATTTTTACGCAAAAAGTTATAATTTTCAAATTTTTCTCCCGATTTAAATTCCACCTAAATCCTTATTTTTACATATAAAGGCCAACCTTTTAACATACCAAAACTAAAGAGATTCTAAAAATTTATTTTTCAAATTTTAATTTAATAAAGATTTTACTGCTAAAAAATCACGGAGTGTTACAATATGTTACCACTTAAACACAATTTCATATTATTGTTTGAATATAAGACCCCTTATTTAAAAAAATTAAATTAAATCCCTTGCCTATTTTTTACGTACTTCCATAAAATTATTGTGAATTTGATTCAATTAACATATACTTTGACGATTTCATTGATGTTTTTGATAGATACTTTTACCACATTATGAATACTGTTAATATATTATATTTTTACATATACATTGACCAAATTATAAATATTTCATGGCCGGCCGTGGTGGGGTGGTGAATCTAGGAATTAAATTTAGGATTTGGTGACTTGGGTCTATGTTTAAGGAGAGGGTTAGTTAGAGAGAAAATATAAAAGTGGTTTCTTTCATTTTAAAACCTTCTGTGGGGTTGAGTGCCATTCTCTGATTTTTAAAAATACAAAAGTTATTTTCTGAAATCAATTTTTAGCAATTTTCTTAAAATTTAGGATTCTATTTAACAGTTTATCTTGTTTTCAAAACATCAAAATGCTTTCTACATCGGAGGCAACTTATCAGAGGACTGACGCGGGTTTATACCCTCGCCGTCGCTGGAGAAATATTTTGTATTTTTCCAATATATGTATGAAAAAAAAGCTATGTGTACTCACTTTTTTATTCATTTTTTATATCCATTGTATAAAAATTTTATACGTTATTATTGTGAATCCCGTCAAAACGTAAAATATAATTTCTTATTGTCTTATCTGATTTACTAATATAAAAAATAAATACCCTTGCTGTGGAGTGGGATGTTGTGTTGTTTTTATTTTTATCGTGTTTGTATTCTATATCGGGAAGGATTCAATGTGCGTGGTTGCGGCACTCAATGTGCGTTGAACATTTAACTTTCAATTTTACATTTCACAGGCGTACAACGACAAAACAAATATTAATATTTTGCATTTTTTTACTGCTTATTTTTTATTTTTTTTTATCATTTTTAATTAAATATTAGTAATCATTTTTTATTAAATATTAGTTTTATATTTGTGAATTTAAAACTTTATAACAAGTTTTATTTTTTTTATTTTTAATAGATTATCATCTCACATTTGATTGAGATAGAAAACATTAAAAGAGAAGCTTGGTTTTCTAAGGATAATTGTGGCATTTGTATTCAAGGATAAATTGAAACGGAGTGTTAGCAGATTTTTGAGAGTGCAATTAGTCACACCCATAATTGTACTCTCTCTCTCTCTCTCTCTCTCTCTCTCTCTCTCTCTCTCTATATATATATATATATATATATATATATATATATATATATATATATTAATTACATAAGTCAAACTTGTCATCGACCATAATAACATGTATTTGTAGTATTTACATTGAAACAGATTCTACGATGACTTTTTATTTGTTTTGTAGGGCGCAATGTTCCAACCAACATATACAGGCGCTGCTCCAGGATTGTGTTGTTTCCCGGATTACAAAAGGTAATATTTCACTAAATAAATAAACAAAATTACATATAAACAGCAACAGTAAAGAGAGAAAAGAAGAACATACAGTTTGTGATTGACACAATCACTTGCAGATTTTTGACCGAGTCGAAAGTTAAACTATCTCTCCTTAAGACAGAATACGCCCCCGCTACGGTGCTGACGGAAAATACAACGGGCGTCTGCCTCCCAGGATGAAACGGTCAACGACTGTCGCAAGAAGCACTTCAGTGCAACAGTCCCACGAACCAACAATGGCGAATTACTCTCAAGCAGTAAGAAGGGAACAAGGACAGTAGTAGGGAATTCGGGTAGATTTTCTAATCTTTAAATGGACTGCATATGGTCCTTTTTATAAGTGGTGAAGGGTTGCAACTCATGACTTTTCCCAGAACAGATGTGACTGTTTGAACAGTTGCATCTCTCAACTTAACGTTTTAATTAATTAATTAAAAACGACAGCGTTTTTAAATAATTAAAAACGACAATGTTTTTTAAATAATTAATTAATGCGGAAAATAATTAATTCAGATTTTTTTTGGATCAGAAAATAAATTTTAAAGCCCAAAGGTCAATTAAAATTTGTCCAAAAAATTTAATAGTTGCTCAAGAAAGACCCACGACCCACGACCCGGACCCGGACCCGGGCACGGGCCGGGCCGAACGGACGGCGGCGGAGGCGCGCGCGCGCGTGTGGGCTTTTGGCCCAAGCCCAACACATGCATAGTGTAGGCCATCTCCCCTTCAAAGAGTTGGGATAGCCCAAGGCATCCAAGCCTTAGTCCCATAACTTGTGTATATTAACTCCAAGCTTTTCTACCACTTTTCCAATGTGGGACAAACCCACTAGCTATTTTACACCATCTAGCTTAAACTCAAATGGGTCACTTTAAGTCCAAATTTTTCATTCATTACTTCACTATTTTGAACAAGTGAGTATACCAAATTAATCTCCTTGCTACAAGGAACACATTGGTATTAAGACACATCACCTTTAACATATGTGTCTTAATTAAAATTGACTCTAAAGTTTGACCAAATAAGCTAGCATTTTACAAAATATACAACAATCCCCCACATGAATGAAATTTGGAAGAATCAAACGAATATAGATGCAAATAGAGAGTTGTTCTAGGAAAAACATTGCATCGAAAAAAGATAGCTTGTGGCTTTGAATCTTTCCTAGTGAGATACTATCGAGCTTACTAGCCAATCAATGAACTTGATGTCTTGAATTGATCGACCATTTGTGTAAACTGAGACAATAGTATTCACACAATGTCTTTCCAACCTTATTGGTTCTCATTGTTGTGTCCTTTTTGGCCTTGGACACCTCCTGGTTTCATGAGTGTGCTAGAGAAATAGCCTTCGTTATTCTCATAGAAGCGGCCCCTTCTCACTCACATAGGTGATTTCTATAAAGAGTATCCTGCTAATACCCCACTTGACCTATACATTCAAGATATAGAAATCATTAAAAACATAGTTTATCCTTATACACGCGACAGTTTGTGCACTGACTCATCTTCGGAATGGGAGGAAGTAATTAAAGTATTACTTCTCAATGCAAACTGAGTCATCATAATTAGGTTGTCCCTTTGAACCTATTTCTTGGGATCTCCAGTCATTTAGGTTGGGTTTCCATTAAGACGACTCTTTATAATTTTACAGGCTTTAGGCCCATTCCACGTGATGAACTTGCAACTTGCTCTCCAGGTATACCTTTAGTTAGTGGATCCGCAATATTTTCCTTTGACTTTACATAGTCAACAGAAATAATTCCATTTGAGAGCAATTGTCTAACGGTTTGGTGTCGACGACGTATATGTCGTGATTTACCGTTATAGTTATTATTTTCAGCCCTAGCAATTGCCGATTGACTATCACAATGTATTATGATAGGTGGCACGGGCTTTGACCATATTGGAATATCCACTAAGAAGTTTCTAAGCCATTCAGCCTCTTCCCCAGCTTTATCTAAAGCAATAAATTCAGATTCCATCGTGGATCTTGCAATACACGTTTGTTTCGAGGACTTCCAAGATACGGCTGCACCTCCAAGGGTAAAAACATATCCACTTGTGGATTTTGAATCATTTGAGTCAGATATCCAATTTGCATCGCTATAGCCTTCAAGTACAGCTGGATATCGTTCGTAGTGCAAACCATCCCCCAAAGAGTATCGAAGATATCGAAGAACTCTTATCAAGGCTTTCCAATGATCTTTCCCGGGATTACTCGTATATCGACTGAGCTTACTAATCGAGTATGTTATATCAGGTCGAGTACAGTTTGATAAATACATCAAACTTCCAATTATACGAGAATACTCTAATTGAGATATACCTTCACCTTTATTTTTAAAGAGGTGATGACTTGGATCTACAGGTGTTCTCACTGGACTTTGATCATATTTATTATACTTTTGAAGTATTTTTTCAACGTAATGTGATTGAGATAAGCTAATTCCTTGAGGGGTTCTAATAATTTTAATTCCTAGGATGACATCAGCCAATCCCCTGTCCTTCATTTCAAATCTACTAGTCAACATTTGTTTAGTAGAATTGATAACATTATTATTATTATCAATTATTAGCATATCATCTACATATAGACATACAATCACATGTCCCGCTTGAGTGCTTTTGATGTAAACACATTTGTCACACTCATTTATTTTGAAACCATTTGACTTCATGACGTTGTCAAATTTTTCATGCCATTGTTTAGGTGCTTGTTTCAACCCATATAATGATTTCACAAGTTTACATACTTTCCTTTCATTTCCAGGAGACCTAAAACCTTCCGGTTGTTCCATATATATTTCTTCATCTAATTCACCATTTAAAAATGCCGTTTTAACATCCATTTGGTGTATTTCCAATTTATGTATTGCTGCTATTGCAATTAACATTCTAATGGATGTAATCCTTGTAACAGGTGAATAGGTGTCGAAATAATCTATTCCCTCTTTTTGCTTGTATCCTTTAGCTACAAGTCTAGCCTTATATTTATCAATAGTTCCATCAGCTTTCATTTTCCGTTTGAATATCCATTTACACCCTAACGGTTTTGTCCCTGGTGGTAGATCCACCAGTTCCCATGTATGATTTTGCAAAATGGATTCAATTTCACTATTGATAGCTTCTTTCCAATATGAGGCTTCCGGAGTGGATAGAGCTTCTTTAACCGTTTGAGGTTCATTTTCTAACATATATGTTAGAAAATCCGGACCGAAAGATTTTGAAATCTTAGCTCTTTTGCTACGTCTAGGTTCTTCCTCACTAATATTTCGAGGTTCACCATTTGTAACTTCAAGCATTCTTTTGTTAGAAGTTGTTTCTTGTGTATTCTTACAAGGAAAGATATTTTCAAAGAATGATGCATTCCTAGATTCTATGATTGTATTTTCATGAATTTCAGGAATGTCAGACGTATGCACAAGAAACCGATATGCACTACTATTATGTGCATAACCAATGAATATGCAGTCAATAGTCTTTGGACCAATTTTCACCTTTTTAGATTCAGGAATTAACACTTTTGCAAGACACCCCCACACTTTTAAGTATTTGTAGGAAGACTTGCGTCCTTTCCACAACTCATAGGGTATCTTTTTTGTTTTCTTATGAATCAATTTGTTGAGAATGTAATTAGCTGAAAGCAATGCTTCCCCCCACATGTTTTGGGGTAATCCCGAACTTATTAATAATGCATTCATCATTTCTTTTAAAGTTCGGTTTTTACGTTCCGCAATCCCATTTGATTGAGGAGAATAAGGTGCGGTAGTTTGGTGAATAATACCATTTTCTAAGCATATTTCCTTAAAATGATATTCATATTCACCACCTCTATCGCTTCTTAATTCTTTAATCTTTCTACCAAGTTGATTCTCAACTTTTATCTTGTATTGCTTAAAAGCTTCAATTGCTTCATCTTTGCTTCTTAAAAGATAGACATAGCAATATCTAGTGCAATCATCCACAAAGGTAATAAAGTACTTTTTCCCACCTCTAGTTTGAACAAATTTTAAATCACATATATCGGTGTGAATTAAATCTAAAGGTTCACTATTCCTTTCAATTGAATGAAAAGGTGTTTTAGTTAATTTAGCTTCTACACATGTTTCACATTTGTGACTTGTATCAATGCTAAATTTAGGAATTAATTCTAAGTGAATTAATTTACTTAAAGTACTATAATTAACATGTCCAAGTCTACCATGCCACATATCCATAGACTCAAGCATATAAGCAGAAGATATCATATTATTATTATCATTGTTACTTTTAGGTACAACAGTCATGACGTTCAATTTGAACATCCCATCACACATATATCCTTTCCCTACATACATTCCATCTTTACTTAGTACAAATTTGTCTCCAACAAAGACTAGCTTGAATCCTTTCTTGCTTAGCACGGAACCGGAGACAAGGTTCTTTCTAATGTCAGGCACATGCAATACATCGTTGAGTGCGAGATGCTTCCCCGAAGTCATTTTCAGTACTACTTTGCCTTTACCTTCAACCTTCGAGGTGGAGGAGTTTCCCATGAATAATTGTTCTCCATTTGCAATTGGTTGGTAGGTTGTAAACATGCTTTTATCGGAACATACATGGCGTGTAGCGCCGGTATCAACCCACCACTCTTTGGTATTACCCACCAAATTTACTTCAGATACAACTGCGGAGAGAGAAACATTGGAAACATCGTCGAATAATGCATCAACTTCTGTCATGTTAGCTTGTGGTGCTTTCTTCTTGAAGTTCTCTTGTTTTTTCGGCTTGCGACAATCCTTGGCCCTATGACCTTCTTTGTTGCAATTAAAACATTTTCCTTTGAACTTCTTAGCACCGCCTTGTTGACTTGTGCCTTCATTTTTGTGCTTCCTCTTTTTATTGAATTTTTGTCCATCCTCAACAATATTTGCTTTTGCAGACATAGCATGGTTACCATTTTTCTTTTCAGATTTACGATTATCTTCTTCTATCCTTAACCGAACAATTAAATCTTCAAGTCCCATTTCTTTTCGTTTATGCTTCAAATAATTTTTGAAATCTTTCCAAGAAGGGGGTAATTTTTCAATTACCGTAGCAACTTGAAATGTTTCACTTATGACCATATTTTCAGCAAGTATTTCTTGAAAAATTAATTGAAGCTCTTGGACTTGGCTTATGACAGTCTTTGAATCAACCATTTTATACTCGAGAAATCTACCGACCACGAATTTTTTCATGCCGGCATCCTCGGTTTTATATTTTTTATCCAAAGACTCCCATAACAGTTTAGCGGTTTTAATTGGACTATATACATTATAAAGTGTATTGTCCAATCCATTAAGGATATAGTTTTTGCAAATAAAATCTGAATGTTTCCATGCTTCTACAGCTAGCAAAGTTGTCTTATCCGTTTTATTTTCATTAACCACGGGAGCATCTTCGTTAATAAACCTCGCAAGATTAATGGTAGTTAAATAGAACAACATCTTTTGTTGCCAACGTTTGAAATCAGTACCATTAAACTTTTCGGGTTTTTCTCCATAAGTTAAATGAGTAGGAACGGTATTAGGAATACTAACCGTAACATCATTTTGAGGAACAGACATCACATTTTCAGAGGATTCAGTAGCGATTATTCTGTTATTGAATAACACAAAGCAATTTAGGAAATTTATATAAATTTTTTCAAAATTAAAATTGTAAGAAAAGATATATTCAATGTAAACACGTTTTAGTATGTAAATAAAACAAGTAAAACGTTGCGAAACAAATTTCAATTAAGAAAATTATTTATTTAGTGAAAACACAAAAAAATATAGAAAATATTCTGTCTTAAGATTGTTGTTTCCCGGATTACAAAAGGTAATATTTCACTAAATAAATAAACAAAATTACATATAAACAGCAACAGTAAAGAGAGAAAAGAAGAACATACAGTTTGTGATTGACACAATCACTTGCAGATTTTTGACCGAGTCGAAAGTTAAACTATCTCTCCTTAAGACAGAATACGCCCCCGCTACGGTGCTGACGGAAAATACAACGGGCGTCTGCCTCCCAGGATGAAACGGTCAACGACTGTCGCAAGAAGCACTTCAGTGCAACAGTCCCACGAACCAACAATGGCGAATTACTCTCAAGCAGTAAGAAGGGAACAAGGACAGTAGTAGGGAATTCGGGTAGATTTTCTAATCTTTAAATGGACTGCATATGGTCCTTTTTATAAGTGGTGAAGGGTTGCAACTCATGACTTTTCCCAGAACAGATGTGACTGTTTGAACAGTTGCATCTCTCAACTTAACGTTTTAATTAATTAATTAAAAACGACAGCGTTTTTAAATAATTAAAAACGACAATGTTTTTTAAATAATTAATTAATGCGGAAAATAATTAATTCAGATTTTTTTTGGATCAGAAAATAAATTTTAAAGCCCAAAGGTCAATTAAAATTTGTCCAAAAAATTTAATAGTTGCTCAAGAAAGACCCACGACCCACGACCCGGACCCGGACCCGGGCACGGGCCGAACGGACGGCGGCGGAGGCGCGCGCGCGCGTGTGGGCTTTTGGCCCAAGCCCAACACATGCATAGTGTAGGCCATCTCCCCTTCAAAGAGTTGGGATAGCCCAAGGCATCCAAGCCTTAGTCCCATAACTTGTGTATATTAACTCCAAGCTTTTCTACCACTTTTCCAATGTGGGACAAACCCACTAGCTATTTTACACCATCTAGCTTAAACTCAAATGGGTCACTTTAAGTCCAAATTTTTCATTCATTACTTCACTATTTTGAACAAGTGAGTATACCAAATTAATCTCCTTGTTACAAGGAACACATTGGTATTAAGACACATCACCTTTAACATATGTGTCTTAATTAAAATTGACTCTAAAGTTTGACCAAATAAGCTAGCATTTTACAAAATATACAACAGATTGTCTTAAGGAAGCTCGTGAGTTTCAAGAAGCTTGGATATCGTTTTGTTATAGGGAGGGCAATGGAGTGACATACATATTGATCAAAGTTAATAATATTAATAGATATATGAATGTAATTTTTTTATACTCTTCCTTGGTTTATCCATAAATCACTTTGGAACGATCAAGTACATAGTTTAATTCGGAGGTTTCTGAATAAATCGCTAATTTGTACTCCTGTACTGATATAATATCAAGTTTTGGTTTGTTAAAAAAAAAATGTTGACGTAATTTGCCACAGGTTTATCCTCGACCGTAAGTGATAGATGGGATGGTTATGAGCACCAATTCATGCATCACTTTTTGTGGGGTCGAGTTAATGGTGAATTTTGAGCCCCTAACATGGCTGCTAGGGGACATGATATCATGATAATTGATTCAGGACTTGAGTTAGGATCCCAATGATTTAGGTTCGATATGTTAGATAGGACCTAACCTCCCTTTTTGCTGTACCAATCATGTGAATCCAATGGTTTCTATCTTCCTTGTTGTTTTCTTGGCTTGGACTGGGTCCACCTTCACCAGCCGAGGGGTTTCAACAAGTTGGTCTGACTCTGACTCTGACTCTGACTCTTCTTAAAGGAAGTGTAGTGAAGTAACCTTCTCAAATTAATGTGAGTAAATGTTGGGACTTTACCTAGAGGTAGGGCTGTCAATGGACCGGGTCTGGACCCGGACCCGATCCGGACCCGACCTAAATTAACGGATCTGAGCAAATTTTATAGACCCGATTATCCGATTACCCGATTACCCGATTAGTTAATGGATCGGATCTGGATATACATGACTCCGATCCGATAAGGACCCGACCCGAATGTGTATATATATAATATAATAAATATATATTTATATATAATGTTATATATATATATATATATAAGTTATATATTTATATATAAAAACAGTTTTATATAAAAACTGTTTTTATATATATATATACATAAAAACAGTTTTATTTTATATAAAAACATTTACATAAAAACAGTTTTATATAAAAAACAGTTTTTATATAAAATAAAACTGTTTTTATATAAAAACAGTTTTTATTTTGTTTTTATATAAAACTGTTTTTATATAAATATAAGTTATATTTATATAAAAACAGTTTTATTTATATATATATATATATAAAAACAGTTTTTTTTTTTATATATATATATAATCGGGTCGGGTATTCGGGTCGGGTCTCCGGGTCCTTAACAGATCCGGGTCGGGATCCATTTTCTGAGACCCGTCGGGTAATCGGGTAAGACCCGATCCGTTAAAAATATACCCGGATCGGATCTGGATATACCCAGACCCGATCCAGACCCGACCCGTTTACACCCCTACCTAGAGGTAGTTGCGGAGACTTGTCAGTCGTGGTAAAGTAAAGAGAAAAGATAAAAGGAAAAGGAAAAGGAAAAGGAAATAAATTACTTATTCTTGTCTTTTAAGTAATCATATGTAGATATATTTTACTCTAGCTATTTTACATCAATAGGGTTAGTGAATTGAGGAACAAAGACGCAACAGATCAAATTGGGCTTTGAAAATCTGCCAAAAGCCGAGTGAACCCTTAGTATGGTTTTAACTTTAACCACGCTACTAGTTTGCCACATTGTTGTCAAAACGAAATGGGCTAAAGCTTGCTCAAAAAAGTTCATTTGAAATTGAAATTTTAACTACCACCACTTTTATATTAATTTCTAAACATTTAAGTCCCAAAAGATATTGATTTTACTTGTACGTATATGTTAGCTCTTTTATACGGAACAGAACCCAGCCAAAACGAAATTGTTGAAAATTATGTAGCAAATGCAGAAATAGAACTCTTTATTGTATCACACCAATATCAACTTTAATACAACAATGTAACTTTATGAATCTTCAAGACGTGATGTCACTTTCCTAAATACAGTATTTGGCCCACACGAATAACTTCGGTATACAAACAGAAATTCGTAAATCCGTACTCAAGATACAATGAAGCAACTTGCACTGCCTACAACTTGTATATTTGAAGACAGCCCTTGAATGCAATAGCGAAGAACAGTCAATCAAGTTTTTATTCTGTTTTATGTGCACAAAACAGAATAAGAGAATTTGTATCTCCTGAAAATTGTAAGAGAGTAATAGCAGGGTTTGGAAATCTGAAACTGATTTTTTGTTATCAATGTAATTTCGTTTTAGGCAGCGTTTATTTATAGATAATGAAAGGGTTTGTCTTCAAGAGTAATGACTGTTTGATTAACAGTCTTAATCAATTCCGAAATGGTATGACTGGTAATTACCAACAGTCTTGAGTCATTTACGAACAGGTACAATTAATACTGAATCGGTTTTGCATGGGTCAACCAAAAAGTGACCGCGCCCAAGCTACCGCGATCCAACCCGGACGAATCCCGACAACCCGCGGCGTGCGAAGTGCAAAGTGCGCCAGTAGCGCCTCTACAGCCCACTGCCCCGCACCCGCATGTGCGCGCGCGCGCGTGCGTACGGTGCTTCGCACCGTATTGAGGTCTCTTGAATAGCCTCTTAAATGCTAGATGAATTAACTCTTCATCTTCCATTTGTACTTATTAAGTGCACAAATTCTTAATATTTTTTCAATGTGGGACTCAAAGGTTGCTCACCCATTTTATAGCTTAGTGGTGACACTTAGCTTTGTACATTTTCCAATGTGGGACACTATCCCCTATTATATTTGGATTAGCTTCCCACCTCTTCCACACACTTCCAATGTGGGACAAGCTCTTTAAGCTCTTACACCCAAAACTCTTACTCACTTATTTTATAAAATCTCCAACATTCCTCCACCATTTTCAAAATAAGTTTTGTAAATCTTTGATTGTCTGTAAGACTATGTATAAGCATTGGTGTCTCACGACTTGAACCAATGCCATGTGAAGGTTCGTCAAGGCTAACCATGAAAGTATAGTAGACTTGTCTTTGAACTATAAATCCATATTGATCAGCCGAATTTGTCTTCACACACAAATCTTTTAGTCACTGATTATCCATATAAGCCAACACATGTATTAGGCCTTGTGTCTGTACCTTGATTTCATGAGTGCTTTAGAGTCAAGCCCAATTCTCATAGGAAGTGGCACCACCTCCACACTCATATAGGTAGATTATCATAGGTGTCCATGTAACTTAAAACACCATAAATCTATTAAGGTTAAACTCATCCTCTTTCATTATTCATTACATGTTCTAAGCACTTATCCTTGGGATGTTAAATTTTATAGTGCTTACAATTACATCGTGTGATGTAATTTAATCATTGAACTTAAGACTTGAATATATCAAGTTTCAGGTTGAGTTTCCATCAAGAGTGATTATTATTAATGGGCTTTAGTCTCATCCCTATTGATGTCTTAGACACCAGTCCTCTTGTAAGACCTTTTGTAAAAGGATCAGCTAAATTTTGACTTGATTTTAAATAATCCACTGTGATTACACTATCTGTAATCATTTCTCTGACATAACTATGTCTCAGGCCAATATGTCTAGATTTTCCATTGTACACTTTACTATAAGCTCGGGAAAATATAGACTCACTATCACAATGTATAGATATTGGAGGCATTGGTTTTGGCCAAACTGGAATTTCAATTAATAAATTCCTTAACCATTCTGCCTCTTTACTGGTTGCAGCTAATGCTACAAACTCAACTGCCATAGTAGAGTCAGCTATACAAGTTTGTTTCTTTGATCCCCAAGAAACAACTCCTCCACCAAGAGTGAAAATCCATCCACTTATTGAGGAATGATCCTCCCGCTCAGTTATCCAACTGGCATCAGAAAATCCTTCTAATACTGAAGGATATCCACTATAGTATATACCATAGTCCATAGTTCTTTTCAAATATTTTAATATTCTATTGACAACATGCCAATGAAATAAACTTGGATTACTAGTATATCTACTTAATTTACCAACAGCATAAGCAATATCAGGTCGAGTACATGTCATGGCATACATTAAACTACCAATTACTCGTGCATTTTCCAATTGTGAAATAGCTCTACCATTATTAGGGATCATCTTTAGTTGTGGTTCAAAAGGTGTACTAACAGGTGTGCAATCAAACGGATTAAATTTCTTTAAAATTTTCTTAACATAATGAGATTGAGTGAGAATTATATTTTTATCTTTCCTTATTATTCTCATTCCTAATATGACATCAACTACACCTATATCTTTCATATCAAATTTAGAAGACAGAAAACTCTTTGTATTATTAATGCTTTCTAAATTAGTACCAAGAATTAACATGTCATCTACATATAAACAAATGGTCACACCTTTACCATTAGCAAAGTTACCATAAACACACTTATCTGATTCATGAATTTTAAAACCATAAGAAATAATGACTTTATCAAATTTTTCATGCCATTGTTTAGGTGCTTGTTTTAGGCCATATAAGGACTTAATAAGTTTACATACTTTATTTTCTTGTCCAGGCATAACAAACCCTTCAGGTTGTTCCATGTAAATTTCTTCTTCTAAGTCACCATTTAAAAAGGCAGTTTTCACATCCATTTGATGAATCTCAAAATTATATATAGATGCTAATGCAATTAAAATTCTAATAGTGGAGGTTCTAGCAACAGGTGCATAGGTATCAAAATAATCAATTCCTTATTTTTGTGTAAAACATTTAGCAACCAATCTAGCCTTGAATTTATCAATTGTTCCACCTATTTTCATTTTCTTTTTAAAAATTCATATACACTTAATGGGTTTAGATCCTGGAGGTAAGTCTACTAACTTCCAAGTTTTATTTCCCAAAATTGAATCCATTTCATCATTTATAGCTTCTTTCCAAAATGCTGAATCTACAGACTTAATTGCCTCACTATAAGTTTATGGATCTGTTTCAACGCTAAGAGTCAAAGCATATTGATTACAAGATGTGTCTATAGTTCCTTCAACAAGATAGACTACAAAGTCGGGACCAAAGATTTTTTCTTTCCTAGGTCTTTTACTTTTTCTAATCTCTTCTTGTTCTACTGGTGGAGTATCAGATAATTGTGAAGGAGTGCTAACTTCTTTTTCATTATTAATTCAAGGAATAGAAGAAAACCTTTGTTCATAAAAAATTGCATCTCTCGATTCAATTATTGTATTTACCTCAACAGAATCATTAGGTTCACTAATCAAAAATCTATAAGCTTTACTATGTTGTGCATAACTTATGAAAATACACTCAACACCTTTGCTTCCTAATTTCTTTCTCTTAGTTTCAGGTAGTCTTACAATAGCTCTACAACCCCAAACTTTAAGATAACCTAAATTATGTTTTCTATTCTTCCATAATTCTTAAGGAGTTTTCTTATTATCTTTAACATGTATCCTATTCAGAATATGACATGCAGTTAAAAGTGCTTCTCCCCAAAACCCTTTACTTAAACCAGAATAAGAAAACATAGCGTTAACCATTTCAGTTAGTGTTCTATTTTTTCTTTCTGCTACTCCATTTTGTTGTGGTGTATAAGGTGCAGTAACTTCATGTATAATTCCCATATCTTCACAAAATTGAGGAAAGTGATATTCACCACCTCTATCAGATCTAAGACATTTTATTTTAGTATCACATTAATTTTCAACTTCATTTTGTATGTCTTAAATCTGTTAAGCACATCATCCTTAGAGTTTAAAAGATATACGTAACAATATTTTGAAAAGTCATCGATAAATGTAGCAAAATATTTACTACCACCTCTAGTAGGTGTTCCATGCAAATCACAAACATCACTATGTACTAATTGCAACAAAGATGTAGTTTTTTCTATTTTTGGAAAAGGAAATCTTGTTATTTTTGTTTGCATGCATATTTTATACTTTTCATTCATATCATTCTCATATTTAGGAATTAAATTTAAATTAACCATGAAATGTATTTTCTTTGTATTAACATGTCCTAAACGACTATGCCATAATGAAGACAATCAATGATATAAGCAGAAGAATCTTTTTCATTGATATTGAGCTTGAACATGTCCTCATACAAATATCCTTTGCCTACAAAGGTACCATTCTTAGTCAGAATAAATTTGTCTGACTCAAATACAAGCTTAAAGCCAAATTTATTAAGAAGACTTCCAGAAATTAAATTTTTCCTAACATCAGGAACATGAAAAACATTAGTGAGGGTAAGGATTTTTCCGGAAGTGAATTCGAGATCCACTGTCCCTTTGCCTTTAATCGCAGCAGTAGATGAATTTTCCATATAGAGAACATCTCCTTCCACTGTTTTATAGGAAGAGAACAAGTTCTTGTCCTTACAAACATGCCTTGTGGCACCAGAATCAACCCACCAAGAGTTGTCTTCTCCAAGCATATTAGCCTCGGATATCATACCAGCAAATTTTTGCTTTGTGTCTGATGTCCCTCATTTTTCCTTTAGTTTCTTGAACTCACGACAATCCTTCTTGAAGTGACCTGGTTTGTTGCAATGAAAATAATTTCCTTTCTTCTTTTTGTTTGCTTTAGAATTATTTGAAAAATTCTCCCGCTTGTTATTTTTTCTATGATTGCCATATTTTTGCTCCTTTCCTTCCTCCACCACATGGACCTTAGAAACAGAATTTTCTTGTTCCTCTTTACCATCTAGAATTCGAGACTCTTGTTCAATTCTTAAATGAGTCTCTAATTCTTCAAATGAAAGATCCTCCTTTTTGTGTTTGAGTTCTTTCTTATAGTCTTTCCAAGAAGGAGGAAGTTTTTCAATTATGGCAGCAACAATTACATTATCATCCATATTTAATTTTTTCAGTTTGCAATGATTTATGATGCGTTGGATGTCATGAAATTGTTCTAGCACATGCCTATTATCATGCATTTTAAAGCTTAAAAACTGACAGATAAGTAACCCGTAAAATATTTGGTCTCCAATGTTTCCCACAAAGTTTTTGCAGTCCCAACATTTTGGTACAAGTCGAACAAATTATTAGCAAGTGCATTGAGAATGTGACCACGACACAAGTAATCATCGGTCTCCCATTTTGTGCGTTGCCTAATCTGTTCCACGGTTTCATCTTCATCTTCATTTGGTTTAGGTTGTGACAAGACATATACAATCTTCAATGTTGTTAGAAGAAAATGAATCTTTTTCTGCCAATGCAGAAAATTACCACCATCAAAATGGTCCAACTTGACAAAGCCTTCTGTTATTTGTCGAAGTGATTTGGAAGAGTCGGCCATTTCTGAAAATACTGTATTTAGATTGTTAGAAATTATGTAGCAAATGCAGAAATAGAACTCTTTGTTGTATCACAACAATGTCAACATTAATACAACAATGTCACTTTCCTAAATACAGTATTTGCCCCACACGAATAACTTCGGTATACAAACGTAAATCCGTAAATCCGTACTTAAGATACAATGAAGCAACTTGCACTGCCTGCAACTTGTATATTTAAAAACAGCCCTTGGATGGAACAACAAAGAACAGTCAATCAAGTTCTTATTCTGTTTATGTGCACAAAACAGAATAAGAGAATTTGTATCTCCTCAAAATTGTAAGAGAGTAATAGCATAATAAGTGACCGCGCCCGAGCTACCGCGATCCGGCCCGGACGAATCCTGACAACCCGCTACCACTACGGACACGCGGCGTGCGAAGTGCAAAGTGCGCCACTAGCGCCTCTACAGCCCACTGCCCCGCACCCGCACGTGCGCGCGCCCGGGCGGGCGTGTACGTACGGTGCTTCACACCGTATTGAGGTCTCTTGAATAGCCTCTTAAATGCTAGATGAATTAACTCTTCATCTTCCATTTGTACTTATTAAGTGCACAAATTCTTAATATTTTTCCAATGTGGGATTCAAAGGTGGCCCACCCCTTTTATAGCTTAGTGGTGACACTTAGCTTTGTACATTTTCCAATGTGGGACACTATCCCCTTTCATATTTGGGTTAGCTTCCCACCTCTTCCACACACTTTCAATGTGGGACAAGCTCTTTAAGCTCTTACACCCAAAACTCTTACTCGCTTAATTTATAAAATCTCCAACATTTCCTTGACATCATGTATTTAAATAAATCATAAGCATATGTACAGATTACCCCGCATTTTAACAGTGCGGATTGGACATGTGTCACCTGACGGTGATCCAGAAAAGAGAGAGCGCACTTATAATTTAATCGATAATTTTTGCGCCCACCGTCATGCGACAGATGTTAGGTCCGCAATGTCAATATACGGGAAAGTCCGCACAAGAACATTATATATATATACAGCTTGTGCGGACCAGTCCATATTTTAAGAGTGTGGACCATACATGTGTCACCTGACGGTGAGCCTAGAAATTATCGGATAAATTCTAGGCACACTCTCTCTTTTTTTGGGTCACCGCTAGGTGACACATGTTCGGTACTGGTATGCACAAGAGAAGTACTGTATATATATATATATATAACTATATATATAACTATAACTATATATATATATATATATATAGTTATGCTCTTGTGCGTATTTTTCTGCATTTTAACAATGCGAACTGTATATGTGTCACTTGGTGGTGTGTAGAAATTATCGGCTAAATTATAGGCATCCTCTCTCTGGGCTCATCGCCAGGTGACACATGTCCAGTTCGTACTGTTAAAATGCGAAATAATCTGCACAAGAGCAGTATATATATATATAATGAACATTGTGTTGACAAAAATATCTCCATTTTTTTATGCATGAAATTTTATCATTTCATGGTCATGCATGAAATGTCATGCTAAATGTTTTTTTAAAATGTTTTTATTAAAATATATATTTTTTAAAAAATTTTAATTTCTTTTTTTATTATGTGTTGGATTTTATAATGGCGACAAATTTATCACTGTACTATCGGCACGGAAATATGCTAATGTGTAATATATATATATATATATATATATATGTTGGAAATTAATGTTAAGTGACGAAATTAATTATTTAATTTCATTTGTATTAAATTCCGAATTTTTCATTTATGTGGTTTTAATAAATGTTAGATAATTAATTAGGAATGTGATAAATAAAGATATTAAAAGATTTGAATAAACCTTATCCGTTAGTCACATGATGGTTAGTGGCATTAGTGGGAGACATGAAAAGAGTCCCACCACCACTAGGATTTCGGCCCTCTTTCCCTTATAAATAGAGCCCTGTACACCATCTAGAGTCATATCAATACACAATGTTTCTAAGGAGGGAGAGAAAATTCGAAATTCGTTTTTCTCATATTCTGGACTGTTAAGAAAGGAGCATTCAAGTCATTTTAATCCGTTCAACAACGATGGACAAATGCTAGTTTTTAAATCGTAGTTATAAGAAATTTTCGGTTCTGTGATTGCATGAAGATAAACATCTTGGATTCATGTCAAAACTGTTTTATTCATGATGCAACCTTAATTTATGATTAACAAAACAATATTATTTATATATATATATATATATATAGAGAGAGAGAGAGAGAGAGAGAGAGAGAGAGAGAGATTAAGCACATGGTAACCCCATTGATACATGGAAACACATGTGAATGTGCATCCAATTGATCTTTCACTATTCAAATAAATTGGTGGAACCATTGAACATTAATTGGTCATGTTGGGGCCACATCTGCTTGATTCTTGGTATTGGCCCCCACATTAACTAAAGTTTGCCTGCTTTCTCCACCTGTGTAATTATGTAGAGTACCTAAAAATGTGTAATCTAGAACATATTATGACCATCTGCTTACATAAAATATTAACTTTGGACTATAAAATATAAAAATTCTCATAGTCTTTTAACTTTTATAAATTGTGGTAAAAATTATACTTTTCAGATAAACATTCAAAACGATTTGGAAAATTTACAAATAGTTCTGGATAAACTTGGTAAAAAATTGTATAAGATTTTCAATTTGTTAGTAACATGTTGTAAAGTGATCGTTTTGATATTAGCCGTAAAAATATATATGAGATTTATGTGGAATTAGTATCTTATTTGTGTGGTGTGAAGAAGCATAATATATCTTTTCCCATATGACCAATCAAACTCTTCAACATTTTTGCTTTATAATAAACTGACCACAAATAAAGGGTCTTGATTGTTGTAATAGTTTCCACCATCGAATTAACATACCAGTATAAATCACTTTTAGTTTTTAATGGACCTTAATCATGCCTAATTTCTATGTTCTTGATCAGGTGATGGTGATATTATCGTTTCAGATTTCCCAAATCCCGAGTATGGCCCACCAAGTTGTGCTTATGAAGGAAAAATTATCCAATGAAAAGAATATTTAATGAATTTTGACATGAGATTATTTCGGAACTCCATTAACTTTCTAATCATCTTTGCCCTCTTTTGGCACCATTTGTTTGGAAGCATCCGAAAAGGATAAAAGATAATCCCAAAATGTGACTTAGTTTTCAAGTTACAATCCCTTTTATGGATTTGCTCAAAGTTTAATTTTAAGTACTCCAAACAATGTGGGTATGACTCAACAAGCCCCTCTATGTATTCCAAGTGACACTACCTACTTCTTTTAAATATAATATATAAAGTTGGAGGTCGGGTGGAGTTAGCTTTAAGTCATGTGAATTTATAACTCTCTCTCTCAATCAAACACTAAAATACAAATTAAATAATTAGAATCTACAACATGACCTATGCCTAGATTAGAATCTAGAATATATGTCTAGATTTATAAAAGGGTGGTCATGGATTCTAAACAGACTTTTAAACCTAAAATAACAAGAATAGAAGTCCCGTGATTTGAGATTGGAGACTTGGTCAATCAATGAGACAAATTTGAAGTGGTTTCGGTTGCCATTAAAGTAGACACTTAGACGGCAACACTAACATGAAACGCAAGGACAACTGCACATGAAAAAGATTAAATTATCCTAATTCTTGATCTGTTCGCACACTTAAAAATTGATTACCTTTGCTTACAATTTTTTTTGCCACGTGGACCAAATACCTCAATCTCTGCCCTTCATTTGGCAAAATCTTTGCAATATATATGTGTATGAATTCTTGCAGATGTCCATAGTTTATTCGTGTGTAGTGCATCTGTAAGTCATATCTCTTGCCCCCTACATATGGTCTATGCAAACGTTGATAATAAGGTTCTAATTTTGTTCTAATATATTCTTGAATTTTATTTGGAGGCCCTCTTTAAAAGAGGATCTTGACAATCCTCTCATACTACTAATTGAAGTACTAAAAATTAAGATTCGAGATACATGTATACTGATGACTTTAATATTACAATCAATAGCGGCAGAATATATATATATAATAGGCAGACTTATGTGCACACTAATTTTTTTTACTATTTTAAAAAAATGATGTGCAAATTTAGTGTCCACAAAAGCTTGACTCTCTCTCTCCTTTTTTTTTTAAAATAGTAAAAAAAAATTAATGTGCACATGAGTCTGCATATATATATATATATATATATATATATATATATACTATTCTGGTGCGGACCAGTCTGCATTTTAACAGTGCGGACCGGACATGAGTCACCTGACGGTGACCCAAAAATTATCCGCTAAATTATAGGCACTCTCTCTTTCTTTTCTGGGTTACCGTCAGGTGACATGTGTTCAGTCCGCATTGTTAAAATGCGAACCGGTACGCACAAGAACAGTACTCTTTCTCTCTCTCTCTCTCTCTCTCTCTCTCTCTCTATATATATATATATATATATATATATATAGGGTCCGCTCTAGGCATAGGCAGGTTAGGCCGCCGCCTAGGTCCCTCGATTAATTGGGGCCCCTTCCGGGAAAAAAAAATTAGGTATAAAAAAAAATTAGGTTAAAAAAAATTAGTTGTAAAAAACAAGGCTCCCCTAAAAAAATTAGTTATGAAAAAAATTAGAGTTATCACTTAAAAAAAGCCCCAAAAATAAATTTGTTCTATTTAAAATAAACCCATACACTAAACCCCAACAACAACATAATAACCCACCCACACACTAAAAAATAAACCCACACAATAAATCCACCATCATAGCCTAACCCAACTCATTTACTTATTCTATTCTAACCTTAACTCTTTCATTTCTCTCACCCACTTTCTTCTCTCACTCTTCTTCTCTTTCTCTCTTCTCTCTCTCACACTACTCTCTTTCTCTACTAACTAAAGCAAGAATAAATCATCTCTTACCTACCCCATCCCATCAAAACCCTTAGCCACCACTGCAACCCCCCCCCCCCCCCCCCTCTTTTTTTTTTTCTTGAAATCTAGGGTTTCAATTTCTTTAATTTCAGAAAGTTAGAACTTGATTGGAGATTGGTTGGAGCTTGTTTGTATAAGTATATATTATTCATTGCTTTGTTACATTCCCACTATATAAATTTATTTGTTTTACTACTAATATTTGTGTTGTGTTTTTTTTTGTAGATTCCAATTTGTTATTTGAGCATTTACAAATTAAAATTTGAGATTGCTCTCAAATTGGTTATAAATCAGGTTTTATTGTTCCTCTTTAACATTTTTCTTTTATATTGTTTGTCACTACTAGATACTATCCCTCCGGTCACGAAAAAAGAAAAAGACAAAAATAAATTGAAGAAGAAACATCAAAACTAGCGGGTTCACTAAATAAATATTTTAATAAACAAAAAAAAAATAGATGTTGAACATCAAAATATAGAAGATTTAGATAATGAAAATGTTGTTGAACATCAAAATTTAGAAGAATTAGGTAATGAACAATTAGAAAATGAACGTGTAGAAGCTTTACTACTAGATATTTATGCTCCGGCTAATTGAAAAAATATGTTATCAATTGAAGAAGATTTGTTAACAACAATAAATTTTGATGATTTAATTGATAGTTTTGCATCAAAAAATGCTAGAAGAACACATTTTCTTTAAAAAAAAATAATATAAAGGGCCCCAAATTAATTGTTCACCTAAGGCCCTTAAAATTTTAGAGTCGGCCCTGTATATATATATAAAAAAATTCAGTCAATAAAGTGGACGACGTCGACCCAATATTTTAACGGTCGAAAATGCATATTTGTACCATTTTTTACATATCACCTCATCTCAACATTTTTTTATGGAATATTTTGAAGAAAAAAATTGGAGATGATATTCTCACCATGGAAATCATATCCATGAAGTTTCATAAAACAAATCATTTTTTTATTAATTTTTAAAAAATGGTATGTATATGTGCTTATTATATATATAATAAGCGCAAGACTATGAAAAATGCACAAATTGATTGCTAGCAATCTAATTTAGAATCGCAAATTGAAATAACATAACTATTTGGCACATCTAATTTTATTTCTTTAGATTAGATTTATAAAACCAATAAGTAAAAAAGAGTGATAAATGTGTAGTAGGATAAACATGGCATATACCAAATGTAATAAATGAAAGTTATACGAAGTTACCTTGAAATTGAGACCTTAAAAATTCGATTGAATTCAAGATTTGCAATATATATTTTCGAAAAAAAATTGTTAAAATAAAATTATAAACAATGAGATGTTAATATAAGCAATGAAATGTTAAATGTTAAATGCTAAAATGCATACATCAGTTAAAAGATATATTCAAAATCCTATCATACCTCTCATGCGATTGAATTGGGAATGCATTGGAGATGCCTTTGATGGTTTACACCATATCTCCAAAGTCAAGCGTGTAGTGTTATGTCAACGACACCTGAACAACACAAAAGTGACAATAAAAACGAATTCCATAAATTGGGCCCAAATTTATGGTGAGAAAAAGGTCGGCACTACCGTTGGGCAAATCTCATTGCATTCATTTCCTCATCTTCCTTCTCTTAAGGCATACAAAATATAGTAATCTGAACCATAAATCGATTGGATCGAAGTAAATAAATATCTACACATATGTATGGTGTATGTTTCTTACCAAAGAAATAGTGATCCATTATTCCAAGCATCTTCAAAATTTTCTTTTAAGTATTTCCAATGGTGCTCGAACGATCCATTTCCAATAGTGCATAATAGCAGCTTCAAGTGAAATAAAAAATAATTAAGTGCCCTAAATACTCAGTTATCAGATAGGGAGGGAGATTAACTGTTTACCTTCAAACCAAAGTGTCCAAATGAAGTTTCTCTCATCATATTGACTCTAAAAAATTGATATGAGGAGAAATTATAAGTCCACAAAACAGATCCTTCCAACCAAGAGATCGATTATCTTCTCCACTTCCAACTCTCAGCTCTTTGTCGGTGCTGAACAAATTGGTCAAGCACGATAAGCCGCATCAGAATGATTATGGGTTTCATCGTTAACCTCAAGGAGATAAAATCGGATGGGAAGGTTTTTGGGTTCCAAAAATTAAACGGGACAGTTGGATTTAATTCGTTGCATAATTAAAATATACATTGTAGAATAAACTTGGGTTGTGTGGTTTAGAAATGAAACAATGGTTGTTGATGAAATGAAGGAGGCAAGTTTTTTTTGGATTGACAAATGAAAAGGTTGAACGTTTTTTTTCTACGGCAGTGGGTTTTGAAGTGAGTTAATTAAGATAAGTAATAGAAATGATAAATGTTTTTGACACGTGGTAGCGTGTAAGGAGTTTATGCTACAGTTTTATATATACTTATAGATGGATCAACATGACTCTCCTTAAAAAGGGCAATAATTTTGAACTTTGTATTCTTACCTGTGACATTTAGGGCTGGTTACGATATGATTTTTTTATCGTACCATATCGTTTTTACCCGAAAGAAATAATAGTGGTTTACTATATTTATTTATCGGAACCGAAATTACCAAAATCGAAATTACCGACTATTTTATGATTGGTTTTCATTTATACATTTTGAAAAGTGATTTACTAATATTACTGTACCAAAATATAAATACCGAAATTACCGTACCAAAATTATCTAAATTACCATACCAAAATTATCAATTTACCATACTAAGTATACCAATTTGTTAAAAAAATTACTAATATTTTTAATCCAAAAAAAATTCATTTTAACTTTACATATTAAACCAAACCTCCAAGTTATAATTTACCCACTCACACGCTCATAAAGAAAACTCAAATATTCACAAGCTAAGTGACTTGTATAAGAGAATTTGAACATTTGGATCAAACTCATCTCACCCATTAATCTTTAGGTATATAATCACCTTAAATGAGTTGTAAAAGATAGAAAAAAATTCTAACAAAATCTGCTGCTCTCTTCCTTCACCCACCGTGTCTCTCTTAATAATTTCTAACTCATTCCTCCACCTTGAATGTGATATATATATATTATGTTATTTTGTTCAAAGTTTGATTTGTTTTTCAGTTATAATTCATTCTGTAAATTTAAAGAATGCATCCTTCCATTTGTATAAATGGGTCTATTGCAAATAGTAGCAAATTTTGACTAAATTCAATATATATATACACATTTATACTATACAACGAGTAATGATTGAATATATAAGGCATTGTATTATAAAAGTTGATCATCCAATAGTAATGGGTTCATACTTTTGATTGTTTTTGTTTAAAGACAATATGTTTGATCGTTTTTGCTAATTGGACTTTAGATCTTTATGCTTATTTTATTAATTTAGTTAAGTACAAAACTTTACAAATGTTGAAGCCTTAGTTCAAATATTTATTTTAATTGCCATAAGAGAACCATATGTTGTGTTGAAATGTTAATGGGTTTATATTTTGTAGTGGTTTAGTAAATGTTAATTCTTATATTCTATTATGAAATGTTAATGTTTATATTTTTATAAAATTTAATTACCATAATAGAAACATATGTTGATAATAATTTATCTCACCAAAGTTAAATTAATATTTAAATATCCCCTACAAGCACTCACAAAAATATAGATTCATTTATACAAGTTATAATTATGAAAGTTGAAATTGGATTAAAATACATCTTTTCACTTTGTAGGTTTGAGTTCTTTGGCGAACAATGACGTTGAAAGGAAATATTTACATGCTCTTAGGCAACTCGGAGATGGATACCTTTTTAGAGAATTACCATAAAAAAAATATCAATAGTTATTTAGGCATCAGGCCCACTTCAATAGTTTCAGTCACTGAACACTGGTCCCATATGTTTCTTTCATTGTAATTAATTTCATAGCCAATTATAGTTGACACTAATCATAACTATTTTCATGCCTTTTTATTTTTTTGAGAAAGACATATGACTCATATTTGTTACACCAAAACTAATAACTAAAAAAATAGAAATCAAAATAAATTAGAGTCATTTCAAAATTTTAACTACTTGGGTTAAATTTTGGGTTTAGGCGGTATGTATTTTGCTGTCCTATTGTTGTTGTTGTTGTTGTTGTTGTTTCTATTATTATTATTATTATTATTATTATTATTATTATTATTATTATTATTATTATTATTATTATTATTATTATTATTATTATTATTATTATTATTATTATTATTATTATTATTATTATTATTATTATTATTATTGTTATTGTTGTTGTTGTTGTTGTTGTTGTTGTTGTTGTTGTTGTTGTTGTTGTTGTTGTTGTTGTTATGTATAAACAAGTATTGTACACATTATTTTGTACACATTAAAAATCAATTCTTGTTCACTCTATTTTGTATTATGTTTTATATATTTTTTTGTACACATGATTTTTTTTTCTAGGTTTCGACTAATTTTTATTTTTTGGCAATATGTTGATATTCATATGTTCTTTTGTAGATGAAGAAGTGGGGAGTGCAAGAAACAAATAATGTGAAACATTTTCATTTTGATTTGTTATGTAATATGACGACCCGGGTTGATATTTATTCAAGTTATTTGGACAATAGTATAACTTGAATTACAAATTGTGATGTTTATTTTGGAGTTTAATATTTATATATAGTTATGGAGACGACACAATTGTGTAGGTTATTTTCTATTTTTTTTAAATATGCACATAAAAAGGTTTAGGTAAGTGGTACCGAGTAGTACCAACTTTACCGTAAAGAGAAATTTATTGAAATCAACTGTATTTTTCGAAAAATCAATCTCGCAAAAAACGAATTTTACCAATGTACCACATTGTTTGATTTTTGTTTATAGGCTGGTGTACCGGCTGATAAAACTGATAACTTTAGTTTGATGATTTCAAAATTGGTATGGCATTGGTATGCTCCATTTCCCGACCATACCGACCGAAAACCAGTCCTAGTGACACATATGCATTATTCATTGGTAATGCATGTTATCGTACTTGCGGAACGTTAAAAAATTATGGCATGGTCATAACTTTATCACCAATGTACTTGTTTTATTAATAAACGGTTTATTTTATTATGATATTCTATAAAAAAGAATTAAATGTATAAACAAATTTCAAAATTCAGAATTAGTTTTCAAACTTGTGAGTTTTTGGCTCCAAAATGAACTCCCATGGAAGTTTACGTTGATAGTCGTTGTGGTTCGTTGCTCTCACAAATGGGACATAAGTTTTTGGAGGTAATTAGCAGTTGTGACACCCCATATTTCTACACATAAGGTGGCCATCCTTATGTATAGTAAATAAAGGTTGTCAAACAAATAAATACAATCCTAAGCATATGATGAGAATAAACAACTTGAACAATATGATAAACAAAATGAGAATTGGAAGAAAACTAAACTATCGCAACTAGAATGATTAACATCACTGATACACAACTAAACATCTGTGATACAAAAGATTTACAACCAAATGAAACATATACCATATGAATCCTCAGTTGCACATTACTCTAAATCAAACAACGATGCTTATGCACTTCCTCTGTAAACCACAACAATACCTAAAAATATTATCTATGAAATGTGGCTCATGTCCATGCAAGAAAGTTCCTGTGTGATCCTAATCAGAGGTAAATAATTATAGTAATGTAAATGGTTTCCTAATGGTGAATCAAAAGTAATCAATCCATTCCTTATGCCAACTATTATCCCAAGGCGATATATCATGTCCAATACAACATTACAACCCACTACCTAACACATGACATTCCGTGTAGAACGGTAAGCTCTAACCTTAAGGACGTTATCTTAATAGAAACCTCAAACTTAAATATCCTACCCCCATAACAAAGACACATAAAAACTCCCTACCTATCCTTTAATTCAACCATCTTCCACTAAACCATAATATCGCCCATCAAACACTTACACCAACCCAAAACCACTAAAGTCCAACACTACACTAAATGTCCCAAGTATCCATTGCCTCTTAACTCCAATCAAAACTCTTCATGTGTGAGATGTAAAAATTCAAACAAGGGACCCCAAATACACTTTTGTTTACTCCAGTTATTCATTAGGATCCAATGATATAAGGCCCTTTAAGACAATTTCCCTAACCGGAACATGGCCTGAATTTTTTCATCCTTCCTTGGGCCCTAACTAGGTCATCCACAATAATTTATGTGACATTACAGTGAGACACTCACCTAGTCCGTAATTTATCTTATCATAAAATCGTAACAGGACACTCATTTAGCTCATTCCTAAACTAACTAAATCATAGGGCATTCAACCAATCCTCGATCAATGATACCTCCCACTCCTATGTACCATTTCAAACCATGTCCCAAGACAAAATAAATTGTAAGTATTATATCCCCGACTAGTCATAACATTAGGTTAAACTACGGGCAGTAAGGCAGCCCTTTAACTGACCTTTTACATCCTATTACCATATAGATGTAACACCCCCTAATTTTTAAATATTTTTATATGGAAATAAATTCGGATTAAAATAAATATTAAATAGCGTGATAAGGGTTGATATTTATTTGTATGAATTATACTGAGTATTATTTAGTGAACGAGTAAGAAATTAGTAAGAATGCATTATGGTTGTCGTGAGTGAGAATACGACAGCAACGGTAATATAGGCGGGATGCGTATGTCAGTCGTGTCAGGACTTAAATTTATAAGATATAATATAATTTAATTATGGGTCATCTAGATGGTCATTTTGAGTGCTCCAGTGTATCCGGAAGGATCGAATTAGTTAGAAAAGTGTACTCGGGAGTTTTGATTGGATCGCGGGGCATTTTTAGTCCAAATCGGCACCCGGAGGGGTATTTTGATCTTTTAGATTTTTGGGAAAAAAGGACCTACGGATTTTAGAGGTTTATATCATCAGTTATGTTAAGGAGGATAGGGTTAGAAGTTACCAAAATACATAGAGGCCATTAGAGGAGGAAGGGATGGGTTCCAAGGCATTCCACACCCTTTTTTGCATCACCACCACCACCACCACCAGAATTTAGATCGGGGGGGAGAGGAAGACAATTCCAACAACTTTTTACAGAGAATCAGACCTATAATCTCCAGAAAAGTGTTTATATTGCACATTTTTAAAAGGTTATAATAGCCATGATGTGTAGGGTTTATATTTTGATGAGAAATTGATGTTCTTGGAGTTTTGTGGAATTAAATACATAAATCTTAGGTAGGATTTGCTTGTAGATATAACCCCTTTGTGATATGAAAATGAAATCAGTACACATGTGATGATTAGAATGGGAAAATTTTGTGTTTGACGATGCATATGCATTAATATCTATAAAACTAGGATTTTAAATGAATATAGAATTGAAATCTTGTATTTGGGATTGATTTATGAATATTCATTGATGTATTTACGTAAGAGATCATCCATACATCTATATTTAGTGTTTAAATATGTTGGTTGTGAGTTTGGGAAAAATACATGAAGGTTATGGTGATTAAAAATGGTCAAAATGCAAAAATCCGAATGAAGAAGACGAATAGTGGTTAAATGAATCGATTCGATCCAAGGACGAATCGATTCGGCCCCCTGGGGGAATCGATTCGGTTTTCCCAGAATTCTGATATTTCCCTATTTAAGCCTAAAAATTATGAACCGCTATCGGGGAAACTTTGGGGACATCTCTAAATTACAATGAGGGATATTATGAGCTATAGTGTGCGATGATGCTGAAATCTAACACCACCAGATAAGTGATGATGAGCTCAAACAGCAGTAACCATGGAAGCCATAGACATGTATGTGTGTAAGTGTGTAGAAGGAGATGAGTATAAGAGGAATAAGACAATGATGTATAGTGGTTCAGCCAATTTGGCCTACATCCACTGTGAGTGTGTGTGTTACACTAAGTATGGGCACTGATGGCCTTGGATACAATGCACATAAGCTCACTTTCTCTCTCTACTGTGTGTATCAGCAGAGTTTTTGCTAGGGTTACAATTATCGATCGATCATCCCCCCTGTAGGGTTGTAGGTGATAAGTATATATAGGTCTTGGGGGGTGTAATGTACCCCCCAAGTATGCATGGTGCATGTGAATGATGATCTAGCCAATCTCCTGTTGACACCTGTAGATGCCAAATGATGACATAATATTCCCTCACATGAGGGTGTGATTTTTTTACAACGGTCTCCCACGTGCCATGTGAGCCTCACACGCACTGTTCCACACGTCTCCCAAACCACGCGCTGTGATGATGTCACCCTCGGCCTTTGATATGAGGCCGAGGGCAAAGTTCCTTCCGGTAATGAGTCTGGCCTAATTTGGGCCTCGTACTGTCGTACCCTCGAGGGGTCGTCCGGATCCTGATGAAGGGTCGGCCCCCTGAGGGGTCATCCGGAGCCTGATGAAGGGTCGGTCCCCTGAGGGGTCGTCCGGAGCCTGATGAAGGGTCGGCCCCCTGAGGGGTCGTTCGGTTGGAGGGCTCCCTCGGCCTGGCCGAGGATATATATATATGGGCATATCAATCACCCCCCAGCCCTTAGCCATGGATGTTATTGAGATGGCTGAGGGATAGTGTTGTAATTGAGATGGGTGTATGATCAGTTAGGTGAGTGATACCTGTTAAGCTGATATGACACCTAGACAGGTACTCATTGTCACTTCAGTTTCCAAGGAGTGGCGGCTTCACACTTTGCCTGGGGCTTTGTGCCCTAATGATGCCCTCCTCGTGGGCCGTGCTCTGCATTGATTAGTGGGCCCACTCATTGGCAAGGTATTTAAACAATTTTTTGAAGTTTTCCTCTCTTCTTCTTCGCGCTTGAACTCTCTCTCTCTAGCTTCCAGCCTTCTTGCCATTTCTGCAGTTTCGACATTTCGAGTTTGGAAGCTTTGCTATTTTTTCTCAGGTAATCTCTCTGCCCCAGTGTCCTCTTTACTTTCATTTCTTTTTCGCTTTCTTGTTTTAGGCTTGTAGGGTTGGATTTGGGTTGTTAACTTTTCCGGCGACTGATTTTTTAGTGTTCTTGAGTTTTCTTGAGTGTTCTTGATTGTTCTTGATTGAAAACCATCGATTTCTTTTGTTTGAATCCAAAAGTCCAACCTGGTCAACTGCAAACTTATTGGTAGTTAAGTTACCCAAATTCTTCCAAGTGTAGGGTCTCCCCCTTGATGATTAGGAGGCTTTACAGCTTAGCTGAAGAATTCCCTTCCCTGAGAGAGAAGTTATTTGTTGAGATCAGACGAATAGAGGAAGAGGAGGAGAGAAGACGAGGGGCCGACCCTAATTGGGTACGACCCATCTTTCCCATTCCTTTTGCCATAATAAAGCCCTCTGAGTCTTGCGGGTCGTCCTGTCGTCCAGCCGAGAGTTATTCAAGTGAGATGGATGAGAGGGGGTCGTCACCAAAAGGCGCTGGACCTTCTGGGAGAGTAGAGACGTCTGATCTAAGCCCAGACCGACAGGTCGAGGGTATGGATGCTTCCGAGGCTGTCCCTGTGACAACCCTATCCCCACACGCTTTCCAGATGGCTTTTCCCAAAGGGCCTCTGACAGGTGATGAGGCCGAGGCCGAGGGAGAGGGGACTGAGGATGATGAGGACTCAGATGACCCAGTTGACACATCTCATGCCACGTCTTATATTTCCTCGGTCAGGGATCGTGACCTTCTTCTGTGGAGGCATGCATATGGTGTTCCTCCCACCATATCTATGAGGGTTCCCTCTGAGGACGAGAGGGTCTTTGAGGGTGAAGAGGGGGAGATAGCGGTATACGAACAAATGTTCAAGGTAGGTGTCAGACTCCCTTTATATCCTGATGTCGTAGATATTTTGTCATCCCTCGGCATAGCCCCCTCTCAGCTCCCTCCTAATTCCTGGAGGATGATCCTCGACTTCATTTCCTTATAGAAAAATGCCTTTACTGATGATCCTTCCTCCGATATGTTCTTGGCTTGCTATAACATCACTTCCTCGTCCAAACAACCTGGGTATTACCATCTGGGTGCGAGGAAGTCTGATAAAAAACTTCTCCACGTGGCACAAACCTCCAACCACAATTGGAATAAGAGATTCTTCTTTGTCTCTAGAGAGTTGGAGTTTCCCGCTGAGGCACAACCTTTAGCCGATGGTCCGAAGGTCCCCAGAAGATGGTTTAACCCTTCAATGAAGGCCAGGTCAGACCCCAGACTTAGTCTGGAAGAGAAAGATATTGTTGAATATCTGAGAGGACGAGGGAGAGGGGGTGAACTTCCAAAGTTTGAAGATCTGATGACCCCTCAGTTCCTCAAGGAAGCTGGTCTGAGGGTCGGCCCCCTGACAGAACTATGTGAGTTATATTATTTTTTGCTCCTTTTTTACTTTTTTCAAGTGTTTCATTTTTATCTCTGCATTTTTCTGACGTGTCGTTCTCCTTTCAGGTCATCCTGCTGGTATATCAGACTTTCTCTGGGAAACGACTACCCCGAGCCTAGTATCTGGTTTGGGAAAGAAGAAGGGGAAGGAGCCTCAACAAGCCCCGAGGAAGACGAAGACGGTGGGGTCGACACATGCTGAGCCGACCCTTGATAGACAAAAGAGGAAAGAGCCCGAGGTCCCTATCGACCCTAGGACAGATTCTCGGACAAGGGTAAGGGTCGAGGCGTCTGAAGGGGCTACCTCCTCTTCCAGTATGGGGGCCTTCTGGTCCCAGAACCTGGCGCTTCTGAAGGTCGATCCCTCTTCCCTTATCGCGAACCTGAGGGCAGCCAAAGCGTCCATGTTTTCTGCCCCTTCTGCTGCTGATTATGAATTTTTATCCAAGATGCCTCTAGCAAAGGTGTATGACTATGGTCTGCACGCCCTAGCTCAGGTATGGTTTCTCACTTCATTCCCTTAGTCGTAATCTTCTTAGTCGTATTCTTTCACATACTGTTCTCTCATCCTCTTGACATCCGTTTATTATTTCTGTGCAGTCTGTATGCGCCTTTACCTCGGCCACCAAGTGGATGGCTGAGAATCAGGAAAAATTTCATGAGGCCGAGAGGGCCATCCAACGTGAGGCTGATCTGCAGACTGACTTGGAGACTGCGAGGGCTGAGCTAGAGAGTGCCAGAACTGAACATTCAAAGGTTCTGGACGAGCTGACGAGGCAGCATGATGAGGACTTTAAGGCCAAAGACTTGCTCATTAAAGAGAAGGATGAAGCCTTGACCAACCTAGGGACTCAGTTCAAGGCTGAGCTATCTGAGGCAGTGAGTAAGGCAGGGGCCGATGCTGTGGAGGCCTACAAACTCTCGGATGAGTTCCAAGGCTTAGGTCTTGAGTACTTAGAAAGGGGGATTAGGATGGCCTGTCGGTGGGTCGTTCTTAAGTTTGCTGACGCTGTATCGTCCGTCCGCTCCTCTCTTGAGGCAGTTCAACTGGACGATCCACTTATTATTGAAGCCCTAGCCCAAGTTGAATCTCAGCATGCAGAAGGCACAGGCACGTCTGAGGCTCAGCCTGTCGTGGTCGTAGAAGAATCTCCAATAGATGTTGAGGCCTTGCCCTCTGATATTTCTCAATAGGGTGGTTGTCTGTAGCCCATACCCTCATCATGTATTTAATATTTTTGTACTTTTCTTTTGTTGAACAATACATTGTAATATTTATTCTATGGTATCGTCTCCTTTTTCTCTCTTCATATTCATTCCTTGTGTGATTTGCATTACAAAGATATTGTTAACACCATTGACCCTCATTATAGCCGAGGGTTCCAATAACCAAATTAATGGTTTTTAATTAAGTATTCCCTCGTCTTTTTTGAAGGCAATGGTGGGGTCGTCCCCACCATTGACCCTTATTATAGCCGAGGGTTCCAATAACCAAACTAATGGTTTTTAATAAAGTATTCCCTCGTCTTTTTTGAAGGCAATGGTGGGGTCGTCCCCGCCATTGACCCTCATTATAGCCGAGGGTTCCAATAACCAAACTAATGGTTTTTAATTAAGTATTCCCTCGTCTTTTTTGAAGGCAATGGTGGGGTCGTCCCCACCATTGACCCTCATTATAGCCGAGGGTTTCAATAACCAAACTAATGGTTTTTAATAAAGTATTCCCTCGTCTTTTTTGAAGGCAATGGTGGGGTCGTCCCCACTATTGACCCTCATTATAGCCGAGGGTTCCAATAACCAAAATAATGGTTTTTAATTAAGTATTCCCCCGTCTATTTTTAAGGAAATGGTGGGGTCGTCCCCACCATTGACCCTCATTATAGCCGAGGGATGCTTTTCCCAAAGATGATCCCATTCGTATTAGAACTGCCAAGACGATAGGAAACACTGATCTGTCTCATTAATTTTCCCGGTGTTCTACTGGACCAACACCCATTACAACTGTCGTTCGATAGGACTTTACAAAATTACTGATAGTATTTCTTCAAATGGTCTGCATTCCAGGGATTGGCAAAGGGTTCCCCCTCTAGGTTTTCTAATCTATAGGTCCCAGGAATGACTTCATCAGTGACCCTGTATGGGCCATGCCAATTTGGATGGAGCTTGTTGGGATTTTGCCAAGTCTTTTTGAGGACCAGATCCCCCACTGCAATTGGTCTCTATTTCACCCTCTGGTTGTAGAACCTTGCAGTCCTCTGCTGGTAGGCAGCTTACCTTATCTCGGCATCTTCCCTTCTTTCCTCGATCAGGTCCAAGTCGAGTCTCCTCTCTTCTGAATTTCTCTGTGGGTCATACATTTGGACCCTATGAGTAGAAAGCCCAATCTCGGTGGGGATGACGGCTTTCGAGCCATAAGCTAGCATGAATGGGGTCTCTCCGGTAGAGGTCCTCGCTGTCGTCCTGTAGGCCCACAGCACGACATATAATTCTTCAGCCCATCTTCCTTTTGCCTCCTCAAGTCTCTTCTTGATCCCGTCTAGGATCGTCCTGTTTGTGACTTCCGTTTGCCCATTATCCTGAGGTCGGCCTAGGGTAGAGAATAATTGTTTGATACTCACCCTTTCATAGTACTTCTGTAGAGATGTATTCTTTAATTGAGTCCCGTTATCCGAGATGAGGGTGTTTGGGAGACCATATCTGCATATAATGTTTTTCCATATAAACTGGAACGTCTTCTGCTCTATGATCGTTACTATCGGCTCTGCCTCCACCCATTTTGAAAAATAGTCAATGGCCACGATGAGGAACCGATAGTTATTGATGGCCCTGGGTAAGGGTCCTATTAGGTCAATCCCCCATACTGCAAATGGCCACGGGGATGTAATGGAAGTAAGAGGCTGATGGGGTTGGTGAGGGATGGTGGCAAATCTTTGGCATTTGTCACACTTTTTTACATATGCCGCGGCATCTTTCCCCAAGGTCGGCCACCAGTACCCTTGGGTGATCACCCTCTTCGCTAAGGACCTGCCCCCAATGTGGCTTGAACATGATCCTTCGTGCACGTCTTGCAAAATGGATGGGACTTCAGATGGGTGCACACACCTAAGTAAGGGGAGTAAAAATACCTTTTTGTACAAGGTCTCCCCAATGACAGTGAACTTTGCAGCCCTGTATCTCAACTTCTTCCTTTCTTGCCTTTCTTCTGGCATCTCCCCCTCTTTAATGTATCTGATCAGAGGGTCCATCCATGAAGCTTCCTTAGCAATATTCAGGCAAGTGCCAAGTGTTCCCTCAGCCTCTTCAATAGTTGATCGAAGCAAAATTTCCACTGGGACTGTCCTCCTGATGTCTGTCCTAGTCGCCGAGGCCAACCTAGCAAGGGAATCAACACGGCCATTGTCGAGCATAGGTATCCTCTTTAATTTCACTTCTCTGAAGCTCTTTAGAAATGATCTCACCTTCTCGAGGTACTTGGCCATCCGATCATCCTTAGCCTCGTAGGCTCCTAGTATCTGATTCACTACTAGCCTTGAATCACTATGGACCAAAATATGGCCGACACTAAGGGACTTGGCCAAGGAGAGTCCTGCTATCAGGGCCTCATATTCGGATTCATTGTTGGAGGCTTTGAAGTTGAACCTCAGGACGTACTCAATGTCTGTGCCATCGGGTGCTGATACTATCAGTCCAGCCCCAATTCGGCTATCGCAGGATGACCCGTCAACGAAGAGGATCCACACAGTCTGCTCTTCTGAGAAACTTCCCTCGGTGAGGTTCCCCTGTCTGAAGAGATATCTGCCCTCTTCGTTTTCGGCCACTTTTCTTCTAGCGGTGCTTGTTTCAGCCTTATCTGCAGGTGTGTCGGTGAGCTCACCTTGTCGAGTATCTATCTTCCCGAGGCTCTCACTCTCGGCTTCGTCATCCTCCCAAGTAAACTCGGCCATGAAATCTGCCAATGCTTGCCCCTTAATGGCCGTCCTAGGCTGATACACTATGTCAAACTCCCCCAGCTCTATAGCCCAGCCCATTAGCCTCCCTGATTTCTCAGGCTTGTGCAAAACCTACCTAAGGGGAGAGTTGGTGAGGATGACCATTGTATGGGACTTGAAGTATGGCTTCATCTTTCTCGATTCATGGATCAAGGCATAGGCCAACTTCTCCATCCTTGGATATCTTTGATCTCCCCCCTGGAGTGCCTTGCTGTTAAAATACACGGGCTTTTGTACCCCATCTTCGTCTCTCACAATGGTTGTACTGATGGCTGACTCTGAGACGACGAGGTAAACATAAAGTCGTTCACCCTGCACCGACCGTGACAACAGCAAGGGAGACCCCAAGTATGACTTTAACTCTTTGAAAGCCTCATCACACTCTTCACTCCATTCGAAGGCTTTTCTGAGAATTTTGAAGAATGGTAGACACTTGTCTGTGGCCCTAGACACGAACCTATTCAAGGCAGCAACTCTCCCTGTGAGTCTCTGAACGTCTTTAATGGACTTAGGGGTCTTCATCTCAATAAGGGCCTTTATCTTTTCAGGATTGGCCTCGATGCCTCTTTGGTTGACAATGAACCCCAAGAACTTCCCTGCTCCGACCCCGAAGACACACTTGGCCGGGTTGAGCTTCATCTGGTATTTATCCATCGTATTAAAGGTCCTCTCCAGGTCTGCCACAGGATCCTCTACCTTCAAACTCTTAGTCAGCATGTCATCTACATAGACCTCCATAGACTTCCCAATTTGGTCTTCAAATATTTTATTTACAAGGCGTTGGTACGTTGCCCCAGCATTTTTTAGGCCAAAGGGCATGACCCTATAACAGTATGTCCCCTTGTCCGTAATGAAGGCTATCTTCTCCGAGTCTTCAGGGTTCATGAAGATCTGGTTGTACCCTGAATAGGCGTTCATAAAGCTCATGAGCTCATGGCCTGCGGTAGCGTCTACCATCTGGTCAATGCAGGGGAGAGGGAAGCTGTCTTTGGGACAGTGTTTGTTGAGGTCGGTGAAGTACACACACATTCTCCACTTCCCATTGGTCTTTGGGACAATGACTGCATTGGATACCCATTCAGGGTAGATGACCTCTCTGATAAATTCAGCGTCTTCTAATTTTTTGACCTCATCCCTTATGACCTCACACTTTTCTCTAGAGTAAATTCTCCTCTTCTGCTTTATCGGCTTTGCTCCCTCTACCACATTGAGCTTGTGGCACATAATTTCAGGGTCGATCCCCGGCATATCTACATAACTCCATGCAAAGACGCTTCATCTTCTTCTCAACAGTTTAATGAAGTCTTCCTTGATATTGGGCTTCAGAGACTTGCTGACTTGGACGGTTTTTTCCGGGTCATCCTCATCGAGGATGATGGATTCTACCTCTTTCGCAGCCTCTCCTTTCTTTAGCTTCGTCTGATCCCTGGGGTCTAGGGTATCAATATTGTAAGTGGTTGTATCCCTCTTGTGTGCCTCTCTTTCTTCAGCGGAGTTGTAGTAACATTCTCGCGCTGTCGTCTGGTCTCCCTGAACTTCCCCCACCCCGTAAGGGGTAGGAAATTTAATCATCTGATGGACCGTAGATGACACAGCTTCAAACCCCTTGAGGGCCACATGCCCCAGTATGATGTTGTAGGCTGAAAACACATGTTCATCCATCACAAAGAAACTGACCGTCTTGGTAAGCCATCTCGGCCACTCGTCCCCCATCCTGATATCGGCCTCATACACTCCAAGGGGATGAACCTTTTCCCCACTGAACCCAATCAATGGATGATGGTATGGTACGAGTCTAGCATGGCTGAGACCTAAGGCTTTGAAGGAAGGTCAAAACATCACGTCTGCAGATGAGCCCCCATCTACTAGGATCCTCGGCACCTCGCACCCGTGCACCCTAGTAGTGATGACGAGAGGGTCATCATGTGGGGCTAAGAGGCCTTTGAAGTCCATTCTTGAGAATCCCACTATCAGAGTGTCCATGTCGACCTTTTTCCTCTTTTCTAACTTCGCCTCCAGAGAGGTTGAGTGTACCGTCTTCGTCACTGCCTTGGCCTCAGCCACATGGGCCTTCCTGTCAGCGACCTCTGACCCTCCTCCTGCTAGACCCCCGAAGATCCTTCCCACTCCAAGAGAGATCATATTAAGCCTCTTGAGAGGGCCTTGATTGTCTCTCGGCAGGAGGTCAGGGTCGTCCTCATCATCAGAAGGGTCGTCCCCTCTTTTTTGAAGACCTTCTTTACATGTATCACCTCGCTTTTTTCTGGGGTCGTCCTCTCGGCTCCTCTTGAAGGCACCTTTGTCGACGTACTTTCTGAGCTCCCCTTCTTTCAGCATCTTCTCAATCTCATCTTTCAGAGCAAAGCATTTATCTGTTATGTGGTCGTGGTCTTGGTGAAATTCGCACCACAGGTTCTTGTTCCTTTTGTTGGGGGCCGCCCTTAACTTCTCAGGCCACTTCAGGGATCGGTCACTCTTTATTTCATTGAGAATATGTTCACAGCTGACCGTTGGTGGCGTGTAACCAACAAACTTGTCGTCCGTAGACCTCTTCTTTCCCTCTTTGTTCTTCTTAGAGTATTTACCCCCACTAGCGCCTCCTTTTTCATCCTCGTATTTTGCGACCATCGCCTCTTCGGCGTTCATTACCTTTCCTGCAGTTGATTGCAATTCAGCCATCGTCCTCATAGGGTCTTCGGCAAGCTTCCATAACAGCTTCCCCTTATAGAGCCCTCCAATGAGGGCGGTCATGACTATGCTCTCCTCATAGTCTTCCACCTCTAACTTTTCTTTGTTGAATCTGGCTATGTAGTCTCTGAGATTCTCATTCTTCCCCTGCTTAACATAGAGCAGGTGTGTGGTCTTCTTCTGTGGCCTCACCCCAAAGAAAAAGTTGTGGATGAATCGGTCTGCCAGCTGCTTAAAGTTTTCAATGGAGTTTTTAGGGAGGGACGTGTACCAGACATGTGCAGCCCCAGTCAGAGTACCAGAGAAGGCACGACACCTCATCTCATCTGAGATAGAGTATATGTCTGCTGCTGATTGATACATCTCGATATGGTGGACAGGGTTGGTGCTCCTGTCATATCTTGGGGTGACCACAGGTGGTTTGAACTTCGATGGCGTAGGGAAGTTGACTATCTTCGCCATAAATGGTGAGACTATGGAATATCCTCTCTGAAGAGGGTTGCGGCTTTTCAGTATATCGCCAATCTTATCCTTCAGTCACTGGATCGAGTCATTCCAAGGCCTCGTAGGGTCGGCTTGGCCAATGTTATCCCCTGCCGCTTCTTTGAGATGGACTGAGGGTTCTGCCGCGGCTGGCCTGTGTAGGCTTTTTACCTCCCCCTGACCGTCGTCCTGTCCTTGGGGTCGATCCCCATGGGGTCGGCCATCAGTCGCCTCCCTTCTGGACCTCGCAGCACTCCTTGATCTAGACAATTTTTCCCTCAGGTAATTCACTGGGCCCAGCCTCTCAAAGGCCGATCCCCTGCTCAGGCAATCGAAAGCAGAGCCTCTCGGGAGATCGTCAGGATTTTTCCTTCCACACTTTCCTCTGCTCTCCTGGAGAGGTCGTACGGTATTGTTGGAGACCTCATACGGCTCCCAGCATTCTATGGGGGCTTCCTCCCCCTCCATATCATCATACCTGTCTTCAGGGCAAGGGATTCCTTGCCTCCCCAGGCATAGACGCCGGGGTTCAGCAATATCCCTACGCCGCTGAGGGGGTGGCAGGTCTTTGCGTGGTGCCTGGGGTGGTCCCCTGGCCTCATACTGTCTTGGAGCTGCTGCCGGAGTAATCATCTCAGGTGAGACCCCTGGTGGTCTTAGTATGTTCTGGCTCAGAGCTGTGAACTGCTCCTGCATGATCCGCTGGCTCGCTGCTAGAGACTTCAAGGCTGCCGCCACATCAGCCATCTCAGACTGAGGTGGTGGCTGACTAGAACTGGGTCCTCCTCCATTATCCGGTGGGGGAAGTGGTGGTGGTGGAATCTCTGGTGCCATGTGTTTGAGCTATGAAGAGCTGCACTGAAGAAGGTTTGTAAGCTTGAGAACCTTAATGGGTCTCTTTTAATGTTAACATCTCCACACAGTGAGCTTATGTGCATTGTATCCAAGGCCATTAGTGCCCATACTTAGTGGAACACACACACTCACAGTGGATGTAGGCCAAATTGGCTGAACCACTATACATCACTGTCTTATTCCTCTTATACTCATCTCCTTCTACACACTTAGACACATACATCTCTATGGCTGCCATGGTTACTGTTGTTTGAGCTCATCATCACTTATCTGGTGGTGCTAGATTTCAGCATCATCAGTGGGATTTGGTATGATTGTGGCTTAGTCATAAATGAGAAGAACTAGGGTAAAGATTAATCGAACATATTTTATAATGCGAGTGAA
Source organism: Sambucus nigra (assembly GCA_949130495.1). Taxonomy (NCBI): domain Eukaryota; kingdom Viridiplantae; phylum Streptophyta; class Magnoliopsida; order Dipsacales; family Adoxaceae; genus Sambucus; species Sambucus nigra. The sequence continues at coordinate 283,828,310 of OX422215.1, forward strand.
TTCGAGAGCATGAGAATGAATCATGAAGAGATGAGTGAACTAATCACTGTGACCAGTAGTGTAGGAGTATATTAGCTATTGATATTTAATCAAAGGTTAACTATAACCTTCGGGTAGAGAGTAACACTCGGGAAAATATGATAAAAATGGATATTTGTATATTGATTCGTACGTTAAGTATTCGAAATATATATTTATATACAAATAATATTTATAGGTTAAGTGTATACCTATACGAATTGTATTATAGGGTGAGTATATACCTATACGGACTATACTATAAGTTGAGCGTACACGTATACGGATTCAATTTATAGGTTGAGGATGATATTTATGGGTTGTGTATATACCTATACGAATTTTAATATAGGTTGAGTGTATACCTATGGACTTTATTTTTAGGTTGGGTGTATACCTATATACGATACATGGATAGGTTGTTCATATGCTTATTATGTGCTTTCTTATGTATGTTAACATATGTACGTTGCTTGCTATCACGGAAGGTTCCGCGTCGTGTATATTCTTATCCTGATGACCCCATTGGGGGATTTCAGGCTTGTGTCTCAGAATATAAAACTTACTGATTGAGCACTACATGTGTGTACGATAGTGTGACCAGTCATTTGAGTGCGTTAGATGTGTGCGTAGCCCAAAGTCTCAAAACTATGTTCGCCTCCAATATGTGTTGATTTATTTATGGTTCGAGGGTGATATCTGAACCGATAGTCCTTGATTTAGTAGGTGATGTACGAGGACTCCATAGCAGAGTATGAATACTTGCACCCCGGTTCTCAGCCCGGGATTACTGGAGTTGTATATATAAATAGTGTGATACATATATACATGGATGTGTATTTATCCTACTTGTGTGTATTGTAGGAAGGTTAGATAGTGTATATCTAAAAGTGATGTAATTATGAAATAATATACTTAGTGGGTGATAGTAGTAAAGTTAGATAGTGTATATCTAAAGACGATTTAAGTAAAAAAAATTAATTAATTGGTTTAATGATAACATACGTGAAATGTTAAATGTGGTTTATTAATAACATATGAGATAATGTTAATTATTAGTGCTACGATAGCATACTGTATGGGCGGTATTGGGAAAGTTAAAGAAATATTTAACTGAGGACTAATGAGTAAAGGTTGGGACCTTGTAGCGTATTGTATGGGCGGTATGAGTGAGCTAAAATTGTTAATGGTTAGTTAGTTATTGATGAGACCTAGTTAGGTTGGGTAACATATCTAGGTAGGAGACGTTAGGCGTGCACATTAGTTGAGAGGTGAGGAACTCAAGAGAGTGTACGTTGAACTAACCTGTGTAATTAATAACTGATTTCAAACTGTGATAAATATTTGTTATATGTTTTCAAAAGGTTTTCTTGGGCTCTGATCCATCTTGCAAAATATTTTCAAAATCTTTAAGGTGTCCATCTACAGGGATGCCAAGCTTGATAATCTATTCCAGGGATGCGTAACTGCAACACTTGTGGATGCTTGTAGGATTTGGATTAGACGCTTCAGTCCCTTCATTCCTAGTGTAGGATGCAGTTCAGTTATTTCATTTGGGCATGCTTGCCCTTCAGCTATTTCGTTTATTCAGTCTATCAAACTTTGTATTTGTGGACTCGGTTTGATTTCATTAGATGTTTAGTTAGATTTTGTTATTGGTAATCTATGGTTTATTCAGTATTATTTTTATTCAGTTATTTATCTTGTGATTGTTTAAGATTTTTATTGTTGTGTGAATGGATTGGTTTCCTCATGTTGTTACTGTTTAATAAAAAAGATAAAATTTGGTACCAGCTTTTTGAATATTAGGTGGTTAGTAAACTTTTAAAAAAATGTTTTTGACCGTGATGCTAAGAATGAACCAAATGAGATTCCTGTTTTATTTTTATAAAGGATTGATCACCCGGTATTTAAATTGGTGGGGTGTCATAGATGGTATCAGACCATCAGGTTCTAGTGTCCTTAGGATCTGTGCGACTTTTTACGTTTCAGCTTAGTGTTCTTTGATATAGACCCCTATTGTAGGATTATTGTATCCCTCTTTGTATTATAACTTACGTTCTTATGCTACTAAGTATAGTTGATGTGATTCATACACGAGTTCGGTTGGGCATCGTATACCTAACATTATAGGTCGACCAGCGAGGGCCATTAAAAGGACTGCAGGAGGAGAGGCTCAACAGAAGACATGGAGTATTTTTGAAATGGTAATCGCGATAGAAGTCACGATGATTATTGTTTAGGAAGGTGAAAATAATATAATCACTCAGGAATAGTAATTTCCCCAAGCACCGTCGAAGATAACGGTGGTGCAATTTTAGACTCACCCAGCGTGATCGACAAGGGAGGGAGTCAGAGAGAAGCTTTTGAAGAGCCATCTATAAGGATTTGGGGTAGAGAAGAAGTGTAATGGGTCAATTGAAGGATAGAATCCGAAGGCAATTGTACAGGGTGGAATGCAGCGACACCTAAGATTAAACTTTGGGCAAAAAAATTTAGCTCATAGGAGCAGCGTTAAATGATGAGATTCAATCACCACATATAAAGAAGTATGTATGGAATTGAACGAGAAAATTTGGGTGCGATTTGACCGTAAGGTATTCCATCTATTGTTCAGATAGATGTCCAAATGGAGTTTCAAAACTTATCACCAGTAGGCTAGATAAAGATTGATCCTAAGAGAGAAGTTGACTCGTTTAGCAAACTTTGTACCCGGTGAAGGGGATACGGAGAATAAAAAGGGTCCGTAAGTTGATATGGACTAGTTGGTAGAATACACAAGTGTGGATTGAAAATACGTCTAGGATGACTATTGCTGATGACATTAAGGTCGTACATTTACAAGTTTATAGCAACACTTCATGAGAAGGGGGCCACAAGGGCTAGAGAATCTTATTGACAAGCAAGACTGGATTTAACGGTGATAGTGAAACACCACATGGGGTGTACCAAGTAGGGAACCCATTTAAATGATTCAGATCAAATCGAATTCCTACCAAGTGGTGGTGCATTCAATCAAGGCCGTCGAGGCCATCATCTAGTTCCATAGGTCCAGTGGAGTCAAAAGGACAATGGGGGTAGTAATCGAGGCCAAGACTACCAGGTTCGAGAAAAAGACACCTCGACATAGTCAGTGGAGCCAGAGATAGGGGATGGCACAGAAAAGTGTCTTATGTATGGAGAGTAGGGCCATATATTTTGAACATGTCCACAACGAGAAGGTGAGACCAGTCAGACTAGGATAGTATATAAGAATGGTGCCAGTAGGGTACAACAGTAGGAGGAGCGAGATTTCCAACAAGGGAATCTGGCTATGAGATTTAGGCCTAGAATTTATCAACTTGAGAATAGTGGGTTCAAGCAGGTACAATAGGGTCCTCAGCAGCAGTAGCATCCCGTTCCTCAGGGTCTTCAAGGACAAAGGAATAATGGGGGAGGCTAGCAGAGCCGTGATCAGAGGCAGAGAGATTTTCGAGCCGATGTTTCACTTGTGTCTGTATAGACCATAAAAGAATGGATTTTCCAAATAGAGGCAAAGGGCAACTACAGGATGAGATCCTAGATATACCACCATTATAGCAGATCATGGGTCAGTTTGGGCATGGGAGTTATGCCCAGGAACCCGTTGACCAGGAAACATAGAAGAAAAATAGAGATATAATTTTTTGTCTTGTTCTTTTGAGTAAAGGATAAGTTCGTATGACATGGATGCGTCACAATATGTGATTATTTCAACACTTAAATTCACCAGTGAGTCGGATTTAGTGGGTGCATTGGTAGTGTCAGCCTTATTAGGTATATATATACCGTTGGATACGGGGCCCTTTGGTGTTTACTACAGGGAGCGAGTGTGTACACTAGGAGGATATTTGTATTATGTAATTAGTTTTACTACTTTTGAGAGTTATGAAACTAGAATTTATTATGATCATTTGTAGTGACTAGATACCGAGGGTTTGGGTGGTAGTAGATAGTGTGATAAGACTATTATGCTCATTATTTTAGGGTGAGATATATTATTTTTACGAGGCATCGCCTGAAAGAGGGTTGAGCCTGCATATGTATATATATTGTATTGTATCTTAGACTTCGATGAGTATGTTGTCTTATTATATTTGATCCCGATGAGTAGGAACAGTTATCGATGCGATTCAGGGTATATTAGTTTATTGTCGAGCTGAGAGATTTAGCTCGTTATTGATTTAGTGCTAAGGACTCAGAATAGTAAGAGCGTCGTGTTATATATCGTCTTTGGTGACATGAAAGTGGACGAGTAGACTTTTTATGTCAAGAGGCGGGGAGTTGGAGGTATAGGTTATGTGCTTAGGGCTTAGCGGATCTCGATGATCGATAATATTAGTTAGTAGTGTATCGAGGGGTTCCTTGTTTGAATTTCGTTTTGCGAGACATCCCATGCATGAAACATGGAGAACTTCGAGAGATGGGAAATATTTGGCCTTTAGGACATGAGTTTAGTACCTTAGTTATTATACGTGTGTAGTTTTAATTAAGAAATGACAGGTATATTACTATTTAAGGCTAATAGATCCATATGATGTTGATGTGAGAATACTTAAGTTGTGATCAATAGGGTAGTTGAGTGTAACTTTTTTGTATAATCGTGCTTAGTATAATAGGTTTAATTTAAAGAAAGTATATTACGTTTAGTTGATTAGTGCATAAATGCACGGGACATAGGGTGTATGGGCACCCTAGTTAGTTGAGATTTTTAGTATCATTCACAAGGAGAAGACGTGGAAACGAAGGAAATAGACGTAGATACATGGGTAAATTAGGGGCAGAACTAGAAAGAGATAAAGAGAATGTAGTTGCATTGTGAGTAAGGCGTGTCACCAGAAATTGAAGAGTAGACGAAAAGGGGTGATTATAGTGTTAAAAAGTACATGTAGCGTACATTTTAGAGTTTTGAGGATAATATGGAACCACTCTGAGTAGAGGAGTAAAATGAAAAGAGTTACGTCTCAACCAACTGTAGATGTAAAAGTATGACTTGAATAATCGGGTATTATTATCTCCCACAAAAGGAGTATATGATTTAAAACGGGGGAAGTTGGCACCTAGGGAGAAGGGGACCTTTCCCAGGGTAGTAAATGGTATAGCCGTTAGAATATAGGCCCAATCATATTAGAGTATTCTTGGGGGAGGGGAAATGGTTTCGCAAGAGACAAGATGAAATGGTTAGTGAAATTAATGAGTACTTTGGAGTAAAGTGATTAGGGCGGATTGATCACTAGTTAGAATGTTAGTGTATAAATCGTCGGACTAAAGAGTACCATTAGTGAAGGGGTACCGAGAACTGTGTAATGTTTCAAACTTTAGAAAGATGTGGATATCGTGCGAAGAAGCATTTGAGACTATTAGTACTGAGCTTACCCTAATTTCGAGGACAAAATTCCCTTGTAAGGGGGGAAGTATGTAACACCCTGTAATTTTTAATGATTTTTATATGGAAATTAATTTTGATTAAAATAAATATTAATTAGCGTGAGAAGGGTTGATATTTTTTCATATTAATTATACTGAGTATTACTTAATGAATGAGTAATAAATTAGTAAGAAAGCATTATGGTTGTCGTGAGTGAGAAATACGATAATTACGATAATTTAGTCGGAAGGCGGGTGTCAGTCGTATCGGGACTTAAATTTATAAGATATAATGTAATTTAATTATGGGTCATCCAAGTGGTACGTAAGGGTCGAAATAGTCTGAAAAGTGTATTCGGGGGTTTGGATTGTGTCCTGGGGCATTTTCAGGCCAAACCGGCACCCCAGAGGGGTATTTTGGTCTTTTGGATTTTTGGGGAAAAAAGACCTACGAATTTTAAAGGTTTATATCATCAGTTATGTTAAGGGTATTAGGGTTAGAAGTTACCATAGAGAGGCCATTAGATGAGGAAGAAAAGGGTTCTGAAGCTTCCCACACCCTTTTTGCATCACCATCACCACCACCACCGGAATTTAGATTGGGAGGAGAGGAAGGCAATCCCAACACCTTTTTGCAGAGAATCGGACGTACAATCTCCAGAAAAGTGTTTATCTTGCACGTTTCTAAAAGGTTATAATACCCATGTAGTGTAAGGTTTATATTTTGATGAGAAATTGATGTTCTTGGAGTTTTGGGGAATTAAATACATAAATATTGGGTAGGATTTGCAGGTAGATTTAACCCCTATGTGATATGAAAATGCAATCAATACACATGTGATGATCAGAATGGAAAATTTTTGTATTTGATGATGCATACTCATTAAGGTCTATAAAACTAGGATTTCGAATGAATATAGAATTGAAATCTTGTTTTGGGGATTGATTTATGAAGATTCATTGATGTATTTACATTAGAAATCATCTCTACATCTATATTTAGTGTTTAAATGAGTTGGGTGGGAGTTTGGGAAGAAGTCATGAAGGTTATGGTGATTAAAAATGGTGAAAATGCAAAAATTCGGAGGAAGAAGACAAACAGTGGTAAAATGAATCGATTTGGCCCCATGGGCGAATCAATTCAGTTTCCCCATAATTGTGCTATTTCCCTATTTAAGATTAAAAATTGTGAATAACTATCGGGGAAACTTTTGGGACATCTCTAAATTACAATGAGAGATATTATGAGTTACAGTAGGCTTTGGTATGATTGGGGCTTAGTCATAAATGAGAAGAACTAGGGCTAAGATTAATCGAACATATTTTATCATGCGAGTGAATTAGGGAGAATGAGAACAGATCACGGAGAGATGAGCGAACATATGACTGTAACCAGTAGTGTAGGAGTGTATTAGCTACTGATATTTAATCAAATGGTAACTAGAACCTTCGAGTAGAGATTAATACTCGAGAAAATGTGATAAAGAGGGATATTCATATATTTATTCATACGTTAAGTATTAGAAAAATATATTTATATACGAATAATATTTATAGGTTAAGTGTATACCAATACAGATTATATTGTAGGGTTAGTGTATACCCATACGGACTATACTATAAGCTGAGTGTACACCTATACGGATTCTATTTAATGGCTGAGTGTATTCTTATACGGATGATATTTATAGTTCGTGTGTATATCTATACATATTTTAATATAGGTTGAGTGTATACCTACTAACTTTATTTATAGGTTGATTGTATACCCATATATGATATATGGATAGGTTGTGTGTATGCTTATTATGTGCTTTCTTATGTATGTGAACATACTTGCGCTGCTTGCTATCATGGGAGGTTCCGCATCGTGTACTTTCTTATCCTGATGAGCCCATTGGGGGGGGGGGGGATTTTAAACTTATGTATCATAACATAGAAATTATGAATTGAGCACTACTTGTGTTTATGATAGTGTGACTGGTCATTTGGGTGGATTAGGTATGTGCATAGCCAAATGGCTTAGAACTATGTTCGCCTCCAATATGTGTTGATTAGATTTATGGTTCGAGGGTGATATCTGAACCGATAGTCTTTGATTTAGTATGTGTTGTACTAGGACTCGATAGCAGAGTATGCATATGTGACACCCCACCTAATTAAATACCGGGTGATCAGACCTTTATTAAATTAAAATCAAGGTGAACGGTTGATTCATTCTTAGCATCACTGTCGCAAAATAAAGTTTCCAATTTAAACACCCTACATAATTATGCTAAGTGTTAAAACAAATTAAACCTTATTTCTATTTTATTTAATTCCATTAAGAAAACCTTTTCAATAATTAACAGTTTATGAATCGTATAAATGTTAAAGATGGCAAGGAACACACAAGAATTTAACCATTCAGATAAACACATACCAAGTCTAAAAACTACAAATGAAATCATCTTGACACGAATTACATCCCAAAGAGTACTAAATACTGAAAAATAAATTAATAAAAATCTCTGACAATCCAACTGAATAAGGAAACGGGCGACACATGCCCTAACTAATCAGAACAATAATAAGAGTGGAGTCAATCAACGAGGTCGTCTAAGCAATGGCCTGCAACTCCCAGCTAAGCTGCAGCACGTCCATTCCAAGAAATCTAAGCATGATGCCCCTGTGGCTGGGCACCTGTAATATATACATATATATATATATATATATATATATACAAGAGAAGAGAAATAACAGGAAATGGGTAAGAGCCCTAGTGTAAAACAGTTTAAAAAAATAGTTTAGCAAGTATTTAAAAAGCTTATTGGCTAATGTAACAACCATATTAGTAAATGACACTCTCTTGAGAAAATCTCACCTCTCCTCTAGTGCGCACGCCTACCGTACTAGTAATCTCTGAATTTTATTCTAGCTTAACTTTCCCATAAGATTTCACTCCGATGAATACTATGGCTAAGATATTTAATATCTGAAAATTAAGCTCTCTCATATATCTTATGTTATTTAGAATAACCCAATGAAGTCAAAAAATTCTCAAACACTTATAGTAAAGTTGGAATATTTATTCATTACTTAACTACTTTTATGCACAGTAGAAAGTTCCCATACTTAATTATATATATATATATATATATATAAGTCACTCATATAATATATATATATACTATATGCACCCCACACAAAATCTATGGTGTTGATATACTCTGCTATCAAGTCACCGTATCACTCGTACTAAGGGAAATACTAGTTCAGAATCACTCTCGAACTGTATTAACACAAAACACATACAATTGGAGGCGAAGTATGGTTCCAAGTCACTAAGAGATCAGCACATACCCTCACGTCTCTTAGGACCATCTGACTATCACTCAAATAGCCTGTATCAAGGATACTATCTTCTAGGGTACAAGTCGTTATCTCCCATAAAGGCCCAATCGAGATAAGACTGTCCCGGCGCGGAAACCCCCGTGATAGCAAGTAGCTCGGGTATGATTTTTACACAGGTATATAATATATGCACAATCATACAGTCACACACACACACACATATATATATATATATATATATATATATATATATATATATATATATATATATATATATATATATATATATATATATATATAAATAGTCACATTTCTAAATTAGGTGCGCCCACGACCCATAATTATAATTATCCGTCCTTAACACATTTCACTCGATTATTTCGCATAATGGACTCGTCACTTTTTCTTCCCTTATATAAGTTACTCCAAACGGCATGACTCTGAACCCATATCTCGTTAAGAAAGTAGTCTTCGACACATCGATGGTATCCCGATCTCAAATCTATCTTTGAAAAGAAGGTTGCTCCCCTCACCTGGTCAAACAGGTCATCGATTCGGAGCAATGGATATTTGTTCCGTATCGTGACCTTTTTCAGCTCCCGGTAATCTACGCATAACCTCAGTGAACCATATCGCTTTTTCACAAACAACACTGGAGCGCCCCAAGGTGAGGTGCTCCTACGAATGAATCCCTAACCTAACAGCTGCTCTATCTGATCCCGTAACTCCCTTATTTCTGCTGGAACCATACGGTACAATGCACGTGCTATCGGTAGAGTACCCGGCATATGGTCTATGATGAAACCTATCTATCTACTAGTGGTAGGCCCGGTATCTCCTGAAATACATTGGATACTCACGAACGACTTGGATCGAATCTAAGGGAATTACGACCTCCTTAGAGGTATCCTCCTCTATGTAGTTCAAATGGGCGGAAGATCCTCCCTGTGGGCGAGGCATCGCCACCAAAAACATCTCCTGCCCCAGAATGGAAAAGATGATACTCCCATCGAAACAATCTATCATGGCTCTGTACGCAGAGAGCCAATCCATGCCAATAATAACATCGCGCTCATGCATCTCTAAGACTAGCAGGTCTACTGGTAAAATCAACCTACCAGTCTCTAGTCCCACACCCCGGCATATAAAGAAAATCAAATACCCATTCCCCAGTGGTGAGTCTACGTAAGTCACAGTGCTCTCTGTTGTGTCTAATAACCCTAAGGCCTTTGCAAAATGAGTAGCTATAAAACAGTGCGACGCCCCAGTATCAAATAAAACTCTACCCATAGTGCCATGGATAGGAAACGCACCCTCAATCGCGGGTGGTGCCTGAGGTGCTACTGCCTGGGGGACGTTATAGACACGTCTGTACTGCAATTTCCCCTGCTGAACTGGAGCTGCTGGGATGGTGGGTAAGGCTGACACTTGAGCTGGCGCTGGGAGGGTGGCTAGAAAGAGTGGAATCTACGTCTCATTACGGGAACCCTGCCGCTCTGGGGCCTTATATCCCTCTGGGTAATCCTGGCACCTATGGGCATTCTTGCCACATCCGAAACATCTTCCCCTGAAGTTACCTCACCTCTTCCCCTACTGACCACGACCCTGTTGGCCGTTACCACCCCACCACTGGCCCTGCTGGAAATGTTGTTGGCCTTACTGCTGACGGTGTTGGCCCTGTTTGCCATGTTGATTAGACTGGCCCTACTGGCCCTCCCTGAATCCCCGAAATCCCTGTCTGGAGTTACCTGATCAGAATCGCTTGGTAGGGTCCCCCTGATGAGAACTCTGCTCACTGTGACGGTTCTTCCCCTGGGCTGCTGGTGCCCCACCAATACTACTGCCCCCTGTCCTGCCCTGCTGGCTGGACTCCACTGCAGATGGAAGCGGTGATCCTGACAGTGTAACAAAGCAGCGTTGAGTACATGAGTGTAGGTACTCAATAATAGATTGCTAATGAGGTGCTGACGGATCCTCCAGGCCAATCCATCCACAAACAACAATATCTACTTCCCCTCCGTGGGTGCCTCATCTGGCACTATAGTGAGAAGCCTAGTAAACTCCTCCTCGTACTCAGCAACAGTCATATTCTCCTACTTCAGATTCAGTAATTTCGGCCTCATCTCAGTCTGCACGGTGGATGGGAAGTACTTGCAGTCAAACCGCGCCCAGAATGACTGAATCGTGATGTTATCCCTCTCTTCCAAGGTGGTGGGGGACTCCCACCACTGCAAAGTAGCCCCCCTAGCGTGAAGGAAGCCAAAATTTGTCTCTACACGTTAGTGCACTCATACATGCGCAGATGCCATTGGATATCTTTCTTCCATTGGCTGGCGACTACCATGTCCGAACTACCAGAGAACACCGGGGGATGCGCCTTCTAAAAGGCATCCCTAACCCTCTACCATGAAGATGGAAGCTGTGTTGGTACTGGCGCCACTGCCTGAATCTGGAGTGGAGCCTACTGCACTACCGCTAATGCGACATTCATCGCCTGAGCAACAATATCGGCTTCCTCAATAGCGTTCATCATTCTCTGAGCTGGAGCTGCTGGCTGCTCAGCCTGAGCATTCCTGTCTCAGGGTGCGCATCTCAGAGGCAACTGAAATGAGAAGGAAGTTTATTAGTCTAGAGTTATTATCAAATCTCGAATAGCTGAAGACATAAGCGTAAATACAAGAATACAACGGTTACCTAATTAAATACCGGGTGATTAGTCCTTTATTAAATTAAAATCAAGGTGAACGGTTGGTTCATTCTTAGCACCATTGTCGCAAAATAAAGTTTCCAATTTAAAAACCATACATAATTAAACCTTATTTCTATTTTATTTAATTCCATTAAGAAGGCCTTTTAAAAAATTAACAGTTTATGAGTCGTACAAATATTAAAGATGGCAAGGAACACACAAGAATTTAACCATTCAGATAAACCAATACCAAGTCTAAAAATTACAAATGAAATCATCGTGACACGAATTACATCCCAAAGAGTACCAAATACTGAAAAATAAATGAATAAAAATCTATGACAATCCAACTGAATAAGGAAATGCGCGACACATGCCCTAACTAATCACAACTATAATAAGAGTGGAGTCAATCAACGAGGTCATCTAAGCAATGTCCTGAAATCATTAACAGTTTACGAATCGTATAAATGTTAAAGATGGCAAGGAACACACAAGAATTTAACCATTTAGATAAACCAATACCAAGTCTAAAAACTACAAATGAAATCATCCTGACACGAATTACATCCCAAAGAGTACCAAATACTGAAAAATAAATAAATATAAATCTCTAACAATCCAACTGAATAAGGAAACGGGTGAGATATGCCCTAACTAATCAGAACTATAATAAGAGTGGAGTCAATCAACGAGGTCGTCTAAGCAATGGCCTGCAACTCCCACCTAAGCTGCAGCGCGTCCGTTCCAAGAAATCTAAGCATGACGCCCCTGTGGCGGGTAACTTGTAATATATACATATATATACAAGAGAAGAGAAATAACAGGAAACGGGTCAAAGCCCGAGTGTAAAACAGTTTCAAAATTATTTAGCAAGTATTTAAAAAGCTTATCGGCTAATGTAACAACCATATTAGTAAGCGACACTCTCTTGAGAAATTCTCACCTCTCCTCTAGTGTGCACGCCTACCGTACTAGTAATCTCTGAATTTTATTCTAGCTTAACTTTCCCATAAGATTTCACTCAGATGAATACTATGGCTAAGATATTTAATTTTTAAAAATTAATCTCTCTCATATATCTTTTGTTATTTAAAATAACAAAATGAAGTCACAAAATTCTAAAACACTTATAGTAAAGTTGGAGTATTTATTCATTACTTAACTACTTTTATGTACAGTAGAAAGCTCCCATACTTAAGTGTGTGTATATATATATATATATATATATATATATATATATATATATATATATATATATATATATATATATATATATATATATATAAGTCACTCATATAACATATATACTATCTTCACCCCTCATAAAATATATGGTGTTGGCATACTCTGCTATCAAGTCCCCGTATCACTTGTACTAAGGGAAATACTAGTTAGGAATCACTCTCGAACTGTATTAACACAAAACACATACAATTGGAGGCGAAGTATAGTTCCAAGTCACTAAGAGATCAGCACATACCGTCACGTCTCTTAGGTACATCTGACTATCACTCAAATAGCCTGTATCAGGGATATTATCTTCTAGGATACGACTCATTATCCCCCATAAAGGCCCAATCGAGTTAAGACTGTCCCGGCGCGAAAATCCTCGTGATAGCAAGTAGCTCGGGTATGATTTTTACACAGGTATATAATATATACACAATCATACAGTCACACACACACACACACACACACATATATATATATATATATATATATAGTCACATTTCTAAATTAGGTGCGCCCATGACCCATAATTATAATTATCCGTCCTTAACACATTTCACTCTATTATTTTGCATAACGGACTCGTCACTTTTTCTTCTCTTATATAAGTTACTCCATACTTACTTCTCATCTCTCGAAGTATTCTATCAACCTAAGTATAATTTCAATAGTCACTCTCACTTACCTTCTAATCTAACTCCCTTATGGTCTCGATATTTTATTAAACGCACACATGATTTCTTCTACATATGAATAACCCCCTCGTTAACCTGTAATCTCATCCTACATTAAATTTCACTCGAAGGGGTGTACCTAGACCCTACTGGTCTTCTCCATATCCCATTATGTTCTAACAATAGAAATTAAGGATTTCTACACATTTTAACCTGATTAAATCAACAGAAGAAAAATATGCAGTTTTCCAGGAGGGGTCGATCTATCGATGTAAGGGGTTAATCGATCGATCGATGTTCTTGATCGATTGATCAATCAAAAAGTTATGACGAAACTTGCTTTTTCCAGTTACGGGTTTACCTCTACAACCTCAACCAAATATCAATTAACGATTCGCAAACTCCCAATTAATAATACTACATGCACCATATACCTAACTACATGATTTTCTACTTAAAACATGTTTCATTTCATCAATTATCATGATTTAATGGGGTAAAATTCACATAAACTACAAGAAAACTAATTTTCCTTTAGTTTCCATTCTTTCAATTCTTTCCCAGATTTCTTGCTTCTAAACCCATACAAATTCGTGGCTTATCCTCTACATGTGATTTAGATGTCAAGAATACATTTACTTCCTCTACTACACATGATTTGAAATCTCTAAAAATATAATTTCTTTCATGAAACATGTTCTAAACAATCCTAGACTAACATGATTGAAACATTAACTAAAAATAAAGCAAGATAAATACTTGCCTGGAATTTTGGTTTCTTATTTCTGGATGAAAGAGGTATAGTTACGTTCCTCATCGCTCGATCTACGCTTTGGTAGTGGTGGCGGTGCAAACAGGTGAGTCTTTGGCCTTGAGTTACTTGGAAAGCTCTCCAACTCCTTCTCTAATGGACGTTCTTTGATTTTGTGTTTGTTAACCCTAGAAAATAACTCCTAAAGGTTGATATATCCTCAGGAAATTCGTGGGTTTAATTACCCAAAAATGAAAAATATCTAAAATACCCTCCAGGGATGTCAATTGGGCTTAAAAATGCACCGAGACCCAAACTAAACCCTCGGGTATTTTATTTTGACTATCTCGACCCTTACGGACACGTTAACGCACTTGAAATGATCATACGGGTGACTTATAATTTATTCACTTTTAATAATAATAATTTAGTCCTGACACGACACAGGCGCGTCCCGACTTAAATTTTCATAATCGCCATTTTATTCACTTGTGACAATTTTTATAAAATCAATCTTATATATTACTTTACTCTTTTAGTCATATTCGACAAATTCCCAATAATTACTACCTCTCGTCACGCTAGTAACTATTTAAATAAATTTTCGAATTAATATTAAATTAATATCTCAATTTAAACTTAATGAATCCCCAAATTATAAAAGCCATAAAAATACGGGGTATTACATACTTCCCCCCTAATAACGAAATTTCTTCCTGAAATTCGAAAAAATATAAGGCATACCTGGTAAGAATAAATCTGGGCATCTCTCGCACATATCTTCCTCGCGCTCACAAGTGGATTCCTCCACATTATGATGCACCCACTGGACCCGTACAAGTGGGACTACCTTCGACCTCAATTTCCTTTCGTTGTGGTCTAGGATAGCCATTGGTCTCTCCTCGTAAGAGCTGTCGGTTTGTAAATCAATCTCCTCTATCGCGATGTGAGTATGGGCCATGTCATTCCGAAGATATCGTCTCAATGACGAGATGCGGAACACATTATGAATGTGGTGCAAATGCTCTGGTAACCCTAATCTGTATGCCACCCGCCCAATCCTCTCGATAATGGGAAATGGTCCCACATACCTCGGAGCCAACTTCCCTTTATTCCCGAACCTCATCACTCCTCTCATAGGAGACACATGCAGTAATACTTAGTCCCACGCATTAAACTCTCGAAAAAACCATTTTGCATCGACGTAGCTTTTCAGCCTGTCCTGGGCTACCCGAATGCGACTCCTGATGAGATCAATCCTAGCTGAAGTTTCCTGAATCACCTCAGGTCTGAGCAATTTTTTATCCCCCACCTCTAGCCAACAAGCGGGAGAACGACAAGGCCTGCCATACAATACCTCAAATGGAGCCATGCCGATCTTGGACTGATAGGAGTTATTTAAGCAAACTCCACCAGTGGGAGATACGGCTCCCATCCTCCTCCAAAATCAAGGACACACATGCGTAGCATATTCTCCAACATCTAATTGGTATGCTCTGTTTATCCATCCGTCTGCGGGTGATAAGTTGAACTCAATCTCAACTCAATACCCATGGCCTCCTGAAAGCTCTCCCAGAAGAGCGACACAAAGATCTTGTCTCTATCAGACATGATATCCAGGGGCACCCCATGTAGCCTAACAACCTTGACAATAAATAACTGTGCATACTGGCCCGTGGTATAGTCTATCCGTACTGGCAGGAAATGAGCTACCTTAGTAACCGATCCATAATAATCCATATGGAGTCGTGACCCAACTGTGATGTAGGCAGCCTAGTAATGAAGTCCATGGAAATATTCTCCCACTTCCACATAGGTATCTCCAATGGCTGAAGTAATCCTGACGATTTATGGTGGTTTACCTTTACCATCTGGCAAGTAGAAGACTTGGACACGAACTCGGCAATGTCCTTCTTCATTCCACTCCACCAGTACTGTCGTCTCATATCCGGGTACATCTTATCCCCTCCGAGATGTACCGTAAATCTGAACCCATAGGACTATGTCATTACCACACGTAAGTCTTCTCCTTTTGGAACCACCAATATCCCATTAAACCTCAAACCTCCTTCAAAACTTACTGAATATGACTTAGCACCCTCAGCTAAAATCCGTACAATCTATTCCTGACAAAATGAATCTGTTGACCGTGCCTGTAGCACACTCCTAACAATCTCTGGTGTGACTGTCATGACAGATACAAAGGAACGGGCTACCGCGTCCTGGTGGCCCAACTCTTTCCACTTCACTTTCCAGACGTCCGCTACATCGCCCACCAGTCTACGGCTTAACGCATCAGCAACCACGTTTGCCTTTCTCGGGTGGTACTGTATCTCAAACTGGTAGTCTTTCACAAACTCCAACCATCTGCGCTGACACATATTCAGCTCTCGCCGAGTGAACAAGTACTGCAGTGACTTGTGGTCTGTGAATAAGCAAAACTTCTCCCCCAACGGGTGCCAAAGTCAACTTATCTTTCATCTCATCAAAATCCAATTAACAAGCATCATCCCAAACATACGAAATTCCCTTGCGAGTCAGATTTGTCAATGGACCCGCTATCTTCGAAAAGCCTCAGATGAATCTCCTGTAGTACCCGGCTAATCCCAAGAAACTACGCACTTCCATCGGTATCGTGGGTTGTCCCCACTCCCTCACCGTCGACACTTTGCTCGGGTCAACTGATATTCCTAATTCTGACACAACAAGCCCCAAAAATTGTACCTCCCGTAACCAGAATTCGTACTTCTCATACTTAGCATAAAGCAGATGCTCTCGTAGAGTCTGAAGAACCTACCTTAAGTGTTCGAAATGATCCTCCTTAGTGTGTGAATATATCAGAATGTCATCTATGAAAACGATGACAAACTGATCCAAGAACTCTCTGAACATTCGGTTCATCAAGTCCATGAATACGGCTGGAGCATTTGTCAGCCCAAACGGAATGACTCTGTAATCATAGGACCCATATCTCATCAAGAAAGCAGTCTTCGACACATCCTGCTCCCTAATTCGTAGTTGATGGTATCCCGATCTCAAATATATCTTTGAAAAGAAGGTTGCTCCCCTCAGCTGGTCAAACAGGTCATCGATTCGAGGAAACGGATATTTGTTCCGTATTGTGACCTTGTTCAGCTCCCGGTAATCTACGCATAACCTCAGTGAACCATATCTCTTTTTCACAAACAACACTGGAGCTCCCCAAGGTGAGGTGCTCCTAAGAATGAATCCCTGACCTAACATCTGCTCTATCTGATCCCATAACTCCCTCAATTCTACTGGAACCATACGGTACAGTGCACGTGCTGTCGATCGAGTACCCGACATCAAGTCTATAACAAAATCTATCTCTCGACTGGGGGTAGGCCCGGTATCTCCTTAAATACATTGGAATACTCACGCATGACTGGGATCGAATCTAAGGGAATCACGACCTCCTTAGAGGTATCCTCCTCTATGTAGTACAAACGGGTGGAAGAGCCTCCCTCTGGATGAGACATCGCCACCAAAAACATCTCCAGCCCCGGAATGGCAAAGATGATACTCCCACCAAAATAATCTATCATGGATCTGTACGCAGTGAGCTATATCATTCCAATAATAACACCGCGCTCATGCATCTCTAAGACTAGCAGGTCTGCTAGTAAAATCAAGCTACCAATCTCTACTCCCACACCCCGGCGTATAAAGAAAATCAAAGACCCATTCCCCAGTGACGAGTCTACGCATGTCATAGTGCTCTCTGCTGTGTCTAATAACCCTAAGGCCTTTGCAAAATGAGTAGCTATAAAACAGTATGACGCCCGAGTATCAAATAAAACCCGACCCATAGTGCAATGGAAATGAAATGTACCCTCAATCGTGGGTGGTACCTGAGGTGCTGCTGCTTGGGGGACGTTATAGACACGTCCGTACTGTAATTGCCCCTGTTAAACTGGAGCTGCTGGGATGGCGGGTAAGGCTGGCACTTGAGCTCGCGCTGGGAGGGAGGGTGGAAAGAGTGGCCTCTGTGGCTCATTATGGGCACCCTGGTGTTGTGGGGTCCTATCTCCCTCTGGGAAATCTTGGCGCCTGTGGCCATTCTTGCCACATCCGAAACATTTTCCCCCGAAGTTACCTCACCTATGCCCCCGCTGACCACAACCCTGTTGGCCGTTTCCACCCCGCCACTGGCCCTGCTGGCCCTGTTGAAAATGCTGTTGGCCCTGATGGCCCTGCTGCTGATGGTGTTGGCCCTATTGACCATGCTGATTAGACTGGCCCTACTGGCCGTGTCTGAATCCCCCAAATCCTTGTCTGGAGTCACCTGATCGGAACCGCTTGGTAGGGTCCCCCTGATGAGAACTCTACTCACTGTGATGGGTCTGCCCCTAGGCTGCTGGTGCCCCACCAGTACTACTACCCCCTGTCCTGCCCTGCTGACTCGACTCCCCTGCTAGTTTTCTCCCCTACAGATGGAAGAAGTGATCCTAACAGTGTAACAAAGATGCATTGAGTACATCAGTGTAGGTACTCAATGATATATCTCCTATGAGGTGCTGACGGATCCTCAAGGCCAATCCATCTACAAACAACAGTATCTTCTTCCCCTCTGTGGGTGCCTCATCTTGAACTATAGTGAGAAGCCTAGAAAAATCCTCCTCGTACTCAGTAATAGTCATATTCTCCTGCTTCAGATTCGGTAATTTCTTCCTCATCTCAGTCTGCACGGTGGATGGGAATTCCTTACAGTCAAACCGCGCCCAGAATGACAGAATCGTGATGTTGTCCCTCTCTTCCAAGGTGGTGGTGGACTCCCACCACTACAAAGCGGCCCCCTACCTTGGAGGAAGCCAAAAGTTGTCTCTGCACGTCAGTGTACTCATACATGCGCAGATGCCTATGGATATCTTTCTTCCATTGGTTAGCAACTACTATGTCCAAAATACCCGAGAACTCCGGGGGATGCACCTTCTGAAAGGCATCCCTAACCCTCTCCCATAAAGATGGAAGTTGTGCTGGTACTGGAGCCACTGCCTGAATCTGGGGTGGAGCCTGCTGCACTACCCCTAATGCGGCATTCACTGCCTGAGCAACAATAGCGGCTACCTCAGTTACGTTCATCATTTCCTGACCCGAAGCTGCTGGCTGCTCAGCCTGGGCATTCCTGTCTCGGGGTGCGCATCTCAGAGGCATCTGAAATGAGTCAATTAGTCTACAGTTATTAACAAGTCTTGAATAGCTTAAGACATAAGCTTAAATACAAGAATACAACAGTCCAAAAATAGGGCTCTATGTCAAGGATGCTAAGCTGGAAGCGAAATAAACCGTACAGATCCTAAAGGACACAAGAACCTGATGCTCTGATACCACCTGTGACACCCCGCCTAATTAAATATCGGGTGATCAGTCATTTATTAAATTAAAATCAAGGTGAACGATTGGTTCATTCTTAGCATCACTGTCACAAAATAAAGTTGCCAATTTAAACACCCTACATAATTAAGCTAAGTGTCAAAACAAATTAAACCTTATTTCTATTTTTATTTAATTCCATTAAAAAAACCTTCTCAATCATTAACAGTTTACGAATCGTATAAATGTTAAAGATGGCAAGGAACACACAAGAATTTAACCATTTAGATAAACCAATACCAAGTCTAAAAACTACAAATGAAATCATCCTGACACGAATTACATCCCAAAGAGTACCAAATACTGAAAAATAAATAAATATAAATCTCTAACAATCCAACTGAATAAGGAAACGGGTGAGATATGCCCTAACTAATCAGAACTATAATAAGAGTGGAGTCAATCAACGAGGTCGTCTAAGCAATGGCCTGCAACTCCCACCTAAGCTGCAGCGCGTCCGTTCCAAGAAATCTAAGCATGACGCCCCTGTGGCTGGAACCAGTAATATATACATATATATACAAGAGAAGAGAAATAACAGGAAACGGGTCAGATCCCGAGTGTAAAACAGTTTAAAAAAATAGTTTAGTAAGTATTTAAAAATCTTACCGGCTAATGTAACAACCATATTAGTAACGAACACTCTCTTGAGAAATTCTCACCTCTCCTCTAGTGTGCACGCCTACTGTACTAGTAATCTCTGAAGTTTATTCTAGCTTAACTTTCCAATAAGATTCACTCCGATGAATACTATGGCTAAGATATTTAATTTCTAAAATTAATCTCTCTCATATATCTTATGTTATTTAAAATAACCCAATGAAGTCACAAAATTCTCAAAAACTTATAATAAAGTTGGAGTATTTATTCATTACTTAACTACTTTTATGCATAGTAGAAAGTTCCCAGACTTAAGTATATATATATATAAGTCACTCATATAATATATATACTATCTGCACCCCACATAAAATCTATGGTACTGGCATACTCTGCTATCAAGTCCCCGTATCACTCGTACTAAGGGAAATACTAGTTCGGAATCACTCTCGAACTGTATTAACACAAAACACATACAATTGAAGGCGAAGTATAGTTTCAAGTCACTAAGAGGTCAGCACATACCCTCACGTCTCTTAGGACCATATGACTATCACTCAAATAGCCTGTATCAAGGATACTATCTTCTAGGGTATGAGTCATTATCCCCCATAAAGGCCCCATCGAGATAAGGCTGTCTCGGCATGGAAACCCCCGTGATAGCAAGTAGCTCGAGTATGAGTTTTACACAGGTATATAATATATGCACAATCATAGAGTCATATATATATATATATAGTCACATTTCTAAATTAGGTGCTCCCACGACCCATAATTATAATTATCCGTCCTTAACACATTTCACTCGAGTATTTCGCATAACGGACTCGTCACTTTTTCTTTTCTTATATAAGTTACTCCATACTTACTTCTCATCTCTCGAAGTTTTCTAGAAACCTAAGTATAATTTCAGTAAGCACTCTCACTTACCTTCTGGTCTAACTCTGTTACGGTCTCGAGCTTTTATTAAACGCACGCATGATTTCTTCTACGTTTGAATAACCCGTCGTTAACCCGTAGTCTCATTCTACATTAAATTTCACTCAATGGGGTCTACCTAGACCCTACTGGTCTTCTCTATATCCCATTATGTTCTAACAATATAAATTAAGGGTTTCTACACATTTTAACCTGATTAAACCAACAGAAGAAAAATATGCAGTTTTCCAGGAGGAGTCGATCGATCCATCGATGTTCTTGATCGATCGATCGATCAAGAAGTTATGACGAAACCTGCTCTTTTCCAGTTACGGGTTTACCTCTACAACCTCAACCAAATCTCCATTAATGATTCCCAAACTCCTAATTAATAATACTACAAGCACCATAGACCTAACTACATGATTTTCTACGTAAAATATGTCCGAATTCATCAAGTATCATGATTTAATGGGGTAAAATTCACATAAACTACAGGAACCCTAATTTTCCTTTGGTTTATATTCTTTCAATTCTTTCCCAGATATCTTGCTTCTAAACCCATACAAATTTGTGTCTTATCCTCTACATGTGATTCAGATGTCCAGAATACGTCTACTTCCTCTACTACATATGATTTGAAATCTCTAAAAATATAATTTCTTTCATGAAACATGTTCTAAACAATACTAGACTAACATGATTGAAACATTAACTAAAATTAAAGAAAAATAAATACTTTCCTGGAATTTGGGTTTCTGATTTGTGGACGAAAGAGGTATAGTTGCATTCCTTGTCGCGCGATCTACGCTTTGGTGGTGGTGGCGGTGCAAACGGGCGAGTCTTTGGCCTTGAGTTGCTTGGAAAGCTCTCCAACTCCTTCTCTAATGGTCGTTCTTTGATTTTATGTTTGTTATCCCAAGATAACTCCTAAAGGCTAATATATCCTTTGAAAATTCGTGGGTTTAATTACCCAAAAATGAAAAATGTCTAAAATACACTCTCGAGATGTCAATTGGGCTTAAAAATGCACTGAGACCTGAACTAAACCCCTGGGTACATTATTTTGACTATCTCGACCCTTCTGGACACATTGGCGTACTCGAAATGACCATACGGGTGACTTATAATTTATTCACTTTTAATAATAATAATTTAGTCCTAGCACGACACAGGCACGTCCCAACTTAAATTTCCATAATTGTCATTTTATTCACTTGTGACAATTTTTATAAAATCAGTCTTATATATTAATTTACTCTTTTAGTAATATTCAAAAAATTCTCAATAATTACTACCTCTCGTCATGCTAGTAACTATTTAAATAAATTTTCGAATTAATATCTCAATTTAAATTTAGTGAATCCCCAAATTTTAAAAGCCATAAAACTACGGGGTATTACAGCATACTCGCATCGCGGTTCTTATCCCGAGAATGTTGGAGATGTATATATAAATAGTTTGATACATATATACATGCATGTGTATTTATCCTACTTGTGTGTAATGTAGGAAGGTTAGATAGTGTATATCTAAAAGTGATGTAATTATGAATTAATCTACATAGTGGGTGATAGTAGTAAAGTTAGACACTAATATCTAAAGACGATTTAAGTACAACAATTTAATGAATTGTCTTAATGATAACATACGTGAAATGTTAAATATGGTTTATAAATAACATATGAGGTAATGTTAATTATTAGTGCTACGATAGAGTATTGTATGGGCGGAATGATGAAAGTTAAATAGATAATTAACTGAGGACTAATGAGTAAAGATTGGGACCTTGTAGCGTACTGTATGGGTGGTATGAGTGAGTTAAACCTATTAGTGGTTAGTTAGTTATTGATGAGACCTAGTTAGGTTGGGTAGCATAGCTAGGTAGGAGACGTTAGGCGTGCACATTAATTGAGAGGTGAGGAACTCAAGAGAGTGTACGTTGAACTAACATGTGTAATCAATAACTGATTTTAACTGTTATAAATACTTTCTAAATATTTTTAAAAGGTTTTATTGGACTCTGACCCGTCTTGCAAAATATCTTTAAAACCTTTAAGGTGTTCAACCATAGGGACGCCAAGCTTGATGATATATTCCAGGGATGCATAGTTGTAGCACTTGAGGATGTTTGTAGGATTTGGAATAGACGCTTTCGTCATTTCATTCCTAGTGTAGGATGCAGTTTAGTTATTTCATTTCTGCATGCTGCCCCTTCAGCTATTTATTTTATTTAGTTTATCAGACTTTGTATTTGTGGATTTAGCTTGATTTCATTAGATGTTTAGTTGGACTTTTGTATTGGTAATCTATGGTTTATTCAGTATTATTTTTATTCAGTTATTTATCTTATGATTGGTTCAGATTTTTATTATTGCGTGAATGGCTTGGTCATTTTATCTGTTATCGCATGTTGTTATTGCTTAATAAAAAGATAAAATTTGGTACTAACTTTGTAAATACTAGGTGGTTAGTAAAATTTAAAAAAATATTTTTGAAAGTGATGCTAATAATGAACCAGATGAGATTCCTGTTTTAGTTTTATAAAGGATTGATTACCCGGTATTTAAATAGACGGTGTGTAAGAGATGGTATCAGAGCATTAGGTTCTAGTGTCCTTAGGATCTATGCAACTCTTTATGTTTTAGCTTAGCATTCTTTGATATACAGCCCTGTTATAGGATTATTGTATTCCTCTATGTAGTACGACTTAGGTTCTTCTGCTATTAAGTATGGTTGATGTGATTTAAATAAAATTTCGGTTGGGCTTCGTACGCCAGAAATTATAGGACGAACAGCGAGGGTCGTTTGAAGAATTACAGGAGGCAAGGCTCAGCAGAAGACATAGAGTATTCTTAAAATGGTAATCGCAATATAAGTCATCATGATTATTGTTCAAGCAGGTGATAATAGGATAATCACTCAGGAATAGTAATTTCCCTAAGCACCGTCGTAGATAACAGTGGTGCAATTTAAGACTCACCCCGCCATGTTGGCAAGGGGAAGGAGTCGGAGAGACTCTTTTGAAGATCCATCTATAAGGATTTGGGGTAGAGAAGAAGTGTAATGGGACAGTGGAAGGATATAATTTGAAGGCAATTGTACACGGTGGAATGCAGTGACACCCAGGATTAAACTTCGAGCAAATTTTTTTAGCTCATAGGAGCAGTGTTAAACGATGAGATTCAGTCACCACATATAAAGAAGTATGTATGGAATGGAACAAGAAAATTTGGGTGCAGTTTGACCGTAAGGTCTTCCATCTTTTGTTCAGACAAAGATGCAAATGGAGTTTCGAAACTTTGTACCAGTGGGCCAGATAAATATCGATCGTGAGAGAAAAATTGACTCATTTAGCAAACTTTATACCCAATGAAAGGGATTCGGAGAATAAAAAGGGTCCATAAGTTGATAATGGACTCGTGGGTAGAATACACAAGCATGAATGGAAAATTCAGCTAGGATGACTAGTGACGATGGCATCAATGTCGTATGTTTACAAGTTTATAGCAACGCTTCCATGAGAAGGGAGTCAAGAAGGTTAGAGAATCTAGCCAACAAGCAAGACTGGATTTAGCGGTGATAGTGAAACACCATAGGGCATATACCCAGTAGGGGACACATTTAAATGATTCAGATGAAATCAAATCCCTACCAAGCGACAGTGCATTAAATCAGGGTCGTTGAGGCCATCAACTAGTTTCATATGGCCAGCAGAGCCAAAGGGACAACGGGGGTAGCAATCGGAGATAAGACTACTAGGTCTAAGAAAAGGACACCCCAGCATGTTCAGTGGGGCCAGAGACAGAGGAATGGCATAGAAAGGTGTCCTATATGTGGAGAGTATGGCCATATATTTTTAAAATGTTCACAGCAAAAAGGTGAAACTTGTCAGACTGGGAAAGTCGATGGGAGTGGTGCCAGTGGGTCATAATAGTGGGAGGAACGAGATATCCGACAAGGGAACATGTCTATAAAATTTAGGCCCAGAAGTTATCCACTCGAGAATAGAGGGTTCGGGAAGGACTAACAGGGTCCTCAGCAGTAGTAGAATCTCGTTCCTCAGGTCGTTAGGGCCAAGAGAATAATGGGGGACGCCAGTAGGGCTGTGATCATAGGCAAAGAGATTTTTGGGAGGATGTTTCACTTGTGGGTGTATAGACCATAAAATAAGGGATTGTCCAAAGCGAGGTTGGGGGCAACTACATGATGAGATCCTGGATATACAACTATTACAGTAGATCATGGGTCAGTTCTGGCATTGGAATTATGCTTAGGAGCCCGTTGACCAGCCAAGATAGATGTCAAATGGAGATAAAAATTTTGTCTTGTTTTTATGAGTATATGATAAGTTCGAGTGACATGGGTGCATCATAAGATATGATTATTTTAACACTTAAATTCTCGAGTGAGTCAGATTTAGTGGGTGCATTAGCAGTCTCAGCCTTATTAGGTATATATTTACCGTTGGGTAGCGGGGCTCTTCGGTGTTTCCTACGGGGAGCGGATGTGTACACTAAGAGGATGTTTGTGTTGTGTAATTAGTTTTTATACTTTTGAGATTTAAGAAAGAGAATTTATTATGATCATTTGTAGTGACTAGATACCGAGGGTTTGAGCGGTAGTATATAATGTGATAAGACTATCATGCTCATTATTCCAGGGTGAGCTATATTATCTTTGTGAGGCATCACCTGAAAGAGGGTTGAGCATGCATAATATATACATACATATATATATATATATATATATATTGTATCATAGACTTTGGTGAGTATATTGTCTTATTATATTTGATCCCGGTGAGTAGGGACGGTTATTGATGCGATTTAGGGCATATTGGTTTATTGTCGAGCAAAACGATTTAGCTCGTTATTGATTTAGAACCAAGGACAAAAAGAGTAAGGGCGTCGTGTTTCATATCATCTTTAGTGACATGAGAGTGGACGAGTAGATATTTTGTGTCAAGAGACGGGGAGTTCGGGGTAGAGGTTATGTGTTGAGGGCCTAACAGATCTTAACGATCAACTATGTCAGTTAGTAGTGTATCGGGGGAGTTACTTGTTTGGATTTTACTTTGCGAGACATCCCACGCATGAAACATAGCGAATGTCAGGAGATGGGAAATGATTGGCCTTTAGGACATGGGTTTAGTACCTTAGTTATTATACGTGTGTAGTTTTAACTAAGAAATGATAGTTATAATATGATTTAAGTCCAGTACATTCATATGATGTTGATGTCAAAATAATTAAGTTGCGATCAGTACGATGATTGAGTGTAACCTTATTGTATAGTCATGCCTAGTATACAATGATTAATTTCAAACAAGTATATTACTTTCAATTGATTGGTGCAGAAATGCATGGGACATAGGGGGTACGAGCATGCTAGTTAGTTGAGATTTTCAGTATCATTCACAAGAAGAAGACGTGGAAACATAATAAATAAACATAGATAAATGGGTAAATTAGAGGTAGAACTAGAATGAGACAAAGAATATGTAGTTTTATTATGATCAAGGCGTGTCACCAGAAATCGAAGAGTAGACGAAAAGGGATAATTATAGTGTTGAAAAGTTCAAAGAACGTACATTTTAGAATTTTAAGGATAATCAGGAACTACTCCAAGAAGAGGACTAAAATGACACGAGTTACATCTTAACCAACTATATAAGTAAAACTTTGACGTGAATAGTCAGGTATGATTATCTCCCATGAAGGGAGTATATGACTTAAAAGGGGGAAATTGGCACATAAGGAAAAGGGACCTTTCCCAGGATAGTAAATGGTATAGCCGTTAGAATATCGGCTCAATCGCATTGGAATATTCTTGGGAGAAGGGTAACTAGATTCCTAGAAGCCAAGGTCAAGCGGTTAGGGAAGTGAAGGCGTACTTCAAAGTAAAGTGATTAGGACATATTGATCACTAGTTAGAATGTTAGAGGACAAACCGTCGGACTAGAGAGTACCATTAGTGAAGGAATACCGGGAACAGTGTAATGTTCCAAACTTTAAAAAGGTGTGAATATCGTGAGAGAAAGTATCTGAGATTGTTAGTACTGAGCTTACCCTAATTTCATGAAAAACGTTGCAAATGCCGTTTAATAAAAGATTAAACTGTATAAGCAACTCCGAGATGTTTGTTGAAGAAACCCTTTTCTTTTGAAAATAAAAATTGTAAACAAAAAGGTGTGTTTACAAAAAACTTATGTACGAGAGTAATTAAGACTTTGTAATCAGTTTTTAAAACTAAGACAGTTTCAAAAATTCAGCACACTTATAGAATGAGATGAGTAGATGAAGATAATCAACACACAGTTTTTAACGTGGTAAAACCTCTCCCAACAGAGGAAACATCCACGGTGACTTCTAAGTCACCAAAACAAAAATCCACTAATAACAAATAATAGGTACAAACAATACAACATACATGCACACAAATCAACCTATTCTAAGTTTAGGAATATACCCCACTTGGTGTCCTTCTAACTTCTCATAGATCTGATTGTTGATGATGTTCTTCCAGTTTGATAACTTCATTTGCTTTAGCTTCCTTATGTCGACTCAATGATCTTTGATCTTATACACAACACTTTCAGTGTAGTAGTGTGTTAAGTGTTTGTGAAGTGATTCCTATTCACATGCATGAACTCACACACACTTAGATTTATAGACAGTCCTATAAAAATTACATATAAAGTCTATATGCTGTGATTTTGTTTTCTTTCTTTCTTACAGAACTAAAAACCTTTTTGACCTTTAATATAACCCAGATTCCACGGATATCTCGCTTCAAAATCGGTCAAGATCTTAATCAATCTCGGTTTTAAAAATATTTTTGAGATTGAAAATCTCCAAGTGTGAATCCAACTAGGCCAAGGTTAAGTTTCGTAAGAACAGAAACCATAAAACATTTTCAAAACCAAATCAGTAAAGATTTTCTTAAATCAAGTAAGAAATATGCAGATCTAGTGAAAATGTAACATGCAGAATGTAGATCTAAAGTTTCTATGAAAAAGAAACACGGATCTTCACACGAATGTTTAAGTTGTAAACAACATCAAGGACAAAGAGGTTACAACTTCAAATGAACAAACCACTCTCTCTCAAACACTCAAGGTTGTGTTTGGGGTTAGGTGTATACGAAGGTTTGATTCAGAAAATGAAGTGTTTAGGGTTACGGTTTGGTTTTTGGCTAACAGTTTTCCCTTTCTCTCTCTTCTCTCTTTTCTTTTCTCTCTTCTCTCTCACTTCTCTCTTCTCTCTTTTTTTTTTCTCTCAGAAAGACGAATGCCCAAAAGTCTTGAAAGTCTGAGAAGTGGGGGGTTTATATAGGGGTGAGGGAAGATTCTGGAACGACGAAGGCAATCAAGGGCTGAGATCAAGTCTTTCAAACATTGACTTGATCCAAGGGTTATGAAATAGCGGTGGTTAAGATGATTGCGATTGGTTCATAGATATAGCACCAGGATTGACTAAAAACACATGCAGTCCATCGATTAAGAATGATCCAACGTTCAGTAATGAACCAGGCAATCCTCTCACATAAGAAACACAAATTGAAGCATCAGGAGGACGACAAGTGTAGGCATGTGATAGGTGTTCAAACGCGCGTCAAACTGAATTACAAAGCATCACCCTGAAGTCTCTAGCGCTTTTATATTCTACCCAACCAAACAATTTAATGAAAACTGAAGTTTCCAAAATAGAATATTAACCCCACAAATTTTATAACCACATTTTATTAATGAAAACATTTATTAAAAAAATGTTTAAAAATTCCCAAAAAATAATTAAAACCACATTTAAGGGGAATTAATCACACAATCAATTTTAAGCAATATATACACATGTATGCACTTCTAAATGTGTGTAGTGTGATTCAATTTATACCTTCATGGATCATTGAAGAGGATTAGAGAGATAAGTTCCGAGGCTTTTTGGATTCTAGGATGGACAACCAATTTTGTCACTATTTCCAAACTAGATGAACACTTATACAGTATAGACTTAAGCAAGTCAAAGGTATAAGGTGCTTCAATCTCCCCCTTTGGAAATATGAGACAAAATCTCCTTTGAGTTAGCTTAAAACTCGTAGGGAACAAAAAAAATAAAACCTAGTCCTATACAAAAGATACTATCTACCCATCTCCTAGAAAGTCAAAAATTACATAACTCAACTATTTACAAAATTTTACACTAGAAAAGGTAGACAAACAGTAGAAGAGATCCCTGCAAATATACACACTAAGATCAAGCAGTTTAGATGAAATGTGAATAAAACATCGAACTCATAAAACTCAAATTTCTCCCCCATTTTGTCTCAAATGGACAAAGGGTAAAACTTAAAGTCTTAAGAGTTTAATCAGCGCATACCATACCTATAGAATTTCGCAAATACAGAAATCTGTTATAGTCTAGAGGTTTAGTGAACATGTCTGCAAGTTGCAGATCAGTAAGCAGGTAATGAATTTTTAATTCCTTAGTTTCAACAAGTTCGCGTATGAAATGATGTCTTATTTTAATATGCTTAGTTCGCGAGTGTTGAACCGGGTTTTTAGATATGTTAATGGCACTTTGATTGTCACAATACAATTGTAATTGATCTTATTTAATCCCATAATCACTTAACATCTGTTTTATCCATAACAATTGAGCACAGCAACTTCCTGCTGCTATATATCCGGACTCAGCCGTAGATAAAGATGTGCAATTCTGTTTTTTACTACTCCAACCAACTAAATTATTGCCGACATAATAACAGGCACCTGATGTACTTTTACTATCATCAGTACACCCGACCCAATCAGCATCAGTATACCCTATGATGGTGCTGCAGGTATCATTAGTGTACCTAAGTCCAAGATTAAGAGTGCCCTTTATGTACTTTATTATACGTTTTACACTCAATAAATGGCTTTCTTTAGGGTTATTCTGGTAACGAGCACACAGACATAAAGCATACATTATGTCTGGTCGTGAGGCAGTTAGATAGAGTAGGCTACCAATCATACTACGCTACAGTGTGGAATCAACTGACTTTCCAGTTTCATCTTTACATAATTTAACAGTAGTACTCATAGGCGTTTTGGCAACTTTAGCATTATCTAAACCAAATTTCTTAACAAGATCTAAGTCATACTTGGTTTGAGAGACAAATAGACCATCAGAATTCTGTTTCACTTGAAATCCTAAGAAAAGTTGTAGCTCCCCCATAAGGGACATGTGAAATTCCTTATGCATTATAGCAGAAAAAGATTTAACTTCAGAGTTTGAAGTTGACCCGAAAATGATGTCGTCTACATAGACTTGGGCTATAATAATGTTTTTGTCAAAATGTTTGACAAATAGAGTCTGGTCATTTCCTCCTCTCTTAAAACCCTTATCCAACAAAAAGTTGGAAAGGCGTTCATACCAAGCTCTAAGAGCTTGTTTTAAGCCATACAAAGCCTTTTTTAGACGAAAGACATGGTTAGGGTATTTAGGGTCAATGAACCCTTTGGGTTGTTCTACATACATTTCTTTGGACAGGATTCCATTGAGGAAAGCAGATTTGACATCCATTTGATAAAGTGTGAATTTTAAGTGACACGCTATGGCGAAAAGAAGTCGAACATATTCAAGACGAGTGACATGGGCAAAAGTCTCGCTAAAATCTATTCCTTTTATTTGTGAGTAACCTTTAGCAACTAGTCTAGCTTTGTTTCTAAGGATTACCCCATTTTCATCATATTTGTTCTTAAAAATCCAACCTGTCCCAATAACATTTTTGTTTTGAGGCCGCAGTACAAGATACCAGACATCGTGAATGACAAATTGTAAAAGTTCTTCCTGCATAGCAGAAATCCAGTGTGTGTCATTCAATGCTTCATTAACATTTTTCGATTCCACAAGGGAGACGAAACATGCATAATTAGCATAATTTCTTAACTGGGATCTAGTACGAACTAGCTCATTAGGATTACCGACCACGTTGTCAATGGGATGATCTTTAGAGACCCAGCCAGGTACTTCTGGACTCTCACTAGGTAATGAGTCATCTATTTCTGGTGAATCAGTTTTGAAATCATTTTCAGATTCAACCACAATAGGTGATTCAGATATCTTATTTTCGACAATAGTGTCGCTTACAATTACATTTATCGATTCCATAAGGGCCTTAGTACGCAGATTGTATATACGATAAGCACGACTGTTTGGGGAGTATCCTAAGAAAATGGCTTTATCACCACGAGTTTTGAATTTAGACAGATGTTCTCTGTCTTTACAGACATAACACTGACTTCCGAAAGTTCTTAGATATTTCAGATTAGGCTTCTTACCGTACCACAACTCATAAGGGGTTTCTTAGAGTTTTTCCTAAGGTAAACCCTATTAATGATATGACATGCAGTTCTAATAGATTCTACCCAGAAGTATTTAGGTAGATATTTGGCATGCAACATGACACGTGCCATCTCTTGAAGAGTTCGGTTTTTCCTTTCAGCAATACCATTCTGCTGAGGAGTTTTAGGGGCACTAAATTCATGTTTGTAATCGTTGTAGTCACAATATTCAACTATTCGTGTGTCTATGAACTCTCCCCCTCTATCACTACGAATGCGATTGACTTGTGTGTCCTTCTCATTTTCAATTCTTATTAAAAGTTTCAAAAAATTCTGAAACGTGTCAGATTTTTGTTTCAAGAAGGCAACCTAAGTGAATCGTGTGAAATCATCAACCATGACAAGGATATAACTGTGTCCAAAAAGACTAACAGTTCTAGAGGGACCAATAATGTCCATATGGATGAGATCTAGAGGTCTAGAGGTGAGAATGTCTTTAACCTTTTTATGCGAAGTCTTAACTATTTTTCCTTCCTGGCAATGACCACAGACAACACTTGAAATAGGTTTAATTTTAGGAATTCCTCTGACAATCTCTTGAATAGACAATCTACCAAGGATATCATAACTTAGGTGACCCATACGATTATGCCAGATTTCATTGTCATCCATTCTGACAATGTTACAGGTTTCAGAACCAGTCTTGACAGTATAACAATTATCAGGTGTTCTAAATCCGGTAATAATGCATTTACCTTTATCATTTAGAATTTTACAATTGTTCTTTGAAAAGGTAACAGTATGGTCAGAGTCACAAAATTGTGATATACTTAGGAGGTTGGCTTTAAGGCCTTTAACTAATAGAACATTTTCGAGAACAGGCATTCCTTCTTCTTTTAGGGTTCCTTTACCTATGATCTGGGATGAAACTCCGTCACCAAAAACTACTTTTCCACCAGCAAATCTGGTTTTGTTTAAAAGTTTGGTTTCATCTCCTGTCATATGTTTGGAGCATCCTGAATCTAAATACCAACCAGATGAAGTGTGTTCAGCTTTTAAGGCAGTGATAACAATGTTACACTTCATTTGGGGTAAAAGATCATCTTTTCTAACCCAAATAGCTCTAGTTTTAATTTTGCGCAAGTTTTCCCTCATTTGATAAAATTTTCGTGAAACAGATTTTTGTCAAAAAACATTTGGAGCAGCAAACTGATTATTGTGGAAAATTTGAGCTTTTGGTTTAGGAAAGTTTCTGGGAGCCTTTCTCTTAAATGAACTCTTAGTTTTGGTCTTTCTATTCCTGTAGTTAGAGTTCTTATCAGGTTGTCTTAGAAGGACATAATGGTTACGATTTTGCCTAGAATAGTTAAAGTTCTTGTAGACAGAAGAGTTGTACACAGGGGTGTTTAGACGCTTAGCATAACAACCTTCAAAGGAATGACCATAAATGTCACAGTAGGAGCAATATTGATTGCTCGAGGGATGAACTTCCTTAGGAAAACTTCTAAAGATGGGTTTAACAGCATTCTGTTCAGAAGTCCTATTCCTAGGAGGTATGGTCTTATAGGTAGAATCAGCCTTTCTAATAAAAGGACAGACGTATTTAGTCTTAAGTGCAGTGTCAGCCTTAGAATTACTAGACTCTCCAATGTCTTTCTGTTGTTGCTTTTGATCAAATTCCTTTTTAATAAAATGAAAATCTGGACATGTTTCAATTGGTCTTTTGCCCCAAGACACAAACTTAATAGGTTCAAGTTTTATAGTTTGTGGTTTGTTTTTAGGGCAAAATCCAATACCGGTTCTATCATCAGAATTGGTCTTGGAGTCAACAACAAAGTCAGTAAAACAATTTGAATTGTTTTCAAACTTAGAAATTTTTTTGAAAACAGTAGCTGTCTTTGTTTTTGCTTCCTCCAGTTCTAATAATGTTCCCTTGTATTTCATTTCCAGGGTTTCATTAGTTTTAGTCAACTCTTTTAATTTTTGATCAAAAGTTTCAATTTCAGATTGACGAGACAGACACTGGTTAGTGTACTCTTCAGCATTCAACTTCACAATAAGACTTAGATCATCTAATTTCTTAGTCAGGTCTCTAACAGTCTTCTCCAATCTAGTGCATTTTTTAACAGTTTTAGCATACAAAGTATGGATATCAGGGAGGTCATCTGTGTCTGAGTCGCTAAGTGAAGTGTGTGTAGTGACCCCTAACGATTCAGTTTTAGTACTCACGCACCCATTTACATCGTCATTATCGAGATCACTTTGACTCACACACACGGAACTAGAACTAGCAACATTTTCAGATAATAAAGCATCTAGGCCAGTCAAAGCAGTATTCACACAAGCAAAAGTAGGAGCATCATTATCACACACAGGCATATCATCATTGTAAATGATCTTAGCATAAAAGGACATGCAAGGGTCAAGTACATTTGAAGACTCAAGTTCCTCTTCATCAGGGTCACTTGAATCATTCCAAGTTTTATAGACATTGGCTTTGTTGTGTGTGTTGGCTTTATTCAGATTAACTCTGCAATCGTGAGCAATGTGACCTAGTTTCCCACATCTAAAACATTCAATCTTTTTAAGGTCTCTAGTGGGTCTGGAATTTTTGTCCTTAGGATGTTTTTCAAGACCTCTCTCATGAGGTTTGGGATTAGACAGAGTAGGATAATTAGGCTTGCCTTGTTTAGTTGCCTGTTTGTTTCAAAATTTGACAATTTTCTTAAATTGTTTATACATTAAGGCAATCTGATTATCTAGTTTGTCTATATCACACTCCTCATCAGAGTCAGAGTTGATCAAATTAGACTCAAGTTTAGATATCTTAAAGGCAAAACTCAAGTTAGAGTTGGGCTATTTTATTTGTGAATGATTTAACTGTTTCTTAAAGTCTAATTCCATTTCCACAGTCCTAAGTTTGCTACTGAGTAACTTAGGGGTAAGGTTTTGATCACTCATTTCCTCAATAGCATACCTCTTGCTGTCAAACTTTTGTGGTAATGATCTTAGAATTTTAGAGACAATTTCATTCCTATCATAAGTTATACCATTAGCATGCAACTTAGTAACTATATCAGTTAAGTTCATGTAAAAGTCATCAAAAGACTCAGAGTCAGACATAATCAAAGAGTTGTACTGCTGGGTAAGCATATTTGAGTTTTAGCAGCTTTAACTCTTGAGTTTCCTTCATGGGCAGTGATTAATGTGTCCCAAGCTTCCTTAGAAGTGGCACAAGATGAGATTCTTTTGAACTCATACTCATTAATAGACATAAAAATGGCATTCTTGCCTTTATTGTTATTTCGAGAAATAGTTTTCTCTTCTTGGGTAAACTCACTTAAGATTTTCTTTACCCTCTCATCACTTCCTTCAGTGGCTAGTTTAGTAGGATAAGTGTATCCATTTTCAATAATGTCCCAGACATCATCTCCTAAAGTCCCTTGGATGAAGGCAACCATTCTTAATTTCCAGTAAGCAAAGTTGTTTCCATCAAAGAGTGGACGTCTGGACAGATTACCAAACCTTTCATTCTTCTCGTCCATAGTTAGGTTTTTCAGAAAACGATTTCAGAAACACAAGATCTTTTTTAAATAAAAGTTAACAGGGCTCTGATACCAATTGAAAAACGTTGCTAATGACATTTAATACAAGATTAAACTGTATAAGAAACTCCGAGATGTTTGTTGAAGAAACCCTTTTCTTTTGAAAATAAAAATTATAAACAACAAGGTGTGTTTACAAAAAACTTATGTACGAGAGTAATTAAGACTTTGTAATCAGTTTTTAAAACTAAGACAGTTTCAAAAATTCAGCACACTTATAGAATGAGATGAGTAGATGAAGATAATCAACACACAGTTTTTAACGTGGTAAAACCTCTCCCAACAGAGGAAACATCCACGGTGACTTCTAAGTCACAAAAACAAAAATCCACTAATAACAAATAATAGTTACAAACAATACAACATACATGCACACAAATCAACCTATTCTAAGTTTAGGAATATACCCCACTTGGTGTCCTTCTAACTTCTCATAGATCTGATTGTTGATGATGTTCTTCCAATTTGATAACTTCCTTTGCTTTAGCTTCCTTATGTCAACTCAATGATCTTTGATCTTATACACAACACTTTCAGTGTAGTAGTGTGTTAAGTGTTTGTGAAGTGATTCCTATTCACATGCATGAACTCACACACACTTTGATTTACAGACAGTCCTATAAAAATTACATATAAAGTCTATATGCTGTGATTTTGTTTTCTTTCTTTCTTACAGAACTAAAAACCTTTTTGACCTTTAATATAACCCAGATTCCACGGATATCTCGCTTTAAAATCGGTCAAGATCTTAATCAATCTTGGTTTTAAAAATATTTTTGAGATTGAAAATCTCCAAGTGTGAATCCAACTAGGTCAAGGTTAAGTTTCGTAAGAACAGAAACCATAAAACATTTTCAAAACCAAATCAGTAAAGATTTTCTTAAATCAAGTAAGAAATATGCAGATCTAGTGAAAATGTAACATGCAGAATGTAGATCTAAAGTTTCTATGAAAAAGAAACACAGATCTTCACACGAATGTTTAAGTTGTAAACAAGATCAAGGACAAAGAGGTTACAGCTTCAAATGAACAAACCACTCTCTCTCAAACACTCAAGGTTGTGTTTGGGGTTAGGTGTATACGAAGGTTTGATTCAGAAAATGAAGTGTTTAGGGTTAGGGTTTTGTTTTTGGCTAATAGTTTTCCCTTTCTCTCTCTTCTCTCTTTTCTTTTCTCTCTTCTCTCTCACTTCTCTCTTTTTTTTTCTCTCAGAAAGACGAATGCCCAAAAGTATTGAAAGTCTGAGAAGTGGGGGGTTTATATAGGGGTGAGGGAAGATTCTGGAACGACGAAGGCAATCAAGGGCTGAAATCAAGTCTTTCAAACATTGACTTGATCCAAGGGTTATGAAATAGCTGTGGTTAAGATGATTGTGATTGGTTCATAGATATAGCACCAGGATTGACTAAAAACACATGTAGTCCATCGATTAAGAATGATCCAACGTTCAGCAATGCACCAGGCAATCCTCTCACATAAGAAACACAAATTGAAGCATCAGGAGGATGACAAGTGTAGGCGTGTGATAGGTGTTCAAACGCGCGTCAAACTGAATTACAAAGCATCACCCTGAAGTCTCTAGCGCTTTTATATTCTACCCAACCAAACAATTTAATGAAAACTGAAGTTTCCAAAATAGAATATTAACCCCACAAATTTTATAACCACATTTTATTAATGAAAACATTTATTAAAAAAATGTTTAAAAATTCCCAAAAAATAATTAAAATCACATTTTAAGGGGAATTAATCACACAATCAATTTTAAGCAATATATACACATGTATGCACTTCTAAATGTGTGTAGTGTGATTCAATTTATACCTTCATGGATCATTGAAGAGGATCAGAGAGATAAGTTCTGAGGCTTTTTGGATTCTAGGATGGACAACCAATTTTGTCACTATTTCCAAACTAGATGAACACTTATACAGTATAGACTTAAGCAAGTCAAAGGTATAAGGTGCTTCATTTCAAGGATGAAATTTCTATATAAGGGGGGAAGTATGTAACACCCCGTATTTTTTAATGATTTTTATATGGAAATTGATTCCAAATAAAATAAATATTAGTTAGCGTGATAAGGGTTGATATTTATTTGTATGAATTATACAGAGCATTACTTAGTGAAACATTAATAAATTAGTAAAAATGAATTATGGTTATCGTGAGTGAAAAATACGGCAGTTATGATAATTTAGTCAGGATGCGTGTGTCAGTCGTGTCGGGACTTAAATTTATAAGATATAATGTAATTTAATTATGGACCATTCAAATGGTCATTTCGATTGTGCCAGTGTGTCCGAAAGGGTCAAAATAGTCATAAAAGTGTACTCGGGGGTTTGGATTGGGTCTCGAGGCATTTTTAAGCCAACTGACACCCCGAAGGAGTATTTTGGTCTTTTGGATTTTTAGGAGAAAAGGACCTACGAATTTTAGAGGTTTATATCATGAGTTATGTTATGGGGGGTAGGGTTAGAAGTTATCAAAATACATAGAGGCGATTAGAGGAGGAAGAGAAGTGTTCCAAGGCTTCCCACACGCTTTTTGCATCACCACCGCCATCGAAAGTTAGATCGGGAGGAGAGGAAGGCAATCTCTACACCTTTTTACAGAGAATCAGACCTACAATCTGTAGGAAAGTGTGTATTTTTCACGTTTCTAAAAAGGTTATAATACCCATGTAGTGTAAGATTTATATTTTGATGAGAAATTAATGTTCTTGGAGTTTTTAGGAATTAAATACATAAATCTTGGGTTGGATTTGCATGTAAATTTAACCCCTTTGTGATATGAAAATGAAATCAGTAGACGTGTGATGATTAGAATGGGAAAATTTTGTGTTTGATGATGCATATGCAGTAAGATCTATAAAACTAGGATTTTGAATGAATATAGAATTGAAATCTTGTTCTGGGGATTAATTTATGAAGATTCATTAATATAATTACGTTAAAAATCATCCCTACATCTATATTTAGTGTTTAAATAAGTTTTCTGTGAGTTTGGTAAGAATACATAAAGGACATGGTGATTAAAAATGGTGAAAACGTAAACATCTATATGAAGAAGACTAACAGTGGTAAAAGAAATCGATTCGGCCCAAGGGCGAATCGATTCAGTAAGCAAATCGATTCGGCCCCCCGGCCGAATCGGTTCGATTTCCCCAAAATTTTGCTATTTCTCTATTTAAGCCTAAAAATTATGAATAACTATCGGGGAAACTTTTGGGACATCTCCAAATTACAATTAGGGATATTAGGAGTAATAGTAGGCGTTGGTATAATTGAGGCTTAGTCATAAATGAGAAGAACTAGGGTTAGGATTAATCGAACATATTTTGTAATGCGAGTGAATTCGGGAGAATGAGAACGGATTACGGAGAGATGAGTGAACTTATGATTGCGACCAGTAGTGTAGGATTGTATAAGCTACTGATATTTAATCAAAGGGTAACTAGACCCTTAGGTTAGAGAGTAATACTCGGAAAAATAATAGGTTAAGTGTACACCTATACGGATTCTGTTTATAGGTTGAGTCTATTCCTATACATATGAAATTTATAGGTCGTGCATAAACCTATACAAATTTTAATATAGGTTGAGTGTATACCTAGGGACTTTATTTATAGGTTGGGTGTATACCTATATACGATATATGGATAGATTATGTGTATGTTTATTATGTGCTTTCTTATGTATGTGAACATACCGACGCTGCTTGCTATCACGGGAGATTCAGCGTTGTGTACAGTCTTATCACGATGAGCCAATTGGGGGGGGGAATTTTAGACTTGTGTCTCAGAACGTAAAACTTACGGATTGAGCACTACTTGTGTGTATGATAGTGTGACCGATCATTTGGATGCGTTAGCTGTGTGAGCAGCCCAAAGTCTTAGAACTATGATCACCTCCAATATGTGTTGATTTGATTCTTGGTTCGAGGGTGATATCCGAACAGATAGTCCGTGATTTAGTATGTGATGTACCGGACTAGATAGCAGAGTATGCATACTAGCACTACGGCTCTTAGCCCGTGGATGCTGGAGATGTACATATAAATAGTGTGATACATATATACATGCTTGTGTAGATATCCTACTTATGTGTATTGTAGTAAGGTTAGATAGTGTCTATCTAAAAGTGATGTAATTATGAAATAATCTACTTAATGGGTTATGGTAGTAAAGTTAGATAGTGCATATCTAAAGATGATTTAAGTACAACAATTTAATGAATTGGCTTAATGATAACGTACGTGAAATGCTAAATATGGTTTATTACTAACATATGATGTAATGTTAATTATTAGTGCTACGATAGCGTATTTATGGGCGGTACAAGAGAAATTAAAGATATATTTAACTGAGGCCTAATGAGTAAATATTTGGACCTTGTAGCATACTGTATGGGCGGTTTGAGTGAGCTAAACCTGTTAGTGGTTAGTTAGTTATAGATGAGACCTAGTTGGTCTAGGTAGCATAGCTAGGTAAGAGACGTTAGGCGTGAACATTAGTTGAGAGCTAAGGAACTCAAGAGAGTGTACGTTGAACTAACATGTGTAATCAATAACTGATTTTAAACTGTGATAAATACTTGCTAAATATTTTCAAAAGGTTATCTTGGGATCAGACCCATCTTGCAAAATATTTTCAAAACCCATTAGGTTTTCGGCTATGATGCCAAGCTTGATGATTTGTTTCAGGGATGTGTAGTTGTAACACTTGTGGATGCTTGCAGGATTTGGATTAGATGCTTCAGTCACTTCATTCCTAGTGTAGGATGCAGTTCGGTTATTTCATTTAGACATGTTTCCCCTTCAACTATTTCTTTTATTCATTCTATCAGACTTTGTATTTGTGGATTCGGTTTGATTTCATTAGATGTTTAGCTGGACTTTTGTATTGTAAACCGATAGTTTATTCGTTATTATTTTTATTCAGTTATTTATCTTGTGATTGGTTTAGATTTTTATTACTGTGTGAATGGCTTTGTTATTGTATCCGTTTCCTCATGTTGTTATTGTTTAATAAAAATATAACATTTGGTACCAACTTTTTGAATACTAGGTGGTTAGTAAAATTTAAAAAAAAAAAATTCGACGGTGATGCTAAAAATGAACCAGATGAGATTCCTATTTTATTTTTATAAAGGATTGATCATCGGTATTTAAATAGGCGGTGTGTCACAATAGAGTACTAAACTAGGTCCTTAACCAACCTTTTATCTTATCGAGAACCAAACCAGCTCCTTTACCGTCCAGTTACTAGGTAAAAACGTAAACCAACCTCAACAAACCCAATATAATATGGAGAACTAATCCAATTCCCTAACTATCCCATTTCCTCGTGGAGGACTAACACGGTTCATTGATCAACCCATCACCTTAACTAACAAAAAACTAATATTAGTA
The DNA here is from genome assembly GCA_949130495.1 of Sambucus nigra. Taxonomy (NCBI): domain Eukaryota; kingdom Viridiplantae; phylum Streptophyta; class Magnoliopsida; order Dipsacales; family Adoxaceae; genus Sambucus; species Sambucus nigra. The sequence goes on from OX422215.1 coordinate 283,868,649, forward strand.
CCCCGTACTTATTATTATTATTATTATTATTATTATTATTATTATTATTATTATTATTATTATTATTATTATTATTATTATTATTATTATTATTATTATTATTACTGTTAATTAATTAATTAATTAATTTGGATCACTATTTCTTATGTGCATGGTAGTTGTGTATGCATAAAAATGGTGTCATATATTGTGACATTTAATTGTGTGATGTCATTAATTTAATACAGGGAAATTTAATTATGTGTTTTAATTCATAATTATTAATAATGTGATGATTTATTTTTATGCTTGAGTAAGTATTACTGAATTGGACTCTAGTGATACAAAGGCCCAAAGTGGTGTTTTTAGTATATCGATTTGGGCCTGAGGGGTAGGCACCTCTTTGGGCTAAGTTTTGGGAGTGTTTGGGTAGTGTTTTGTGCTTATTTAGAGGTCTTGAATTAGTCCCATAGGAGACATGCGGGATTAAGGGTTTAAATAGAAACTTAACCCTTACTAATAACTCACCTAAAACGTAAAACAAAACTTAAGCAACAGGTTTTTTTTAGAGAACAAAAGGACGAGATTGTTGGTAGAACTAGATACTAATATAAATCAATCAACGTATTTAGTCTTCCATATTCGAGAAGGAAATAACTTGTTTTACTATCATATTACTTGTAATTTATTTATGGTTGATTGGTTTCATCATCTAAATGCTAGGTTTGGGTTTCATGCATAATCATATATTAGATTAGTTTTAATGTGTTTAATGATTAGAATTATTTTATATTTGTTATAAAGGTGACTTAATATGATTATTCATATTTTAAAAAGATACTTTAATAATTAATTTATTTTAATCACTAATCTAGTTTTTAAGAATAAACCATATAAACACATTAGGTAAGTTAAGATTTAACTTGTATTTTAATGAATTTGATCTAGGTTATGATCTCATAATGTAAGAAACTTGTTTAGGTGTCATTAGAGGTGATTGTTTTGGGACTATTATGACGATAAAAAATAATTAATGGCAATCTTGTGGGTTAAGAAATCGATTTAGCTTACGTTTTGGATTGCTTTATATTGTGGTGTTATTTTTAGGGTTTTGGGTGGAACTTGCGATCTTGAGGAAACTACTTCGAAGTCGTGACCAAGGGTCGCGGTCACACACTTTTCCACTCCATAGTCGCGGGGTGACAAGCTTTGTGGTTTGGGTAGTTTTTTGTTAGGGTTTTAAAATGAGAATTTTGTTTGGACTTGGGTAATTCTATAATTATGTAGTTGGGATATTAGGTTGATGATACTATATGTATTCTAGGAAATTAGAGTTCCAAAATTGAGGTTATATCCGGGGAGATCTGATATGTACCATTAGGATGGTATACCATATTCGATTATACATATTTGTGATGTATATGATTTGTGTGATATTTTTGGACATATCATGGGTGTGTGTGTTTCATAGGGAATATATCGATGGGGATTTAAAGGGATTATTTTTCAATGATAGGTACTACCACCCTGGCTGATGATGCAAATTGTGTATAGGTTTAAATCCCGATCCTATGTGATTATTGGCCAACCATCTCGCGAGTCGGAGACAAAGGAGGCTTGATCCATCGGGTTGTATTGATATGTGATTACATGATGGTGTGATGGCATAGTGATTTCCTAATTTCTTTATGTGTAAATTTTCTTCAATCCATTAAAGTGGGTCTTCTTACGGATTGACCCAATAGAGGCACAAGAAAGGTACCTGGAGTTTTAAGAGTTCATGTGATACTTATATATATGTAGTTGATTCAATGATTGACATATTCATAAGAGGATATGATTGTTTCTACTATTCTTATTGTGATGATGTACTTATTTAGTTATGAGGTAGTAAATAAGTACTAACTACGGTTAATTACTCTTATTGCATAAATACATTTTTATTACTATGTTGTAGCATTAGCATGATATTGTGTATCTTAGTTATTAGTCTTGTGAGTCGGATTTACACGTTGTAGTTATGTCTAGTGTAGTTAGAGTAATAGCTAAGGTATACCTTAGGACAGGTGGGATGAGTTATTTTGGATGTGAGTGCCGATAGGATGGCATGAGATGTAAATGAATCACATTTAATACTGTTGATATAAAGTAAGATATTTATTGCGAATTGTAGGGTCTAACTGCATAATTTTTTTTTTTTAAATTCTTAGGTGTGCATAAGTCGAAGCAGCAAAGTTGAGCAGTTAGACTTTCATTTCAAGTGATTATTCATCTATTTATCCTCAATGTAGGATTTCATTTCTATTTAACTTTTCATTCATATTAAACTCTCTAACATTTATTGATTCATTCAGATATTATTTTATGGTCCCGTTGTGGGTTCCAATGTTATTTATTCTTTAAGTTGAGACATTCAGTATTGTGGAGATTATTTACTGATTCGATTTTGGAGACAATTATTTATTATCTCTATGTTATTCCCATCATTTAAATTATTATTATTATGAATGGCTTGTTTTTTTATTTATCATTATTATTGAGAATGATATAAATTGGTAGATGTCCCTTATCTTCGTCATTGAGGCTTGGTCACTCGATACGTACGATAATAGGGGGTGTTAATTGTGATCGTTATCTCATACAAAATTCTTGATTTGCTTTCAGATGGAAAACACTAGAGGCGGGGTAGTTCATATTATTGAATCCAGGGATGCCAACTAGGGTATTGAGTCGGACCAATAACCACATAAATAAGAACGACCACCATCACCAATCTACATGGCTACCATAATTACTCAGGTTGTCATAGATGGTTTGGCCACGATACTTTAGCACCTTAAGAAACCACACCCAAAATTGGTTGTACATGCTCCACCCCAGACAACTACTTAGGATATAGCACATGGGGCCTTTTCTAAAAAAAAACTCCAAAGTTTGTAGGAGGCAATGACATTCTCTTATCATTTCAATGGATGAAGGACATCCAGAGGAACTTGAGGATGTTTGAGTGAACCCACATTCAGATACAAATTCTATCTAGTTTTAAACTGGTGGGGGTCGCATTGTCATGATGGGAGTCTACCATAGTTGAGTAGAGGAGTAATATGCCCATTGTAGAGTTATGGACCATATTTGAGGCTAATTAATTCCTTCCAGCGGTGCATGGGAATAAGAAGAGATAAATCTGAAGTTAGAGAAAGATAATTGTATAATTACTGAGTATCAGATGGACTTCATCAACCTCTCTTTGTTTGTGCTTGAGGAGGTTTACACCAAGGATAAGAGGTGGAGTGCTTCATCAGGGGACTGGCATTGAGGATCAGATAGGATTTGATAGGGAACATGAATTACACCACATACACTTAGATAGTGGTCATTGTCGTGATGTATTTCTAGGATCACTTTGAGTTTCATAAGGTCAAGAGGGAGAAGAGGTCCAGTAGAGACATGCCTATCCAAGCAGTCTAGATAAAAGGTGGCGTGGGAAAGTCGTCCCATACACAGGAGGTGGAGTAGATAAGGGTGAACATCATGGGTATAAACACCATAAAATACACAAGGGGTATAATGATTATCGTCTCCAACACCATCAGGGACAAGGAAAACAGACTCTCCAAGTCCAGAAGGGCCAGAGTCAGCAAGGTATAGGCCAACGGGGCCAACAGTAGGGCATATGTTAGCCCAAGATAGTTCTTGACACTTGTTTCACTTATGATGAGGTGGATACAAAGCTAAGATAAGATTTAAGGGAAACTAGGGTGCCTAATGTCTGGGTGGACAGCAGGGATATTAGGCACCACAGGGACAGCTTCGGTAGCTACTGGCCCCACCGGTTGTGGTCATTCCAACCTTATCAGCACCACCACCAACCCTGCAGTAGGGGAACTAGGATAATATTTTATTTGATATAAGTGTTCACATTAATTTGTTAATAGATCTTTAACTTAGTTAGCGAGAATATAGACTTATCATAAGATACTTTATTAGATATAGATTCACTATTAGATTGGGGTACACCTATTCGTAATGCTTTCCATGATATAAAGGTAAATATCGGGAGACTATAATTTTTGTCTAACCTTTTGATTTTGTAAGTGTCATCTTACGATGTTTTTTATGGGATAAATTATTTATCCCAGTATCATGCTAGTGTGGACTGTTATGGGAAGTCCATTTTTTTTAACCATTTTGGAACAAGGACGTACTTATTTGTAATGCCACGTCCCGAGGGAGAGTAGAGTATGTATTTTTATTATATAAAGGAGAATACTTTAGAGGGATCCATTGTTCCATTATATTACATTCAGTTTCCTGATGTCTTTCAATAGATCCCTGGGTTACCATCGAGTAGGGATATTGACTTTGTGATTGTCTTATCTTTGGGAACTATGCTAATAGCCCGAGTGCCATATTGTATGGATATATTAGATATAAGAGAACTTTAAGAGTAGATTCAACAGTTGCTTGAACACGATTTTATTTAGAAGATTACATCACCATAGGGAGCTTCGATCTCTTCGTGAAAGAATAATAACGGATCATTAAGATTGTGTGTGGATTACAAACAGTTGAACAAGGCCACCATATGGAATACATATTCATTCACCCATATTGATGACATGTTTAACCAGTTAAGAGTTGTTTCATGCTTTTCAAATATTAATTTGAGATTAGGGTATCACTAGTTAAGAATTCGAGAGCAGGATGTGCTGAAGATAACTTTCCTAACACGTTATGGATTATTCCATTTAGCTTGACCAGGATCCAGTAGTGTTCATGGATTTGATGAAACTAGTGTTCAAGGAGTTCTTGGATCGTCTTGTTATCAGGTTCGTTGATGACATTCCTATATATCCCATACGGTGGGCAAACATGCACATCACTTAAGAGTAGTCTTATAGACCCAACGAGACCATCAGCTCTATTATAAGTTTGAGAAATGTGGATTCTATTTTATAGAGCTTTATTTATTCGATCACATTTTGACCGGGTGGGATTTCAATGGATCCGAGTAAGGTGTTTGTAGTGTTGGAGTGGGAACCCCCGTGACACCTACATAGGTGCGAAATATCTTGGGTTCGGTAGGGTACTACCTCAGTTCATTCAGGGTTTCTCAAAAACTTGAAAGGCCTTTGATTAACCTACAAAAAAGGGGGTACAATTTGTTTGGGATGAGTTTTTCCAGCAGGATTTCAATGAATTAAAGGCTAAGTTGACTTTAGCTCCGATTCTTGCCTTACCTCAGAGTGGCATTTACTACATGGTGTATATAGATGCCTCCCTATAAGGAATTAGGGTGTGTTGATGAGGGAGGATATGCTTTTCTCTTAACCTCCCTGAATCTTAAACCTCACGAGGGGAACTACCCCAACCATGGTTTGAAGTTGGCTCGGTGGTATTTTCTCTTCAGGTGATGAGGCATAACCTACTGGGGGAGAGATTTAACTTGTTCATTGACTATAAGAGACTATAATACTTGTTCACTTAAAATGAGTTGAACATAAGACAATGGCATTTGCTGTGTTTTTTGAAGGATTGTTAGTTTGACATCCAATATTATCTGGGCAAGGAGAATGTTTTAACATATGCCTTGAGTTGTAGACCGATAGTGACTTTATCTGTGATCTAGAAATCACTGTAGGATTCTTTTCGTACAAAAGATGACTTGGTAGATGCATTTATGGTAATTCTTACTATCACACCTGATATCATTATTCGAGTTATGAAGACCCAAACTGTAGACCCTTCTTTTTAGGAAAGGTCAGAGACCTATTGATCGAGGGGTACTATCAAATTCGATTGGGTATGATAGGGGTTTACGGTTCCATGTTAGGTTAATTTTTCCAGGAGACAAGGAATTATGATGAGCAGTGTTGATTGAGGTGCATAGAACTCGATTTATAGTATATCCCGAAGAAGAAAATATATACTAGGACAAAAGGCCCCCGTATTAGTAGGCAGGCATGAACAAGGATATTCAATTATTTATGTCCAAAAGTCTTACTTTCCATTTGGTGAAGGGAGATCACTAGATACCGTGAGGTATTCTACAGCTTCTTAAGGATATAGTGTGGAAGTATAAGAGAATCTCTATAGACTTCATTACAGGGTGGCATACATCACAGCGGGGTTACAATTCCATCTCGGTGATCATGAATAGTGATGAGTGCATTATTTTGTATATTTTATATCCAAATTTATACTTTGTTAGTCCCATTTTAGTGTATTTAATAAGATCTTATGACTATTTTATTAAAAAGAGGAAAAAATGCGAAAATGATTGAATTCATATTGAAAATGGCAATTTTAAGTCAAAAATGGGTACTTCGATATTTTTATATTATTCTTGTGCTAATTTGTGAAAAAAGTTGCCTAGTGAAATTTTTGCAGATAATGATGAAATTTGGTGAAAATTGATGATCAATTCAAAAAAGGCGCGAAAAAGCTGTTTTTTACGGTCGTACGAAAAAAAGCTATTTTTACGCTTGTGAGATCATAAAAAAGTCAGAAAAATTTTATTCTCCGATTTGCACGAAACTTGGCATGCGTGTTCAGCATGAAAAGATAAGAGTTTTCTAGTGGGGCGAAATTTCGTCCCTTATCACAATCCAAATATTAAAGAGGTGGAGAGATAACTACAAACACCAATTGGCCAATCAGAAAGAGTCCCACCACAACTCAAATACCTCACCAATTGTCCTATAAAAAGGAAACTCAGGCTCATAATTTCGGAGACAATTATATAGGGATTTCATGGAGGATTTCGGGGAGCAACTTTGAGTGATTGTAATCAATTTGAGAGCCAAGTTTTTATCATTTTTTAGAGGATTGAATATTGTTGTGAGAAAACTATTTGTAAGTTTGGTTTATTGATGAAGATCTCTACTCATTCTTGCAATTTCTCTTTCATTATGCTAGCTTGATTCTTATATTAGGACTAGGGTAAAGTTTATCATAGTTAGCTAATATTATCACGTTAAGTTTATCGTTGTTTATTCCCTACATGTTTTAATTGTTATTAAAGAATCGGTATTCATTTTAAAGCGACACGAGAGTGTGTTTTAAAACCTTCAAAATTGTTTTGTCAATCAAGTTTTGAAATTTAAAGATAGTAATTTTTGATGGATTATGCTTTCACTTTGATTGTTTTGATAGTCCATGCTCAAATACATTTGCGAATTTTAAAACTTGTATTTTCTAAGAGAATAGGGATTTTAGCCGTCTATTAGAGACGTTAATCATATTTCAGAAATAACTGTCGTATTTTCCGAATTAAACGCGGTGAGAGTCGGTTTGATTTGAGTTACAAAAAGGGAATGACAACGTTAAATTAGTGGGTAATATTAGCTACGTGATAAATGGACCCCGAATCCTAATTATTTCCTAATTTTTTACAAATATCTTATGCTACTCTCATTTATCGTAGTTGCTTTTATTTAGTGTAGTTCATAATTATTCTCTATCCCATTTCGTCTAGTTGGATAGTTGCAATTCTTTTAAAAGTTAAAATTGACAAATCTCTGTGGGTTCGACCCGGACTTACACTCGCTATTCTATAATAGCTCGTGCACTTGCGGTATTTTATAAATTGACAACAAGTTTTTGGCGCCGTTGCTGGGAATTTGACATTTTTTTTAAAAAGTTGTGACTTTCGGACTAGTTTGTTTTACTTTTTGCATTTTTTTAGTAAAATAATCACAAAAAAAAAATTTAATGAGTCTAGAATTAAAAGCTACTCCAACACGAACTTGTCAAATCGATTCCGTTTCACCTTATCTAGGATTGGAGGTTTTTAATGAGTCTTCGTACCGACCACCTACCTAGAGGTGAAATCAGAAATTGAGGAGATAACCGTAGTTGGTCGTCTTTTAAATTCACCATTGTCAAAGAATAAGAGCTATCCAAAATAAATAAATAAATTCATGTGTTGTAAATTGCAATGGGTGATCCTCATATTGTTATCCCGTCATCTTTCTCATACTCCTCAATTGATCATGTGGACGTGTTTTTACAAAATACTGAAAATCTAGATTACTACGTATTTCAATTTAATTCAGAGGGGTCACTAGTCATTTTAAAAATTAAAGAAGGTGTGGATGAGGCTCCAACCCATGTAATTACTATTGGTCCACAAAAGTGTATCAGTTGGAGAGAGGTGAACAAATGATATAATGATGCTATTTCTAAAAATAATCATGAATTAATTGGGGATAATCAATTTTTTGAGGAGAAAAAAATTGACAATCTTGACACGTGTAATACTTGTGATGATTTGGATGTTTGTCGAGATTTTTCTCCTAATTTAATTGCGAATGTTCATTCTCCTTATATGTGGGAAAATTTATTTGAGGATTCGTCATCCGATTTTAGTGATACTTCAAGTATTTATGACAGTCCTCCTATTTTTGATGAAGAAAGTGTATCTCCACGTGATACCTTTTCTTCCCGCATTTTTCATAAAATCTCATAATTAGGAGTGGAGCATGCATCCCCAATTTTACGTGACTATTTTTGAAAAAGGAATAGTAAATATATGGATCCTTATTGCAATTTATTACCTCCACGTGATGCATCGACATATGATTCATGTTATTCAAATTTATTTATTATTAATGATGTCGGTGTGCACCATTATAACCATGGATTTAAGATTGAAATTTGTGTTATGCGGTCACGCTCTCAAATTTATGATGTTTTGGCACTTAGTGCTATATAAACTTTATTATTTGGAATGACCCACAACTCTTTCGATTATTAATCTATGGCGATGATGATAATTGTCATGGGTTTGTATATTATTAGTGTATTTATTTTATTTTGTTTTTTTAAATTTAGTTAACATAATACCCTCATTTTACTTCTTTACTTTATTTTCTTTGTCCATATTTTTACTTGAGCATACATTGAGGACAATGTAAAATTTAGGTTTGGGGGTAAGGATGGTATTTTTGAAAAAAAAATTCAAAAATTCAAAAAGATTTTCAATATAATTGAGTTTTGAAACGATTTCTTAATATAGAATTAACTCATCGATCTCTGAACTTATGCATCCCGTGAGATTTTGAAATCAAAACAAACTTTCGAATAAGAAATGTAACGATCAAATCTTTTTAAATGGACGGTTATATTGGCTACGCACACGCACATGCACATGCACATGCACACGCACACGCACACGATAAGTTGAGATTGAAAAGTGAAGTTCTACTATATTTATGAAGTTTGTATTCAAACTTGGTTATATTACATTTGAGTCTTTTGTATTGAGTCCAGTTTTTTTTAATTTTGTGGGTATATTCACTGTAAACCCTCACGAGACAAAACTCGTCCATAGGGTAACCTAGGGGTTTAACGGCTTGTTGCACATGCTAAGTGCAATCGTGATTCCTACGAAAGTGAGTTAGATTTTAATTTTTAGTTTTGCTTGAGGACTAGCAAAGTTTAGGTTTGGACGTATTTGATGAGTGCATTATTTTGTATATTTTATGCCCAAATTTATACTTTGTTAGTCCCATTTTAGTGTATTTAATAAGTTCTTAGGACTATTTTATTAAAAAAGGGAAAAATGCAAAAATGATTGAATTTATATTGAAAATGAAATTTTTATGTAAAAAATGAGCACTTCGATATTTTTATAATATTCTTGTGCTAATTTGTGAAAAAATTTGCCGAGTGAATTTTTTGCAGATAGTGATGGAATTTGGTGGAAATTGATGATCAATTCAAAAAAGGCGCGAAAAAGCTTGTTTTAATGGTCGTTCGAAAAAAAGCTATTTTATTTTCCAATTTGAAATCGTAAATAAGTCAGAAATTTTTATTCTCCGATTTGGACAAAACTCGGCATGCGTGTTCAGTAAGAAAAGATAAGAGTTTTTGAGTGGGGGGAAATTTCGTCCCTTATCACGATTCAAAAATTAAAAAGGTGGAGATATAGCTACAAACACCATTCGTCCAATCAGAAAGAGTCCCACCACAACTCACATACCTCACCAATTGTCCTATAAAAACGACCCATGGCTTCATAATTTCGGAGACAATTAGAGAGGAATTTCGAGGAGGATTTCGGGGAGCAACTTTGAGTGATTGTAATCAATTTGAGGGCCAAGTTTTAATCATTTTTATAGAGGATTGAAGATTTTTGTGAGAGAACTACTTGTAAGTTTGGTTTATTAATGAAGATCTCAACTCATTCTTGCAATTTTTCTTTCATTATGGTAGCTTGATTCTTATATTAGGAGTAGGGTGAAGTTTATCATAGTTAGTTAATATTGTCACGTTAATTTTATCGTTGTTTATTCCCTACTTGTCTTAATTGTAATTAAAGATTCGGTATTCATTTTAAAGCGACACGAGAGTGTGTTTTAAAACCTTCAAAATTGTTTTGTCAATCAAGTTTTGAAATTTAAAGATAGTAATTTTTGATGGATTATGCTTGCACTTTGATTGTTTTCATAGTCCAGGCTTAAATATATTTGTGAATTTTAAAACTTGTATTTTCTAAGGGAATAGGGACTTTAGCCGTCTATTAGAGACGTTAAACATATTTTAGACATAACTGTCATATTTTCTAAATTAAACGCGGCGAGAGTCGATTTGATTTGAGTTATAAAAAGGAAATGACAACGTTAAATTAGTGTGCAATATTATTTACGTGATAAATGGACCCCGAATCCTAATTATTTCCTAATTGTGTACAAATATCTTGTGTTACTCTCATTTATCGTAGTTGCTTTTATTTAGTGTAGTTCATAATTATTCTCTATCCCATTTCGTCTAGTTGGACAGTTGCAATTCTTTTAAAAGTTAAAATTAACAAATCTCTGTGGGTTCGACCCGTACTTACACTCACTATTCTATAATAGCCCGTGATCTTACGGTATTTTATAAATTGACAAAAAAAAATTGGCTCCGTTGCCAGGAATTTGACATTTTTTTTTAAAGTTGTGGAGTAGATTTTTATTCTAGACTCGTTAAAAGTTTTTTTTAAAAGTTGTGACTTTCGGACTAGTTTGTTTTACTTTTTGCATTTTTTTAGTAAAAAATTCACAAAAAAAAAAAATCGAACGAGTCTAGAATAAAAAGCTACTCCAATGCGAACTTATCAAATCGATTCCGTTTCGCCTTGTCTAGGATTGGTGGTTTTTAATGAGTCCTCGTACCGACCACCTACTTGGAGGTGAAATTAGAAATTGAGGAGATACCCGTAGTTGGTCATCTTTTAAATTCTCCCTTGTCAAAGTGTAAGAGCTATCAAAAATAAATAAATAAATTCATGTGTTGTAAATTGCAATGGGTGATCCTCATATTGTTATCCCGTCATCTTTCTCATATTCCTCAATTGATCCTGTGGACGTGTTTTTACAAAATACTGAAAATCTAGTTGACTACATATTTCAATTTAATTCAGATGGGTCAGTAGTCATTTTAAAAATTAAAGAAGGTATGGATGAGACTCCAACCCCTGTAATTACTATTGGTAAACCAAAGTGTATCAATTGGAAAGAGGTGAACAAATGGTATGATGATGCTATTTCTAAAAATAATGATTAATTAATTGGGGATAATCAATTTTGTGAGGATAAAAAAAATGGACAATCTTGACACGTGTAATACTTGTGATGATTTGAATGTTTGTCAAGATTTTTCTCCTAATTTAATTGCGAATGTTGATTCTCGTTATATGTGGTAAATTTTATTTGAGGATTCGTCATCCGATTTTAGTGATACTTCAAGTATTTATGACGATTCTTCTATTTTTGATGAAGAAAGTGTATCGCCACGTGATACTTTTTCTTCCCATGTTTTTCATAAAATCTCACAATTAGGAGTGGAGTATGCATCCCCAATTTTACCTGACTATTTTCAAAAAAGGGATAGTAAATATCTGGATCATTATTGCAATTTATTACCTCCATGTGATGCATCGACATATGATTCATGCGATTCAAATTTATTTATTATTAATGATGTCGGTGCGCACCATTATAACCATGGATTTAAGATTGAAATTTGTGTTATGCGGTCATGCTCTCAAATTTATGATGTTTTGGCTCTTAGTGCTATAAAGTTTATTAATTGGAATGACCCACAAATCTTTCGATTCTAAATCTATGGCGATGATGATAATTGTCATGGGTTTGTATATTATTAGTGTATTTATTTTATTTTATTTTTTTAAATTTAGTTAACATAATGCCGTCATTTTACTTCTTCACTTTATTTTCTTTGTACATATTTTTATTTGAGCACACATTGAGGACAATGTAAAATTTAGGTTTGGGGGTAAGCATTGTATTTTTGAAAAAAATTTCAAAAATTCAAAAGATTTTCAATATAATTGAGTTTTGAAATGATTTCTTAACATAGAATTAACTCATCGATCTCTCAACTTATGCAAATTTTTACACATTATCCATATAATATGATCGAAAATGGATATTGAGGAGAAATTAACATGCTTAATGAATAAATGTGAAGATTTTAGCCCGATGAGATATTGTGCCATTCATCGTTTCGAGAAATTTAAATCACTCCGAGTTAAAACAACTCAAACTTTCCTTCAGTGATATATTCGTTGATGATCTCAAATTCTTTGTTTTGTTCGATTACTGAAAACAAAAAGTCAAAATGTGAATCTTAAGCACTAGAAGTCGTAGTAAGTCGTCTTGAGACACAAATCAACTTAACAAAACTTGAGAAATGGAATTAGGCCATCGTTTGAAACCCCAAAATTAATCTTATCTCGATAATTTTTACATTATTCAGTTGCAAATCCATTTGAGCCAAAAAGAAAATAAGTCTTTTGTTGAAAATCCATTATCCTACCTAGCTCCAACTGGGAGTTTAAAGCCCACAAAAAGAAGCCATACCCATTTTCTGAGAATAGTAGGGTAAAATTACGGTAAAAAAAGGGCCAAAATGAAATAAAAGGAGGTTGCAAGAATGTGTGAAAAAAAGGGAAGAAAGAAATAAGGAAAAAAAAGACGGAAAAAAATGTGTGAGTTTGAAAAGAAAAAGGAAAGAAAAAGAAAAATGGAGGTTGGAAGAAAAGTGCCAAAAAGTAAAATTATCGAAAAACCTCTATATTCTCAGAAAATTTGAACTCCAAAAAACCATTATTTCTAGCCAAACCCGAGCCTACAATACAACCAAAGAAAGTCCTAATCGATTTATAGGGAAGTTAGTTATAGTGTGGAGAAAATATGAAAAGGATCTATTGTTCGATTCAACGTTTTCAACAAGTAATCGATTTTTCATTCATGAGATCATATTCATCCATTATAAAAAAAATCCATTTTTGTACATGTATATGTGAAATTTGTTCATATAAATGTACTCTTTTATTCACATATACCGAGAGAAAATAACCCATTTTCGAGTGTTCGATTGTGAGTGCATCCCGTGAGATTTTGAAATCAAAACAAACTTTCGAATAAGAAATGTAATGATCAAATCTTTTGAAATGGGCGGTTATATTGGGTACGCACACGCACATGATAAGTTGAGATTGAAAAGTGAAGTTCTACTATATTTATGAAGTTTGCATTCAAACTTGGTTATATTACTTTTGAGTCTTTTGTATTGAGTCAAGTTTTTTTGAATTTTGTGGGTATATTCACTGTAAACCCTCACGAGACAAAACTCGTCCATAGGGTAACCTAGGGGTTTAATGACTTGTTGCACATGCTAAGTGCAATCGTGATTCCTACGAAAGTGAGTTAGATTTTGATTTTTAGTTTTTCTCGAGGACTAGCAAAGTTTAGGTTTGGGGGTATTTGATGAGTGCATTATTTTGTATATTTTATGCCCAAATTTATACTTTGTTAGTCCCATTTGATGTATTTAATAAGTTCTTAGGACTATTTTATTAAAAAGAGGAAAAATGCAAAAATGATTGAATTCATATTGAAAATGGCAATTTTAAGTAAAAAATGAGCACTTCGATATTTTTATAATATTCTTGGGCTAATTTGTGAAAAACGTTGCCTAGTGAAATTTTTGCAGATAGTGATGGAATTTTGTGCAAATTGATGATCAATTCAAAAAAGGCGCGAAAAAAGCTGATTTTTATGGTCGTTCGAAAAAAAGCTATTTTTATTCTCCGATTTGAAATCGTAAAAAAGTCAGAAATTTTTATTCTCCGATTTGAACAAAACTCGGCATGCGTGTTCAGCAAGAAAAGATAAGAGTTTTCGAGTGGGGGGAAATTGTAACAACTCGTGACTTTGGGATTGAGAAATTAAATTTTTGGGAGAATAAAATTTATTTAAATTGGAGGATTTTACAATTTGGAAATTGAAGTCCAAAAATCGAGGACATTTTAAAGTTTGTCGGATGAGGATTTTGAGTGTACCATTGGTTCCGGATGGGTTGAGATAGTCAAAATGACTGTCATTGGGTTTTATTTCGGTTTCGAATTATTTTTAAGTATGTTTTACTCGAATTGGAGTAAACGAGTCATTTAAAGTGTGTATTAATATTTAAAACTGGGTTTATTATTTTAAGGGATTTTAGAGGCTTACGGATCAAGCCTTCTTAATTAGAGAAAGAGAGGAAGAGAAAGGAAGAAAAAAGGAAGAGAGAGAGGAGAAAAAGTTTGGAGATTCCGGCCCAAACGCGACATCGAGGACGATCCAACCTCTACAAATCTGAGGCAAGTGTTTAATATTGCTAAATATTTCATTTGTGTATTTCGTTTCATAATTTGTGGATAAGAAAATTGGATTTTTGGGTTATTTATCAAAACCTAAGTTTTGGGTTTCAATCTTGGAATTGAAGTTTACACTTGGATTTAAGGGGTAAAAATTGATGAGATTTGATATAGGATGAATTTAGATGTTTGAAAACATGTTGGGGTTGAAGATTTAGGGTTGGAAGACGTATAAATTGAATTTTGGAAAATTGGGTTTTGGAGAAATCAGCCATTTTCATGGCTTTCTGAACTGGCTGAATCGATTGCCCCCTAGCGAATTGATTCGCCAGGTTACAGAAGCCTTAGGTCTTTATGGCCGAATCGATTCGCCCCTAGCGAATCGATTCGGTATGTAGCAGACTTACAGGTCTGGTTGGACTGAATCGATTCGCTGGGGTCGAATCGATTCGATGTTGGGGCCGAATCGATTCGGAGGGGCCGAATCTATTCGAAAACAGGTTAGTTTTGTTATATTTATCTAGAATGATCTCTAACCCTTTTTTATTGGGTTTATCGATGTGGGACCTTCTTTTATGATGTAAGAGTTATGTTTTGGAGACTTATAAGGGGTTTCTCACTTATTATGATTATGGGGACTTCTTTAAATAGATTAAGGAAGGTATATGTTTATATGTATGCATTGGAGTTATATGTGTGTAGGGAGATTGTAGGAAACCTCATTGGGGATGGGAATCCTAATTATAGATCAAAAGTGAGTCTAGATACGATGTGAAATTAAGAGCTCTTAGAGAGAGATTTGCGAGGGTATGTTTGGAAATTATAGGCCGATATTCATGTCGAATCCTTATAGCGATAGGATTCTATTAAGTTATAAATGGGGGCTAACGAGAGAGAGAGTGGTCACGTATCCTTAGAAACATTTAAATTAAGGAACAAATTGTAATGCAATAGGATTAAGGGTTCATAAGAGAAATTGAACGGTAGGCAAAATTGGGAACGATTAGATCGTGCTATTAACTAGAATAAGTGTAGTGTAATTCTAGTCAGGATAGTTTATACATATAATTGTGTGGGAGTAACAATTGGGATTCCAATACTTGAAATGAATTTGAGATAAGCTTGAGGTTCGTAGACTATTAGTTATGTGCATACCAATAGTCGACATTAGTAATGGAGATATTGAGGTACTTTCGGATATCGATGCGATAGGTAACGATTGTTACCTACACTAAACTTTGGGTAATAACCTTAATGTTGGAGATATATCTATGTTGGAAGATTATTTATATCATAAGGAAAAAATGGGTGAATATGCTTCAAGTGAGGGATCGTATTCACATAACGAATTAAGATATTATGATTGGAGTTATGGCCATTATAGTGAGGATTTGGGGATGTTAATGGTCGAGTTTATAAGTTTCTTATATACATTCAGAGATAGTATATATATATATATATATATATATATATGTGTGTGTGTGTGCGTGTGTGTGTGTGTGTGTGTGTGTGTGTGTGTGTGTGTGTGTGTGTGTGTATATATAATTGTATGGATATGAAAATATGTGTATACTCATGGCGTGAATAGCTAAGCCGTATATGAAGGTTTAGTTATATGATATGATTATCTGGATGTATATATATTGTGCATGTGAATGATATATATACTTATGTGGTGAAGCATACCACTCACATGCTATCATGGGGAAGTTGCGCATCGAGGGTGAGCACCCTGGATCGAGGAGCATTGTGTGGATATTCCCGAGGTCATAGTCGTCCATTGTGTTATCATGTGATTTACATTTTTCTTTGGGATGAGATGTGGTGGGTATGTTTTGTCTCATTGCTGGTTAGGAACTATGACCACTTCCCGAACGAGTGTGTGTTGATCACCAGGTAGGTGTCGTTTAGTCCTAAAAGGTGGTCCCCAGTATGCTACGTGGTATGGGTACTGGAAGATGATAGCATGGTGCAGTATATTGGCGATATATATAGCCGGTTACATTATGTGAATGGCCATTGTACATCATATGTGGTATGTACACTTGGCTATGGGAATGAATGATTGTATCTATATATATGTTTAGAGTAAATACATATATACTTATACATATCCTATAGATGGAAAGATATAAAGATTCTATGGTGTTCATCTTGGGTGATTATGGTGTACTAGATTGTTAGGGGTTGATGTATCGCATTTAAGGAATATTTCAGTTATATCATCCCAAGGATATTTATTGGAGATATTGAGGTCACTCTTAGAGAGTAATCTAATTTTAGTATTTGCAGAAATAGAAATTGTGTAGATGACATAATGGATCCCTACAATCAACATGGTCAAGAAGTAGTGTATCGGGGGGGTTCCTTATTTGGATTTCTCTTTGCGAAACGCCCCAAGCACGAAACGCAGTGCCATGTTGAGAATAGAGAGAAGTTTTGTCCTTAATACTTATAATTAGCAGTAGTATAATTGGTGTGGATGACATGATGGATCCCCACGATCGACATTGTCAAGGAGTAGTGTATTGGGGGGTTCCTTGTTAGGATTTCGCTTTGCAAGACGCCCCACGCACGAAACATAGTGAAATGTTGAGAGTGGAGAGAAGTTTTGTCCTTATTAATTTGTATGCGTGTTCTTTAGAAATTAAATTATATTATCGAAGCCTAATGTCAATGGGTAACGTATTAAGACTTATAACTGCTGTAAGCTAATAAAATTGGAATCTCGCCTAGTATAGTATATATGTGTAAATATAATTAAATGTGATTAGAATGGGAAGGATTCTTGGGTTATGTTAGAATGGAAGGTCTTACAGGTATAGGCCGTGCTTATGGTAAGTTAGGTTGTCCTTATGGGAGGGGTAACTTAATTAAGAGTACAAGATGTGAATAGGTGCGCCCTGTTAGATGAGAGGTGAGTTGGGGTTTCACGAGAGTGCGATTCCACTTTAATTATGAAATAAGGTCATTTATATTTATTATGCACGGTTAACACACTTGCTAAACATTTTTTACACTCGGGCTCTGACCAGTTTATATTTCTCTCCTTCTATATACACACACACACACACACACACACACACACACACACATTACTACAGGTGTCCTACCGCAAGGATGCCGATTGCTCTTCTATCCCGAGTCGTGGGAGCCGTAACAGGTGCGGACTGTCGCGAGATTTAGTTGGTAGTCGCTTCCTACTTCTTTGTAAACCTAGATAGGATTCATTGTCTACATCGAGATTATACTTTAGAGTTATTTATATTTGTTTATACTTCTTCCCCATGGATGTTGTACTGTCTATGACCCGACAACTTATTCGGGTATATTTCCTTGTATGTACTCATTCCATTTTATTCTAGCATTTCATTTATCATCATACTTGTGCATTCTACCTTTATTAGTTGCTGTACATAGTTAGTTTGTTTTCCATGGTAAGTTTTATTTGGTTTTTGGCATCCGCTTTTATAGTTTCGGGTAGTTAGCCTTATATTATTTAGTATTGTCAGTTGATGTTGAGACTGAGCCATCTGAGATACCTGATTTAATGTAGTATAGGGCTGGCCACCCGTTATTATTTTGAGCGGGTTGTTATAGAAATTTCGTCCCTTATCACGATTCAAAGATTAAAAAGGTGGAGAGATAGATACAAACACCATTCGGCCAATCAGAAAGAGTCCCACCACAACTCAAATACCTCACCACTTGTCCTATAAAAAGGACCCTTGGGTTCATAATTTTGGAGACAATTAGAGAGAAATGTCGAGGAGAATTTTGGGGAGCAACTTTGAGTGATTGTAATCAATTTGAGGGCCAAGTTTTTATCATTTTTTTAGAGGATTGAAGATTTTTATGAGAGAACTACTTGTAAGTTTGGTTTATTAATGAAGATCTCAACTCATTCTTGCAATTTCTCTTTCATTATGGTAGCTTGATTCTTATATTAAGAGTAGGGTGAAGTTTATCATAGTTAGCTAATATTGTCACATTGATTTTATCGTTGTTTATTCCCTACTTATTTTAATTGTTATTAAAGATTCGGTATTCATTTTAAAGCGACACGAGAGTGTGTTTTAAAACCTTCAAAATTGTTTTGTCAATCAAGTTTTGAAATTTAAAGATAGTAATTTTTGATGGATTATGCTTGCACTTTGATTGTTTTGATAGTCCATGCTTAAATACATTTACGAATTTTAAAACTTGTATTTTTTAAGGGAATAGAGATTTTAGTCATCTATTAGAGACGTTAAACATATTTCAGACATAACTGTCATATTTTCTGAATTAAACGCGGCGAGAGTTGGTTTCATTTGAGTTATAAAAAGGGAATGACAACGTTAAATTAGTGTGCAATATTAGTTACGTGATAAATGGACCCCGAATCCTAATTATTTCCTAATTGTGTACAAATATCTTGTGTTACTCTCATTTATCATAGTTGCTTTTATTTAGCGTAGTTCATAATTATTCTCTATCCCATTTCGTCTAGTTGGACATTTGCAATTCTTTTAAAAGTTAAAATTAACAAATCTCTGTGAGTTCGACCCATACTTACACTCACTATTCTATAATAGCCCGTTCACTTGCGGTATTTTACAAATTGACAAAAAAAATTGGCGCCGTTGCCGGGAATTTGACATTTTTTTTTAAAAAGCTGTGACTTTTCGACTAGTTTGCTTTACTTTTTGCATTTTTTAGTAAAAAATTCACAAAAAAAAAAAAACTTTTGACGAGTCTAGAATTACAAGCTACTCCAACGCGAACTTATCAAATCGATTCCATTTCACCTTGTCTAGGATTGGTGATTTTTAATGAATCTTCGTACCGACCACCTACTTGGAGGTGAAATCAGAATTGAGGTGATAGTCGTAGTTGGTCATCTTTTAAATTCTCCCTTGTCAAAGAGTAAGAGCTATCCAAAATAAATAAATAAATTCATGTGTTGTAAATTGCAATGGGTGATCCTCATATTGTTATCCCGTCATCTTTCTAGTATTCCTCAATTGATCTTGTGGACGTATTTTTACAAAATACTGAAAATCTAAATGACTACGTATTTCAATTTAATTCAGATGGGTCAGTAGTAATTTTAAAAATTAAAGAAGGTATGGATGAGACTCCAACCCCTGTAATTACTATTGGTCCACCAAAGTGTATCAATTGGAGAGAGATGAACAAACGGTATAATGATTGATATACCCATTTATACCCTCAGCCTGGATGAGGATTACCTCCAATACGGACGACCCTACGATGGGCCGACCCTTCAACAGGCCCCAGCTGGCCACCACCAGGTCCAGACGACCCTACGAGGGGCCGACCCTCCACCAGGCTCTAGACGACCCTACGAGGGACCGACCCTCCACCAGGCTCCAGGCGACCCTACGAGGGGCCGACCCTTACCCAGGCTTTAGACGACCCTACGATGGTACGACAGTACGAGGGCAGAATTGGGTCAGGCTCACTACCGGAAGAAACTTTGCCCTCGGCCTCGGCTCATAGGCCGAGGGTGACATCATGACAACGCGTGGTTTGGGACGCGCGTGGAACAGTGCGCGTCAGGCTCATATGACACGTGGCAGACCGTTATAACCGAATCACACCCTCACGTGAGGGAATATTATGTCATCATTTGGCATCTACAGGTGTCAACAGGGGATTGGTTAGATCATCATTCACATGCACCATGCTTACTTGGGGGGTACACTACACCCCCCCAAGACCTATATATACTTGTCATCTACAACCCTACAGGGGATCGATCCATGAACAGTAGCCCTAGCAAAAACTCTGCTTGTACACACACAGTAGAGAGAGAGAGAGAGGGTTATGTGCATTGTATCCAAGGCCATTAGTGCCCATACTTAGTGGATCACACACTCATAGTGGATGTAGGCCAATTTGGCTGAACCACTATACATCATTGTCTAATTTCCTCTTATACTCATCCCCTTCTATACACTTATACATCTCTATGGCTGTCATGGCTGCTACTGCTTGAGCTCACTAACACTTATCTGGTGGTGCTAAATCTTAGCATCATCAGTTTGGTGCCGTCTGTGGGAACGAGAAGACATCTCTTCCTCTGTACAGCTTGACCTCACTGGGCACTCTGGTGGTGAACCAACACTCCCCCTGAGAGGAGGTGTTTCACCATTGAAAGAGACCCACTAAGGTTCCCAAGCTCACCAGTATTTTCTGCAGTTCAACTTTTCATAGCTCAAGCACATGGCACCTGAGATGCCACCACCACCACTTCCCCCACCGGATGAGGGGGGAAGACCCAGTTCCAGTCAGCCGCCGCCTCAGTCTGAGATGGCTGATGTGGCGGCAGCCCTGAAGTCTCTGGCAGCAAGCCAGCGGATGATGCAGGAGCAGTTCACAGCTCTAAGCCAGAACATATTAAGAGCACCAGGGGTTTCGCCTGAGATGATTACTCCAGCAGCAGCTCCATGGCAACATGAGGCCAGGGGACCACCCCAGGCACCACGCAAAGACCTACCACCCCCTCAGCGGCGTAGGGATGTTGCTGACCCCCGGCGTTTACGCCTGGGGAGGCAAGGAAACCCTTGCCCTGAAGACAGGTATGACGATCTGGAGGGAGAGGAGGCTCCTATAGAGTGCTGGGAACCTTACGAGGTCTCCAACAACACTGTGCGACCCCTCCAGGACAGTAGGGGAAAGTGCGAGAGACCAAACCCTGATGATCGCCCAAGAGGCTCTGCTTTTGATCGCTTGAGCAGGGGGTCGGCCTTTGAGAGGCTAGGCCCAGTAAATGACCTGCGAGAACAGTTGTCCAGGCCAAGGAGTGCTGCAAGATCCAGGAGGGAGGCGGCAGATGGCCGACTCCGAGGACGAGATGATGGCCAAAGGGAAGTGAACAGTCGACACAGGCCTGCTGCAGCAGAACCCTCCGTCCACCTCGGAGAGGCAACAGGGGATAACATCGGCCAGGCCGACCCTGTGAGGCCTTGGAATGACTCAATCCAGCGGTTAGAGGATAAGATTGGTGATATATTGAAGAGCCGAGACCCTCTTCAGAGGGGATACACCATAGGCTCACCCTTTGTGGCAAAGATAGTCAACTTCCCCACGCCATCAAAATTCAAGCCACCTGTGGTCACCCCAAGGTATGACGGGAGTACCAACGCCGTCCACCATGTGGAGATGTATCAGTCGGCGGCAGACATATACTCTATCTCAGATGAGATGAGGTGTCGTGCCTTCTCTGGTACCTTGACAGGGGCTGCGCATGTCTAGTACACGTCTCTTCCAAAGAATTCCATCAAAAACTTTAAGCAGATGGCTGACATGTTCATCCATAATTTCTGCTTCGGGGTGAGGCCACGGAAGAAGACCACCCACCTGCTCTATGTCAAGCTGGGGAAGAGTGAGAGTCTGAGGGACTATATAGCCAGATTCAATAAGGAGAAGCTGGAGGTGGAAGACTATGAGGAGAGCATAGCTATGACAGCCCTGATTGGAGGACTCTAAAAGGGGAAGCTGTTATGGAAGCTTGCTGAAGACCCTCCGAGGACGATGGCCGAGCTGTTGTCGAAAGCAGGAAAGGTGATGAACGCCGAAGAGGCGATGGCTGCAAAATATGAGGACGAAAGAGGAGGTGCCAGTGGGAGTAAATACCCCAAGAAGAAAAAAGAGGGGAAGAAGAGAACCATGGATGATAAGTTCGCGGGGTACACCCCTCTGACGGTCATCTGTGAACAGATCCTCAATGAGATAAAGAGTGACCGGACGCTGAAGTGGCCCGAGAAGCTGAGGGCAGCCCCCGACAAGAGGAATAAGAACCTGTGGTTCGAATTTCACCAAGACCACGGCCACGTGACGGATAAATGCTTTGCTCTGAAAGACGAGATTGAGAAGATACTGAAGGAAGGGAAGCTCAGAAAGTACGTCGACAAAGTCGACTTCAAGAGGGGCCGAGGGGACGACCCCAGAAAGAAGCGAGTCGATGCCTGCAGAGAAGGTCCTCAAAAAAGAGAGGACGACCCCTCTGATGACGAGGACGACCCTGACCTCCAGCTGAGAGACGACCACGGCCCTGTCAAGAGGCTCAATATGATCTCGCTCGGAGTGGGAATGATCTTCGGAGGACTTGCAGGAGGAGGGTCTGAGGTCGCCGACAGGAAGGCCCATGTGGCTGAAGCAAAGGCATTGACGAAGACGGTGCACGCAACCTCCCTGGAGGTCAAGTCAGAAAAGAGGAAGAAGGTTGATATGGACACACTGATAGTAGGGTTTTCAAGGATGGACTTCAAAGGCCTGTTAGCCCTGCATGATGACCCTCTTGTCATCACTACCAGGGTGCACGGATGCGAGGTGCCGAGGATCTTGGTAGATGGTGGTAGCTCTGCAGATGTGATGTTTTGGTCATGCTTCAAAGCCTTGGGTCTCAGCCGTGCTAGACTTGTCCCCTACCCTCATCCGTTGATTGGGTTCAGTGGGGAAAAGGTTCATCCCCTTGGGGTATATGAGGCCGATGTGAGAATGGGGGACGAGTGGCCGAGATGGCTCACCAAGAAGGTCAGTTTCTTTGTGATGGATGAGCAGGTGTTTTCGGCCTATAACATCATACTGGGGCGTGTGGCCCTCAAGGGGTTTGAAGCCGTGCCGTCTACGGTCCATCAGATGATCAAATTTCCAACCCCTTACGGGGTGGGGGAAGTTCATGGAGACCAGACGACGGCGAGAGAATGTTACTACAACTCCGCTGAAGAGAGGGTGGCACACAAGAGGGTTACAACCACTTATAATATTGATACCCTATACCCTAGAGATGAAACGAAGCTGAAAAAAGGAGAGGCTGCGGAAGAGGTAGAATCCATCATCCTCGATGAGGATGACACGAAAAAAACCGTCCAAATTGGCAAGTCTCTGAAGCCCAAAATCAAGGAAGACCTCATTAAACTGCTGAGGAGAAGGCGAAGCGTCTTCGCCTGGAGTCATGTAGATATGCCAGGGATTGACCCAGAAATCATGTGCCACAAGCTCAATGTGGTAGAGGGAGTGAAGCCGGTGAAGCAGAAGAGGAGAATTTACTCCAGAGAAAAATATGAGGTCATCAGGGACGAGGTCAAAAAATTAGAAGACGCTGAATTTATCAGAGAGGTCATCTACCCTGAATGGCTGTCCAATGCAGTCATTGTCCCAAAGGCCAACGGCAAGTGGAGAATGTCCGTGGACTTCACAGACCTCAACAAGCATTGTCCCAAAGACAGCTTCCCTCTCCCCCGCATCGACCAGATGGTAGACGCTACCGCAGGCCATGAGCTCATGAGTTTCATGGATGCCTACTCAGGGTATAACCAGATTTTCATGAACCCTGAAGACTCGGAGAGGACCGCCTTCATCATTGAAAAGGGGACATACTGCTACAGGGTCATGCCCTTTGGCCTAAAGAATGCAGGGGCAACGTACCAGAGCCTCGTAAACAAAATGTTTGAAGATCAAATTGGGAAGTCTATGGAGGTCTACGTGGACGACATGCTGACTAAGAGTCTGAAGGCAGAGGATCATGTGGCAGACCTGGAGAGGACCTTTAATACGATGGAAAAATACCAGATGAAGCTTAACCCGGCCAAATGTGTCTTCGGGGTCGGAGCAGGGAAGTTCCTGGGGTTCATTGTCAACCAAAGAGGCATCGAGGCCAACCCTGAGAAGATAAAGGCCCTTATTGAGATGAGGACCCCGAAGTCCATTAAAGACGTTCAGAGGCTCACAGGGAGAGTTGCTGCCTTGAACAGGTTCGTGTCTCAGGCCACAGACAAGTGTTTGCCATTCTTCAAGATCCTTAGGAAGGCCTTCGAGTGGAATGAAGAGTGTGATGAGGCTTTCAAGGGCCTGAAGTCGTACTTAGGGTCTCCCTTGCTGCTATCACGACCTGTCCAGGGTGAAAGACTTTATGTGTACCTCGCCGTCTCAGAGTCGGCCATCAGTGCAGCCATTGTAAGAGACGAAGACGGGATACATAAGCCTGTGTATTTTAACAGCAAGGCACTCTAGGGGGCAGAGCAAAGATACCCGAGGATGGAGAAGCTGTCCTACACCTTGATCCATGCCTCGAGGAAGATGAAGCCATACTTTCAGTCCCATATAATGGTCATCCTCATCGACTCTCCTCTTAGGCAGGTCCTACACAAGCCAGAAAAATCAGGAAGGTTGATGGCCTGGGCTATAGAGCTGGGGGAGTTTGACATTGTGTATCAGCCTAGGACGGCCATTAAGGGGAAGGCATTGGCAGACTTCGTGGTTGAGTTCACCTGGGAAGATGATGAGGCCGAGGGTGAGACCCTCGGGAAGACGGATACAGAAGACAGACCCGCTGACACACCCGCAGATAGGGCTGAGACGAGCACCGCTAGAAGGAAAGCGACTGAAAACGAAGAGGGAAGATACATCTTTAGACAGGGGACCCTCTCTGAGGGAAATTTTTCAGAAGGAAAGACTCCGTGGAGCCTCTTCATTGATGGGTCCTCCTGTGATAGCGGAAGTGGTGCTGGACTGATACTATCAGCACCCGATGGCACAGACGTCGAATACGCCCTGAGGTTCAACTTCAAAGCCTCCAACAACGAGGCTGAATATGAGGCCTTAGTAGCAGGCCTCTCCTTGGCCAAGTCTCTTAGTGTCGGCCAGATTTTGGTCCATAGTGATTCAAGGCTAGTCGTGAATCAGATACTAGGAGCCTACGAGGCTAAGGACGAAAGGATGGCTAGGTACCTCGAGAAGGTGAGGTCATTACTGAAGGGCTTCAGAGAAGTGAAATTAAGGGGGGTACCTAGGCTTGATAATGGTCGCGCTGATGCCCTTGCTAGGCTGGCCTCGGCAACAAGAACAGACATCAGGAGGACGGTCCCAGTAGAAATTTTACTCCAGCCGACTATTGAGGACACTGAGGGAACACCCAGCAATTGCCTAAGTGTTTCCCAAGAAGATTCATGGATGGACCCCCTTATCAGATACATTAAAGAGGGTGAGATGCCAGAAGAAAGGCAAGAAAGGAAGAAGCTGAGGTACAGGGCGGCAAAATTCACTGTCATCGGAGACACCTTATACAAAAAGGGGTTTCTGCTCCCCTTACTTAGGTGTGTGCATCCCTCAGAAGTCCCTTCCATTTTGCAAGATGTGCATGAAGGGTCGTGCTCAAGACACATTGGGGGTAGATCCCTAGCGAAGAGGGTAATCACCCAGGGGTACTGGTGGCCGACCTTGGGGAAAGACGCAGCGGCATACGTAAAAAAGTGCGACAAATGTCAAAGATTTGCCACCATCCCTCACCAACCCCATCAGCCTCTTACTTCCATTACATCCCCATGGCCATTTGCAGTGTGGGGGATCGACCTAGTAGGACCCTTGCCTAGGGACATCAATAACTATCGATTCCTCATCGTAGCCATTGATTATTTTTCAAAATGGGTGGAGGCGGAGCCAATGGTGACAATCACAAAGCAGAAGACCTTCCAGTTCATCTGAAAAAACATCATATGCATATACGGTCTCCCCAACACCCTCATCTCGGATAACGGGACTCAGTTCAAGAATGCCTCTCTACATAAATACTATGAGAGGGTAAGTATCAAATAATTTTTCTCCACCCCAGGCCGACCTCAGGCCAATGGGCAAACCGAAGTTACGAATAGGACAATCCTAGACGGAATTAAGAAGAGGCTTGAGGAGGCAAAAGGAAGATGGGTCGAGGAGTTATATGCCGTGCTGTGGGCATACAGGATGACAGTGAGGACCTCAACCGGGGAGACCCCATTCATGCTAGCCTATGGATCAGAAGCAGTCATCCCCACCGAAGTCGAGTTTCCCACTCATAGGGTCCAAATGTACGACCCACAGGGAAATACGGAAGAGAGGAGACTTGACTTAGACTTAATTGGGGAAAGAAGGGAGGATGCTGAGATAAGGCAGGCTTCATACCAACAGAGGACCGCAAGGTTCTACAATCAGAAGGTGAAATAGAGGCCCATCGCAGTGGGGGACTTGGTCCTCAAGAAGACTTGGCAAAAGCCCA
Organism: Sambucus nigra; assembly: GCA_949130495.1. Classification (NCBI taxonomy): domain Eukaryota; kingdom Viridiplantae; phylum Streptophyta; class Magnoliopsida; order Dipsacales; family Adoxaceae; genus Sambucus; species Sambucus nigra. The sequence continues at coordinate 283,895,318 of OX422215.1, forward strand.
ACAAGCTTAACCCTAATTGGCATGGCCCATATAGGGTCATCGATGAAGTCATCCCTGGGACCTACAGGCTAGAAAACCTAGAGGGGGAACCTTTTTCAAACCCCTGGAATGCAGATCATTTGAAGAAATACTATCAGTAGTGTTGTAAGGTCTTGAAAGGCCATAATTGTAATGAGAGTTGCTCCAACAGAACACTCGGAAAATTAATGAGAAATATCAGTGTTTCCTTCATCCTGTTGTCAGTCCTAGCATGCATGGAAACATCTACAGAAATCCATTAAATTGGAAAGTTGATCCCTCGGCTATAATGGGGACCCGTGGAGGGGACGACCCCACCACTGTCCTCAAAAAAGACGAGGGAAGACATTAAAATCCATTAATTTGGAAAGTTGATCCCTCGGCTATAATGGGGACTAGTGGAGGGGACGACCCCACCACTGTCCTCAAAAAAGACGAGGGAAGACATTAAAATCCATTAATTTGGAAAGTTGATCCCTCGGCTATAATGGGGACCAGTGGAGGGGACGACCCCACCATTCTCCTCAAAAAAGACGAGGGAAGACATTAAAATCCATTAATTTGGAAAGTTGATCCCCCGGCTATAATGGGGACCAGTGGAGGGGACGACCCCACCACTGTCCTCAAAAAAGACGAGGGAAGACATTAAAATCCATTAATTTGGAAAGTTGATCCCTCGGCTATAATGGGGACCAGTGGAGGGGACGACCCCACCACTGTCCTCAAAAAAGACGAGGGAAGACATTAAAATCCATTAATTTGGAAAGTTGATCCCTCGGCTATAATGGGGACCAGTGGAGGGGACGACCCCACCACTGTCCTCAAAAAAGACGAAGGAGGACTTTATTTAAAAAATCATTAATTTGGTTACTTGAACCCTCGGCTATAATGAGGCCACATGAGGGGACGACCCCACAGTGGTCCTCAAAAAAGACGAGGGAGGGGTTAGTAGCATCAACAAGGAGCAAACCATAAAAGAATGAAATAAGGAAGACAACAATTATGGAAGGAAGAAACAATAGTATTAATAAAACATAAAATATCAAGTGTTTTACAAGGCCATTAAACAAAAATACAAAAGTGAGGGTATGGGCCACAGACGGCCACCCTAAGGGGCGATATCAGAAGGCAGAGCCTCAACATCAACCAATGGGGTCTCTTCAGCAATCATGACTGGCCGATCCTCAGACGTGCCGACCCCCTCAACATGAACTTGGGACTCCACTTGCGACAGGGCTTCAACAATCAAGGGATCATCCAGCTGAACCACTTCAAGAGAAGGGCGGATGGATGATATTGTGTCGGCAAACTTTAGGACGACCCACCGACAGGCCGTCCTAATTCCCCTCTCAAGATATTCAAGGCCGAAGCCTTGGAATTCGTCAGAAACCTTGTAAGCCTCAACAGCATCAGCCTCGGCTTTCTGGACAGCTGCTTCAAGGTCAGTCTTGTGCTTGGCTTCCATATTGGTTAAAGCCTCGTCCTTGTCCTTGATCAACAAGTCCTTAGCCAGCAGATCGGCATCATGCTGCCTCGTCAGCTCATCAAGGACTCTAGCGTGCTCAGGCCTTGTACTATCCAGCTCGACCCTCGCAGTGTCCAGCTCTGTCCGTAGGTCGGCCTCTTGTTGAATGGCCCTCTCAGCTTCGTGAAACTTTTGTTGATTCTCGGCCATCCACTTGGTGGCTGAGGTCAAGGCACAAACAGACTGCAAGAAAAAATGAACAAACATCAAGATGGGCCGAGATAACAGTTAGTAAGAATAAAATTAAAAGGTCAAGACCAATACCTGAGCAAGGGAGTGCAGACCATAGTCGTACACTTTGGCAGGGGGCATCTTCGCCAAGAACTCGAAGTCAGAGGCCGACGGTGCAGAGAACATCGAGGCCTTGACTGCCCTCATGTTTGCGATCAGTGACGAAGGGTCGGCCCTCAGATGGGCCAGATTTTGAGACCAGAAGGCCCCCATGCTCGACGAAGAGGTTACCCCCTCAGAGGCCTCGACCCTGGCCCTTGTCTTAGGGTCAGGCCGATGCTCAACTGGAGACTCAGGCTCCTTCCTTTTGTGGCTGTCGGCTGTCGGCTCAACAACCGTCGGCCCTGAGGCCCTCATCTTCTTTGGAGCTTGCTGAGACTCCTTCCCCTTCTTCTTTGACAAACCAGCGAGTAGGCTTGGAGCAGTCATTTCCCAGAGGTAATCTGTCACACCTAAAGGACGACCTGAAAAGGGTACCATGCATCAGAAAAATACAGAGATAAACAGGAAACACTTTAAAAAAGTAAAGAATGGAAAACGTGCTGTATAACTCACATAGTTCCGTCAGAGGGCCGACCCTCAGACCAACTTCTTTGAGGTACCGAGGGGTCATCAAATCTTCAAACTTTGGGATCTCACCCCCTCTCCCTCGTCCCCTCAGATACTAAACAATATCCCTTTCCTCCAGGCTAAGTCCGGGGTCTGACCTAGCTTTCATTGAGGGATTAGACCATTTGTTAGGGACCCTCGGACCATCGGCAGAAGGGGACGCCTCGGTGGAGCACTCCCACGCCCCAGATATGAAGAAGAATCTCTTTTTCCAATCATGATTGGAAGTTTGAGCCACGTGGAGAAGTTTCTTCTCAGACCTTCTCGCCCCTAGATGATAGTATCCGGGCTGTTTAGATGAAGAGGTGATGTTGTAACAGGCCAAGAATACGTTGGACGAGGGCTCATCAGTGAAAGCGTTTTTCCACAGGGAAATGTAACCCAGGATCGTCCTCCAAGAGTTGGGTGGAAGTTGAGAGGGGGAGACGCCCAGAGCCGACAGAATATCTACAATGGCAGGGTGGAAGGGAAGTCTGACACCTACCTTGAACATTTGCTCATAAACTGCAACCTCTCCCTCTTGACAGTCACAAACCCTCTCAGTATCAGAGGGAACCCTCATAGTTACCCCAGAGGGCACTCCATAAATATGCCTCCATATCAGAAGGTCTCTATCCCTAACGGAGGAGATAAAGGACGAGGCGTGGGAGGTGTCAACCTCATCATCTGTATCATCATCCTCGTCCTTAACTCCTTCCCCCTCATCACCTGCAGGAGGACCCTGGGGAAAATCCACTTGGAAGGCATTGGGGGATAGGGTTGTCACAGGGACAGCCTCAGAGAGGGTCGTACCTTCGGCCTCTCGGGGAGGGCTAAGGTCAGACGTGTCCCTCCTACCGGACGTTCCATCACCAGTTGGCGAGGAAGCTCTCTCGTCCATTTCACTTGATTTGGGTGTCTCGACCGGACGAGATGACGACCCACAAGACTCAGAGGGTTCAGATGGTCTTATGGTGGCAAGAGGCACGGGAAATATGGGTCGTACCCAATTAGGGTCGGCCCCTCGTCTCCTCTCTTCCTCTTCCTCTATTCGTCTGATCTCGGTAAATAGTTTCTCTCTCAAAGATGGGAATTCAGATACTAAGTTGTAAAGCCTTCTAAGCATTAAAGGGAAGACCCTACACTTGGAGAAATTACACTAGACTTGGCTAATTCAACTACAAACACTTGGGGGATTGACCAGGTTTGACTTCTGGATTAAACCAAAGAACTAAAAAGTTTTTGTCAAGAACGCTCAAGAACTAACAACCGGAGAAGACACCGGAAAAGGCTGTGGGGGAACTCTAAGAAAGTGCCGACCTACAACCCTAAAAAATACACAGAAATGAAGACAAAGGAAGGCGCGAGGAGAAAAAGGTTACCTGATGAGGAGAGAACAAGAACGCTGCTAGGTCTAAAGGGTTGAAGGCTGCAAATGGCGACTGGTTCTAGAGAGAGAATGCTTAGGCGCGAAGAAGAAGAAGAAGGAAGAGAGAGAGTTTGAAAATCTATTAAATACTTTCGTAATGAGTGGACCCATTTACCAAAGAAAGGTATAATTAGGGCACAAGGTCCCAAGCACACTGCACAGCCGCCCTGCCTTGGAAACTGGAACAGCAATGAGTATCTGCACAGGTGTCACTCACCTAACTGATCACACGTGTCTCAATTTCAGCAAATATCCCTCAGCCATCTCAATGACACCTATGGCTAAGGGCTGGGGGTGATTGATATACCCGTTTATACCCTCATCCTGGATGAGGATTACCTCCAATACGGACGACCCTACCATGGGCCGACCCTTCAACAGGCCCCAGCTGGCCACCACCAGGTCCAGACGACCCTACGAGGGGCCGACCCTCCACCAGGCTCTAGACGACCCTACGAGGGACCGACCCTCCACTAGGCTCCAGGCGACCCTACGAGGGGCCGACCCTTCCCCAGGCTTTAGACGACCCTACGAGGGTACGACAGTACGAGGGCAGAATTGGGTCAGGCTCACTACCGGAAGAAACTTTGCCCTCGGCCTCGGCTCATAGGCCGAGGGTGACATCATGACAACGCGTGGTTTGGGACGCGCGTGGAACAGTGCGCGTCAGGCTCATATGACACGTGGCAGACCGTTATAACCGAATCACACCCTCACGTGAGGGAATATTATGTCATCATTTGGCATCTACAGGTGTCAACAGGGGATTGGTTAGATCATCATTCACATGCACCATGCTTACTTGGGGGGTACACTACACCCCCCCAAGACCTATATATACTTGTCATCTACAACCCTACAGGGGATCGATCCATGAACAGTAGCCCTAGCTAAAACTCTGCTTGTACACACACAGTAGAGAGAGAGAGAGAGGGTTATGTGCATTGTATCCAAGGCCATTAATGCCCATACTTAGTGGATCACACACTCACAGTGGATGTAGGCCAATTTGGCTGAACCACTATACATCATTGTCTAATTTCCTCTTATACTCATCCCCTTCTATACACTTATACATCTCTATGGCTGCCATGGCTGCTACTGCTTGAGCTCACTAACAATTATCTGGTGGTGCTAAATCTTAGCATCATCAATGATGCTATTTCTAAAAATAATCATGAATTAATTGGGGATAATCAATTTTGTGAGGAGAAAAAAATTGACAATCTTGACACGTGTAATACTTGTGATGATTTGGATATTTGTCGAGATTTTTCTACTAATTTAATTGCAAATATTGATTCTTCTTATATAAGAGAAAATTTATTTGAGGATTCGTCATCCAATTTTAGTGATAATTCAAGTATTTATGAAGGTCCTCCTATTTTTGATGAAGAAAGTGTATCGCCACGTGATACCTTTTCTACCCGCGTTTTTCATAAAATCTCGTAATTAGGAGTGGAGTATGCATCCCCAATTTTACGTGACTATTTTCGAAAAAGGGATTGTAAATATCTGGATCCTTATTGCAAATTATTACCTCCATGTGATGCATCGACATATGATTCATGCGATTCAAATTTATTTATTATTAATGATGTCGGTGCGCACCATTATAACCATGGATTTAAGATTGAAATTCGTGTTATGCGGTCACACTCTCAAATTTATGATGTTTTGGCTCTTAGTGCTATAAAGTTTATTAATTGGAATAAAGCACAACTCTTTCGATTGTAAATCTATGGCGATGATGATAATTGTCATGGGTTTGTATATTATTAGTGTATTTATTTTATTTTGTTTTTTTAAATTTAGTTAACATAACTCCCTCATTTTTCTTCTTTACTTTATTTTCCTTGTCCACATTTTTATTTGAACATACATTAAGGACAATGTAAAATTTAGGTTTGGGGGTAAGGATGGTATTTTTGAAAAAAAAAATTCAAAAAGATTTTCAATATAATTGAGTTTTGAAACGATTTCTTAATATAGAATTAACTCATCGATCTCTCAACTTATGAAAATTTTTACACATTAGCCACATAATATGATCGAAAATGGATATTGAGGAGAAATTTAACATGCTTAACGAATAAATGTGAAGATTTTAGCCCGATGAGATATTGTGCCATTCATCGTTTCGAGAAATTTAAATCACTCCGAGTTAAAACAACTCAAACTTTCCTTCAGTGATATATTCGTTGATGATCTCAAATTCTTTGTTTTGTTCGATTACTGAAAACAAAAAGTCAAAATGTGAATCTTAAGCACTAGAAGTCGTAGTAAGTCGTCTTGAGACACAAATCAACTTAACGAAACTTGAGAAATGGAATTAGGCCATCGTTTGAAACCCCAAAATTAATCTTATCTCGACAATTTTTACATTATTCAGTTGCAAATCCATTTGAGACAAAAAGAAAATAAGTCTTTTGTTGAAAATCCATTATCCTACCTTGCTCCAACTGGGAGTTTAAAGCCCACAAAACGAAGCCATACCCCTTTTTAGAGAATATTAGGGTAAAATTACGGTAAAAAAAGGGCCAAAATGAAATAAAAGGAGGTTGCAAGAATGTGTGAAAAAAAGGTAAGAAAGAAATAAAGAAAAAAAAAGATGGAAAAAAATGTGTGAGTTTGAAAAGAAAAAGGAAAGAAAAAGAAAAATGGAGGTTGGAAGAAAAGTGCCAAAAAGTAAAATTACCGAAAAACCTCTATATTCTCAGAAAATTTGAACTCCAAAAAACCATTATTTCTAGCCAAACCCGAGCCTACAATACAACCAAAGAAAGTCCTAATCGATTTATAGGGAAGTTAGTTATAGTGTGGAGAGAATATGAAAAGGATCTATTGTTCGATTCAACGTTTTCAACAAGTAATCGATTTTTCATTCATGAGATCATTTTCATCCATTATAAAAAAAATCCATTTTTGTACATGTATATGTGAAATTTGTTCATATAAATGTACTCTTTTATTCACATATACCGAGATAAAATAACCCATTTTCGAGTGTTCGATTGTGAGTGCATCCCGTGAGATTTTGAAATCAAAACAAACTTTCGAATAAGAAATGTAACGATCAAATCTTTTGAAATGGGCGGTTATATTGGCTACACACACGCACACGATAAGTTGAGATTGAAAAGTGAAGTTCTACTATATTTATGAAGTTTGCATTCAAACTTAGTTATATTACTTTTGAGTCTTTTGTATTGAGTCAAGTTTTTTGAATTTTGTGGGTATATTCACTGTAAACCCTCACGAGACAAAACTCGTCCATAGGGTAACCTAGGGGTTTAACGACTTGTTGCACATGCTAAATGCAATCGTGATTCCTACGAAAGTGAGTTAGATTTTGATTTTTAGTTTTGCTCGAGGACTAGCAAAGTTTAGGTTTGGGGGTATTTGATGAGTGCATTATTTTGTATGTTTTATGCCCAAATTTATACTTTGTTAGTCCCATTTAATGTATTTAATAAGTTCTTAGGACTATTTTATTAAAAAGAGGAAAAAATGCAAAAATGATTGCATTCATATTGAAAATGGCAATTTTAAGTAAAAAATGAGCACTTCGATATTTTTACAATATTCTTGGGCTAATTTGTGAAAAAAGTTGCCTAGTGAAATTTTTGCAGATAGTGATGGAATTTTGTGCAAATTGATGATCAATTCAAAAAAGGCGCGAAAAAGCTGATTTTTATGGTCGTTCGAAAAAAAGCTATTTTTATTCTCCGATTTGAAATCGTAAAATTTAGGTTTGGGGATAAGGATGGTATTTTTGAAAAAAAAATTCAAAAATTCAAAAAGATTTTCAATATAATTGAGTTTTGAAATGATTTCTTAACATAGAATTAACTCATCGATCTCTCAACTTATGCAAATTTTTACACATTAGCCATATAATATGATCGAAAATGGATATTGAGGAGAAAGTTAACATGCTTAACGAATAAATGTGGAGATTTTGGCCGGGTGAGATATTGTGTCATTCATCGTTTCGAGAAATTTAATCAATTCGAGTTAAAACAACTCAAACTTTCCTTCAGTGATAAATTCTTTAATGATCTCAAATTCTTTGTTTTGTTCGATTACTGAAAACAAAAAGTCAAAATGTGAATCTTACGCACTAGAAGTTTTAGTAATTCGTCTTGAGACACAAATCAACTTAACGAAACTTGAGACATGGGATTAGGCCATCGTTTGAAACCCCAAAATTAAGCTTATCTTGACATTTTTTACACTATTCAGTTGCAAGCCCATTTGAGCCAAAAAAAATAAGTCTTTTGTTGAAACCCATTATCCTACCCAGCTCCAATTGGGAGTTTAAAGCCCACAAAACGAAATGAAAGGAGGTTGTTGCAAGAATGTGTGAAAAAAAGGGAAGAAAGAAAGAAGAAAAAAAAATTGGAAAAAAATGTGTGAGTTTGAAAAGAAAAAGGAAAGAAAAAGAGAAATGGAGGTTGGAAGAAAAGTGCCAAAAAGTAAAATTACCGAAAAACCTCGATATTCTCAGAATTTTTGAACTCTAAAAAACCATTCTTTCTAGCCAAACCCGAGCCTAAATTACAACCAAAGAAAGTCCTAATCGATCTCAAGGGAAGTTGGTTATAGCGTGGAGAGAATATGAAAAGGATCTATTGTGCGATTCAACGTTTTCAACAAGTAATCGATTTTTCATTCATGAGATCATATTCATCCACTATAAAAAAAAATCCATTTTTATACATGTATATGTGAAATTTGTTCATATAAATGTACTCTTTTATTCACATATACTGAGAGAAAATAACCCATTTTCGAGTGTTCGATTGTGAGTGCATCCCGTGAGATTTTGAAATCAAAACAAAGTTTCGAATAAGAAATGTAACGATCAAATCTTTTGAAATGGATGGTTATATTGGCTACGCACAGGCACACGATAAGTTGAGATTGAAAAGTGAAGTTTTACTATATTTATGAAGTTTGCATTCAAACTTGGTTATATTACTTATGAGTCTTTTGTATTGAGTCATTTTTTTTTAATTTTGTGGGTATATTCACTGTAAACCCTCACGAGACAAAACTCGTCCACTAGGGTAACCTAGGGGTTTGACGGCTTGTTGCACATGCTAAGTGCAATCATGATTCCTACGAAAGTGAGTTAGATTTTAATTTTTAGTTTTGCTCGAGGACTAGCAAAGTTTAGATTTGGGGGTGTTTGATGAGTGCATTATTTTGTATATTTTATGCCCAAATTTATACTTTGTTAGTCCCATTTTAGTGTATTTAATAAGTTCTTAAGACTGTTTTATTAAAAAGAGGAAAAAATGAGAAAATGATTGAATTCATATTGAAAATGGCAATTTTAAGTCAAAAATGGGTACTTCGATATTTTTATAATATTCTTGTGCTAATTTGTGAAAAAAGTTGCTTAGTGAAATTTTTGGAGATAATGATGGAATTTGGTGCAAATTGATGATCAATTCAAAAGAGGCGCAAAAAATTTAATTTTTACGGTCGTTCGAAAAAAAGCTATTTTTATTCTCCGATTTGAAATCGTAAAAAAGTCAGAAATTTGTATTCTCCGATTTGGACGAAACTCGGCATGCGTGTTCATTAAGAGAAGATAAGAGTTTTCGAGTGGGGGGAAATTTCGTCCCTTATCACAATCCAAAGATTAAAAAGGTGGAGAGATAGCTACAAACACCATTCAGCCAATCAGAAAGAGTCCCACCACAACTCAAATACCTCACCACTTGTCCTATAAAAAGGACCCTTGGGGTCATAATTTTGGAGACAATTAGAGAGGAATTTCGTGGAGGATTTCAGGGGGCAACTTTTAGTGATTGTAATCAATTTGAGGGCCAAGTTTTTATCATTTTTTTAGAGGATTGAAGATTTTTGTGAGAGAACTATTTGTAAGTTTTGTTTATTAATAAAGATCTCTACTCATTCTTGCAATTTCTCTTTCATTATGGTAGCTTGATTCTTATATTAAGAGTAGGGTGAAGTTTATCATAGTTAGCTAATATTGTCACATTAATTTTATAGTTTTTTATTCCCTACGTGTTTTAATTGTTATTAAAGATTCGGTATTCATTTTAAAGTGACACGAGAGTGTGTTTTAAAACCTTCAAAATTGTTTTGTCAATCAAGTTTTGAAATTTAAAGATAGTAATTTTTTTATGGATTATGCTTGCACTTTGATTGTTTTGATAGTTCATGCTTAAATACATTTGCGAATTTTAAAACTTGTCTTTCCTAATGGGATAGGGATTTTAGCTGTCTATTAGAGACGTTAAACATATTTCTGACATAAATGTCATATTTTTCGAATTAAACGCGGCGAGAGTCGGTTTGATTTGAGTTATAAAAAGGGAAAGACAACGTTAAATTAGTGTGCAATATTAGTTACGTGATAAATGGACCCCGAATCCTAATTGTTTACAAATATCTTGTGTTACTCTCATTTATCGTAGTTGCTTTTATTTAGTGTAGCTCATAATTATTCTCTATCACATTTCGTCTAGTTGGACAGCTCAATTCTTTTAAAAGTTAAAATTGATAAATCTCTGTGGGTTCGACCCGTACTTATACTCGCTATTCTATAATAGCTCGTGCACTTGCAGTATTTTATAAATTGACAACAAATAGCTCTAGCTAAGGTATCACATTTCCTTTCGATTTAGATAGAATTAATAACAGAGCAATATGACAAGATTTTTATTATGGAGATAGTGAGGCTACATGGAATAGGACTTAATATCATGTGCGACGTGGAGAAGACTTTTGTGTCCCACTTTTAACATAATTTTTCTAATGTGATGGGGAATGATTTACAGTTAAGTACCTCATTTAACCTTATAGGTGAAAATTAATGTTTTTTATCGTGTTTTGAGCCAACACGACATGACATTATAAGGGTTATTTATACATGAACACGACACAGCTTAATTTTTTTACCTAACATGAACACAGCCCGTATAGAACATAACACGACACAAATAACATGATTTTCTTAAATTTTATGGTCAATTCGAAAAAATAGGCATGATAACGCAAATAAAACCATGATTGACGCGACATGACACGATAACACGACTTATAATTTGACATGAACGAAAAAAGTAAATCACTTCCTATAAAAAAAGACCCAACACGACCACGGTAAATCATGTCAATTTTGGGTCAATGTGGTGTCGTTCCGTGTTATTTTTAAATTTTCACCCCTATATCACCCACACACCGATGGTCGGAGAGATTGGGTGAAATAGGTATAGGATGGTATTATTTGGGCAAGTGTATTCAACTTTAAGGGTATTTGAGAGTAGTATTAACCTTTGGTGGAGTTTGCTTAATACAATAGTCATCGACATACTATTGTCATGGCACCTTATGAGACATTGTATAGGAGGCCTTGTTAGTCTCCCGTTTGCTAGATGGAGGTGGGGAAACAAGCTACTTGGGTCAAAGTTTATTTGGAGCACCTCATAGTAGGTGAAACTTATCAGGGATAAGATCAGGACTGCACAGAGTAGGTAGAAGAGTTATGCAAAGAGGGGGAAGAGTCTTATAGAGTTTTCAGGTGGAGATCAGGTGTTTCTCATTGTATCTCCTACGAAGAAGTGATGTGGTTTGGGATGAAAGTGAAGCTATCAACCTTATATGTTAGGTATTTCACTATCATTGACTGAGTGGGACCAGTTGTTGATCGTTTATACATGATCATCTCCACAAGGTACACGACGTATTCCACATTTCTAGTCTGTGGAGATTCCTTAGAGATGACATAGTGTACCATCACATTGATTTAGGTGACATAGAATTCTAGGTCAATACGAACTACGATGAGAGACATTTCGTTATTGTTGATCGTTGGGAGAAGATTCTTCACTCTGAAGGAATTTTATTACTACGCGTTCTATGGGGGGAACAACAATGAGTCAGAGTCCACATGGGAGCGAGGGAGAGACATGCGAGATAAATATTTGAAACTCTTCCAGGCAGGTGCATATCGAATTTCGAACATAAAATTAGATTATTAGGGGGAGAATGTAATAATCCATTGTGGCCATCACGAGGGGGGCTAGGAGGTCTTCCCCCTTTTCATGCATGCGTACGGAATTGTGTCCTTTATCGATGTGCTTAGTCAACATCAAAGTGGGGTAGTATGTAGAGATAGAGTCTCCAACACAAAACACGCAAAAGAAATGTTATCGCCTCGAGAGAACGTCATCAAGTACAATATTGGTGCTTGTGAAACCAAGTAGTTCAAACAGGCAAAATCAAACCAACTGAGGATTTTGAGAGTTTTTAAGGGGCTTAGTGCTCCAAAGATGATTTTCTTGAGGAAAATAATGTTCCATAATTTGGATTTTTTGGGAATTTTTTGAGCAATTTTTGGATTTTCCTAGAATTTTTTGTACAATTATTGGATTTTCCTAGAATTGTTTGTACAAAATTTGAAAGAACTGCCAATAAGTAGGCTTGAGGGGGTGCCAAATGGAAATAACACTGATTCTGGGGCTTCCTTAAGAATAAGAAAATGGATCTACCGATTGTTATGCAGAGGGGACTGTCAAACTTTGCTTTTGGGTGGATTGCTGAATTTTTGTTGGGGATGTAGGTGACCTTCTACCCTTGGGGGTGACTCCATAGGATACGGAGTTGACGGGTATGTAGGTGTAGATAATCATGTTACTAGTGCATGAGTGTGGGTACTTCATGTACCTGGGTAGGCAGAAGATGAGGTGACATCCATTTCTGATTCATTCTCTTCGATATTTTCTTGCAGTTCTATTGTTATGACTAGAGGGGCTTAGTGTTGACCATGTTGTATTCTTGATGTAATGTCTTTGCACCTGAAAAAGAGAGACTAAAGAAGGCAAAAATAATGAATCTTTTTGTTTGATTATCTTGGATTAGTGGCTTAATCTACGTGCACTTTGATTTTTTATTGAGGTTTTATTTTGGGAAAAGCAGGAAAATTTCTTTATTTTGAATTTTTTGAGTTGAGGAAGGCCTCAGAGGTTTGGTTGACAAAAGATTCCCTTTGAAGGGACTTATTTTTAGAGAAATGTTTTTTAGAAATTTATTAGATAGAGGATGGCCTTGGAGGCTTGGTTGGTACATGGATGAGGAGATCGAAAGCTTTATGTAAAATTGGAGCTTATCTCATTTGTTGAGTTGTGTTAATTCTAGTGTGTCAGAGAGACTGTACAAGTGATGGCGTTGTTAGAGCCATTAACTGGAATCTCCTAGCTACGGCGGTACAATTTTAGCACCCCGAGGACCATTCTTCCATTTTGGCCTGAACGAGGTATGTCCTACCCACGAGGAATTTTCAACAATATTGGGGGTTAGCCCGAGTGTGACGGTAGCTATGATCGATTTTTTTTGCTCTCCCAAATATTTTTAGCGGAGTTGCTCCATTTTTATCTTTTAGTAACTCGACCTTTGGTCACTAGAGGGATTATTTCTCTTCAGGCAGTTTTGTATTTCGTGCGCCTGAAGGGTTTTAAGGATGCTGGCTTTGTCAGAGCTGTTGCCTTGGGCTTTATTATGAGGCTTTTATTGGTGACAAGGGACTTGACAGTTGATCCCCAAGTGGTTAAGATAACGGCATGGATGTCTTACCCTCATAATCATACGGCGGTGGTGTTGGCTGAGACCCAGAACGACCTGGGTGCTTGGAAGAAGGGTTGTTCTGACTTGCTGAGGAGGAGACTGATAATTTTGTTCATGTGTCTTATAGAGAGGTTTTGTTTGGCGACCCCTTCTGAGTATCCTTGGTAGGTGTGCCTAATTTATTCGTGCATCCTTTCTTTAGTTTTGGCCTATTGTCAATCAGTTGGTGGAGCATGAAGCCCAGTGTCTTCGTTTGTCAGTGCTAGGGAGGGAAGATTTACAGTCTTTTTTACGGCTTGGAAAGTACTGATATGTGTGTTTGGTGGGCCTTTAGTAGACTTCCCTCTATTTTCCCTTGACTCTTATGTGCTAATTTAGATGGAAACAAATTGTGTATCCTCATATAACAAACTTCTTCCCAGTAGAGGACTTGACTGAATCATTGAGGATGATATTGGGTTCCTTATAATAGTTCCATCGATCGTCTTCCATCCGTTACAATATGTTGGAGGGGCCTTCTATGTTTCTGGGGACTACCTGAAGTGGTTGTAGAAGAGGACAGTGGAGAAGATCCTGGAGAAAAAGACTGGTCAACGGTGATTCACCGCCTTCGACACCATGGAGGACGGTGTTATGGTTTTGTCCAAGCTTGTCAGGGTGTATCGCTCCATGGAGTGCATACGGAGTGTTAACTAGGAGTACAAGACTTGGGGACTTCTGTAGGTAGGGAATGATGACGAAATGGGGATGTCGGGCCATTAAAGTCAATGTCTTGTGAAGCTTGGATGATTTTTCATGAAGCTGGGGTATTTTTACTTGTTTTGTGTTTTGGGGGTTTGGAATCATTTTTGTGTAGCTTGGTAAGGGTTAGGTTTTTTTAAATATAGCTTAGTCAGTGGAAGTGGTGGTTTGTTTAACTCCCTTCACTGATACTTTATGTAATAGTGTTGTATTCCTGAATTAGAAATAAAAAATCATTTTAATCATATTTTGCATTTTGTGGTTAAGGTCTTCTTCCTGGACACCGCGATCCTTGAATTTTCGGTTAAATGATCACGCTATCCAGCTTGGTACCCCGGTATATGATATGGAGTCTTAATACTCTTTTTTCCTAAGAGTGATAGTTCATCAAAGAGGCTCTGATGTCAATCTTCTTCACTAACTTTGCTCTTGAGCATGACGCGTATGGAAGGTATTTCTAACTCAAAGGGTAGGACTGTTTACATTCCGTACACTAGAGAATAAGGGATAGCCCCAGTGGGCATTCTAATTGAAGTGAGGTATTCTCAGAGGGCGTAAGGGATCCGGTTGACCCAATCTCAGTAACTCTCAGTCATTTGGCTGATGATGGTTTCGAGGCTTTTGTTGACTGCTTCAACAGCACCATTAGTTTGGAGTCGATAAGGAGAAGATTTGTGTCTCTGAATCCCACACTCATCGATTAGATCTATGACTTCGGCTTTAAAGTGGAGTCCATCATCTGATACTAACTCATCGGGAACTCTATATCGGCAGATGGTGTTCTTTCTGATGAACTTGACCACTTTCTTGGCATTTAGCATCGCGTATGACTCGACTTTGACCCATTTGGTGAAGTAATCAATGGCGACCAGGATGAATTCGTGAACGTATGAAACTTTAGGTGTAACCTTCTCTATGATGTCGATGCCTCAGGTGGAGAAATGTCAGGGAGAGGTCACGTTGTATAGTTCTCAAGGAGGTAAGTGTTGGAGATTGGCAAATTGCTAACATTTGAGGCATCTTCGAATATAGGCAATGCAATCTTAAACTATGGTGGTTTAATAGTACCCTTGATGGATGATCTTCTTAGCAAGCATATGACCGTTCATATGGGTCCCGCATTCCCCGCTATTTATCTTCTGTATCATTTCTTTAACGTCAACCCCTGCTATGCAAGGTAAATGGGTTACATCGAAGTTTCTCTTCAAAAGCTCTTTATCGCAGATGATATACTAGGAAACTAGTTTGTGAACGGTCACACAATCTTTCTTATCTGCATCTCGGTGATATCTACCATGTTTGAGGATTCATAAAATGTCATAGTACTATAACCCGTCCATATCAAAATCTTTCCCAATGACGAGCGCGATGTGGTAGCAGTGGGTGGGCATAGCTTGTTTCTGAACCAATAAAAGGGCCATTGTTATTCCCTCAGGCATGTCGACCATTGTGGCCAGGGTAGCAAGGGTATCAGCTAGGTTGTTCTTTGCACGAAGCAAGTAGTGGAAGGTGACATATTTGAACTGGGAGGTGAGCTCTTCTAGGTGGGCGTGGAAGGGGAGGATTTTCTTGTCTTTGACTTTCAATTTCTAGAGAAGAGTCTTCATAGATGTCTAGGTATCATATTCCTTTCTTTAGGGTGATCTTGAGGTCTACAGTGAATGCCTCATACTCAGCCATGTTGTTGGTGCAAGGGAAGTATAGTTTGATGGCAATGGGGGTGTGAGAGTCATCAGGGGAGATCAGAAGTATCCCAAGGCCATATTCTTTCTTATTGGTCATTCCATCAAAGAAAATTTTTCATTTAAGGTCCTCCTGAGAGGTGTAGAGAATATTTTCATCCGGTAATTCAGAGACCCAATCATCGGTTCCTTAAATGGCTTAATCAGTAAGGTATCCAGAGATGGATCTCCCTTTCATATCTTTTTGCGTGACGTACACAATATCGAACTCGGCGAGCAACATCAACCAACGGGTCATTCGGTTAGACAGCTTGGGATTTTCTAGTAGGTATCTGATGGGATCTATACGGGACACTAATCTGATAGGTAAGGCAAGCATGTAGTGTCGTAACTTCTGCTTGATCTAGACTAGGGAGACACATGCTTTCTCCAAAGTAGTGTAGTTGACTTCGTATCCAGCCAATTTTTAACTGGCATAATAAATAGCTAATTCCTTATGGGATTCTTCTATGTATTGGGATAGCAAAGGTGCTGCTATGGCATATGTTATGGAAAAGTATAAGAGGAGGGAGAGACCTGGCTACAGAGGCATAAACACCGAAGGGCGGGTGAGGTATCGCTTAATTAGGTCAAAGGCTTCTTAGTAGGCCTCATTCCAAACTTTAGTTTAATCCTTTTCGAGAATTTTGAAAATGGGTTCGCAGATAGAGTTCAGTTGGTTGATGAATCAACTGATGTACTGTAGTTTACCCAGGAATCCTCGGACTTCCTTCTCCGTCCTTGATAATAGCATCTCAAGTATGGCTTTCAATTTGGTGGGGTCTACTTCGACTCCCTTTTCACTAACCATGGATCCCAATAGTTTTCCTTTCGTGATGCCGAAAACATATTTCTATGGGTTTAGCTTCATCTGATATTGTTGCAATCAGTTAAAGATATTTCGGAGGGAGGGAATATTACCTTCCCAAGTCTTAGACTTAATGATCATGTCGACTACGTAGACTTCGACCTCCTTATGAATAAGGTCGTGCAGGATAGTTATGGAAACCCTTTGGTAGGTAGCCCTGATGTTCTTAAGTCCAAATGGCATGAAAATATAGGAGAAGGTTCCCCGTGGTGTGGTGAAAGAGGTTTTCTCTTGATGGTCAGGGTGCATCTTGATCTGGTTATATCCGATGAATCCATCGACAAAAAACTTGAGGGCACGGTTGTCTGTATTATCCATAATCATGTCGAAGTTGGGAAATGGGTAATCGTCTTCTAGGGATGATTTATACAAATCTTGATAGTCAATGCACATGAGGAATTTTCCTTCTGATTTTGTCACAGGGACGATATTGGCAAGCCATGTTGGGTATTTGACAACATGAATGAATCCCACGTTCAACTCTTTGATCACTTCCTCTTTGAAATTAAACGACCATTTGGTATGGAGTTTCCTTACTTTCTGTTTGATCGGATTTCATTCTGGGAATGCTGGGATCTCATGTTGAGTTATTTCTGGGTCAATGTCAAGCATGTCATCATAGGACCATGCAAAAATGTCTATAAATTCTTTCAGCAGTTCTTTAAATTACGCAGGCTCATGCTCATTAAGGGTGGACCCTATCATAATCTCACTCTGATGGATGCTAAAACCAAGATTAATAATAATAATCTCATCATCATTAATTTGAACGTCGTTATGTTGTTTGTTATTCTCCTTATTATGATCAGTTAAGAATTATTCGTTTGCAAAATCATCATCATCATCAAAGGTTTGATTAGAATTAAAAAAATTAACGTAAGGCACATCAAGATACTCAAAATCCTTATTTATTTCATTTTCAGGACAAATAGCATTGAGAACCTCATCAAAAGAGGTCTCGATTACATTGATATCAAGAAATGGGAAAACAACATTAGATAAAGAGACTTGGATAGGGTAAATAGTAAGGACATGATGAATCTGAGCAGGTTGGACTAGTACGACATTCAAGTTAAGGAGTGGCATGTCCGCAGCTTTCATTTGAGCAGACGATTCCGATGACACGACATCTGATCGGATCATGTAGAGACTCATCTCCAGTGTCTATAAGTTAAATGAGTCTTGGAAATTCCTTTCCTTAAAATCCTCGATAACTGTCACATCTTTCTTGGTGAGAGGTTGCACCTCATGTTTACAGTCCTCAGCCCAAAAGTTATGAAGATTTGCATCCATGGTTTCATATTTTTATAAACATGGTCGTACCATGGTTTAGGAAAGACATAGAAGGGGAAGTCTTCACCTTCCTTTCATTTTCTAAGAATCTTTTCGGTCTCCATCGATGGAGTACTTTGAGTTCATCCGGTGAAGGTTGGTAACCTAGGACACATGGGGGGAAGGCCACCTTCACGACTATGGGCTCGAGAATCCTTTGTTGGCATTGCCCAAGCCCCATTTCGAACATAAAGTGCATGTTCTTGAACATCTGAATCACATTAATATTTCCATGAGGGTTGTGCTCTGGATAGACTCGGTCTTTGAAATTATCTCAACTGGGTGGGAAGTGGATCATCAACTTTGAAACTAGAAAGGAGCATAGCATTCGTCCCATGTTGAATTTCCAATACTAAATTGTTAGTGCTCGAATTATCTATGTTATCGTCGTCCCCCAAAATGATGATAACCTGACCTTTGGCGAAGAACTTCAATTTTTTATGAAGGAAAAAGGATACCCCTCGGATGTTGTGGAGCTATGGACGTCCAAGGAGAAAATTAAAGCATGCAGGTTTATCGATGACTTAGAATTAGGTGACAGGATTGATATGGTCATCCCCTAGCGTGAGTTTTATAGACCTCGTTACTTCTCGATGGGTATTTTCATAAACACACAGCGGCGGAGTTGGGAGTGAGATATTTGACTTTCATTCCTAAATAATTAAAGTTTTTGAGTAGACAGACATTGAGAGTAGATCCGTTGTCAAAAAGTGAAAGTGGGACTATCTTTCCCAAGACTTCAACGGAGATGTCGAGGGAATAATTGTGATCAAGGCTGAACTTCGGTATATTTTCTTTGGAAAAGGAGAGGAGTCTGGAAAAGTTCAGGGACCAACCATATTTACAACTTGTTTGAGATTAATGCAAACAGGGACTTTGAGTCCGGTGAGGAGTTTTATCAAGGCATTTTGATGCAACTGAGAGGACATGAAAATCTCACATAAGGTGATATTAGCTTGGGTCATTTTGAGATGATCAAGAACTTTTCTCTCCTCAATGGTCATCTCTGGCATGGGAAGTTCTTCAATAACTCCCTTTCCTTTATCTATTTTGGTTGCATGAGGAATTGGATCATTGTATTGTCTTCTTGACCTGGTTATGTGATTCATTGAGGCGGGGAAGAATAAGAATCTCGTGGCTTCATCTACCTCGAGCTGAATTTCCACCTTATATATTTTCACCAATAGATCTTTGAAGGATATCATTCCACATAACTAGCTCCTGAACTAACTTCTTCCTGACTTGGTTCGTCATCTAAGCTGTCAAAATCATCCCTTCATCTGGTGGCGACTATGTCCATCTTGACAAGAGTAATCAATACATTCAATAACCTTAACGTTTTAATCGTACAAATTTTCCCACTTAGCGAGGAGGTGCTGATGTGAAGGGACCAACCTTACCTGAAGCTTCAAAACGGTGAGTAACTTAAAAATGCTACAAATTTCACTTATCTGTAGAAACATATCAGCCATGGTGTGTACCACATCATCTAGACTGCCTTACTCAAGGAGTATTATCCATTCATCTGATTTTTTAGCCCACTTTAGGGCTTCTATTAACAAGCCACTGAATATTTAATGATCAATGGTCATCTCAGCGGGCAATTTCAGCCCAAACTCTAAGAGTTGGTTCAATACAGCCACTAACTCCATGTCTCCCCCTTCAGATCGAGTGAGGATGATAATGCAGGCCCTCGTAAGGAGTGACAAATCTTAATCGGTAAATCATGTAAGAAGTAGAAGAAAATATGGTCAAACCTTGAGCGATTTGGGTGAGATTATAGGGATGATGGGAGCTTTGTTGGGCATGATTTGAGCAGATGGTTCAAATTTTGGGTCACTTTCTAGAAAGATGGAATTAGTATGTGTTGGAAGTTAGTTATGAGTGGTATTAGGTTTAGGATTAGACGGTAGGGCGATGATACCTCGATCAATTAGGCCTTAGATCACATTCCTAAGGTGGAAGCATTGGTTGGTGGTATGACCTGTGGATTGAGGGGGATCGCAACGGGCATCAGGTTTGAAGTTTTTAAGGAGTAGATTTGGTAATGGATGGGGGTCCAAGGTTTTGATGAGATCTCGGCTTAACAAGACCTGGTAGACTTTGGATAGGGTAGCATGGATCTCGGTATATTCTTTCTTGGAAGGATTAGGGAAACTTTTGGGTTCCCAAGAGGTAGCAACTTAGGAAGTGTTGTTGATGGTTGAGACTGTAGCACTAACAGGATTCTCATATTTTTGGGGAGTGAACTGTTCGATCACTTTCTTTGGATCAGATTCAACTTTGGTAATGCCTTCCTCAATTATACCCCATCTTCTCGATGGGCTCAAAAGTTTGGGTTGACGCTCGAATATAAGGTAAGAAGTTTTTCTTCACAATACTAACGTGTTCCTCCTCGGAGGGTCTGTTGGTCATGGTAGCAGCTTTATCTCTCCACCTTCCTATAAAGCTACTGACTATTTTCCTAGGGGTTTTCTTAAGAATCTCTAGATCTCAGCACATAAACTCTAGATCCTCATTGTAATTGTACTTAGACATGAATTCTCGGGCAATATCTGTAATACCCCGTATTTTCACGCATATTTATTTTTATGAAAATGGTATTAACTAAATTAAAGGGAGAAAATTTCAATTGTAATTATTTCGATTTTATGATAATAATTACGAGCGTGATGAGAGTTAGTAGTTATTGAAATAATATTATGGCCGGGAATGAGAAACACGACAGTTATGTTATAAATATTTGGGATGCATATGAGTCGTGTCATTAGTATGTATTGGGGGTTTAAAAGATAAAATATTTTTGTATAACTTGGACGACTATTTTGAGTGCGCCAGAGTGTCCGGAAGACTCGAAATAGTCAGAAAACCCGACTCGGGTATTTTATTTGGAGTTCGGGGCATTTTAACCCAAAAACGACACCCCAGAGGGATATTTTGGTCTTTTGGAATTTTTTGGTAATTAAATGGACGAAAATTGGGTTTAATTAAAAGCAGTTAGGGTTAGTGGCATGTTAGTTCAACTTACGTAAGATAGAGAGGCAAAGAGAGAGATAACCAAGGAAGAAGAAGAAGACTCCATTAGAGCACTAAGCCGAGAACTCAAGCATTCGCACCAAAAAGTACACCAACGCGTAGATCGGGTCAAGAGGATCGTTCCCATACAATTTTCAATCACGAATCAAAAGTTCCTTTTTAAGGCAAGTGATTATCTTGCTCTTTCTCTTAGCAATTATTATTCATGCTAACATATGTTGAGGTTTTAAAACTATTAATAGCAAAATTTGGTTTACCTATGTTGAGATTGTGTAGGAATCT
The DNA here is from genome assembly GCA_949130495.1 of Sambucus nigra. Taxonomy (NCBI): domain Eukaryota; kingdom Viridiplantae; phylum Streptophyta; class Magnoliopsida; order Dipsacales; family Adoxaceae; genus Sambucus; species Sambucus nigra. The sequence continues at coordinate 283,916,692 of OX422215.1, forward strand.
TAGAAATTTGATAGGGATTCGCATATAGAGGATTTTCCCCTTTTAGAAGTGTGAAATCAGGAGAATTAGATGCTAATCAAGAGATAAAAATGGAATTTTTATGGATTTATAATTCTAGGTTATTTTAATATGATTCAAGGGAAAATTTAGGAGTCTGGGGGATTTATTTGATGATTAGAAGGATTTGATCCCCTAAACTATGTTAAGAAATGTTCTAGAGTGACTTAGAGTAGTTTAGTAACCTTGTACTTGGGTTCGAATGGGTTTAGGTTGATATTGAAGAGGAGAAAATCTGGAAAAATGAACTTTGAAGATGAACTGGGCAACTGCGGAATTTTTGTTAGAAGTCCAGCCCAGGTCGTTCAAACGACCTCGTTCGAATGAGACTTCTAACGAGTTTCTAGTGGTCCTTCTAACGAGTTTGGTAGTTCGTTCGAAGTGGGGGGACCTTTGTTCGAATGACCCTCGTTCGAATGACCTCGTTCGAATGAGATTCCTTGGGTCTTCTAACGAGATTCTAGAATGACTCTTAAGGCCCGATTTTGTTTTGAACTTCCCGTAGGCTTATTTATGTGAGTGTTAGACCTGTTTGATTGTCGAGTGACTTAAACGTATAATTATTAGTGAGCGGAAAATATGTCGACCCTCGAGAGGTATGAAATTCATAAAATTTGAGAGATACGAAAATACAAGGGAGAATATATACGAATAAGGTACGGGGTATAATAGGGGATATAATGCGTACTGTGAATACTAGGCGGTGGGAAAGCCAATGAATTTGTATACACTACACCAAAATGACAAAATTGTCACCTTTCAGCTGGCCACCCTTGTCAAGGTCATTGACCGTGACAAAAAACACGCGTTTTGTGTCACGGTCATTGACCTTGACACGACGGTGATAAAGAATTGTCACGGTCATTGACCTTGGCACGACGGTGATAAAGAATTGTCACGGTCAATGACCATGACAACTTGTCAAGGTCAATGACCGTGACAATAGTGCAGATTTGGTGTAGTGATAAGTTGTGTGTATGCTTATTGTTTAAAATATTGTGTGTATGACATACCTAGCTACTGGTTATCGAACGGAGGTTAACGCGTTGTGGACCACCGGATCTTGTGTGCCTTCGGGGATTTAGAGTCGTACCACTAGAGCATGGAACCTAGGTACGGACTATCTGTGAGAATGATAGTGATGACGGTTTTATGGGTTCGTAGGTATGTGCATAGCCCATCGGCTTGGAACTATGTTCGCCTCCAATAGGTGTTTGTGTTTTTATTGGTTCTCGAGAGATTAAACCAGTCGTCCTCTATGCGTGAGCGTTGCAATGGGACTAGATAGCCGAGTATGCGTAGCACTAAGGGTTTTTCAACCAGGGGTGCGATATTGCTATATTTATTTATATATTGATATATATGCATAAAGAGAATAATGTGTGTAAACCAAAATCCTGTTTGGTGTCTTATGTGGATGACTCTATTTTTAAATGTGTACTTATGGTATTATCAGCTGGGCATTTAGAAGAATATGAGAATAAATAAAAGTAATTCTAACCCTATATCGAAATCTTAGGTACGTCGGCCTTAAGTTATTTAGGGAGTCTTTCCAGCATAATTGTATGTACTTAGTATCCAGTCGGGTATCATGACTAGTATGGGTAGTTAGGCTCGTTAGGTATGCACACTAAGATCGAGGGGTGAGTATCTCAAGTAAGTACGCTAAGTTAACTTGATTAATAATTGTGTTAATTGAATCAATTTAAGCACTTGCTATTTTAAACTGTTTTCAACTCGGGTTGTGACCCGTTTTTTCTGTATATCTTTCTATTGTTCTATTATTTTTAGGTACCCGGACACAGGGACACCATCCTTAGGAGACTCTATTCAGTTTGCCGTGTTGTAGCTGTCGTGGAAGCTGCAGGATAATTGCTAGTAGACGACTCAACCTATTCTTCCTTTTGCAGTTATCTATTCTGTTGGACATGTCGTCCTTTCTTCTATTTACATTCAGAGATTTAGTTGTTTTAAACCCTCTCTTGGATTTGATTTACTTTTAATTGGATTTATTGTATGGGATTGTATCTGGACATGTTTACTCCAGCCATTATTTTACTTCAGTTGCACTTTAATTATGTTACTGTAATGTATGGCATTTGTTGGTATTCTTTTTTATATTGGTTAGTAACAAGATAAAATTTGGACATCATGCTTTTTAAATATTAGGTGGTTAGTTTTTATTAAATTAAAATTGAGTTTTCGACAGTGATGCATTATCTGGACCAACTCAATATTTAGAAATTAATTAATTAAGGACTGATCACCCGGTAATTAATTAGGTGGGGTGTCACAGGTGGTATCAGAGCATCAGGTTCTAGTGTACTTAGGATCTATACGACTTATTATGCTTCCGCGTAGCGTCCTTTGATGTAGAACCCTATATTTTAGGATTGTTGTACTCTTCATACATTTTACATACTTCTGCTACAATGTTATGTATGGACGGTGGTTTTATAAAATTCATTTGAATTTCAGATGTCGCCTATGGGGGAGAGACACACTAACATCGCTGAAGAAGTAAATGCAGTACAAGCCCAACAAATACCTCGGGTACACCAGGAAAGAGATGAAATCACTGAGATTGCGAACATCGTGGCACAAGCAGTGACTACCGCAATATTGTAGTACCAAAATCGCAGTGTGTAGCTTGTAAGGGGCAAAAGAATAAGAGAAGTTTATCAATATGACATTTCGAGGAATAATAACAATGGGAAAATACCGTCGCAACCGCGATAAGCTCCTCAGAGACATCAAGACCAAAAATACTATGAAATCGTGGGAAGAGACAAACCGACCAGGGGAAGCAAGGCCAAGGACAGAAGGCTTTCACAAAGAGGTGTTTTAAGTGTGGAAGAAATGACCACAAATGCCAAGTTTGCCCGCAAAGAGCTGGAGGAAAGCCTTAGCTAATTCAACATGGTCAGCGAGACCATCAGGGCCAATAGTGTGCTCAGCAGGGCCAGCAAAGTAGAAATTGTGTGGGTAAGTGTTTCATATGTGGCAAACGGGGTCACTACCGTCGAAATTGCCCTAGCAAGGGCAGGATCATGCAATAGTCATTGGATGTTCACCCGACACCACAGAATACCCAAATTGGGGAAATAGGGATAATCACCCCAGTAACACATACATCACAACAGCAGCAGGTAGTGCAGTATGGACGTATCTATAATACTCGATATGCAGTTATGCCACTGATACTGCATCTACCACCCACGTTTGGAGGTATGATACTTTATCATTTATAGTGTTTCCTTTTAGTTGCGAGGAAAATATCAAATAACCTATGTGTGTTACAGCTTAATTTTACTACTTGAGAATCATGAGCGTAAAATGTATTATTATTATTCCAATTTCGAACCGGATCATTCAAGTTTGTGTGGTAATAGACCATTAAAATAATATTAGGTGTCCATTAGTCCTGGACATGAAACAATTTGCGCTAAGTGTCATCCGAGAGGAAAATTAAATCCTGTAAAGACTTGTGGCGTATGTCGTCGAGTTATACCAAATCCCTATGGGTAGAAATGTTTACTATAGTGATTTAGGAAAGAATGAAATATCTCTGGGCATGGGAATAATTTTGTGGCCAATTTTAAGAGCCTAACGCCAAATTAGTAGGAGTAATGTGTTGAATATATTTTTTATAACATGAGAATAGATGCACTATTGTTAGCAGGAAGCAAGGATGTGGGGTACGAGACAAACACTAAAGACCACAACTTTCTTTGACCGATAATGTTAGTTAGTAGTGTATCGGGGGGTTCCTTATTTGGATTTTGCTTTGCGAGACATCCCACGCATGAAACCTAACGAACGTCGGGAGCTGGGGATGGTTGGTCTTTAGCACATGAGTTTGGTGCCCTGGTTACCATCCGTAAGGGAAACCATAACTTTAACTTTAATTTTATTCCTATGCACGGTCAGTAGAACCGTACGATATGACATAAGAACTGATATCAGATGTTTTACATCGAGAATAAATCAAAGATAAGGGAAGATGATAAAGTCACAATACAGAATAAGTATTCATTGCCCCGAATCGATGACTTATTCAATTAGTTGAGGGGAGTTACCTTCCCCTCAAAGATTGGCTTGGGATCAGGATACAATAAGCTATGTATCAAGGAGTAGGATATGTCAAAGACTACTTCTTGATGAGGAATAGGTCCTATGAGTTCAGAGTCATGTCATTTGGGCTGACAAATTCTCCAGCTGTATTCATGGGCCTGACGAACTGAGGGTTTAGAGAGTTCTTCGATCAGTCTATCATCGTCTTCATAGATGACTTCCTTATTTATTCACAGACTTAGGAGTAGCATGCCGAGCACTTGAGACAGATTCTTCAGACTCTACGAGAACATCAGTTGTGTGCTAAGTATGAGAAGTGCGGATTCTGGTCACGGGAGGTGCATCTTTTGGGGCATATTGTGTCAGAATTTGGGGATATCGGTTGACCCGAGCAAGGTGTTGGTGATGAGGGAGTGGGGGACAGACCACGACACCAACTAAGATACATATTTACTTGGGGTTAGCCGGGCATTACAGGAGGTTCATCCGAGGCTTTTCAAAGATTGCAGGTCCGTCGACACACCTGACTCGCAAAGGGGTGTCGTTTATCCAGAATGACGCCTATCAGTTAGACTTTGATGAGTTTAAGACAAGTTAACCTCAGCACCAGTGTTAGCATTACCCGAGCCGAGAGTGGAATATCTAGTCTACACTGATGCGTCCTTGTTAGGACTTGGAGGTGTACTGCAGCAGGAGGATCAGGCTATAGCTTATGCTTTTCGTAAGCTTAAGCCTCACGAGAGGAACTACCCCACCCACGGTGGTGTTTGCACTTTGGATTTGGAGACATTACCTCCTAGGGAAGAAATTTCATTTATTCACGAACCACAAGTCATTACAGTACCTCTTCACACATAAGGAGTTAAATACGTTTCAACTTCGGTGGCTTAAGTTTGTGAAGGATTATCAATTTGTATCCAGTACCACCCGGGGAAGGTTAATGCGGTAGCAGACGCGTTAAGCCGTAGGCCAGTCGGTAAGGTGGCCGAGATGTGAAAAGCAAAATGGAAGGAGTTAGGGAACCAGGATGCGGTAGGTCATTCATTTATGTCTGCAATGACGGTTACACCCCAGATTATTATGGGAGTAGTACAGGCTCAGGAAGATGATCCATTCTACCAAAGTCAGATAGGAAAACTTCTAGCCGAGGGGGTTGAGTCTTACACCGTGGGTTCAGACGGGGGTCTATATTTCAATGGGAGATTGGTTATTCTCGAGGGTGAAGATTTGAGACACAAGGTGATGATAAAGTCCCACGTTTCCCGATTTGCAGTGCATCTTGATGGGGATAAGATGTACCAGGACATGCGTAAACAGTACTGGTCAGTTGGTAAAGGTGGACCATCATAGACCGGCGGGACTTCTACAGCCATTAGAGGTTCCTATGTGGAAGTGGGAGAGCATTTCCATGGACTTCATCACAAGATTACCTACATCGCAGAGGGGTCACAATTCAATATGGGTGATAGTGGACTGGCTGACCAAGGTAGCCCACCTTTTACCAGCCAAGACAGACTACACCGCGGGACAGTATGCCCAGTTATTCATTGCAGAGATAGTGAGACTCCACGGAGTGCCTCTCAATATCGTGTTTGACAGAGACAAGGTGTTCGTTTCTCAATTTTGGGAGAGTTTTCAGGAGGAGTTGGGTATGGAGTTGCGACGGAGCACAACCTATCACCCGCAGGAGATGGTCAGACAGAGCGGACGAATCAAATGCTGGAGAACATGTTATGTATGTGCATCATTAATTTTGGTAGAGGTTGGGAGCAGTACCTTCCACTGGTGAAGTTTGCTTATAACAACTCCTACCAGTTTACTATCGGTATGGCTCCATTCGAAGACCTATACGTAAGACCTTATTATTCCCCAACATGATGGCTAAAGGTAGGGGACAACAAGTTACTGGGTTCGGAGGTGATTCAAGATACTTCGGCGAGGATAGTGTTGATACAGAGTCGTATTTGAGTTGCTCAGGATCGGTAGAAGAGTTACGTTGATGCTAAACGTTACTTTCGAGAGTTAAATATCGGGGATCAGGTGTTACTTTGGGTATTTCCTATGAAGGGAGCTATACATTTTGGGAAGAATGGAAAATTGGCGCCTAGGTATGTAGGGCCATTCCCCATTATCGAGAGGATTGGGCCAGTTGCTTATAGACTTGGGTTACCAGAGCATTTGCACAGATTCCATGATGTGTTCCATATCTCTTCACTGAGGAGATTCCTTCGAGATAACTTGGCCCACACCCACATTGCATTGGAGGAGATAGACTTGCAGCCTGATAGTTCCTACGAAGAGGGGTCGGTTGCTATTCTAGATCGTAGCGAGAGGAAGTTGATATTGAAAATAGTACCACTAGTACGTGTTCAGTGGCAGCACCATAATGTTGAGAAATCAACCTCGGAGCGCGAGGATGACATGAGTGAACCTCATCCAGAGTTATTCATGCGAGATATATATATATATATATGTATATAGATTTTTTTCGAATTTCGGGACGAAATTCTGTTATTAGAGGGGAAGTATGTAATACCCCGTATTTTTATGCATATTTATTTTTAGGAAAATGGGGATTAATTAAATTAAAGGGAGAAAATTTAAATTGTAATTATTCTGATTTTACGATAATAATTACTAGCGTGATGAGAGTTAGTAGTTATTGAAATAATATTATGGTCGGGAATGAGATACACGACAGTTATGTTATAAATATTTGGAACGCATATGAGTCGCGTCACTAGTATATATTTGGGGGTTTAAAAGATAAATTATTTTTGAATAACTCAGACGATAATTTTGAGTGCGCCAGAGTGTCCGAAAGGGTCGAAATAGTCAAAAAACCCTACTCGAGTATTTTATTTGGAGTCCGGAGCATTTTAACCCAAAACGACACCCCAGAGGGGTATTTTGGTCTTTTAGAATTTTGGAATTTTTGGGTAATTAAATGGACGAAAATTTGGTTTAATTAAAAGAAGTTAGGGTTAGTGGCCTGTTAGTTCAACTTATGTAAGATAGAGAGGCAAAGAGAGAGAGAACCAAGGAAGAAGAAGAAGAAGAAGAAGACTCCATTAGAGCCCTAAGCTAAGAACTCAAGCTTTCGAACCAAAAAGTACACCAACACGTAGATCGGGTCAAGAGCATCGTTCCCATATCATTTTTAACCGCGAATCAGAAGTTCCTTTTTAAGGCAAGTGATTATATTGCTCTTTCTCTTAGCAATTATTATTCCTGTTAACATATGTTGAGGTTTTAGAACTATTAATACCAAAATTTGGTTTACCTATGTTGAGATTGTGTAGGAATCTTAGAAATTTGATAGGAGTTTGCATGTAGAGGATTTTCCCCTTTATAGAAGTGTGAAATCAGGAGAATTAGATGCTAATCACGATATAAAAATGGAACTTTTATGGATTTATAATTTCGGGTTATGTTAATATGATTCAAGGGAAAATTTAGGAGTTTGTTGAATTTATTTGATGATTAGAAGGAGACCTATTTGATTGTCGAGTGACTTAAACTTATAATTATTAGTGAGCAGAAAATTGTAATACCCCGTATTTTCATGGCTTTTAAATTTAAGGATTTATTAAATTTAATTGAGATAAATTAATTTAATTTTAATCCGAAATGTTGTTTTAAATATTTACTAGCGTGACAAGAATCAGTAATTATTGGGAATATATTATTTGTTGCATATTACTGGATGAGTATAGTAATATATGAGATTTATTTTTATAATATTGTCACGTGTGAATAAAATGACAATTGTGGAAATTTAAGTCGGGACGCGCATGTGTCGTGTCGGGACTAAATGCGGATCAACAAAAGTGAATATTTTATAGGTTGTTCGTATGGTCGTTTTGAGTGCCCCAACGCGTCCGAAAGGGTCGAGATAGTCAGAAAAGTATACCCAGGGGTTTGATTTGGATCTCGGGCATTTTTAGGCCTAATTAGTACCCCGGGAGGGCATTTTAGTCATTTTGTATTTTTGGGTAATTAAACCCACGAAAATTAAAGGGGTTATATCAGATGTTTAGGTTATCTCCTAGGGTTAGATAACTCAAAACACTAGAACGTCCATTGGAGAGGAGAGGAGAGAGCTCTCAAGGCATTCCAAGGCTCAAAACTCATTCGTTTACACCGCCGCCACAGCCAACGCGTAGATCGCGAGACGGGGAACGCAACCAAACCAAATTCAACACCAAACCAGATTTCTGAAAATCCCAGGCAAGTGTTTATCTTGCTTATTTCGTTGATGCATCATCCATACTAGTTTAGGAGTTATTAGGATGAGATTTATGGAAGAAAACCCCAATTTGAGATGGGAATTTTTCATGTAGTGATGATTTATATGATATTTTGGAAACCCTTTGTCATGTAAAGGATTAAGAGTTTGATTAAGAAAAGAGTTCTAATCAGATACAAACACTAAAACATTTATTTCGGACGATCAGACCGTTGGAATTGGATGAAATTTTACAGAGAATTAGCTGAAGACGAGAGGAAGCTATAGAAAAAAAAATTCAACTCGATCGGACCGTTCAATATTTTTTAATATTTTTTTTGCTAGACAGTTTTATGTTTTGAGGACTCTTAGAGATAATAAAAATTCAATTAAAACTCCATTTTAATTCCGATTTCAAAACCATTTGAAATTCTCATCTTTGAAAATAAAATTCAAAATCCTTTAATGTAAGGCGAAATCTATATTTTTTGGATATTTTGCATAAGGGATAATGTAAGTATATATTAAAGGGGAGAGACACGTAAGAGAGAGTTACGTTGGAACATAAATGGATATCTACTGAATTGTACATTTGGAAGAATAGAGTCCATGAGGGTTACGTAGTAAGTTGGAAAAACCCTTCGAATTAAAGTTAGAAACGAACCAATATACTTGATAAATAATAATGGGAAAATAAGGATAAATGTTGTGAATGTGGGTTATTGGATAAACCTAAATTGATATAATAAAAGTGGTATATTTATATGATTGTGTATGCATATATTATATACTTGTGAAAATCATGTCCGCGCTACTTGATATCCCTGAGGTTTCCGCGCTGGGACGATCTTATCTCGTGTGCCTTATGGGAGATATTGACTCATACCCTAGAAGATAGAAATCCTAGGTACAGGCTATCGAATCGGTAGTCACGGTCCTAAGAGACATGAGGGTATGTACTGACCTCTTGGACTTGGAAACTATGCTTCGCCTCAATATTGTTTGTGTATGTATTTATACAGTTCGAGAGTGATCCCGAACTTGTATTCCCTTTAGTACGATTGATACGGGGATTGGATAGCAGAGTATGCCCGCACCATAATTTTTATGTGGGGTGTTGTTAGAATATATATATTATACGAGTATTTAATATATTCATGAACTTATGAAATTTGTGAAACTGCCTACTGTGTTATGGTAAGTAAGACATGTATAATCACTCAAATTGGAAATACTTGTTTTGAAAAGAATAATATGATATTGTAAAACTTTATGAATCAATAAAGTTAAAATTAGCGTTTTGGTACTAAATGAAATTATCCTTTTAAACCATGATGTTGTTAAATCTTAAATCTTGAGAGTCACCTAAGATAAGTTAAATCCATGGGGAAAGATAGTGTGATATATGATGAGATAAACTCTTGGGGAGGTTAGTGCGATAGGAGTGCACATTAGAAGAGAGGTGAGAATTTCTCAAGACAGTGTCGTACTAATATGTTGTTGTATTGGCCTGTATCAATTTAAATACTTGCTAAACGAATTTTTAAATCATATACACTATCGGGCTCTGACCCGTTTCCATTTCTCTTTCTCTCTTGAATATATATGTGTATATATTACATGTGCCCAGCCACAGGGGCGTCTTGCATAGGGTCCTTTGGCAGGAACGCGCTGCAGCTTAGGTGGGAGTTGCAGGCTTGTTGTTTAGACGACTTCATCCATTTGATTCTACTCCTAGCATGTTCATTATTGGGGCATGTGTCGCCCTTTCCATTTTCAGTTGTTATTTGGATATTGTACTTCATCTATTTCTAGTATTGTCACTTTGGGATTTATTATATTCTGGATGGTTTACTTTAAGTTTTATTGTTAGTAGCCAGTTGTTGAATGTTAAATTATTGAATTGATTGTTTAATAAAATAAATATATAAAACATGATAGGAATGTTAAAAATGGTTTTGACACTTAGCTTAATTAATTAGGGTGTTTAAATTAGAACGACCGTGATGCTAAGAATGATCCAACTGTTCACCTTGATTTTAATTTAATAAAGGAGTGATCGCCCGATATTTAATTAGGCGGGGTGTCAGAGGTGGTATCAGAGCATCAGGTTCTAGTGTCCTTAGGATCTGTACGGCTTATTATGCTTTCAGCATTGCTTTGTTTGTTATAGAGACCTATGTTTAGGATTGTCGATTTCTTTGATGAGATTTCGTTCTCCTGCTATAATGTGTATACACTAGTGAATTCTAATTTCGTTCGGATGTGTGCGTGTGCCGAGCGATGACGGATGTCAGAAGAGGACCGTTAAGCGTACATCAGGAGGCAGGACTCAGTTGAGATTATGAAATATATCCGAGGATGATGACCGTAGTCGAGGTCACCTCCATTATGGCACGAGAAGCCACGACTAGAAAGGCGACTAAGGTGCAGCAATGATTTTCAAATGCTGTTATAGTCAAATGAGGTGCGAGGGTAAACTTACCCAACGTATTACAAAAACGTGTAGAGACTGTCAGTGGGAAATTTTAGAAACGCGAAAATTGTATGTGTTTACCAAAGGAGGTAAAGTTCCAAAGGCTTAAATATAGGACGGAGTGTGGCAAACTAAAAGTGAAAATTTAGAGAAAATTTTCTTGGCTTTCGGGACGAAATTATAATGGTTGGAGTCAACCACTAATTTTAGAAGTGGAATGCTATGCCTATAGGAGAACCTTAGGTACAGTGTTGACCGTATGTTCTTTCCTCAACTGTTCAGGATGAGAAGCATACGTGGTTCTGAACTCATCGCAGGAGGGCATAACAGAAGTCCAATTGTGGATATGAATCCTAATCGTTAGCAAATTTTGTATCGAAAGAGGTAGATACTAGTGGAGGAAATGACTCCAAGTGGGAGACGAACTTGTAATAATAGTTGATAATACTCGAGGAGGAAATTCTGATGGACAACCAATTCAGAGGTTGACAATGTCATATTTTGTCAATATAGATGATAACGCTTCTTTGTAGGGGAAGTTAAAGGAATCAAAGAATTTAGTCGAGAATAAGACTGAATACAACGGTGGTGGTATAGCGCCACAAAAGGATGTGGATACACATCAGGAAAACCATTTAAATGCTTCAGATAGTTAAATTCTTACCAAGTGATGGTAAATTCAGTAAGTACTATTATAGATAGTAACATGATCTTTATGGCCTAAAAATCTAAGGGAACAACCGGGATGGCTAACAGGAATCGAGTCTACTAAATTCCGAGAGAAGGACAATCCTAACCTGGTTAGTAGGACAAGTGATAAGTGGATTATGTGTTGAGGTATTTTGGTGCGGAGTGAAATTGCTCGCGATAATATGTTCCAAAGTGAGAAAAAGGGACAAGAATACGACGCCTAGTAAAGGACGACGATTAAAAATAATTTGGTTTTGGTTTTGGCAGACGTGTTACGTCCGAAAACCATTTGTGCAGTCAAGACGATTGCCAGGATGGATGTATAAGTTGTATCCTTAGAGGATGCGGCGTGTTTATGTGACACGAGCGAGTCACCATATTTTGTTCATTGCTAGATTAGCATATGAGACGAGTTTAATGCATATCATTATAAATGTTACCATTATGTGAATATTTTTCCTTAGTATAGCGAGATTTTTCTTTGGTGCTATCCGCGGGGGATGAATGAGTATATTAACAGTGTTTTATACTTTATTGAGGTTACTCGTTGTAGTGATGCGATACACGAGTATGATATTATCTTTGTTAAAATGTTATAGAAATGGGTAGTATGATAGTGGGCATTTATTGCAAGGCTATCGGAGTAGTTACATTAGTGCAAAACGTTTTGTTTTGGCGAGGCTTTACCTGTAAGAAGGTTGGACTCGCACTTATATTATCTATCCTAGAGACTTCGGAGGAGATAGTGGGCTCGAGATATTCGATACCAATGTATGTATAGACTTTGTCAGTATGATTAAGTATGTACCGAAATTTACCGTTGAGCAAAAAGACTTGACTCGGTATTATGTTTAGCACTCCGGACTTAGTGATAGGAAGAGTGCAGTGTTATATTTATCCTTAAGAGATGTGGGAGTTAAGAGTTATACCCCTAATGTTAGAAAAAGGAAATTTAGAGAATTTCGATCGTATGTATCCGAGGTTTATAGAATGTAATTACCATCAACCAATACGGGACGATAGTGAAATTGGTGAAACGTTCTTTGTTAAGCATAATTATGGGAGAAATTGTTACTTTTCTGTCAAGGGACGGAATAAAGGGGTATATACTATGGACGGATGACCTAACGGATTTCGATAACCGACAATGCTAGGTAGTAGTGTATCGGGGGGGTTCCTTGTTTGGATTTCGCTTTGCGAGACATCCCACGCATGGAACTTAGCGTAAGGTTGGAAATAGAGAGACGTTTGGTCACTATTCCATGAGTTCGGTACCCTGGTCGAAATGGGATCAAGTAATTATGTATGTAAGTTGGAAGTTGAATTTTGTTTTAAGGTCATTGGAGCCGGATTTTTGTGGTAGGAAAGCATTGAAAGTTATCCCCACGAGTTGAGGGGTGGAATGATGATAAGGAGAATTTAAAAATTTTGATTTCTATGGTGATTGAGAGTACCCAAATGTCATAACCGCGTACAGAACACAAGGTGAATAAAGAGTTGGAACGATTTTTAGCATGGATTATCTGGAAAGAACTTTATATTATACAAAAGAGATGACCTGTAATTATTTTGATGAATAGAGCGTTAGTGATTTATTTTGGTTGTTGTACCTATTTGGGAAAATTGTTGTACTTATCTGAGGAAGGTTGAGAATTATTATTCCTCTTTTATTGTCATGGAATTTGAATGCCCTATTCCTTCTATTCCTTTGAATTTAGTTAGTCCTACAGATGAGTAGCACGCCGTTCACTCTCCCAGGGCGGTCGGAGTGTTGCAAAAATGTGGGCATCTTGGTTAACTACAGTTAAAATAGTCCGAGTCGAAGGGACGTGGTAATAGACATGTGAAATATATGTTTGTGGGACTAGTATAACGAAGTGGAAGTGATAGAGTGGATTAAACGTCACATGAGGGGCGATAATCCATACATAAGTGTGCAATTAGAATAGCACGCCCTAACTTGATTGGAAGGCTGTGGGAAGCCATTCAAGAATTGGTATTCCTTGAATAGAGTAGAATTTAATTGTTATGAAGCACACCCGGAGCGGAGTTGTTATTAGTCAAGTGTGAGAGCGACTTGCGCATACAAAGAGTAATGATGTTAGTATAGTATAAGAGATCCAGAAGTGCGCTTCGTGGAGAGAAGAGCACGGGTCGGAACTTTCGGCATACTCCAAGGAAGGAAGGGGAGTATTACGTGTCACTTAATGTGAGACATTTCAAGGGAAGAATCGATGTTTAGCGAGACATAGTGAGTAGTCTCTACATGCACTGCCCATAGGTAAGGTTTGGTTGAAAGAGGAGAATCAACCAAAGAATTTTGTGTTTATCGAAAATTCCTGAAATTGGAAGAGGTTGGTAAAGTCGGTAAAGTTCTTGGATGGGTTGCCATCCTCAAAACAAGATCAAGGGTTTATCGCAAACATGTGAATTAAGTCGCCGAGAAGGAAGTGATTGATATTCCTTTGGGCTGGCTTACAATATTAACTAGTGTGCCCCAGACTTCCTTTGAAAAGAAGGATCGCGCCAGTGCATGGTCCGGCGCAGTATACATTTCTGAATCAGGATGAGATTGGTGAATCCCACCTTTGATATGGGATTTTAGGAACCAGCGGAGATAAGATTTCGTTTCGAGTAGGATGTATCACATTTGGCCAAGGAATAAGTGCATGGTGATTAAAGATTAGTGGAGCCACGTGAAGGAGATTTTGGAATCTTGGTACGATGATTTCAAGAATGCTCTGTAGAAGCACTCGTACCTGTTTGTCGCGTACGAGGTACTTATTAAGGTTTTGTTATGGAAGAACCTCGACTATTCTCCTTCCGTATGTTTAGAGGAGAGTAGATAATCAGAATTTTTGGATCGGTCGAGAAAATATCCGATAACTATGGTGGAATTCCACGACTGTTTTAGGCAGTCAAGAGTGGTCAAATGTTCGTATGATCTTCTCAGAATGGGAATTTTGTGTATGAATAAATTCGAGTAGTTGTCATGTAGTGAGGTGCGGCCTCCTAATGATAGTGAGATAATGGAATTTATAACGTATTGGCGTAACCTATTCAAATGTTTTCAATTGGGAGTGCAATGTGAAGTGTCTCCAATGAGAATGTAAAACAATGTTGCTGTGAGGAAAAAGCTATAGTGATTGAGCGTCGTACTATGTAGATAGTTTGTGTACTGACAAGGATATCCAGAATTGTGCTACCTGGAAGGCCTTATTTTCCGAATTTCGGGACGAAATTCCATTATTAGGGGTGTTGATGTAAAAAACTAGATCGCTCTAATTTTTCAATCACAGATAAATAAATAAGACAAATATTTTTAAAGTGGTTCGGCTAGGAATAAAGCCTACGTCCACTGTTATGTTATTGCTGAGTGTTTGTAGAATTCTTGATTACAAGTTCTCTCAAGAAATTCCGGTCCCCTTGAATGAGGATGATACAAGGTATTTATAGCCTTGAGGCTGTACATGAAAGGTTCGATACATTAAATGACATACATATGAAAGGGTAATACATTTAATGCAGAGTGCGTGCCAAGAATATAAGCATTCAATGAATATCTGAGCTGTTGATTATCTGGCAATTAATGATACGACCGAGATGCAGCTCGGACCGCCATAGCTGTTCGCTGATCAGGAGTTCCTCGGAACATTTGAGTACCTCGGTGCCATAGAGTTCCTCGGTGTGTTAGAGTTCCTCGGTGTGATAGAGTTCCTCGGCGTAATTCTCGTTGCTCGGAAAGAAGCATGGCTGGTCGGGAAATGATCTTCCTCGATGCTATTGTGCCACGTAGATTGACACGTGTCTTCGTCTTATTCGTCCACATCAGCATATTAATTTTGGTATCAACAGAAGCCCCCAATGTTTCATATTTTGAACTTTGAAGAGTATGGAACATTCTTTCTCGGTATATGGCAATATTAAATGTCCTTCCCGGGTTTCAGGAACATTGTATTCAAATTTCCTTCTTATTTTGCAGTTTCCGCCTTTTTTATAAGCACTTTGATATTCGTGCAAATTTTGTCCTCTTAGCCGCCGGAAGTTTAGTAGTTTCTTTTTGGTAATCATTTCTTTCGCCGTTTCCCAATGCAAAGTATTTAAACTTCTTTGGTAACCATACCGTCGTCTACGTTTTTCATTCTCTGCATTCAAGCTTTCTCTTCTCTTCTTCTCTTGTGCGTTCATCCTTGTTTCCGTTCGTTGTCAACACATCTCCTTTCTTTCTGTAAGATCTTCTTTCTTTCTTCTGTATCTCTTTTATTCAATATGGTTTATATTGTGGAGTCTATTGAGAAATTCCGTTCTGATTTTTCCATTCCTTCGTGGGTAACTCTAGAGGTTCTTTCTGAGCCTTTAGATTACTTTCGATTGGCTGAGGGACATTGGTTCCCCAGTCTTTTTGTTGCTGAATGCGGTTTTTCCTTTCCACCAAACCCATTATGTCTTGAGTTTTGTCAATATTTTGATCTTGTTCCTGCAAAAATAGCCCCCAATTCATGGAGAATAATTAACGGGGTGCATAAATTAAATATAACTCATGGGACTCGTATTGGGATCCCTGAAATTATGTTTTGTTATAAATGGGCTGTTCTAGATAATATTTATTATCTAAAAACTAGGTTTTTGAATAGGGCTCTTGTAGTTAATCTCCCTGACTCAAATAGGGATTATTTTGAGCATGGGTTGGTCATAAAAAATTGGCAACATGCGCCTTTATCTGGGAATGAAGTATACAACGGTCCCAGATGCCCCCCATATGGCAATGGGATAGGTTTATTTTTCATTTTATTTTACTTATGAAATTATGCTTTCATCATGTTTGACAAAATGTATGACTGATATTCCATTATGTATTTTTTTTGCAGTTGATAGCAAAAGAAAAACTCCAAAGGAATCAGAAGTGAATATTAAGCATCTGAAACTTATATGGGGTTTGCATAAGACCATTGCTGACGAGCATATTAGATCTGCTTCATATTTACTACAGTATAAGAGTTACACAACTTCTTATACTGCTCGTCCTGTTGAACCAGCTTCAACACCAGAAAGTTCATCTTCAGATTCTCAAAGAATGGGCAAGAAAAGAGCTCCTCCTGCTCTATTTGGTGACACTTCTTCTGCTGTTGGAGCCCAGAAAAGCAAAATTGATGTCCCAGAGGGGACTAAAAAAATAGATGCTGGTTCCTCCAAAGTTGCCGAGAAGCCCCCAGTGGCCCCGAGCAAGAAAGATGCTCCTACTGATGTAATTGCCATCTCTCCGACCAAGACTTCTTCCTTGGTTGATGCTGCTGACCGTCCTTTGAAGAGATTGAGGAAATCATCTTCAGTTAATCTTGCTGGAACTGCATCTTCTCTACCCGCTGGTGGTAGTAGTGTCTCAAAAATCATTCTTCCGAGTTCTTCATCGAGCTCAGTTATACCCGAGGTTCTCGGGGTTGATGAAAAAATTCCTAGGGATACACTGACATCCCTGGCTGCTCGCCATCTTTCTTCAGTAAATTTCTTATACCTTTGGTCTATCTTTCTTTTTCTTGAATTCTTGTATTTGTGTTGACTTTATTGTTTTTCTTATCTTTCAGCTGGTGAACTGCTTCAATACCATCGTGAAGAAAGATCAAGTTATTAAAGCTTCCAGTTCCTCGTCCGATGTTGACGATGCTTTGTTGGGTTTAGCCCAATCTGTGAAGGAATCTCGCCAACAGTACATCGATGAGAAAACTGTATGGGAGAAAAAGCTGGCTATGGCTGAGGCTGAAAAGGCGAAAATGGCGGAGACCTCCAAGAACTTGGAGGAGAAGGTTAAAGTTTTGGAGGTTAAACATCAGGATTCTGATGATAAATTGAAAAAAGCAGAGGAAGAATTATTTACTCTGCGAGATATCAAGGTTAAGAAAGAGGAATTGGAGGTGAAGCTTTCCTCGGAGAAGTCGAGGAGAAAAGTTGCAATCAAGAAGCAATTCAGCGTCGGTTGGGAGAAAGGATGGGAGAGAGGGATAGCTGCAATGACATCCCAAGTCCCATATGGGGAGTTGAAATACTTCCATGATGGCTGGGTGGCTGCTCTGCAAGAGCTAAAGGTCCAAACCGATTCTGAACTATTCCAACGGCATCTCCCTGGTCCTCCTCCACCAATTGTGGAGGAAGAAGAAGATGAACCTGCCTCAGATGAATCTTCTATGGCTATGGGCGATCAAGTTTCTGCTTCTCAACCCTCTGCCACCGAGGATGTCTCTTCCATGCCTCCTCCTCCCGAGAAGATTCCTAGTGATCAAGTTGTTGTTACCACCGAGCAACCGAGCTCCTCGTCCCAGCCTCCCGAGAAAGTCTTGGGAGACAAGGAAAAGGTGTGAAGTTGTTCGGTACCATTTCTATATTTCCTTGTAATCGAACAATGTAACTTTTTGATGATCTAATAAAATATATCTTTGCTCATCTCTGTTGTTGATAACTTGTTTTTGTTGATTGTTGTCTTTTTCTCGTCTTTAGTTTGTTGCTAGAATGGAATTGATCTCTTCACATAATACTGAGCTGATGCAGCAATGTCATCAATACTACAAGGCTGGTCATACAGACCTTAGTACATCGGAAATTGCTGATATTCTTGGTCATGGTGCTTCAGAGCAGGCTATTGAGGCTTATCAATATTTGAAAGATTTACTCGACCGAGCTGTGGCCAATAATGTGGCGTATTATGATCTGATCGAGGAACTTCATAGTTCCATAGAGGAACTTCAAGGTCAGCACAATGAATCAATGGCTTTGTTACACAAAGATTATGAAAATAGATACCAACAACTTTCTTCTGAAACAGGCCATAAGAAGATCATTGCTGCATATGATATTAGGGAAAGGACCCTAAAAGGTGAAGTTGAAGCCTGCAGACAAATTGCCGAGATCCTGGAACAAGAAAATAATAATTTGCAGAAAAAATTGGCTCAATATGAATCTGCTGCTTCATCCTCTACTGCATTAATACCAGTTACTGATGAAGGCTTCTCGTTCTTAGAGGTCGAAAATGCCAAACTGAGGCAAGAGCTGGAGGACTTAAGAAGATCTGCCATTTCTGGAACTGCTCGGGGACGAGGAAGAGGTTCTCGGGGGCGAGGAAGAATCAACCAAAATGTTGAAGAGGCTCGCACTCAGTCTACTCTGGAAACTCAAGCATTCCAGTTGAAAGTAAAAGATCGTGCTCTGACTGAAATGTCCAATAAAAATCTGTCTCTGGAAGATCAGCTTACATCGACGAAATCTGCCTTGCATAATAAGGATCTTTTTGCCAAAAGCCTTCATGAACAATTGGAGAGATTAACCTTCCAATTCCATAAACAGCCAAGGGAATTCTGGATGGCAGGATATAATGAAGCTCTCGTTCATCTGGATGCTCGCATTGAACATGCTAATAATGAAGGTTACAAGCAAGGATGGTTAAATGCATTGGGTGTATTAAAGTTGGAGCAAGGGCATTTTTTATGGGACTATCATGCTCCATCATTATTAGACCTGCCTGTACCACCTTTCAAATTGGATATGGCATGGATTCCAGCTCGTTCCATTCCTCGCAGTCTAATTTCAAAATATCTTGGTGATTATAGCCTTCACTCCCAAGCTGAATTATCTCGTCCTGAGCATCTTTTGGATATACCTTCTGTTATGAACGTCAGAATGCTCAGAGATGTTAATTTCATCAATTCTCCCCTTTGCCTAGAAGACCCTCCTGCCGGCGAGGAACCTGTTTCTAAAGCACAGGGCAAAAAACCAATAGAATAGTAATATCCATGTAACAATTTAGTACCTTCTTGTAATTTGTAATTTATTCTAGATTAATGAAAAGATTTTCATTTTCTGTTCGCCAAGTTTGTTAGTCTTGTGTTTATCAAGCACATTTATATTTGTACATATGTATCTATGTATCTGTTAAAAAGATAACAATATTATTGTTCAATAAGCAACTTAATAAAAAGTTACAAGTATTAGTAATGTTTCTCGATCACTTAATAATAAAGTAATGAGTAAAAATGTTCAAATTGTTTCCAACCAATCAAGGTGGGTGAATAATGTTTGTCGACTAATTACAGCTCCGACGAACTATACTTGGTTTGATTATAAAATTGCGTCCGACCAACTAAGATCAATAAGTTGTCCTCGCTGACCAACTACAGTTATTGGGTTTTTTGCCCCGACCAAATATACTTGGTGTATTTTTTGAACATTTTGTTTTTCAAAAAACTCATTGTAATAATATTACCTCCCGACCAACATAAGTTGTAATATGAGAGTATATTTTTATCTTACCAACCGTAGTTGATCCTGCTGGTGTACACTTTCCGGCTCCTTAAAGCTTTTGGCTCCTTAGAGCATTTTTGGCTCCTTAGAGCATGTCCTCCTAAACAAAGGAGGTTGGCTACTTATAGCACTTTTTGCTCAATAGAGCTGTCCTCCTAACCAAAGGAGGTTGGCTCCTTAGAGCACTTTTGCTCCGTAGAGCTGTCCTCCTAACCAAAGGAGGTTGGCTCCTTAGAGCACTTTTGCTCCGTAGAGCTGCATTTTTTGGCTTCTTAGAGCATGTCCTCCTAACCAAAGGAGGTTGGCTACTTATAGCACTTTTGCTCCGAAGAGCTGTCCTCCTAACCAAAGGAGGTTGGCTCCTTAGAGCACTTTTGTTGTGTAGTGTATTACACTAGTATTCCCCGAAAAACTTTCATCCAGAAAGAAAAATGGTGAAACATCTTCGTTTTATTCATAATGAAAGAAATGCTTTACATTTGACATCATTGATAATACTTGCGCAGGTGTTCAGCATTCCATGCATTTTTAAATTCCTCTCCTTCTAGAGTTGCTATTCTGTAAGTTCCTGGTCGAACAACTTCTGTAACTCGGTAAGGTCCATGCCAGTTTGCTTCCAGTTTATTCTGCTTCTGAATGACCTTCTTTAGCACATAATCCCCCTCTTTTAAATCACATTTCTTTACCCTTTTGTTGTAAAACAGAGCTGTTCGTTGTTGATAAGCAGCATTCCTAATGGCTGCCTCTTCTCTGACTTCCTCGAGCATATCCAAATCCATCCTTCTCATCAAATCACTGATCGGAGAATTGAAATTTAACACCCTATGTGTTGGTAGGCCCAACTCGGCAGGTATCACAGCCTCACTTCCAAATGCTAGCATATATGGTGATTCTCCTGTTGCTGCTCGGGGAGTTGTTCGGTAGGCCCACAAGACTGACTGTAGCTCATTAATCCAATTTGCTTTAGCCTCACTTAACCTCTTCTTCAACCCATTTAGTAATGTTCTGTTCGTCACTTCAGTCTGTCCATTGCTTTGAGGATGGCCTGGTGCTGAATGAAACTTCAAGACGTTTGACTGATGACAATAGGCAGCAAATTCTTCATTATCAAATTGCGTTCCATGGTCTGTGATGAAAGCGTGGGGGAGACCATACCGACAAATGATACTCTTCCATATGAACTGATACACCTTCTCGTACGTCATATCAATTAGTGGTTCAGCTTCCACCCACTTAGTAAAATAGTCTACTGCCACGACGAGATACTTGAACCTTCCTCGGGTCGTCGGCAGTGGTCCAACCAGATCAATCCCCCATATGGCAAATGGCCAAGGTGATGTTATGGGTGTCAACAATGCCTGTGGAGTTCTTCGGATGGAAGAAAAACGTTGGCACTTGTCACACTTCTTAGCATAGGCTATACAATCAGCTCTCATCGTCGGCCAGTAGTATCCCTGTGTCATCACCCTTTGCAGTAGGGTCCGACCTGCTACATGAGCTCCACAAGATCCTTCATGGATTTCTTCAATCAATTCTTTGACTTCTGATGGATGCACACATCTCTGCAAACCTGCCATAATGCCTCGTCTATACAAAACACCATTAGTTAACACATACCGAGCAACTTTATACTTCAATTTCTTGGCAGATAGTTTGTCCTCTGGTAGCACTCCTTCTTCAATGTATGCTCTGATAGGATCCATCCAAGATGGTCCTAAATCAAGGGTAATAATCTTCACTGTCAGATCTTCTTCTATGCTCCGACTTTCTAGTACTTCAATTGGTATTGTTCTTCGCAGTTCGGTGCGCGTAGCTGATGCTAATCGGGCCAATGCGTCTGCTCTAGCATTCTCCATTCTCGGTATCCTCACCAATTGAATAGCATCAAATTCTTTCAATAAGTCCATCACTTTTGCATGGTACTTCACCATTAACTCTCCCTTCACTGCATATATTCCCATCATTTGATTCACAATTAATTGAGAATCACTGAAAATAATTACTTGGCGTGCCTCCATAACTTTTGCCAAATGAAAACCTGCTATCATAGCCTCATATTCAGCCTCATTATTAGAAGCTTTGAATTGGAATCTCAAGGCATACTCCATGTCAATATCATCTGGAGAATTTAAAACAATCCCTGCTCCACAACCAGCCGTGCAAGATGATCCATCTACATATAATCTCCATGTATGTAACTCGTCTTCAAATTTCTTATCTGTTAGAGTTCCTCGGTGAAATATCATCTGTTTTCTTTCATCATCCCCGGGTATCCTTCGTTCCTCGTCGGTCATTTGTTCGCGCCCCTCTACCAACCGGGGTTGGTCGGGGTTTGAATATGATGATTTTTCTACATCCACAAGTCCTTTTACCAACCTTGGTTGGTTTGGATCTGTGTCTGTCGATCCTGTATCGTCCACAGATAGGTCAGCAAGCATCTTTTGCTCCTCGGGGGTATCAGGGTATGTGAACTCTGCTATAAAATCTGCCACGGCTTGCCCTTTCAATGATGACCTGGGTTCATACACAATATCATATTCACCGAGCTCTATTGCCCAGTACATCAATCTTCCTGATTTTTCTGGCTTGTGAAGGGCTTGTCTTAACGGCATGTCGGTATACACAATGATGGTATGGGCCTGGAAGTATGGTCTCATTCTTCTACTTGCTTCAATTAATGCCAGTGCCAATTTTTCCAGTTTTGGGTATCTGATTTCTGCACCTCGGAAGGCCTTGCTTGTGTAATAAATTGGCTTCTGGACTCCATTCTCCAATCTGATCAACGCCGAGCTAACTGCATTTTCTGATACTGCCAAATACAAGTACAGCTTCTCTCCAGTTATTGGCCTAGACAATAATGGTGGGGCTCCCAAATACTTCTTCAGATCTTGAAAGGCTTTCTCACATTCATCAGTCCACTCAAAACTTTTTCGTAGTGTTTTGAAGAATGGGAGGCATTTATCAGTTGCTCGGGATACAAATCTGTTGAGTGCTGCAACTCGTCCGGTAAGACTTTGCACTTCTTTCTTCGTCGTCGGGGATCGCAGCCCTAAAAGAGCTTTGATCTTTTCTGGATTTGCCTCAATACCTCGTTGGTTGACGATGTATCTGAGGAACATTCCTTCTCGTACTCCAAAGGTACATTTCGTCGGGTTAAGCTTCATCTGGTATTTATCCAGTTGATCAAAAGTTTGACTCAAGTCAACCAAATGATCTGCAGCTCTCTTGCTTTTGGTGAGCATGTCGTCGACATAGACCTCCATATTGCGGCTGATTTGTTCGGTGAATACCTTGTTCATCAACCGCTGATATGTTGCACCTGCATTTTTTAAACCAAAAGGCATAACATTATAACAATAAGTTCCCCTTGGGGTAATAAAAGAAGTACTTTCCCTGTCTTCAGGTTTCATTTTGATTTGGTTGTAGCCAGAATAAGCATCCATGAAGCTGAGTAGCTCGTGTCCCGAAGTAGCATCCACTAGTTGATCAATTCTGGGCAATGGAAAATGATCTTTTGGACATGCCTTGTTGAGATCAGTAAACTCAACACACATTCTCCATTTGTTGTTGTTCTTCTTTACCATCACCACATTCGCCAACCAATCTGGATATTTCACGTCTTCAATGAATTGGGCTTTCTGGAGTTTCTCGACCTCCTCTTGTATGGCCGGGTTCTTCTCGGGACTAAACACTCTTCTTCTTTGCTTCACAGGCTTGATCTCCCTATTCACATTGAGTTCATGACATAAGAAGTTTGGATCTATTCCTGGCATGTCTTCATGACTCCAAGCAAAAGTATTCTTCCTGTTTCTCAAGAAAGTTATCAACTCCTGTTTTATTGAAAAATCCAACGACGACCCTATCTGAGTTATTCGTTCAGGATGCTCGTCGTCCAGGATAACAATTTCTGTAGATTCCACAACCTGTCCTTTTACGAGTTGAGATTCATCCCTAGGGTCAAGAGTTTCAATTTCTGTGCCTTCCTCCACTTGGTAAGTAGTAGTCTTTTTCTTTGATTCTTCAAGTTCCTCTTGCTCGGCAGACGAATAATAGCATTCTCGAGCTACTTTTTGGTCACCTTTCATAATTCCTACTCCAAAATTCGTTGGGAATTTCAAACACTGATGTACTGTAGATGGAACTGCTTCGAACTTCTTCAATCCAACTCTTCCCATGATGATGTTGTAGGCGGACTGCACATTCTTATCCATCACAAAAAAGCGTATTCTTTCTGTTCGACAAGCAGGCCAAGTTCCAATGAGTATATCCAACTTGATCGTCCCAAGTGGAAAAACTTTCTCGCCAGCAAAACCCAGAAGGGGTCTGTGATAAGGTTCTAACTGAGATAATTTTAAATTCAAGCTATCAAAGCATGAATAGTACATGATGTCTGCCGAACTACCATTGTCTACTAACACCCTTGAAATGACCACATCCTTCATTCTCATTTTGATCACCAGAGGATCATCATGAGGGTAAAGAACACCTGCCAGGTCGTTTTTTGAAAAACCAATCACTAGCTTCTCTTTGTTTACCTTCCTCGGACGATCATCCTCGTCCAGGTTTATTCGCTGAATGTATGAACAAGCTTGAGCCTCTCCGAGATAAGCTTTTCTTTCTGCAGTAAGGTCTCCTCCTCCTGCATCTCCTCCTGTAATAACATTACAATCAAATGATCCAAAACGTATGGAAAATACCTCTCGTTCAGGTTTCCTTGGCTTCTTGGGAAGATCGGGGTCATCATCTGGATCCTCTTCATGGTCCCTCCTCTTTTTCTCCTCTGCACGACGAGGAGATCTAGATCTCTCTCTAGCTCTATCATCATTCTTCCTCTCACTCTTGCGATCTACGTACTTTGATAATTTTCCTCTTCGGATGAGTGTTTCAATCTCGTTCTGAAGGGCTATACAATTTTTGGTCATATGGCCATGATCTTTGTGAAATTCGCAATATTTGGTCTTATTCCTCAAGTCGGGATCTGTCTTCAGTTTCTCTGGCCATTTGATTTCCTCGTTATTCCTGATTTCTTCCAAAACATGATTAATACCCACTTTCAATGGAGTATAATTATCATACTTCTTTAGGGCTTCCAACTTCATCCTGTTATTCTTGGAATATTTGTCACCACCATTACTTTTCTGATCTTTCTTCTTAGAATTGTCGACCTCCACTTTAACTTCTTTATCCATATTCTTCTTCGCAGCCATAGCCTCCTCGGCATTCATGATTTTGGCCGCCTTTGCCATCAACTCCGACATATTTTTAGGTGGATCTTTGGCCAAAGTGTAGTACAGCTTGTTAGGCAGCAATCCACTCATCAGAGCAGTGATTGTTGTCTTTTCTTCATAATCTATGACTTCCAACTTTTCGTTATTGAAACGAGTTATGTAATCTCTACTACTTTCACCTGATTTTTGTCTAACACTTAGCAAGTGTGCTACTCGCTTTACCGGCTTTGCTCCAAAACAGAAATTGCCAATAAACAATTCGGCTAACTGAACAAAAGTTGAAATCTTTCCCCGAGGAAGATTATTGTACCATATCTGTGCAGATCCGGTAAGAGTTCCCGAGAATGCTCTACACCTCATCTCGTCGGGGACAGCGTAGATATCTGCAGCAGCTTGGTACTGTTCTATATGAAGTACGGGATCTGTCTTTCCATCGTACTTGGGAGTCACTACGGGTGCTTTGAATTTCGACGGTGTAGGGAAATCCACAATGGCTTGCACAAAAGGTGTTCCTTGAACAAAAGTTCTCTGTAAGGGATTTCTCGCCTTAGCCATTTCTCCCAGTCTATCCTTCAACCGTTGAATGGAACCTTTCCATGCTTCATTCCCTTCCTCGGGCCGCTTAGTCCGAGCAACTGATTGCTCTGACGTAGCTTCCTGAGATTTATCTCGACGAGTGGTTGGTCGCGATTGCGCAGATCCTTCTCTCAAACCTGGTGGTGGTCTAAAACTTCTTGATGGAGCCCTAGGTGGACTCATGTTCCTCCTTGGTCCTAACCGACTGAAAGGAGACACTCTACTTAACCTTTCCAAAGCGCTAGTTCTCTCCGGAGAGAGAGTGATACGTTGATCTGTATCCGAAGCCCGTATTGATGAAGTTCGCCCAGGTTGATAAGAAAAATCATTAGATTCCTCATTGCGATATGACCCAGTACGTCTAGATTGCGATTGCCTATGATCACTCCTTTGCCCTGAATAGGTAGGTGCACCGCCCTGAAGAGTTTGAATGAGTTGCCTCATAGATTCTTGCATGGCGGTTTGTCCTTGAGCCAGATTCGTCATAATTCCAGCCAGATCTGGGGATGCAGTTGGATTTGGAAGATTTCCAGTATTTCCAACATTTCGATTACTGGATTCTGGATTATCTGCCATTGGTGATAAATGATTTTTAGGAAAAACGATAATAACAGTCGTTCCCACAGACGGCGCCAATCTGTTGATGTAAAAAACTAGATCGCTCTAATTTTTCAATCACAGATAAATAAATAAGACAAATATTTTTAAAGTGGTTCGGCTAGGAATAAAGCCTACGTCCACTGTTATGTTATTGCTGAGTGTTTGTAGAATTCTTGATTACAAGTTCTCTCAAGAAATTCCGGTCCCCTTGAATGAGGATGATACAAGGTATTTATAGCCTTGAGGCTGTACATGAAAGGTTCGATACATTAAATGACATACATATGAAAGGGTAATACATTTAATGCAGAGTGCGTGCCAAGAATATAAGCATTCAATGAATATCTGAGCTGTTGATTATCTGGCAATTAATGATACGACCGAGATGCAGCTCGGACCGCCATAGCTGTTCGCTGATCAGGAGTTCCTCGGAACATTTGAGTACCTCGGTGCCATAGAGTTCCTCGGTGTGTTAGAGTTCCTCGGTGTGATAGAGTTCCTCGGCGTAATTCTCGTTGCTCGGAAAGAAGCATGGCTGGTCGGGAAATGATCTTCCTCGATGCTATTGTGCCACGTAGATTGACACGTGTCTTCGTCTTATTCGTCCACATCAGCATATTAATTTTGGTATCAACAAGGGGGGAAGTATGTAATACCCCGTATTTTCATGGCTTTTAAATTTAAGGATTTATTAAATTTAATTGAGATAAATTAATTTAATTTTAATCCGAAATGTTGTTTTAAATATTTAATAGCGTGACAAGAGTTAGTAATTATTGGGAATATATTATTTGTTGCATATTACTGGATGAGTATAGTAATATATGAGATTTATTTTTATAATATTGTCACGTGTGAATAAAATGACAATTGTGGAAATTTAAGTCGGGACGCGCCTGTGTCGTGTCGGGACTAAATGTGGATTAATAAAAGTGAATATTTTATAGGTTGTTCGTATGGTCATTTTGAGTGTGCCAACGCGTCCGGAAGGGTCGAGATAATCAGAAAAGTATACCCAGGGGTTTGATTTGGGTCTCGGGGCATTTTTAGGCCTAATTAGTACCCCGGGAGGGCATTTTAGTCATTTTGTATTTTTGGGTAATTACACCCACGAAAATTAAAGGGGTTATATCAGATGTTTAGGTTATCTCCTAGGGTTATATAACTCAAAACACTAGAACGGCCATTGGAGAGGAGAGGAGAGGAGAGAGCTCTCAAGGCATTCCAAGGCTCAAAACTCATCCGTTTACACCGCCGCCACCGCCAACGCGTAGATCGCGAGACGGGGAACGCAACCACACCAAATTCAACACCAAACCAGATTTCTGAAAATCCCAGGCAAGTGTTTATCTTGCTTATTTCGTCGATGCATCATCCATATTAGTTTAGGAGTTATTAGAATGAGATTTATGGAAGAAAAACCCAATTTGAGATGGGAAATTTTCAAGTAGTGATGATTTATATGATATTCTGGAAACCCTTTGTCATGTAAAGGATTAAGAGTTTGATTAAGAAAAGAGTTCTAATAAGATAAAAACACTAAAACATTTATTTCGGACGATCGGACCGTTGGAATTGGATGAAATTTTACCGAGAATTAGCTGAAGACGAGAGGAAGCTACAGAAAAAAATTCAGCTCGATCGGACCGTTCTATATTTTTTAATATTTTTTTTGCTAGACAGTTTTATGTTTTGAGGACTCTTAGAGATAATAAAAATTCAATTAAAACTCCATTTTAATTCCGATTTCGAAACCATTTGAAATTCTCATCTTTGAAAATAAAATTCAAAATCCTTTAATGCAAGGCGAAATCTATATTTTTGGGATATTTTGCATAAGGGATAATGTAAGTATATATTAAAGGGGAGAGACACGTAAGAGAGAGTTACGTTGGAACATAAATGGATATCTACTGAATTGTACATTTAGAAGAATAGAGTCCATGAGGGTTACGTAGTAAGTTGAAAAAACCCTTCGAATTAAAGTTAGAAACGAACCATTATACTTGATAAATAATAATGGGAAAATAAGGATAAATGTTGTTAATGTGGGTTATTGGATAAACCTAAATTGATATAATAAAAGTGGTATATTTATATGATTGTGTATGCATATATTATATACTTGTGAAAATCATGCCCGCGCTACTTGCTATCCCTGAGGCTTCCGCGCTGGGACGATCTTATCTCGTGTGCCTTATAAGGGATATTGACTCGTACCCTAGAAGATAGAAATCCTAGGTACAGGCTATCGAATCGGTAGTCACGGTCCTAAGAGACGTGAGGGTATGTACTGACCTCTTGGAAACTATGCTTCTCCTCAATATTGTTTGTGTATGTATTTATACAGTTCGAGAGTGATCCCGAACTTGTATTCCCTTTAGTACGATTGATACGGGGATTGGATAGCAGAGTATGCCTGCATCATCATTTTTATGTGGGGTGCTGTTAGAATATATATATTATACGAGTATTTAATATATTCATGAACTTCTGAAATTTGGGAAACTGCCTACTGTGTTATGGTAAGTAAGACATGTATAATGACTCAAATTGGAAATACTTGTTTTGAAAAGTATAATATGATATTGTAAAACTTTATGAATCAATAAAGTTAAAATGAGCGTTTTGGTACTAAATGAAATTATCCTTTTAAACCATGATGTTGTTAAATCTTAAATTTTGAGAGTCACCTAAGATAAGTTAAATCCATGGGGAAAGATAGTGTGATATATGATGAGATAAACCCTTGGGGATGTTAGTGCGATAGGAGTGCACATTAGAAGAGAGGTGAGAATTTCTCAAGACAGTGTCGTACTAATATGTTGTTGTATTGGCCTGTATCAATTTAAATACTTGCTAAACGAATTTTTAAATCATATACACTATCGGGCTCTGACCCGTTTCCATTTCTCTTTCTCTCTTGTATATATATATGTATATATTACAGGTTCCCAGCCACAAGGGCGTCTTGCATAGGGTCCTTTGGCAGGAACGCGTTGCAGCTTAGGTGGGAGTTGCAGGCATGTTGTTTAGACGACTTCATCCATTTGATTCTACTCCTAGCATGTTCATTATTGGGGCATGTGTCGCCTTTTCCATTTTTCAGTTGTTATTTGGATATTGTACTTCATCTATTTCTAGTATTGTCACTTTGGGATTTATTATATTCTGGATGGTTTACTTTAAGTTTTATTGTTAGTAGCCAGTTATTGAATGTTAAATTATTGGATTGATTATTTAATAAAATAAATAAATAAAACTTGAAAGGAATGTTAAAAATGGTTTTGACACTTAGCTTAATTAATTAGGGTGTTTAAATTGGAATGACCGTGATGCTAAGAATGATCAAACTGTTCACCTTGATTTTAATTTAATAAAGGAGTGATCGCCCGGTATTTAATTAGGCGGGGTGTCACAAAAATATGTCGACCCTCGAGAGGTATGAAATTCATATAATTTCAGAGATACGAAAATACAAGGGAGAATATATACAAATAAGGTACGGGGTATAATAGGGGATATTATGCGTACTGCGAATACTAGGCGGTGGGAAAGCCAATGAATTTGTATAAGTTGTGTGTATGCTTATTGTTTAAAATAATATGTGTACGACATACCTAGATACTGGTTATCGAATGGAGGTTAACACGTTGTGGACCAGCGGATCTTGTGCGCCTTCTGGGGACTTAGAGTCGTACCACTAAAGCATGGAACCTAGGTACGGGCTATCTGTGAGAATGATAGTGATGACGGTTTTATGGGTTCGTAGGTATGTGCATAGCCCATCGGCTTGGAACTATGTTCGCCTCCAATAGGTGTTTGTGTTTTTATTGGTTCTCGAGAGATTAAACCAGTCGTCCTCTATGCGTGAGCGTTGCAATGGGACTAGATAGTCGAGTATGCGTAGCACTAAGGGTTTTTCAACCAGGGGTGCGATATTGCTATATTTATTTATATATTGATATATATGCATAAAGAGAATAATGTGTGTAAACCAAAATCCTGTTTGGTGTCTTATATGGATGACTCTATTTTTAAATGTGTACTTATGGTATTATCAACTGGGCATTTAGAAGAATATGAGAATGAATAAAAGTAATTCTAACCCTATATCGAAATCTTAAGTACGTCGGCCCTAAGTTATTTAGGGAGTCTTTCCAGCATAATTGTATGTACTTAGTATCCAGTCGGGTATCATGACTAGTATGGGTAGTTAGGCTCGTTAGGCATGCACACTAAGATCGAGGGGTGAGTATCTCAAGTAAGTACGCTAAGTTAACTTGATTAATAATTGTGTTAATTGAATCAATTTAAGCACTTGCTATTTTAAACTGTTTTCAACTCGGGTTGTGACCCGTTTTTTCTGTATATCTTTCTATTGTTCTATTATTTTTAGGTACCCGGCCACAGGGACACCATCCTTAGGAGACTCTATTCAGTTTTCCGTGTTGTAGCTGCTGTGGAAGCTGCAGGATAATTGCTAGTAGACGACTCAACCTATTCTTCCTTTTGCAGTTATCTATTCTGTTGGACATGTCGTCCTTTCTTCTATTTACATTCAGATATTTAGTTGTTTTAAACCCTCTCTTGGATTTGATTTACTTTTAATTGGATTTATTGTATGGGATTGTATCTGGACATGTTTACTCCAGCCATTATTTTACTTCAGTTACACTTTAATTATGTTACTGTAATGTATGGCATTTGTTGGTATTCTTTTTTATATTGGTTAGTAACAAGATAAAATTTGGACATCACGCTTTTTAAATATTAGGTGGTTAGTTTTTATTAAATTAAAATTGAGTTTTCGACAGTGATGCATTATCTGGACCAACTCGATATTCTGAAATTAATTAATTAAGGACTGATCACCCGGTAATTAATTAGGTGGGGTGTCACAGGTGGTATCAGAGCATCAGGTTCTAGTGTACTTAGGATCTATACGACTTATTATGTTTCCGCGTAGCGTCTTTTGATGTAGAACCCTATATTTTAGGATTGTTGTACTCTTCATACATTTTACATACTTTTGCTACAATGTTATGTATGGACGGTGGTTTTATAAAATTCATTTGAATTTCAGATGTCGCCTATGGGGGAGAGACACACTAACATCGTTGAAGAAGTAAATGCGGTACAAGCCCAACAAATGAATTTCTTTCAAGCCCAACAAATGATCACCCGGTAATTAATTAGGCGGGGTGTCACAATATCATTCCAACTACGGATCCTCGATTCATCAAGGGATAGAAATCAACGGAGGGGGATTTCTTTCAAGGTATTCTGGGATATCTGGGCCATTATATTTTTGGAGGAACCAAGGAGTGTCATGGCTCAGTGATAGCTTCAAAGGTGAACAATTGGGTGTCCGCTTCCTTCTAATTTCTCGATGCCTGGCATCTTGAACTTCTCTAGCAGTCTAGCTTTGGGATAGGAAGAGATATGGGTGTAGTCCATGTAGTTACCTGATATCTTAACTTGGTTAAACTTTTTTTACAACAATTTGAGGTCTTCTTTGACCTTGCTCAGTTACTCCTCTTTAGGATCCATGGGTATTGGTAGGTTATCCCCTCGTTAGGAAAGGTTCGAAATAGGGACTTGAGCCAGTGGCGGCCCATTAGTGGGTGGGGCATCTAGAGGATGCTGGTACTCTTCTGGGACCCAGATAGGCTCGGGAGTGGGTTGATCCATGGCATGAGGAAAGATAAGCTCGAGTTCTTAGGGAATCTAGGCTCTATGTCGCTGCATTTCATGGACCTTGGTTTGAAGATTGTAAATCTTCGCACAAAGTTGGTCTAAGATGATCATTAGAACGGGCCTCACATTAGGTTCTTGGTTATTGTTCTCCATTAAGAACTCGTGAAGATAGATCTCAAACTCGAATGAAATAGCAGAAGAAGTGACGGAGCTTCGGGGCAATTTAATGGAAGCCCGAAGCCAATAGGGAGCCAGGTCAAAATTGAGTGTGCGATCGACCTGAGAGGGAAAAAGGTTTGATTTTATTTTTGAAATAAGAAGGCAGAAAACATTTGGTATTTTGTAATAAGGAGAAAAATTATTTTGGGAATTATTAATTTTTAAAAAGGGAGAGGAATCTCATCATGATTATTATTATTAGGTTTTCACTTGTATTACGTTTGCCTAACTGCTAAAAAAATGTCGAACAGAACTAAAGCCTAGGAAAATAGGGTTTGAAATTATGTAAAATGCGTTTTGACATGTTTCTAGGCACACAGACAGAATCCTATTTTGAAAAAAGGCAAAATAGCGTGAAAATTTGGGCAGTATGCCGACCTAAAATTTTGATAGATTTTCACATGGTAACCAACAAACTAAATATGAGTGCCCTAGGCTTGCACCTATATGAAGTTTATGTACTTGTTGGGTTGGTGGAAGGGTTCTCGCCTTTTGACATGACTTCCACGATATACCTTTTGCCTATAAGGGCAATCATTCATCGGTACGTGTAGACAAGCCATTTGATATAACTGAGTGTACATGAATTGCCTCACTATATACCTTGTTGGGATAGTACATGTGAGAGAAAATTATATATACTCAACGTACATGAACGAGTTCCCTACTATATACCTCTCATTGTGAGTTCTTTCAAGAGGTACGATGCGGGGGAATCGTTTGATATACGTCGAAGGTACGAGGCCAATGAAAGGTGAGTGTCATATCGCTTAGGGTAAATGCGACCCGCAGGACTAGAACCCATCACAAAGTGACTCCCCAATACAGGACAAAATTTTAGTCAATATTGCCATGCCCTTGGTGATGTAGTGTGAAAAATGTATGAGTCCTAATTAGAATATTATGGAGAGAGGGTATTTTTTATTTTTTTATTTGCATGATGAGTAAAGGGAGAACTATGCTAATGGGGGAGCATATACGATTATTATGAAAAGTAAATATAACATGGAGATTATACTACGCATGGATATATGTGAGTGAATAAGTGACATGGGAATATATACAAGTGAGTGTGTGTGGAAGTGAGCCTATACATGGATCAACTACAAGTGGTATGTGATATGTGTAAGTGAGCTTGGAGATATACAAGTGTGGGAAGTGTGGGTGTGTGCTAGTGAAGCCTAAGCATGGATATTCAAAGTGGTGTGTAAAGAATGTGAGTAAAAGTGAAGCTAAGTGAAAGTGCGTAAAGTGTAGATGGAGAGTATGTACAAGTGTGTGAAGTGTAGAAGTGAGTGGAAAGTGATATGCACATTAAGAAGATATACACGAAAGGTAAATAGAGGAGAAAAAGGGAACATACAGGTAGGTGTATACACATACATGCAGAAAAGAGTAACACCCATTCAGAAATAGAGTCTAGTCCTCTAAAAAAGTCCCAAGCGAATTCACCACTGTGGCCATCCCGAGGGGGTGGGAGTAGGGGTGGCAATTCGTGTGCGTCGTGTCGTGTTCGTGTCGTGTCATGTCGGGTTCGTGTCAAGTATTAGTCAACCCTAACCCGACCCATTTAACTAATCGTGTCAGATGAGCAAACATTAACCTGACCTATTTATTATCGTGTCGTGTTCGGGTTGACCCGCATAACCCATTAAGTAAAATATAAAATAATTTTTTTCTTCTCTCTTAACCAATTATACCAATCATAGGCTTACAATAACTTAAATTTAATTAATTTCAACTTCTTTCAACACATAAATAATTTATCATCTTATTCTCCTTGAATTTTATAGAATGCCTATCAAGATATATAAATTATCTAATATATTCTCCATAAATACGAGTTAAGCGGGTCTATTCGTGTCACTTTTGAGTTATACGTGTTTGACACTAACCCAACCCGTTTATTATTCGTGTTGGCGGGTCGTGTCATATTCGAGTTCGTGTCAAGAAATCGTCAACCCTAACCCGCTAACTTCGTGTCGAGTTCGTGTCGGGTTATCGTGTCGTGTCAAAAATTGCCACCCCTAGGTGGGAGGGCTTCCCCCACGCTTTTCTATGCATGCATGCAGGATTGAACCCTTTGTCGAGGCACTCGATCATCATCAATGTGGCATAGTATGTTGAGATAGAGTCGCCAGCCTATTTTTTAGAAAATATGCAAAAGAAATGTTTTTGCCTCGAGAGAACGACATCAAGGACAATACTGATGCTTGCGAAACCAAGTAGTTCAAAGGTCTGGGGACTAAGCTAAGAATGGTAAGGTGTTAGGCACCCATCCTTCTCTTTTGATCTCTCATGGGCATGTGTTAATCTTCTCATGTTAGACTCCGTGACGTATGTGCTTATGTGCATAATATAAATGGAAAATGGAACCGTTCAACTCTCTTCATGGAAAAGGACGGAGTGAGTTTATCCTTAGGAGTATTCCCAAAATAATAATTCAAAATATGATGTAAGTGTTTGCCGAGTCACAAGTTGTTGTAGAAGAACGAATGTACACATCAGACAAGACATAACCATGTAAGAATATGAAATCCATTAAGAATATATATAATAAAAAATAAGGTAACAAATGTGTATAAGTGAGAACTCGAGTCTTGGAATTTACCCAACATGCCTATGTAGCCCAAGGGCACCAAAGTCCACGTTTTTCAAAAATAACGTAGGGTGGGGTTTAAACTATAAATTCAAACTATGGATTTCTCTTATATGTATGTGTAGAGATAAACGCGCTTTAAGTGTTAGAGTGTGAAGTGAGAATCCTTCTTTTGGA
Organism: Sambucus nigra; assembly: GCA_949130495.1. Classification (NCBI taxonomy): domain Eukaryota; kingdom Viridiplantae; phylum Streptophyta; class Magnoliopsida; order Dipsacales; family Adoxaceae; genus Sambucus; species Sambucus nigra. The sequence continues at coordinate 283,951,602 of OX422215.1, forward strand.
ATTTATAGATAAACCCTCTTTTCTTGTTTTTGGTTTTTTAATGAAAATAAAGTATGTTCAAATACTAATAATAAAGGTTTGAAATAAAGGTATGTGATGTAATGAAATAAAGCGCTAAAGCAGAAATAAAGCAACTAATGCTAACATAAGAGTATTCAAAGACAAGGATGGAGAATTGGACCTCCTTATAAAGACTTGAAGTGGATCTTGGTTGTTGAGGCACTGATCTCATAACGAGGTGATGGTGGTATGAGGATATTGGGGGAATTTACTAAATTGAGTATGCAAAGATTGGAAGGAATTAGTGAAATGGGCTTTTTAAGAGGGGAATAGCTCTAAATTGGAGAGAATGTTCTCTGAATTGTTGAGAGGGATGTTCATGGGTTCTTTTAAAAGTGAGGTTATGGCCTCTATTTATAGGGCCAAATGGGGTTCTGATCTTCAGGTTCCTGGACCTTCCTATCGGCATAGAACCTCAGACACACTACCGATAGGCAACGTCTTGGGATGCCATTAGACAGTCTGAGACAGATTTTTTGAAAAAACGATCCTAAAATGTGAATCGTAAGTTAGAATCGTGCACAGGATGGACTGTTGGAAAGGTTATTTAGATCCATTTAATAATCCATTGAGCCACTCCTAGGTCCAAGATTTGACTGAGGTCAAACGAGGCCCAAAAGCGCCCGTTGGTCACTCGAAAGGAAATTTTTAGAGGAAAATGGGTCGCTCATCTAAATCGTAAGGCCAATTCACGCATGGAATGGACCTTTTGAAAGGCTATTCAGAGCCTTCAGAGATTTCATTCAGCTTTGTTCGATTATGAGAGTTGACCAAAGTCAAACGGGGCCCTAAAGCGCCCGGTGACCCTTCGAAATAAAATGGGTCGTTCGTCCGTACCATAAGGTTGATTCGTGCACGGGGAAGATCATTGGAAAGGGTATTAATATCCCTATGAATATTCATTCAGTTTTGTTCAAGATGGAGAGCTGGTCGGGGTCAAAGGGGGCTCGGGAGTGCCCGATGGCCTCTAGATCGGTTTTAGGGGTAAAACGGACCGTTCGTCCATACCGTAAGGTTGATTTATCCACGGGATGGACCATTGGGAAGGGTATTCAAAGCCCTTCAAGGATTACTTGACCTTCCTCTCATGTGAGAAAGTTGACTAGAGTCAAATGGGGCTCGAGAGTACCCGGTGGCTTTTAGATCGGTACTCAGAGTATGACCTAGGATTTATGGTGAACGAGTGAGTGCTAGGGACCTAAGGAGGTGCTTTAGGTGGTCCTAGGATTGATACACCCATATTATCATTATTGATTATTTATTTTTGGACTATTATTTCTTATGTACATGGTAGTTGTGTGTGCATAATAATGGTGTGAATTATAGTGACATCTAATTTTTTTGATGTAATTAATTTAATATGGAGAAATAAAATTATATGTGTACGAATCATAACTAATAATAACATGATGATACATTTATATGTTGCGTGTTAGTATCGTTGGACTATTCTCTAAGGATACATAGGTCTGGACTAGTGTTTTTAGTGTACTGGTTCGACCCTAGGGGTAGGTACACCTCAGGACTAAGTTTTGGGAGAATTTTGGTAGTGTTTTAGGCTCATTTAAAAGACCTAAATTAGTACCATAAGGCGGGTTGAGTGATTAAGATTTAAAAAGAGAATCAACCCTCATTAATCATTCACCGAAAATATAAAATAAATCTAAGCAATGGAGGAGTTTTCGAGAGAACAAAAGGAGGAAATTTTTTAGGAGAACTAAAGAATCACCAAAGAGAAATTAATAAAGAGACTCCATTTTCCATATTCAGGAAAGAAATACCTTGTTTTACTTTCGTATTAATTATAACTTATTTATGATTGGTTGCTTCTATTATATAAATTTGGTCACATGCTAGGTTTGGATCTCCATCATAAACATAGATTATATTAGTTTTAATGTTGTTTATGATTTTTTTAGATCTATTATGGAACTGATTTAATATGATGATTCGTGTTTTATATAGATACTTTGATGATTAAATTTTTTTGTTAATAATTAATCATGTAATTAAGAATAGCCCATATAAAATAGATATTGTAAGTGATGATTTAGCTAATAGTTTGACGAATCTAATCTAGGTTATGATCCAAAAATATTAAAAACTTGTTTAAGATCCATTAGAGATTATTTTGATATGTTTTGGGAGAATTATGACGGCATAAACCCCATTGATGATGATTTGCTGTGTTAATAAATTGATTTGGGTTAGGTTCTGGGTTGTTTTATAGTACGGTGTCATTTTGAGGGTTTTAGGTGGGGCCACGTACCTTCTAGACTTTTTTATTCATTTTTCTCTTTATGCACTTTCTTTCATTCTTTTTTATTCTTTTTGTTGATTCTTGTCTTTTGCAGACGTGGCACTACAAGGTGATTGGAACATTGCAGGGTTGATGGCCCTGAAGGATGACGATTTTGGAGACTTTTGTCGAATGTTCACTACACCAAAAACAAGAATCTGGCACGGTTTAAATCGTGCCAGAATCAGGGGTGCCCGATTCTAGGCACGATTTAAAATCGTGCCAGATTACCCAATCTGGCGTACTTTTAGTACGCTTTAAATTGTGACAGATTATAAGCTTGCACACTTTTAAACTATGCTAGATATTGAATCTGACATGCTTTTGGCACACCTTTAAACCATGCCAGATTTTCATTTTGTGACACGCTTTTGGCACGGTTATAAATCGTGCTAGATTTTTAACTAATAAAAAAAATTATTATTTGAAACAAATATGAA